>PUFA01000037.1:10074148-10729697 GCA_003508835.1 Eonycteris spelaea
TCTTGGGAAAGAAACAGAGCAATGGATATAAGCCATTCCCCCTCTCCTCCTCCAATATTCATATGTTGTCTTGGCCCTTAGGATGACAGAATGTGAACTGCTACTTGAAGTCATCCTAGATTTTTGATTATGTGTACACTGATAGGGAGAAGACTGGGGGAAGGAGACTTGAGAACACTTAGGCAGTGTCCACATGGACTGGCCATCCTGGTCCCTTGAGTCCATTGATCTCTTCTGGATGTTGGGTTATGGCACCAGCTCCTCTCAGGGGATCTGTGACTACAGCTCTGGACAAGCCTGGCTTCACAGTCCTCCGATTGGAGTGAGGAAACCTCATAGGAGTCCTTGGTAGCTTCCACTTGGAGTGACTCAGCACAGTTCCCAAGGAGGGTCCTATAGGTCTGTCTTTCTGGCATCTCTACACTTACCCTTGGAGGAGCTGGAGTCCCAGCTCATCCCACAGCCATCTCTTCTGGCCTGGGGAGGATACAGGGCTGTGTGGGCTAAAGCAGTCTAGTGGGGGCTCACCCCAGTTGAAACCAGCAGCCATTGCGGAGTCAAGGAAGGGAAGTGGTTGTCCTTGCTGAGGATGGGGACAGGAGCCCATAAATGCTTTTGAGCTGATTGCTAGATTGCACACGTGTTCCTTTCCTTCTGTCCTTCTTTTCCTCTCATGCTTCCACTTCCTCTCCTGCCCACCCCCTCTCACCCAAACGACACCCGATAAATATGTGTGCTGAATAAACAGAAGTCTGCTAAGGAAAATGGGGGTACACAGGAGGGAGTGGGCAGCTCTACTGGGGTCAGGCATTAACCGGGAAAGGCTTCCTGAAAGGGCAGGGGCGCATCAGCTGCCTTCCTTGAACTAGATTTTCAGAGGATTGCCCCCTCCCAGTTTGCATTGCGGAGAGCGAGAGGTCCCTTCCTTGCAGGATTGTTTCTCCTGATTGCTATAAGAGACATCTTTGGTCCAAATTGTACATATTATCCTCCATCAAACCAGTTTCCTTCTCTTCCTGTGTTTATAATGTCATTGCACAGCTGTCACTCAGTCACCCAACCAGAAACCCAGAGGCCACCTGGATTGCCTCTTCTCTCCTTCTACGGCTATTGTTCACCAACTCCTTTTGAATCTGTCTAGTAGCTGTTCTCAAGTCTCCCCCTTTGGCCTGGCCTAGGCTACAACATGGGTCCAGGCCCCCATGGTGTCTTGCTTGGGGTTCTGGCTGGTCTTTTCTACCTGTCACCTTTTTTTTTTTTTTTTTTTTTTTTAAGTATACTGTCTACACTGCCGGTCTGTCCTTAAAAGAACTCAGTTTATGTTTCCTTCTACTCACCTTACTTAAACTACTTCAGTGATTCTCTGTGAGTTTTAGGATAAAGTTCAAATTTCTTAACTTGCTGTCTGGCTTCTCATCACTTAAGCTCTTCTTGATCTGGCCTCTGACAACTTCTTTAGCATCATCGTGTCTGCATCCTACCTCCTCCATCAGCCACGCCTCATTTATACAGCCACTTAGAATACCTTCCTGTTCCCAACATGTTACCCGACTTTGTGATTTTCTGCCTTTGTAGGTGCTTTTCCTTTGTGTGGAATATCTATCTTTTCCGTCTTGAGTTCTTAACTCCTGCTCATCTTTCAAAATATTGCTCTAGTGTCACCTCCTCTGGGAGGCCTTCCCTGACTCCCAGGCTGGGTTAGATACACCTTCTCTGGACAGTCTTGACCACATCATCCCATACTCATCTCTGTTCTAGAACTTAGCTTACTCTATCGCAATTTTTAAACAAGGTATTTGTCAGTCTTCCCTACTAGAGAGCCTGCTCTTTGAAGCCAGAGTCTGTGTCTTCTTTATCTTAGTATCTCTAGTACCTAACATCATGCCTGGTATATAGTAGTTATGTTTATAGAACTAATACATGAATGAATGAAGTTCTTTCACCTGGTTAGGCAATGGTTCTTATTAGAAAGTATCCATAGTTCAGAAAGGAAAACGTGGGGGTGGAATTTGGGAGAGAACGTAATTCCTTCCTTCAGAATAGGCAGAGCCTGCCCATCCTGGTGGAAGTGTGATGGCCGATGTCACCCTGTTTATCCATTTCTCCATCCAATACCCACTCATCTTCCCGTGCCCTCCACTCAGCCAGCTCTTTGAAGAACCACATTCTTGGAAAGTGACTCAGGGCTAGAACAAAGAGTGAGAGCCTAGCTGGAGCCGGAGAAGTGCCCAGAGGGCCAGGGAGCTTTCTTTTCATCCTTTTGTGCTCTCTCAGCTGATGGACCAGGGCCCTGAGCTCCCTGCCAGGCAGGATTGAGGTGTCTGCCCTGACACCGACTTCTTATCCTTGTTCGTTGTTCGAGTATGGGTCACGGTGGGGGTGGCAGTGATGGTCGTGGAGGGGCGGGGCTGGGGGGGTTGCAGAGCTCTTGCTGATGTTTTCACGCACAACTATTTTCTGTTTGATGAGAAAGGCACTCTCTTCTCTTCTCGAAAAGCTCTGTAGAATTCAACCCCAGCTTTGTTTTGAGCTGAAGGAGAGCCTGATTCTGAAAGAGAGCCTGACTCTGAAAGAGACTTTAAAAAATTCTAGTCCACAGTTTACATTAGCAAATTGCAGTGAGCGTGTTCATAAATGGTACATTGGGGAGATGTCAAAGACCCCTGCAGCGCCGGGGCTGTCCCCTGCTATTAGCATTAATGGGACCCCCACGGCCCGACCACCATGGGCTTCTTTTCACGCTGGCTCCAGCAGTCCCATTTCTCTGCTTAACCGCATCAGGATGGATGATGCAAATGCCACTACTGTCTATTAAAGGCCAGAACTTCTGGAATGTGACAAAAAAAGAACTCTTTGCTATTCTTGCCATGTCGACAAAAATTTATTCAGATCATGATTCTTAAAGGTTGTACAAAGAAAGGACGAGCTCCATTTTCCTCTGGATTCTAAGGCTATCTTGAAAAGCTGCTCCAGGGTAAAATTTGGCAGATGAGATTTCTGCTGCCAGGTGCCGAATACTGCCAAACTTGAAGGACAGAAAATAAAATTGCCTTGTCCTGTTTTTAGCTGTCATGTAAAAATAGTTTCATGCTCTGTTTATTTGCTTGAGCCCCTCAACCCCAAGCTTGGCCTTGGGAACCCTGATGGGCTTTCAGAAGTCTCATGAGGCAATTGCCATGGTCATAGCCTTGATGCAAATGAGTTTGGGATATTGGGAGTGGACAATCGTGTTTGGGACCTTTAAAAGATGACTCATATGTCTTAAATTCTCAGTCAAGTTCATTCATATGTCTTAGAGTCTGGGATATACAGTGAGCTGGATTAAACAAGACCAGTATTTTACTTTTCCTGGAGGGACTAGTCCAGAGGGCCAAGGAAGCCTCAAGACAGACTCCGTTTTAGCCCAGTAACCACAGCCCTCTAAACTTAGCCCCTTCGTTTTACCAGGCAAATGCACTCAGCCTTTAGGAAAGTAGAGTGTTTTAATTTCTACTTTACTGATGGGATAATGGAAGCCCAGAGAACTTAAACGGCTTGTGGTGATCACAAAGCAAGCTGGAGGCAGAGATGGGACTTGTATCCAGATTTCTTTACTGCGTTCTTGGTACTAAGTTCAGTACTAGGCTCTTTAAATTTCTTGTTTTAGGGGACCTGTCATCAACAGTCTTTCCCCTACGTCAGAGCGGGCTAAAATGTGCCAGTGCCTTCCCCTCCACCTACCCGGGGATTAAATTCATTGCTTATTCCCCTGGCTTTGGAGAATGTGATGTATAGAACGACCATTTGACTAGCTTGTCTGTTTAAAACATGGAACCATCTTGGTTCCAGGTGGTCCCCGCATCAGGTGATGTGGGGCTTGGGAACAGCCTGAGCCCAGTCACAAAGTCAGAGAAACATCTCTATTGCCTTGTCGTATTTGGCAGAAAGGCCTTAGGCCAGAGCAGAGAGATCTGGGTTCTAGACTCTTTCTCTTTGTCTAGGCACTCTGTGCCTCGCTTTCACTCTTGCACAGTGGTACTAAGACCTGCCCTACCTATTTCACCAGCTGAGATTAGGATAAAGTGGAGGCGCAAGGGAAAAGTAAATCGCTACACAAATTTGAGTGTGTGTGCATGCTTTTCTGAGCAGCGACTCTCACTGCGAAGAATGCAGAGTGACTCGTGGGAGCTCAGAAGGACAGTGGGGGTGTCTGCTTCTGACCGTGTAACTTGTGGCGTGAATGTCCATGTGCCTTCAGGACAGCGTTGAACTTGTCTTTTCTCTTTTCCGCATGCTTCAGGCTGGGGAAGTTTGCTCGGCTGACCAGGGCACTGACAAGCAGCAGGGGAGTCCTGCAGCAGCTGGCTCCCAGCGTGCAAAAAGGCGAGAACGTCCACAAGCACTCGCGCCTGGCCGAGGTAAGGACAAGGGGTGAGCTGATCTTACACCTCACTTCTGTGGGGAACACTGGCTGAGAAAATGGTACGGAGCAAGTATGCCGGTTTGCAGGGACATTCAGGATCTTGTCTTGGCTGGGCCACACACCACGATGTGTGACTTTGGATAAGTGACCAAATTCCTTTCAGCTTTGTACTTTGTACCTTCCCATATGTGGAAGGGACTGCAGACAGCTCTATTCCAACTTGCTTGAGATGACAAGTGTCAGTTCACTTTTTCAAAGGAGTAGGGAAGGAGGTAGAAGGGCTATATATGCAAAGGGGCTTTACTTGTAAACCATAAACAATTTTATTATTTGAGCAATACATAGTATTACAGAAAAATAATATACAGCAAGTGAAAAGAGGAAAATAAAAATCACTTATAATCCCACTAGCCAGGGTGGTATCCTCCCTTTGGCTGGGACAGGTGAGAGGCTGGGACAGGTGAGAGGCTGGGAAGCCAGGACAAGGTGTTAGCAAAGCTTAATGCACCAAAATTACTATTATCTGTCTTTGGTTATGCTTGGTCTTCATTTTATCAACTAGACCTGGGTGGTATCGATTAAGAGCATTATACCTTCCACACAGCAAGCTTCCATCTTACCCAACGATGACAGCAAAAGCTGCCCCTTTGCCTGGTGGTGGCCAGTCAGTTCTGGATCCATGCTAATGACAGGGCCCTTTCTGACCTGACCCCTGGCTCCCATCCTTCGAAGGGAGAAACTCCCTGCATGGTGCAGCTCACAGTGGGTGCTCTGCATGTATGCAACAAACATCGAATGAGTTAACTACAGAGGATGTCCTTGCCACAGCCGAAGCTTTCTCCAGCCGTGGAGACGGGAGCATTCATTTGTGTCACGTTAAGGGAGAGACGTTTGTATGGAGGCAGCGTTGTTTTCTTGTCGTGATGTGGGCTCAGCTTATGATGAAATAATGATAAAAGAGGCCTTTCAGCTCACAGCCTGTACTTTCCCTGTCTTTGTTTCTTCTTTTGGTTAATGAAGTAACCTCTCCTACTGTTCTTCGCCTTGCTCACTCTTATTCTATTCCTGGTACACACCAGGCTTGCTCTCCCCACAGATATTTATGTGACGATCCTTTACCAGCTGCAAGTCTTTGCTCGAATGTTTTTTTTCCCTCTGTGTAGCTCCCTGTATCAATCAGGGTTCTACCAGAAAAATGGAATCAGTAAGATGTTTACATATTAGGACATTTATTGCTAGGAGCTGCTGACATGATTGTGGGGTGCTGGCTAGGCAAGTTCCCAATTTGTTGGGCAGGTTGGCAGACTGGGGACTCTTGGGAGGAGCTGATGTTGAAGTCTACAGATAGAGTTTCCCCTTCCTCAAGGAAACCTCGGTTCTGCCTTTAAGGCCTTTCAACTGATTATATGGGGCCCACCCAGATTCTAGAGTGTAATCTCCTTTCCTGAAAGTCAGCTGATTGTAGGTGTTAATTGCACCTACAAAACCCCTTCACAGGAATGCTTAGATTGTGTTTGATTGAATAACCTGGTACCATGGCCTAGACACTGAACTTAAAACTAATCATTACAGTTTACGCTTGTCATTTGTTGCTCATACATATTTCTTTAAATTATACTAATTTCCAAATAAAGACAATAGCAACATCATACTTCAGCTAACATGTTTCAGTTATCCTGCATCTAACCAAAAACACACCAACCCTTTTCCCAAAGAGGAAGCAGAGTCCTTAGGTAATATCTTGGGTGACTCTTCTCCTCAGTATCCAGTAACTTAATTACTGAGATGTAAACTTAACTATAATTAATATATCTTACGTTAGATGATAAGGGCATAAGAGCGGGAAGAAAATAAAAGTATTTGCTTAGCATATATACATATATGTTATATATAAAGCAAAATAAAACATACTCATAATTCAACCTTTCTGTATTTTTCTCCACTTAATACCTTGTAATGGTTTCCTTATTTATTGTGTTTGTTTTTCATTAACATGTCCTAAGCACTTAAAACAGTGTCTGGCACATAATAGATGCTCATCAGTAGTGTTTTTCAAAAATTTTATCAAATGGATGAAAGAAAAAAAATGGTGTTTGTGTTTTTGTCTGCCTGTCTGGCATAAGTAGTTGGTCGTGATGGGCACCATGCGGCAAACATCTGGGTCCCATCCCAGGGGCTTGTAAACTTAGTTAGCCTAGCTAGAGACTTATTGATTTTATTGAATTTCCAAAGAACCAGCTTTTGACTTTGTTGATTTTCTCTCATGGTTTTCTTTTTCAATTGTACTGATTTCTGCTCTAATTTTATTTCCTCTTGCTTACTTTGGTTTTCATTTGCTCTTCTTTTTCTAGTTTCCTAAAGTGGAATCCTTTTCTAATATATGTATTCAATGCTATAAATTTCCCTCTGACCACTGCTTTCACTGCATCCCACAAATTTTGTTTGATAAGTTGTGTTTTTAGTTTCATTTACTTCAAATATTTTAACATTTCTCTTGAGATTTCTTCTTTGATCCCATGTGTTTTTTGAAGTGTGTTGTTTAATCTCCAAATATTTTGGGATTTTACAGCTGTCTTTCTGTTATTGGCTTCTAGTTTAATTCCATTGTGGTCTGAGAGCAAACATTATTTGATTTCTATTCTTTTAAATTTGTTGAGGTATGTTTTATAGACCAGAATGTGGTCTATCTTGGTGAATGTTTCAGGTGAGCTTCAGAATAATGTGTATTCTGCTGTTATTGGATGAAATAATCTACAGATGTGAATTATATCTATTGATTGATGGTGTTGTTGAGTTTAGCTATGTCCTCACTGATTTTCTCCTTGCTGGATCTGTGCATTTCTGATGGAGGGGAGTTAAAATCTCCAACTGTAGTAGTGGATTCATCTATTTCTCTTTGGAGTGCTATCAGTTTTGCCCCACATATTTTGATGCTGTGTTGTTTGGAGCATACACATTAAGGATTGTTATATCTTCTTGAAAGACTGACCCCTTTTTCATTATGTAGTGCCCTTCTCTACCCCCAACAACTCTTCTTGCTCTGAAGTTTGGTCTGTCAGAAATTACTATAGCTACCCTAGCTTTCTTTTGATTAGTATAGGCATGGTATATCTTTCTTCATCCTTTTCTTTTAATCTATACTTGTCTTTATATTTAAAGTGGGTTCTTATAGACAACATATAATTTGGTCTCGTTTTTTGATTCACTTAGACAATTTCTTTCTTGATTGGCATATTTAGACTATTGATGTTTAAAGTGATTATTGATATAGGTAGATTAATATTTACCATATTTCTTATTATGTTATCCTTGTCCTTTGTTCCTATTTTGTCTTTTTTTCTGCCTTTTGTGGTTTTAGTTGAGAATTTTACATGATTTTATTTTCACTCTTTTGTAGCATACTAATTATACTTAAAAAAAACAACAACAACTTTTACTACCCTAGAGTTTACAGTATACATTTACAACTAATCCAAGACCTGTTTCAGATAACACTATACTGCAAGTGCCTTATAATAATAAAATATTCTTAATTCCTCCCTCCTGTCCCTTGTCTTTGTTTCTTTGTTTATTTAGGGTTTGGGTTATTTATCCCTGCTTAGCGTTCTCTGAGCTTCCTGGATCTGTGGTTTTGTTTCTAATATGAATTTAGGGAAATTCTCGGTCATTATTGCTTCATATTTGAAACTTATTTCTTCTGTTTCTTTCTTTTGCTTCTGGTGTTCTCATTACATGTATTTTATACCATTTGTAGTTGCCACATAGTTCTTAGTATTTTCTTTTATTTTTAATGGATTTTTTTCTCTTTGCTTTTCAGTTTCAGAGTTTTCTATTGATATATCCTCAAGCTCAGAGATGTTTTTCCCCTCATCTGTGTTCGGTCTGCTAATGAGCCCATCAAAGACATTTTTCATTTCTGTTACAGTGTTTTTGAGCTCTAGTGTTTCTTTTTGGTTCATTCTTAGAATTTCTATTACTCTTACATTATCTGTCTGGTCTTGCGTGCTACTTTTTCCATTAGAGCCCTTACGATATTATTCATAATCGTTTTAAATTCCTGGTCAGATAATTTCAACATTCCTGCCCTATCTGGGTCTGGCTCTGTTGCTTGCTCTGTCTCTTCAAACTGTGTTTTTTGCCTTAAAGTATGTCTTGCAACTTTTTGTTGAAAGCTGAACATGATGTGCTGGTAAGAGAAACTTGGGTTAATAGGCCCTTAGTAGTGGTGGTAAGGTGTGGGGGGAGAAGAAACATTCTACAATCCTGTGATTAGCTGGTTCAGTGAGCCTGTGCCCCTGGGCTGTGAATTTCACAAAGCTGTGACAGAAAAGAAGGAGGAAGCAGTCCTGGGTAGGGGCATCAGACTAGCACAGATCTGATAGAGGCCCTGCCATCCTGACGGGGAGCTCTGCCTGGGAGACGGCCAGCTAGAGGAGTCCCAACCACCTCCTCGCTCGGTTATTGGCAGGTGCCTCACTGGAGAGTTCAGGTTCCTGTCCCTTAGGAAGCTAACAGGAGTCTGTCAGCTAACTGTACACCACGCAGCTGGGCAGAGAATCCTTTCCTGAAGTGGGATCCGATGGGGCACAGCTCTAAGTCTGCCACCACCTCGCTGCTGTACTCATTCTGCCTTCACAGGGAGGAAGGTCATGGTCAGTGCATAAGTCACTGTGTGACCTTCATGCAGGAGTGACCCTGCTTGGGTTTGGTCTGGCTAGGACCACTTTAGTGCGAGCCTCTCTCTCTACGGAATGGCTGTGGGAAGATGTGGAGGTGAAATCACTTTTTCTTATTGCATCCTCTCACTTCTTCCCTGTGAAGGAGCCAGGTCAAGAAATAACCTGAGATACGCAGTTGTGATGGCTGGAGCGGAGGCGTGTTTGTTTAGTCAGGGGTAGTAAGTGCTGCCTAGCTCACAGCTCCGGATGCCGCCTCATTGCAAGGAGATCCGGTAGATGCCTTATATGCTTCTGGGTTTCATGAAGATGCCAGGAGTGATGGGCTGAAACAACATTACAGGTTACAACTCATCTGACAACTTCTTTAGCTGTGTGGTTTCGGGCAAGTCATTTCACATCTAAGCTTCTGTTTCCTCCTCTTCCTTCCCTTTAAAAGGAGGTAGTAAGTTCAAAGGAGAATAACATGGTCCCATAGATTTATGAAGCATAATGAAGATGCTGAATGCGAAAACTTGGGGCATATAGTTAGTGTTCAACAACATTAGTTTAATATTAGATTTTGACTTTTGGCTCTATATATTCCTTTAAAAATTTCTGTTTTCAGGTTAATTTTTTCAAATCAGATTTTAAAACATGTAGATATATAAAGCAAAAAGTGAAATGCCCATTGTTTCTTGAAGTAACTGTTTTAAAACAATGCACTTATTATAAGTGTATGTATTTATATTGAGTTTTCAAAAAACAAAAATGCTGTCATACTATATACATTATTTTCTAATTTACTTTTTTTGTCGTTGGTTTCACTTACTAGTATATTTGGGATATATTCCTAAGAGCACATATCCCCTTCATTCTTTTGAACGTTTATTTTTTCGGTATGCCATCGCATGATCATATCCAAACCATTTAGCTGTCCCCCTGTTGATAGATGGTCACGTTGTTACTAATCTTTGGTAATTAACAGAGAATGCTTCAGTGACTGTCCTTTTATGTGTATTTTTGTTTTTAATGTAGAAATCTTTAAAGCTTTCAGAATAGTAGAGAGTAATTTAACCAATATTCATTTATTTCGACTGTCGAGTTAGTAAATGTTAGTTCCTCACTTCCAATTATTTTTTAAAAATGAAAATATTACAGGTTAAGTTTAGGTCCTCTTAGAACTTATTCCCAGAAGTAATCACTACCCTGAAGTCGTGTGTCTCCTTGTTACTGGTGTTTTAATAGTTTTATTACTTATGTATTTATCCATAAAACATATATAGTATGATTGTGTGTTTTTTTATATAGTTACATAAATTATATCACTCTGTGACATTTTACAACTCTCATTTTACACCGGACCTTGATTTTTGAAAGCTTTTTATTTTGAAATTGTTATAAACTCACAGAAAGTTGCAAAACTAGTACAGAGAGTGCCCTGTACCCCTCACCCAGCTTCCCTCAATGGTAACATCTTATATAACTGTAGTGCCATATCTAAACCAGTAAAACCAGTGTGTGGAATATTGTTAACTAAAGACCAAATTCAAACTTTATCAGTTTTTACAAGCACTTGTTTGTGTATGTGTGTGTGTGTAGTTCTATGCAATTTTATTTCATGTACAGCTTTTTATAACCACTGCTACCATCGACATCAAGGAACTGTTACATAACCCCTTTGTAGTCACACGCCCATTCTTTCCCTATTCCCTTGAAACCGTTAATTTGTTCTCTATCTCTATAATTCTGTTATTTTGAGACTGTTATATAAATGGGGTGATACAGAGTGAGCCTATTGAGGTGAGCTCTTCACCAGTATAATGCCCTTGAGATCGACCCAGGTTGTTGCAAGTATCAATGGTTCGTTCCTTTTTCTACTACGTGGATTTACCAGAGTTTATTTAAGTATCACCCATTAAAGGATATTTGGGTTGTTTCTAGTTTTTGGCTATATGATGAAGAAAACTACCATGAACATAACAGAGTTTTGTGTGAACATAAGTTTTCATTTCTCTGAGATAAATGCCTATATATACATATACTTTTTTATTTGCATAGAAACTTTTCTTACATTTTGGCAATTACATGCATATCAATTTGTTTTAGCTAATATATATTTTTAAAGTTATTTATTTTAATTAGTTTCAAGTATACTGTACTTGGTTAGACATCTATATAGTTCGTAAAACAATTCCCCCATTGCTCCCTCCCTCCCCTGACCCTCCACGTAGCTAACATATTAATGCTAACTGCATTCCCTATGCCGTGCTTCCCATCTCTGTGACCATCCATTAGCTACTAGTTTGTACTTCTTTAACCCTTCACCCCATTCTCCCAGTCTCCCCAAAACCTTCCCCTCTGCCCATCACCAAATTGGCCACTAAATGCCTATAAATATGATATATATATGTGTGTGTCTGTGTGTGTATTGTACGTGCATGTAAGTATACATTTAGTTTTATAGGAAGCTGCCAAACTCTTTGCCAATTGTAGCTGTTTGTGTCATTTTGCCTTTCCACCAGGAATGTAGGAAAGATCCAGTTCCTCTAGATCCTTGCTGTCATGTGGTATTGCTATTCTTTTTTTATTTTAATCATTCTAAGAAGTATGTATTTCAATTTCGATTTCAAGTAAGTATGTAAATGCGGTCTTAATTTGTATTTTGTTAATGACTAAAGATATTAAACATCTTTTCATGAGCTTGTTTTCCAACCATGTATCTTCTTCGGTGAAATACCTGTTCATATCTTTCGTTCATTTTCTAATTGAGTTCTTTGTTTTCTACTGTTGTAAGAGTGGTACTGTTTACATTCTTACCAGCAATATACGAGATGACCATCTATTTCCCGCATGCTATTTCCACTTGGTAAGGTCAGAATTCTAAAGTTCCCCTCATTTGATGGATGATAGTATTTCATTTTGATTTATGTTGCCTTGATTACTGGAGAGGTTTGACTTTTTAAATGATTATTAGTCTTTTGGCTCTCTTCTCCTGTATATTCCCTTTTTATATTCTTTGCCCATTTTTCTGTTAGGTTATTTGTTCCTTTTCTTATTTATTAAAATTCTTTATTTGTACAAAAATTTTTGCTCTAATTAATATTTTGCTTAATGTTATATTTGCTTTCTTTGAGTTGGTATTTGTCTGGTATATTTTTTCTATCCCTTATTTTACAAACTTCTGTGTATCTCTTAATATACATATATTTGGCTCTTGCTTTTAGTTCAAAGCAATGTCAGTAATAACAACATCTAACTTGTACAGAGCATTTAAACTCTATACCACGGTAATACTATGCAAGCAGTGTAGTAAACATACATAAATTTTATTAATAGATTTCTCTAAGAGCCCTATTAGGTGGGAATTACTATTGTACAGATTATGAAATTGAGGCACATTTAGTAAGTAGTGGAATCAGCATTCAAATTCAGTCTGACTTCAGTTCCTAACTACTATGGGAGAGTACCCACCTTTTAGTAAGAGTTTAATCTGTATATTTTTATTGTTCTTACTGGCATTTTGGACTTATTTCTGGTTTCTAATTTTTATTTTCTATTTACTACCCTTTCTTTTTTTCCTTCCTCACTCCCTTCCTTCCTTCCTTTTTTCCTGCCTCCCTTCACTGATTTTTCTATTCAGTTTCAGTTCTCTCTGTTGGTTTGAAAGGCATACATTCTATTTTAGTTGTCCTAATGATTACACTTACATGTTTTTAATATGCATACTTATCTTAATGTTATTTACTTGAACTTCTTTGAGAACAAGACATGGACCTTAGACTATGTTAACTATGAATTACTTCCATTCGTGCATTTTCGTTCCCCTATTTCTAACTTCCCAATTAGCTATTACTATTTTTCTTTTTCATAGTTTATACTTAAAAGTTGGTTTATCAGTATATGTTTACCAATTACTTTGCTCATCATTAATTTTTGAAGCCCACAACTTACTTCTACGTTAGTTTTCTTTTGCTCAAGTATTTCTAAGAGTAGATTCTTCACAGGGAGTCTGAGAATAATAAATTCTTTTAGCCTTCCCCTGTCTAAACATGTCTTTATTCTTTCCTCTCTCTTAAATCATAGCTTAACGGAGTATTTAACTTTAGATTGACAGGTATTTCTTTTGTTTAACCTGTTCATTGAGTTATTTGTTTTGTTTTCAATGTGTCTTTTGCAGTTCTAAAAATTCTATTTGCTTCTCTTTTAAATTTTCTTGTTCTTTAAAATTAATGTCCTGTTTATGTCTGCTAATATCTTTTCCTATTTTATTGCTTTAAAAATGTAGGCATACTTTAAATCCTCTTTCTTGATATTTAGTTTCCTCTTGTGGTAAATTTTTCTGCAACTGGGGGTTTTTGGTTGGAGCCTCTGGGGTCTCCAGTTCATGAGGCTCTGGATGTGGTGGCTAGGTTGGCCCATGCCGCACACTGTGAAGTTTCGCTTGGTGCAGACCAATTTTTCCGTAATGTTGTCAGTCCGAGGCTTCCCAACTACAGGAAGAATGTGAATTCTGGCTCCCCGCTCATATCTGGCACAGACTTGGGGTTCTGATTTCTTGCAGACAATCCTTTTTCCACCCAGAGTTCCAGACAGATGGCCACTTTCTTTTTCAGGTCCCGGAGATATGAGGTAGAAGTTTTCTGTTCTGTGTTCCTCTGTCAAGGCAGCTCTTGTCACCTCAGCAAGATCAAGGGGGTTTTCTTCTGTCCCCTACAGCGCATGCGTGGTTCTGATAACCCCTTCTTCTGAAAAACTCATGGGCCCTTTGGTTTCAACTCCTACTATGTTCCTACTATATTTCTGGTCTGAGGTTTTAAACTTTAATTTTTATCGATTTTCTTTTGAAATGCTTTAATTTTTTAAACAGCATCTCAGTGTGTTCGGTGTGTATGGACAGCTTACCATATTTGCTTAGCCTACTCGGTTGACTGTTATCTCTCTAAATACTTGTGCTAGTGTGAATATGAGAGATTACTAAAATGAAATTAAGGAGACGAGGGTATGGACATTTAAAACGGGGCAGAGACTCAAAGTTCTCACAATGAGGTTGCACCACCTTACACTGCCTACCTAATCACAAGTGCTACTTTCTTCCCTCACCGCGATAACATTCAGAGCTTTCGATTGTTTCGCTCAGTCTTAAGTTTGAACATTTTCATTAATTTTTAAAGAACATCTATGTTTTATGAACACAAGGATTTGATGTGGTAACTATAGAGGATGCCTCCCTAACAAGCACGAGATACCCCACGGCCGGCCCTCCGTAGGACGTGCGTGAGGAGCCTGAGATGGTGCTGAACCAGCCAGCTCTGGAGGCAGCTGGACAGAGATGCAGAGGATGGAGGTTTCCTTGTTGAACACATGCACAGCCAGGCCTGCTATCCACATTTCCAGGTGATGAGCAGGTGCGCTGTCCTGTTGAGGGAGAATAGAAGGTGGGTATGTGTGTCCAGGCTGAGTCTGTGTCAGGGTCCCTGGTTATTGGCCAGAATCCCCGGTAGAGGCTGCCAGGATAAATGTGAGCAAAGGTGATATCCCTTATCTTAGAAGCAGGCTCTCCGTGCCTTGAAATTGAGATTTCCTGCTCTACATTTTTTTTTGTTTGTTTTTTGTTTGTTTGTTTGTTTTGGGGATATTTGGCTCTTCAGACTCAGGGAAAGTGACAGTACTCCATCGGCATCTCACTCCCCATGTAGTATTCTGCTTTGAAGAGGAAAGTAACTTTGGCATCAGAAACTTCTTCCACAGGTACCTGAGTTTTGAGCTCATTTGGCTTCTTAAAGAGACTTTTTAAATACTCAAGTCTGTTTCAATGTGGAATAGGCTGTGCTTGTAGGTGGTTGGATGACTACTTGACGGTACATTGAAGGTGAGCTTGAGAAATGTGGCTGAACGAATGGCCTTCCCGTCACCTTCCAGCCCCCAGGGGGCCTGTGCCTGCCGGCTCCATGTGCACTCAGGGCCGCTGTGTTTCCTCTTGGCAGCCCTCCCCTGTCTGAGGGCTGGGGACCTCGGGGGGAATGTTCAGTTTTTTTCCTAGGAGGGTCGTTTTGTGTGTATGTTTATTGTTCTTACATAAACTTTGTTTACTCAAGTCAGGCAGGGGAGAACGCAAATGTTCAATGATGCCAGGGATCAATTCTGCACTTGATTTTTATAAAAAAAGTCATAAATGATCAGCTGAAATGAAATTTAAGGATTTTCGGCTCCTTTTGTTTGGTTATTTCCTTAAAGACAGAATGATATAGTGGAAAGAGAGGAGAGTTAGAGTCAGACTGAATCCTCATCCAAAACATCACTACATTCCAGCCGTGTGACTTCAGAAAGTTACTTAGCCTCATTCCTCTTTCCTCATCCTCATGAAATAAGGATACTACCTACCCTGAAGGACCGTTGGGAAGATTCGCGGTGCTTTAAAAGACACGTCTGATCTTATTACTGCCTGCTGAAAAATCCTTTAATGGCATCTTGTTATTTCTTTGGATAAATTTAAAATTTCGTTTGTGACTTACAAGACCCAACACCTCTCTAGCCTCATCTGGCAGCTTTCTTGTCATTGTTAGTGTCAGTCAAGTGGCATTCACACTTGTCAAACTCTCTCTTGCCCCTGGGCCTCGGAGCATGCCCTTCCTCTGCCTGCAAGCTCTGTTCCTTCTCTTGCTTGCCTGGGCTAGTTCTTATCCATTCTTCGGGTCTCAATGCAGACATCACACCTCCCCTGCGAGGCCTTCCCAACAGGCCCTGCTCCACTCCGTGCCACTTGGGCCTCCTTTTCAGAAGCCCCCTTTGTCCTGTGCAATTTCCTCTGTGAGCACTCAGGCCTCTGCAACCGCTGTTGTTTAATGTTTGCATCCTCCAGCAGCTGAAGGGGGTCCATGACAGCAGGGAAAATGTCTTCTTGTTTACATATCTACCAAAGAACACAATGCTAATATATAGCACTTGGTAGGTGTTCATTAACTGAATGAAGGAAGAAGGACACAAGCGTCTGGGTCACTGCCTGACACTGAGTAGGTCCTCAGGAAATGTGGATTCCCTTTCACATATATTGCTCCCTCTCCTCATGAAAGTTGTCTGCCTTGGTCACGGATAAGACAACCATCTGTAGCTGATTTGTAACTATAGTAATGTTACTGTGATTCTACCTCATCACGAATTCTCAAACTTCAAAAATATAGCTGAAGATTTCAAAATAAAAAGTGAAAAGAATGCAAACAAAGTACTTTTCAGGAAAATAAGAAGAAGCCAAGATCGTTGCCCAATTACATTTCAGTATGGGCTTATGTTCATGAAGGTGTCATACGGGTTGGCCCTCAACTGTGACATAAAGTATATGGGTTAATACTTTTGTTTCCTGCTGCCTTTATCTCTTCTATTAAAGACCAAGTGCATCATGGAAACAGTGCTAAAAATAGAGGCTGCCTGGTTTATGGAGAAGGGTGTTTATGACAGGAATTAGGCAGTTGTTTAGTTTGAGATGTCTGCAACCCCAAATCAGGCTGTATTTTGTGACTTGAGTGTCATTCTCAGCCTCGTTAATGTCAGCTCTTCCTTTTTCTTTGAATGTGCTTTTTCTGGGGGGAACTGAATTTGTCCTCGCTTTGTAGTCATTGAAACCCACATCGTTTCTAAACAGGGAAGGTTTGGAAGCTGTGTTTTGGGAAGGGGAAAGGGAAAGAGGCACACGTATAGGTGCTGAGGGAGGTTGTGCCCAGAGTAAGGGTTTGGAGAACCAACGTTTTGTCTGTCTGTGACCTGTCCTTCAAGGGAGAGCTTGACAACCTCACATCTAAGCCTTTCCTGACCACCTAAGTCAGTTTGTTCTCTTTTCCTCTGCTTTTGATGTACTTTTTATCCATACATCTCTATCACTTGTTATATTTTAGTAATTTGTTTGCACTGTCTTTTCGGTTCTAAACTATGAGATCTTTGGATCCTTGTGGGTAACTTTTGGTGTCCAAGAGTTCGTGGTTGTTTTTATTAGGAGACTGTAAGAGTCCGTAGAATTGATGGGGTCTCTGAGGCCAATTTATATATTTTTTCAAATATATGTATCTCTTCGTAGGTCATTTCAGTTCTGCCATTCTTGTCCCTTGATCCTTGAGGAAACCAAGGCCTTTAGGTAAAAGGGGCATGTTCCATGAGCTGATTGCTGGAGCTTTCCTAATTCTCATCCAGAATTTTTTGAACCAACCATTTTCTTTACTTGCACAAAAATATTAGTGTTTGAATATTGCTTAGCTATTTACAAGAAAAGTTTATACATTTATACATATATACACACATCTACACCTATATTCTTACTGTGTCTATCTGATATTGGTCTCATTTTTCAGGTGAGGAAACTGAGGCATGGAGACCTTGCCTTGCCTGAGATTGATCAGCTATGAAGCAAAGATGGGGGAGTCCAGGCTGAGGCTCTGTCAGGTTCAGCCTGCGAGAGCTGTATCTTGATTGACTTACTGTATCTTGATTGACTTACCGTGTTTGCAAGCCCTTCTTAAGTGGCTTTCCCAGCAGTCTGCTTGTGTTTTGACATATCCTTCTTCCACCTCTACATCTTTCACACATGTGCATGTACACACATGTTTCTGGTTTATGTCTTTTAATCCGTTTTTTGTTGTCTGGTGTGTGGAGTTTGCTTATCCATTTCCAAATCTCCTTTTGATTCTTTCCAAATCTCTTTTGAGTCCGTTCGGGATATTCTTATGGTGCAGTATAACTTTATGGTTTAGTAGACCACCGGCTACATGTGGCTACTGAGAAATTAAGATATGGCTCATCTGAATAGAGGGGTGTAATAAGTTACATAATACATAATCAGATTTCACACTTACTATGAAAAAAGGAATGTAAAATATCTCACGAATAATTTTATATATTGATTACATGTTGAAGTGATAATATTTTGGTTATATTGGGTTAAATTATTGGGTTAAGATATTGTCAAAATTAATTTGACCTGTATCCTCTTACTCTTTTTTAATGTGTCTACTTGAAAATTTAAAATTACGTATATGACTTATGTTTGTGGCTTGCATGATATTCACATTGATTAGTGCTGGTTTGAACTAGGGGCTTTCGAATCAGATTTGGGTTTGAATCTCAGCTTCACTTAATCAGCTTTGTGGTTTTGGGCAACTTAGTCAGCCTCCTGGGAATCTTTGTTCTTATCTATAAAGTGAACACCGATATTTACCTCACATGGTTGTCATGAGGATTAAATCATATTTTGCATATAAATGCTGATCCCAGATGTGGCATGGGAGCATAGGGGGTTAAAAGTATAGACTTTGGCATTAGGTTTGACAAGATTTCCATCACTGGCTGTACTACTTAAACCCTTAGTGGCCTTGGACAAGTTACTCTAGTTCCCTGAGCTTCAGTTTCTTCACTGTACATGGTAATAGTATGTACCTCATACAGTATGAGGATTAAATGCATATGGAAAGGGCTTACTCGCTCAGGGTAGAGCATACAGTAAGCACTCAATAAATAATAACCTATACCGTAATACCTGGGTGGGGAGCATCTGCTGGAAACTTTCATTCTGTTAAGTGGTATATGTAGACTCTGTTTTTTTATTTTTATTTCTTCATGACAGTACATATAATCAGAATATGGTTGTAAGATATAACATATTCTCCCTTCTTTCTCATGCTTATTATAGTGTTCTAAGAACATCCTGACATTCTATTTTTGTCAAGAATTATATTATTATTTGGGTCTTCTTTAGCTTTATCTGTTTAGCCAGTCATTCATTTCTTTAGGAGGCTTGTTAAGCGCCTACTGTGTACCAGGTACTGTGCTAAGGACTGAGGATATGGTGGTGAGAAGACAGACAAACACTCTGCCTTCACAGGGCTTACATCTAGTGGGAGAGACATCTGTAAACAAGTGAATAAACAGATGCATGTATTATAATTTCTGATGAATGCCATAAAAGGGACACACCTGGTGATATGATAGAATGTAACAGAGGAAGGGGGTGGTAGAGAGTCTTTTTAAGATAGGGTGGTCAGGAGAGCCTCTATGAGGAGATGACACTTAAGCCAAGACCTAAATGTTGACAGCAGCCCGTCCATGTACGGGAGGAACATTTCAAGCTGCTCCAATGTAGGAAAAGAGCTTTGGTATTTTTGCAGAAAGCCAGTGGAATGGGGTGGTTGGTGAGAGAGTGAGGCTTGTAGGTCACTGCAAAATGTAGGTCTTGTTGGAAGTTCAGTGTGATGAGCTGGGGGGTTTTGGTCAAGGAAGTGACATGATTGATACAAGCTGCCGTGTGGGATTTTGGGAGGGTCAGAACGGAAGTAGGGAGAGGTTGGGAGGCTACTGCAATGCTGCAATGAGAGGTAAGGTGACAGGACAGAGTTATAGAAGTAAGCTGGCGAATAGTGACTGGGTCGTGAGTTACATGTATTTGGAGGTAAAAGCAATAGAACCATCTGATGGATTAGTTCTAGAGGTTTGAGGGAGGTCTGAGGTGTATACCTTTGTGGTACTAGGAACAAGTGGCATTAAGAGAGTCAAGTAGGGAGAGTGTTTCAAGAGGGAAGATGTGTAAAAATCTGTAAAAAGCTACTGAGAGGTGATTTAAATCAGGATAGAAGAGTCCGTAGGATTTCACCAGCTTGAGATTGTTGCTGATCTTGACAACAGCTATTCCATTAGAGAGGGGAGGTCACAGTCAGATTGGAGTGTGTGAAACGTGTTTGGAGGGGAGAGAGAGAGTTTCGACTACTCTTTCAAAAAGTCTTGCTATAAAGGGAATGGTGAAAGGAACTTAGCAAGAGAGTAGAGTTGATTGATGTCTGAAGATAATTATTGCATGATCCTGTGTCCAAGGAGAGATTGATGGAGTAAAAAGAGAAGGAATGTGGGGTGTGGGGTGGAAAGCACTTGAGGAGGGGGAGAAGGGTGAAACAGGAAGGAGGTAGGTGGCTAAGCGTAGAGGCCACTTTGTAGGTTTGTGAACCACGGGAAGACACAGGACCTTCTGATTCTATTTTTCACTGATTCATAAGGCAAAAATATGGGCTAAGAGTGAGGTGCAGCAGAGAACAGCGCTTAAGAGCTTGGAGTGAAATATTACGATCTCTGATCCTCTTCAGCAAAACCACTTTACATAGTGACTGCACTTGACAGAGGGTTTCAGGGTAAGTGTGGTTTGGTCCTGCTTCTTTCTTAATCTATCTAGGTGTGGCTTAGGGATCAGGGTATTTAGTTTTCAGGGAGGCAGGCTCTGGCCATTGTGGCTGGTTCTGGACTTTAACTGGGAAGTTCTAGAGAAGGTCCCTATGGGGATGCTGCCTTTGACCAGAAGCTGGCTTCATAAGATGATAGGATGGCATGTTGCCATCATTCAGAGGTCCTATATAAAAGTAATAGTTTCTCAAGAATCAGTATACCATAAAAGGAAAACGTTGAATTAGGAAACTGAGCTTGGACTTAAGGTCCTATTTTGTCATCTGCAGTATGGCTGTGAGCAAACCATTTACCTTCTGGGTTTATTTTCCCAGTATGTAAGTTAAGAAAAATACCACTCTTCCCATCTCATGAGGTTGCGTGAGACAAGATGATGTATGTCATGTACTATGAAAGGTAATTCGTGCCATACTGATCAGTGAAAAGATTCGAAGGCTTGGAGCTGGCAGCCAGCTTATATTCCCAGCTCTCTGCTTATTCACCCCTGGTATGACTCAGGGTGATTCACTTCAACTCTCTGAACCTCTATTTTTCCATCTGTAAACCCCCTCACAGGGTGATTATAAGGATTCAAAAATACAGCAGAAAACTTTGGAAGTAAAAGTGCTAGAAAAATGTGATAGTCTGATTTTCCTATTCTTCATCCAGGGAGAAGCACTAACTCTATTTTCCTTCTAGAATCCGTCTTAGAATGAATATTCTTTGGCCTTATCAATAATGGCCTCTAATGAGTACTTCCTGTGAGCAGAGCCAGGGTCTGGGCATTGTAGGGAGAGGGACAGGGAGAAGGTGAACCGGTGATGTTACACTGAGTGAAGTTGTATCTGTGTTTGGGGGTCTCCCACTCTCATGGGCACATGGGACAGACAGTACATTTCCAAAAGCTCTCTGCCTTTGGAAGCTTGCACCATACAAGGCTAATCAAATGGAAGAAACTAGAAGCACCTGCTCATACTGATAAGTGACAGAAAAGAGGTAGGGGAGAGGACTGACAGTGCTGTGGTCACCAGGACCACTACACGAGGTCATTCTCTGTCCACATCTGATGAAGCTGTTTCTCTGCAAAGCTCTTGAAGTATCACCGAGCATCTAACATGGTACAAACTCATTATGGCTGGACACAAGGTTGGCATCCTATCTCTTTTGACTCTGTACCTACAGACTTCCTACCTTTGGAAGACACTAACCATTTTCCAAATACTGGTATTCTGAATGACCCCGAGGAAGCTTTTTCTCCTGAGGAGGGCAGTCGTAGAGCTTATCAGAGCAGTACCGTTTATCTGTTGTCCTGGCCTGAATCCATTCCCACACATACTTCTGAGGAGGAAGGTGGACCATTCTCATGGGAATCTTTCTCATTAACATGAACAATTAGTCATTTGTCACTGTGCTCTGAAATGACTACTGGAGTCAGATAGTTAACTGGATGCAAAATACTCTCTTAGGGAATTTTTCTTAAGAGTATTGATTTTCTGAAATGAAGGATGCACTCCATGAAATTTCTGTCTTATTTCTGTTTTCCATAGATTTTTGTTAAAGATTTAATGACAGTGAAATATATAGGATCTCAAGTCAGACTATAAATGCTTGGCCTTATGAGAATCATTTGTAGCCTTTCACATAAAGATTTGGAAAGAGAACCTGTCACATTTATCTCAATCAAATATCCTAGCATCCAAATCTACGCCTAGAATGCAGAAATCTTGTGGTTTCAAAGTAAGAGGCTGCATCCCAGAGTGGAAGAGAGAAACTGAGTACCAGTCCCTAGGAACCTTCCCTGTCTCACCTTGTGCCTCTCTCAAGCACCTTTGAGCACCTGTTGCAGAATAGCAGCAGGGGGAGAGTCTGTGGTCAACCTGGCATTTTGGAGACGCTACTGACTCAGGCCTCACTCAAGCAGGACCTAATAGTGTCCTGGGAGGCATCAGAATGGGAAATCCGCTTAGAAAATAATATGGATTGTATCAAACTGCCACAGGAACAGCTATTTTTCTCTGAAAGGGCACTTCCCCCTAAGGGCTTGTTCCCAAGAACCATGGAGCGCCACGTGACTTTGGTGTGCAATCAGCAGGTGGCTGCCTACATCTGGATTCTTTTGAGTACTCGCTGAATAGTCTTATCAATCAAACTGTATTTTGCAAACATATAATAAACTCCTAAATAATTCACCATCCTTTCCCCTGCCTTTTCCTTGGTTGAATGCCCAGGATACCTGCCTTCAATGCTTGTAAGTATTCTATATGCAGTTGAATTTAAAAAAAATTAAACTTATTGTGAGATAACTATAGATTCACATGCGGTTGTAAGAAATAATACAGTGAAATTTCATGTCCTGTTCACTCAGTTGCCCCTAATGGTACTTTCCTGCACTATATAATTGAAGTATAGTTCAATTTCACAACCAAGATGCTGACGTTGGTACAGTCAAGATATAGAACATTTCCATCACCCTGAGAATACCTCATGTTGCCTTTTTATAGCCACACTCACTTCCTTCCTACCCTCACTTCCCCTCCCTTAAGTCTTCGATAAGTCCTAATTTATTCTCTATTTCTCTGTATATACTTTTTTCATTTACATTATGTTATATAAATCATCAGGATATTATCTTTGGGGCTGTTTTTTTTTTTTTTTAGTCTTTGGAGAGTTATCCAGGTTGTTGCATGTATCAGTAATTTGAGTCTTTTTATTGCTGAGTACTATTCTGTGTTACGGCTGTACCATAGTTTAACTATTCATCTGTTGAAGGATATCTTGGTTGTTTCCAGTTTTTGACTATTACAAATAAAGCTGCTATAAACATTCATGTACAGTTTTGTGTGAATATACGTTTTCATTTTTCTGGGACAAACGCCCAGGAGTGTAATTGCTGGGTCATGTCATAATTGTGTATTTAGTTGTTTAATAAACTCCTGAACTCTCTTCTGGAGTGGCTGTACCATTTCATGTTTCTACTAGCAATATATGAGTGATCTAGTTTATCTGCATTCTTACTAGCATTTGAAGTTGTCACAATTTTTTATTTTAGCCATTCTGCTAGGTGTGTAGAGACAGCTCATTGTAGTTTTAATTTGCATTTCTCTAATGGCTGATGGTGTTGAACACCTTTTCATGTGTTTATTTGCCATCTGTATATCTTCTTGGGTGAAATGTCCATTTATGACTTTTTCTCATTGGACATTTTTTTTATTGTTGAGTCATGAGATTTTGTATTATAAATTATATATTCTAGATACAATTTCTTTGTTGGATATGTGGTTTGCAAATATTTTTTTCTAAGTCATAGCTTGTCTTTTTGCCCTTCTTGCAGAGTAAAAGTTTTAAATTTTAATGAGGTCCAGTTTGTCAAGATTTTTTTGATGGATTATGCTTTTGGTGTCAAGTTTAAGAACGCTTTGCTTAGCCCTCTATCCCAGAGATTTTCTTCCTATTCTTTCACTAAAAGTTTTGTAGTTTTACATTTTACATTTAAGTTTGCAATCCATTTTGAGATAATTTTTATGTAAGGTATGAGATGTATATCAAGGTGTTTTCTGTTTGTTTGTTTGTTTGTCTGTTTGCTTATGAATGTCCTTCACTCCAGCACCATTTGTTGAAAAGGCTGTCTTCCCTCCGCTGAATTGCTTTTTGCACCACTGTAAAAAATCATTTGGGCATATTTGTGTGGGTCTATTTCTGGGTTCTCTATTCTGTTCCAGTAATCTATGAGTCTGTTCTTCTGTCAATACCACACAATCTTATTTACTCTCACTTTATTTTTTTAATTCAAAAAATTTTTTTTGCTATTCCAGTTCCTCTGTCTTTTCAAATAATTAGAATAAAATTTGCATATATCTTATATGTATCTATAAAAACTCTTGCTGGCATTTTGAAAGGAATTGAGCTAAATTTATACATTAATTTGGAGAGAATGGACATCTTTAGTACATTGAGTCCACTAATTTACTAACACAGCATACCTATCCATTTATTTATATAGTCTTTGATCTCTTTTATCAGGATTTTGTTGTTTTCAGCATACAGGCCCTATTCATGTTTTGTTATATTGCACCTAAGTGTTTTTTTTTCTGTTATAAATAATATATAATTTTGGCATTCATTTCTAGTATGTATAAATACAATGATTTTTGTATGTTTATCTTGTATTGTGGAACCTTGCTAAACTCACTTATTAGTTCTAGAAGTTTATATGTAGATTCCTTGGGATGTTGTAGCTGCACAATTATGTCATTTGCAAATGGGGAAAGTTTTATTTCTTCCTAATTTGGATGCCTTTTATCACCCACCCCCTTTAGGCTGCCTTATTACAGTAGCAGTATTATGTTGAATAAAAGTAATGAAAGCTCCTATCTTACTTTGTCTTGGTCTTAGGTGGAAAGCATTCAGTCTTGCACCATTAAATATGACATTAGCTTTAGGTGTTTTGTAGATGAGGTTTATCAAATTTAAGAAGTTCCTCTATTTTGCTTTTTTTCTGGGAGTTTTTTTTTTTTATCATGAATCGTTGTTGAATTTTATCAGATGTTTTCTCTACATCAATTGATATGGACATGTGATTGTCTTCTTTAGCTTGTTAACATGGTAAATTATAATGATTGATTTTTGAATATTGAATCAGCCTTGTACCCCCTGGAATATACTCCACTTGGTCATCTTTTACATATTGTTGAATTCTATGTGCTACTATTTGTTAAGGAGTTTTGCATCTATATTTATGAGAGATATCGGATTGTAGTTTTCTTTTTTTTTCTTTTCTTTTTTTTGTATTGTCTTTGGTGTTGAATCAGGGTAATACACAATGAATTGAGAAATTGTTTCCTCTGCATCTATTTTCTAGAAGTGATCATGTAGAATTGCTGTTAATTCGTCTTTAAACGTCAGTAGCATTATCCACTAAAATCATCTGGACCTGAAGATTTCTTTTTTGAGTCTTTAAAAATTGTTAATTCAATATTCTTAATAGTTTATAAACCTATGAATTGTGATAGTTTCTGTTTATTAAGAACCATGTCATCTAAGTGGTCAAATTTATGTGTGTAGTGTTGTTTATAGCATTCTCAAGTTATCTTGTTGATGTCTCCAGAGTTTATAATTTTTAAAATAATTTTTAATTTTTTAGTTATAGTTGACATGCAATACTATATTAGTTTCAGATGTATAAAATAGTGGTTAGACATCTATAACTCACAAAGTGATTGCCCCAATAAATCTAGTGTCCCTCTGACACCATACATAGTTATTATGATATTATTGTCTGTATTCCTTATGCTATACTTTCTATTCCATGACTATTTTGTAATTAACGATTTGTATTTCATAATGCCTTCCCTTTTTTCACTGACCCCCCAAAGCCTCTCCCATTTGGTAACCTTCAAAATGTTCTCTGTATCTGTGAGTTTGTTTCTGTTTGTTTGTTTGTTTTCTTCTTTAGGTCCACCTATATGTGCACTGGTGGCATTTGTCTTCTACCTGACTTACTCTGCTCAGCACACTACCCCCCAGGTCCATCATGAAATGTATATTTTCATCCCCTTCTAGTCTGTGTGTGTCTTTTAATCTGAAGTGAGTCTCTTTTAGGCAGCATATGTAAGGGTCTTATTTTCTTATGCATCCAGCCACCCTATCTTTTGATTGGAGCATTTAATTCTTTTTCATTTGAAGTAGTTGTTGATAGATATGTAGTTATTGCCATTATTTGTTTAGACTTTTGATATATATCTTTTTCTTCTTGAAGAAGTCCCTCCAACATTTCCTATAATACTGTCTTGGTGGCAGTAAACTCCTTTAGCTTTTTCTTATCTGGGAAGCTCTTTATCTGTCCTTTGATTCTAAGTAATAACGTTGCTGGATAAAGTAATCTTGGTTGTAGGTCTTGGGTTTTCATCACTTTGAATATTTTGTGCCAGTCTCTTCTGGCCTATAAAGTTTCTGTTGAGAAATCGGCTGATAGTCTTATGGGTGTTCCCTTGTATGTACCATTGCTTTTCTCTTGGTACTTCCAAGATTCTCTCTTTGAATTTAACCTTTGGCATTTTAATTATGATGTGTCTTGGCGTGGGCCTCTTTGGGTTCATCTTGTTTGGGACTCTGTGAACTTCTTAGGGTTGTATGTCTATTTCTGTCACCGGGTTAGGTAAGTTTTGCATCATTATTTCTTCAAATAGGTTTTCAGTTCCTTGCTCTCTTCTCTCACGTGTACGCCTGTGAAAATGTTGTTATGCTTGACATTGTCCCAGAGGCTTCTTAAACCTATCTTCATTTATTTTGGTGGGGGGGGGATTCTTTTTTCTCATTGCTGTTCTGACTGGGTGTCCTCTGCTACTCTACCCTCTACGTTGCTGATTTGATCCTCCATTTCATTTACTCTGTTGATTCCCTCCAATGTACTCTTCATCTCAGATATTGTATTCTTCATTTCTGACTGGCTCTCTACTATGTTTTCCATCTCCATTTTTACATTGTTTTCTCCTTGTTAAAGTTACTGAGTTTGTCTACGCTTCCCCTAAGCTCCTTGGGCATCCTTTTAACAAATGCTTTGAACTCTGCATCTGGTATAGCGCTTTTTTCACCATGTTGGTGAATTCTTTTTCTGAAGCTTTCAGGTGAGATGTGCTTCTTTGTCTCCACATTTTGGCTGCCTCCCTGTGTTTGTTTCTATGTATAAGGTAGGTCTCCCGGTCTCAGTAGAGTGGCTTTCTGTAGTAGGTGTGCTGCAGGGCACCTTAGCATAGACATGGGAGGGGTCCAGCTGCAGCCCAGTTTCAGCCATAGCCTGTGCACCTCTGGGGACACCTGGTAAGCGTCACCAAGCAATCCACAGATGGCTGCCACCCAGGCTGGGCTTATAGGTGCCTCGAGGGGCCAAGTCAGAAACCGAGGTGGCTGCCACTGGTATGGGTCTTGGGGCTGCACAGCAAGGGGTTACAGGTATGCTGAAGCCAGATGCTGCTACTTTGGGTTTTGTGAGTCTTTGAGAGATTTTATGAAAGTTCACAGCAGGAGTCAAGACAGCCCATTTGTATGGAACAAATCACTGGAAGTGGCTTGGGTGGGCCCACAAGTTGGGAGAGGAGGAGTCTCAGGGTATCCGCTGGGCAGAGCGACCTGTGTCATCCAGGTCGATGGCACCTGCGGTGCAGGCTGAGCGGGAAGAGAGCTCAACAAAGAACGGTGGCTTCTGCCTGCACCTATGTCTGGGAGTGGGCTGCCCCATCCAGCCGTCGCCCTGAAGCCCAATACCTCAGCATCTCCCCATTTGTCCCTGGCACCCCTGCACAGCTGCCCCAGCACTGGAGCTCAGAGTGAGCGAGTCCGTCAGCGAGTCAAGCTGGGTATGGGCTCTTTAAGAGGAAGATCTCCGCTTCCTGTGGCCCTCCATCTCACTCATCCTCAACCTCCGCTGGTTTTCACAGCCCGGGGGTGTGGGGACTTCTCTTCCTGGCACTGGAGCTCTGGGCTCGGGAGCCCAGTGTGTGACCGGGACCCCTTGCTCCTCATTCTGCAGCCCAGATAGCCCTCTGATTCTCCATTGCCACCCGCGGTTGTGGGACTGGGCTGCTTTGCGTCTCCGCCCCTCCTGCCGTTTTGAGGTGACCTGCTATTTGAGGTGACCTAGTTGTAGGGCTTCTGTTCAGGCAGACCTCTGGTGACTCTACGTCTGGTTGCTCTGTAGTTTTGTTGTAATTTTGGTGTGGTCCAGAGTTTATAATTTTATCCCATGTTTCATTCTTCATATCGGTGCTTTGTGTCTTTGTTTTTGTTTTTGTTTTCCTTTTTCAGTCTGGCCACAGGGTGTCAATTGTATTTTTAATTTTATTTTATTGATCTTTCAAAGATGACTGGTTTTCTATTTTCCTGTTTTTAATTTCACTGATTTCTGCTTTTAACTCTATTTCCTTCATTCTGCTTGCTTTAGTTTTATTTTGCTCTTTTTTAAAAATAGATGTTTGAGGTGGGAGTATACATTGTTGTTTAAGACTTTTTCTCTTAGGTAAACATTTACTGCTATACATTTCTCTTTCAGTTCTGCTTTATGGACATCCCACAAATTTCGATATGCTGCGTTTTCATTTTCACCGAGTTTAATGTATTTTTCAATTTCCCTTGACGCGTCTTCTTTGGCCTATGGATTATTTAAAAGTGTGTTTACTTTCCACGTGTTTGGATATTTTCCTGTACTTTCCTGTTATTGATTTCTAGTTTGATTTCATGATACTCAGAGAACACACTCTGTGTGGTTTCAATGGTTAAATTCTCTGAGGTTTGTTTTATGGGCTACCACATGGGCGCTCCTGAATAATGTGCCACGTGAACCTGAAAAGAACGCGCGTCCTGCTCTGGCGTGGGTGGGGTGTTTGCGACATATTGATTAAGTCCTATGGGTTGAGGGCGTTGCCGAGTGCCAAGCTCTTCCCAACAACTCGCGTTGCTTATTTCTGTGAAGTTGTTCTGTCAGTGGTTGAGAGAGTCGTGTGTGAGTCTGTCCGTACTCTAGTTCTGTGAGGTTTTGCTTTGCCTATATTTGGAGCTCTTTCGTTTGGTGCACGCACATTAGGAGTTCTACGTCTTCTTGGTGACGCCACCCTTTTCCCATCATGCAGTGTGCCTTTTGGTCTCAGTTGTTCAGATTGGGTAATTTCTATTGTTTTGTCTTCAAGTTCATGGATTTTTCCCCACCCTGTCCTCTTCATTCTGACATTGAGCTTAGCCTTTGGATTTTAAAAACGGCTTGTCGTATTTTTTGGTTCTGAAATTTCCATTTTGTTCATCTTTGTATTTTTTTCTTTGCTGAGACTTTCTATTTTTTTCATTTGTTTCAAGTGTGTCCCTAATTGCTCATTTTATGATGGCTACTTTAAAATCTTCGTTAGATATTTCTGACATCTTTGTCCTCTTGGAGTTGTTATCTGTTGATTGTCTGTGTTTCTTTCAGTTTGATACTTTCCTAGTTCTTCATACAATGAATGATTTCAAATTGCAACCCGGGCATTTGGGATATTATATTATGAGACTCTGGATCTTATTTAAACCTTTTGTTTTAGGTGGCTTCCTTTGTCACACACATAGCAGAGGAAAAGGGGTAGGCATCTCCTCATTTCTGCCAGGTTGGGGTAGAAGTCCAGGTTTCCAGCTCTCGGTTTGCAGGATTTTGTAGGCTTTTCTGGGTCACATGAGTAGCAAACCATTTTCAAAGGTTACCTCAGGCTGCTTATGATGAGAGACCCCATTCAGTTAATTTTATTTGCTTTATTCTTATAGGTCAATCCCTTTACCTGCCTGAGGTATCAGAGCCCAAGCTTTGATAATCACTCTTGTATAAATTCATTTCATGAGGAGAGAGATTAAAATCCCAAGTCTAGAAGAGCTCTGTGCCTTGGTGGGAGGGATGGAAAGAGTTCCCATATCCAAAGTGCATGCTGAGCACTCTGGATTTCTAGATTTTTTTATTGGTCACATTTTAAGGCCTGGGACCAACCATAGGGGGAGCAGGAATATTCAGATTATTTTATATTTGCTAACAGGTCTTTAACCTCTGGAGGGAAAAAGTTCTC
Source organism: Eonycteris spelaea (assembly GCA_003508835.1). NCBI lineage: Eukaryota > Metazoa > Chordata > Mammalia > Chiroptera > Pteropodidae > Eonycteris > Eonycteris spelaea. The sequence goes on from PUFA01000037.1 coordinate 10,103,965, forward strand.
ATGACACAAGGGGAAGTTTAACCTGTAGATTTATGAGAACCTGTAAGTGGTAGAGAAGAGCAGTTGGGGTAGGGGTGGGGATGGGGATGGTGGGAGGCGGGGGTCCCTTCCAACTTGGCTGACCTCTGAAAGCATAGCTTTTGGCCTTTGACTCTTGAAGTGAAAGCTACTTGTGATACTGTCTTGGAGCCAAGCTTCTCCGGACTTCTTCCTTCACTGAGTATGCTTAGTTAAAAACTTGTTATTTAGAGAAATGTAGCTTTGGTATGGGAAGGCATGTGTTTTTAATTGAGTTGGATCTAGTTTGGGGTTCTGGTCCTATCTTTTGCTGGCCGTGTGACCTTGAAGTTCATTCATTCACTTAAAAATAGTCTTGTAGTGCCTACTCTGGGCCAAGTACCATGCTGGGGTTTTGGAATAAAGTAGTGGGTACCTTTCATCGCTCCATTTTCTTCTTTTTCTAGCCATCGGCAAGTTCAGTTAGTTTTACTTCAAAAATATACCCCAAATTGGACTACTTTTCTCTTTAGTTCCATCTTTTCCCCAGGTTGTTATAATAAGTTTCCCGATTCTATTCTTCCCTCTAATCCTCTGCCTCAATTCATTACCTATGAAGCAGACAGAGTGATCTTTTATTGATATGCATCAGATTATTTTCTTGCTTACAACCCTCCAGTTATACTCAGATGTACTAATAATAAAATCCTGTGCCTCCACATGGCCCACTAGGTCCTGGTTTCTGCCCCCCCTCTGAGCTCATCTAGCATCCCTTAGCCTCTCATTCAGTGTGTCAGTCACACCGGACTTCTGTTGTCTCCTGCACGTATCAAGCTTGTCCCACCGTGAGTTCATTACACCAGTTATGCTCTCTGCTTAGGATAATTTTTCCACATAGGTTTGAATGGCCGTTTCTTTGCTGTCATTCAGATTTGGGTTTCAATACTCTCCCCCACCCTGTTCCTCAAGTCACATTCTGTGAAATCGCTGTGTGTCCCTCGCCACCTCTTATTTAGCTCTTATCACAATTTGAAATTACCTTGATTTGCTACTAGACTGAGCCTCACGAGAGAAGAAATTATGCCATTTCCTTCATTATTGTATGCCCAGTGCCTAGAATAGTTCCTGGCACAGAGCAATAAATATTTGTTGAATCAAGTCGCTTAATTCTCTTGAACCTCAGTTTCTCACTTGTCACATAAAATAATAATTGGTTGATACAACGAGGTTGTATTTAGAATTAAGTGAGAAAAGAAATGTATGCGAAGTATTTAGTACAATGCTTGGCACACAGTAAGCCAATATAGTTTGCCATTGTTTCGTTGCGATTATTTATATTAGAATGTCCATTTCCATTCTCCCATACTCCTGTGGTACTTGCTCTTGCACCTACCAATCCATCTGGAGTGTCATGAGTATTTGTCAATGACGGATGCTGCCTGGTTAGATGCTTGCAATTAAATCCTAACTTAGTTCTCTCTTGGCCATGTTTTTCTGTGCAGGTCCTGCAGCTGGGCTCAGACATCCTCCCGCAATACAAGCAAGAGGCACCAAAGACTCCCCCTCACATCATCTTACATTACTGTGTCTTTAAGACCACGTGGGATTGGATCATCTTGATCTTAACCTTCTACACAGCCATCTTGGTCCCTTACAACGTCTCCTTTAAAACCAGGCAGAACAATGTGGCCTGGCTGGTTGTGGATAGCATCGTGGACGTCATCTTTTTGGTGGACATTGTGCTGAATTTTCATACCACCTTTGTTGGACCAGCTGGGGAGGTGATTTCTGACCCCAAACTCATCCGCATGAACTACCTGAAGACGTGGTTTGTGATTGACCTTCTGTCCTGTTTGCCATATGATGTCATCAACGCTTTTGAGAACGTGGATGAGGTTAGTGCCTTTATGGGTGATCCAGGAAAGATTGGTTTTGCTGATCAGATTCCACCACCCCTGGAGGGGAGAGAGAGTCAGGTACATCCCTCAAATCTCAGACCTTGTTGTCATGTCTTTAAAGCTGGATTAAATGTGGGGGTCAACAGAAGAATAATTAATGGGTGGGAGCTAGCATGACTGATGTTCGGAACAGAGGGGGCATGCTTGATAGATATCCTCGCCTGCTGTTCTTGCCTTTGGAGGTTCAGAGGTCCTGCATGTCAGCGAATGATGTGGAAGAGATGCCAGGCTTCCCTCTTATTCCACGTGGAGTGCATGCCGCGGGCTCGGGTGGTGGGGCTGCAGAAGCAGGTATGCACTGCCGCTGCATTGCTGAATCTTGCACTCTGTATGCAATTGCTGAATGTCTACCTGTTGATCATCGTGCTTATGGGGACTTTTCTATCATCTGCTGCTTACTTTGGCTGTTTCATTTTTATTAACTCCTAGCAACAAGGCTGCTGTTCTCCCCCAAGTTTACTTGCTTATATCTTTTATTTAATTTGGGGTAGGGGTAAATCTTGGAAAAGAATGAATTTCTTTGCTAAACTGAATTTTGGAGGTGACCAGTGGCATTCAGTTGTCTATACTTTTCCTTGCCAAATTTGCTGAGGTTGTCAGGCTATGATTAAGAGTAGTGTTGTTATTGGATTACACTGCTTTGGATTGTTAGTCCTGCAGGTGATGGAAGGTATTGAAAGAAGATAAATGCCATGTGAATGTGTTGGAATCAGGACATGCTTCAATAGTCAGTGAATGGGTGCCTGGGACATGTTGCAGCAGAAGGGGCCACGGGCTGGTTAAAGGGATGTTCTCCTTTGAAAAAGCAAGGATGTCAAGTCATTGCAAAGGAAAATGTCAAATTCTTATCTAGTTTAAGTGTTCTATGGGAATTGTTCTCCCTTTTCCTACTATTTGACAGTTCACCTGGCAAACCTTCAGCCTCATGCAGCAATGCACCCTCATTGCCTCAGGTTACAGGGGGTCTCAGAGTTCTTAGTCTGGCTGGGCTGTTAACTAGGTGGGTAACCCAGGAAGCCATCTGAAGGCTGAGTTTGGGCAACATGCACTCCCAGGGCTAAATGGCTCGTGGGATTCAGTCGTGGAAAAGCTGGAAAGAACAGTCAGCTCCCTGCCAGGATAACAAGGCCTGGCCAGTGACTCTGTGTTTTGCTGCTGGCATATGGTGTCTCTCTGCAGCAGTGGGCGAGGACTTGAGTGCCTTCCTCTGTGAGAACCCAACTACCTACCACTTCTCTTTCCAGTAAAGAGGAGCTGGTATCCAGATGCTCTCAACTCAGAACAACCCCCGCTCTTACCTCCGTAGCGTGTTTAAATATGCTTTAAAATTCCAAGGAATAATTTTCTGGATGCCTTGTGTGGATTTTGTAGGGGGATTAAGTGAGTCGAGAAGGATCATTTACAGGAACAAATCACCCCTAAAGTGAACGTTGGGATTCTTAAATGTGAATTTTAGTCCATGTTGGGAATGTTTTCCTCTGTGAACACATTTCTAGAAAATTTTATGTTTGTGAGGAAAATATGCTCATTTTGGCTTAGATAATTCAAATGAATTATTTCAACCTAAAAGAGCTTCTTATACACACATATGGGAAATTAAATTTAACTTTAAAAAAGCACTTGGGGTTTTAAATTAAACCCTTTGCTATTTATAGTAATGGCACTGAAGTTTTGCAGATAAATAGAACAGTTCTCTGGCTTCTGCAGGGTCTTACTAAACATTGGCAGAGCTATAAACACATATGTAAATGTTTCAGGATTACTTTGCAGGTTAGCAGAGCGGACAGCTTCTTCCCAGGTACTGTGTATGTTGGGCTGGAACTCCTTTGCCGTTAATCGTGAATACCCCTGATGTGGTTTCTGACTTCTAGATTCCAGAAATGGCTTGTAGGTAGGGAAAACATCATCTATCTGTGGTGTTCTAGTTGGCAAAGAGTTTAGCATCAAAGCTCTTACAGCCATCTCTTGATCATAAATAACAGTATACATATTAAGGGGCTATAGCTACAATTTGCTTCTGCAAAGATTTGATTTCATATTTAGTACTTCCTTTTAAAGCTTTGGTTAACACCTGAAATAATGCCTTTTCATACCAATTTGGTGGTATTGGGGGTGATCAGTGTGAGGAACTTGAAGATTTAGTTTCTAATCCTCCTGATATCACCTATTAGGACAATTGGGAGCTTTGTGTGTGCCATTTAGCCTTTCTGAAGTACAGTTTCCTATCTACATCTTGGGGATAACACTGCATTACTTGCCTGAAGGCATGGCATTTGGGCATTGGATTATTTGAGTTCCCTTCCAGCTGCAAAGTCTAGAGAGTTCTAAAATCTCATCTGCATTAGTCTCACCTCCCGAATGACTGAAAATGAGAGGTCCAGCACACTGACCTCCTCCGCGTGGTGAGAGTGGGAGGAAGGTGGGGTGGGGCAGGGGCATTTCGGAGGTTATAATAAGTAGACCTACTGGAGGGCAGAGCCTAGTAGGACCATAGAGGTCATCTTGTTCAACCCTCTTAACTCACAAATAAGGAAACAGACTCAGAGGGAATGTGAGTCAGTCATGATGATACAGCAAATCATATGGTCATAGTAATAATGAGTCCCCATCTGACTCTTCTCTATTCTTAATAATGACACCTTTGAAAAAACAGGGACAACATGTTGATGAATACTGTTAAGTCAAAACCGATGAAAAAGCTCCCGATGTGTGTGGCTCACCCCTTGGCATGGGTGTTGTGGTGGGGACCTTGGGCACTGGGTACCAGGAAGGGGGCAGCTGCATTTTCCCCAAGGCAACTGTGTTGGTGATGAGATGGGCAGTTTGAGATGCTCACTGAGGGACGGACCTGGCATGGTTTTCCAGCCACAGGCATTTTTGTTAAAAGGTACCATTCAGTTAGTGCTCACGGAGAGCTGGTGGGCTTCAAAGTGTGGTTAGGGAGGCCATGAAGGGCACCGATCCTGCAGAACCTGGGTTAGGCTGCGGGAAAATCTCTTTGGTAGGAGAATTCTGATGAATGACGCAGTGGGTTCACATTCACCACATGCTATCTTCTTATATTCTTTTGTAGAGTTGCTTATCTGAGATGGCAGCTCTGTCTGCTTCAGGCCTTTTCTCTGGGAGAGTGTGGGGAGAAAGAAGAAATTATGTACTCGTTTCTCCTTAAAAAAATACATGGCGCTACATTCTCTCTGGTATCCTTCCAATTACACCAATGGAACTGTGTCCCGGGGAGACCACCAAAGAAGAGAATGAAGAGTGGTGGTTTTGCCATCTGTGTGTGTGGGGTGGGGGTGTGTATGTGGGTGTTGGGAGTGGGGAGCTCTTGAAGGTCAAGGATTAGACCCACCCATGGCTTGGGTCAAGAAAGAACCAGGTTAAATTACTAAAGCCAGCAATTGTGAATTCAGTCCTGTGGATATAGCCCATCTCCACAGTTTAAGCCACACAAATGATCCCTTTGGGCTCAACTTGTTTCACTTATGTAGATGGCCTACATTTGCGTCATTCTCCAGTCTGTTGGTAATAATCTGTTTTGATGGCTGTTTGGGAATAGGTTTGCACATTAGCTAAACTGGTTAGAGGACAAAAGGTCTGCAAACTGGGTGAACTAAAGCCTGGATGGGGATGCCGAAGTGGTAGCCAAATGAGTCACTTTTGGCACTTTGTGGATTATTGTCCTGGTGTGCTTCACGGATTAAAGATGGAATTATTACTCACAAACATATTCCCTCTCCTGAGGAAACCATATTGTTTATTGTCATTGGAGTATGGAGAAAGGGGAGAATGGAGCGGAACACGTGATCTCCCAGGTACAATTCTGTCATTTTGGGGCCTGGGGCCAAGAGCTTCTTATTTCTGGCTCTGTGACCTCAGAGTGCCGGTGACACTGCTAACACTGGCCAAAAGCCCATTCACACAGGAAATGCTCACCTTAGAGCAGAACGGGACCAAGGTATACTGATGAAAAGAGAATAGCATGACGACAGCTTCCCTTTATCCAGGACTCCTGCATGCTGAGACTTCTGAGCCAGTTTGGGGTAGGTGGATTAAAGAAGGCTTCCTGGGGGTGGGGGGCAGCCTGCTTAGGAAGTGTTGGAAGAAAGGTGAAACTCTGATGGGTGGGGAAAGGAAAAGGACCATGTGAGAGCAGAAAAAACTAGGCACAAGGTGTTCTGTGTGGGCTGGGAGAATTTTCTTTGGTTTCATCTTTGTGAAATAAGACAAATGTTAGTGAAAAATCAGCCAGTCACTTGTTAGTGATCTCTTAACTCAAGTGAAACTCTAAAAGGGCAACAGGAAGTCCCTGAGCTGGCTCTAACTGTTGAGAACCCTGGTTGGCAGTCCGCGTTGGTGCTGTGCAGATATCCTATGATTTCTTCCTCTATTGTCATGTGATGTTTAACTCTGGAATTCACATGTTAGCTTATTAGGAAGAGTGCTCTAGGTTTCCGAGGAGAAATATTTAGTTTAAGGATGTGCTCCCAAATGAAGCCAGACAAATGGGTAAATTTGAGAGCCTCTGAACAATCTTTAGAAAAAGAAATTTTTCCTTTGAATTCTTTACATTTTATCTATAAAAATTTAGAAAATATAGGTGAAGGAATCAAGATTGACTATAATTTCATCTCATTGATACCATTTTGGCATACGTAAGTCCTCACTTAACGTTGTCAATAGGTTCTATATCTTTAAGGGAAATGATGTGTAACAAAACCAGTTTTACCAAAGGCTAATTGATAATAAACAAGAGTTGAGTTCCTGTGGCATCTCATCAACATAGATAACAAAATGATGCTGAATGAAATATAATTTGAGGACCTGCTACATATTGTTTCAGGTGTTTTTTTTCTCTTGGAATATGTACATATATATGTTTACATGTATTTTATTAAAATGTAATTATACTCTTATGTAGTGAGTAGTAACTCACTTTATTGTCTTAAAAATAGGTTTTAACATGTTAAATATTATGATATTAAATATTTCTTTTAAAACATGAATTTAAATGATTATATAAATTATATTATTTAAATAGTCCATTGTAAGGACATATTTGTGTTTCATATTTAGGTAATTTCATTATTTTAAAACTTTTTAATTATAATAATGCCACAGAAAATATAAATAAACCTGTGTCATTTCCCTGATTCTTTCTTTCTTTTCTTTCCTTTCTCTCTCTCTCTCTCCTCTCTCTCTCTCTCTCTCTCTCTTTCTTCTTTCTTTCTTTCTTTCTTTCTTCTTTCTTTCTTTCTTTCTTTTTGCTTAATGAATTCTCCAAAGCAACCATCTATGCAGCCATCATCTAAGCTAAAAAAACTAGAACATGACCAGCCCCTAGACATCTCTGGTCTCTTTTAATCACTTTTCTCTTCCTCCTCCCCTGAAGTAGCCACTATTCTAATATTAGTTTACTCTTGTTTATAGAAATAAAATGAGATGATTTTTTTTATGTTGTCTTATTTTGTTCAAGCATGGAGAGATTCAAGCATGCTTTGAGTTTATCAGTTAGTTCAGCAGTCCCCAACTTTGTGGCACCAGAGATGGGTGCTCCTATGAGAATTTAATGCCTGATGATCTGAGGTGGAGCTGAGACAGTGATGCTAATGCTGGGGAGTGGCTACAAGTACAGATGGATCTTTGCTTGCTGGTCTGCTACTCACCTCTTGCTGAGCAGCCAGATCCCTAACAGGTCACAGACCAGTACTGGTCTGTGGCCCAGGGGTTGGGGACCTCTGAGTTAATTCATTGTCATTGTTTCATGTAACTTACTATATGACTATATTTCAATTTATTAATCCAATCTACCATTGATGTTTGTTTAGGTTATGTTTTTATTTTTAAAAATATTCTTATTCATATTCTTAGAACACTCGCTTCTATTGGAAAGAGTAGAATTTTTGGGCCACAGGTATTAAGTGTATTATTTAGTAAATACTGCCAGACAGTTTTCCAAAGTGGTTGTACTGTGGTCAAAAAGTGATTGCAAGATAATTCCCCTGCTTTGCTTTTTTGCTAACACTAGTATTTTCAGTTTATTTAATTCTAGCTACTTTAATGAGTATGTAGTGATTTCTCATTGTGATTTTGATTTGTAGTTTTCTAATGCCTAACGAAGTTTAACATATTTTAATACATTTTTGTTTGGGGTGCTCACTTTGGTTATACTCTTTAACGAAGTGCCTAGGTAGTCTCTTTTTCCATGTACGATAGTTTTCTTTAAACAAAAGTGATTTGTAGTTCTTTATATAGTCTAGATATGAGCCCTTTGTGCAATATATGTACTGTAAAATTTTCCCCATTGTATGGCTTTCCTATTTCCTCTCAAGGATATCTTTTGATGAACAAAAGTTCTTAATTCTTTTAGAACAATTTATCAATCTTTGTATCTTGTATCTTGTTTAAATTTCATGCTCCCAAGTTAATGAAGATATTTTTCTATATCATCTTGCAAAAGTATTTACACTTAGATCTGCAATCCACTCAGAACTGATTATTATGTATGATATAAGATAAAGATCAAGTTTAACATTTGTGTCCATGTGGATATGGCTATCTGGTTGACCTAGGATAAAATTACCATTTGAAAATACTGTCCTTTCTCAATTTTCTGCAGTCCAACCTTTCACATATCAAGTATCTATAGAGGCAGTCTTTTTGTTGACTCAGTTCTTTTCCATTGATTTGTTTGTATATTCCTACACCAATATCACATTGCTTTAATTGATGTAGTTTTGTAATATTTTAAGAGTGGTTTTATTTCTTCCTTAAATATTTGGTAGAATTTATCAATGGGTCAATCTGGGCTTGGAATTTTCTTTTTACAGGTTTTCAATGATAGATTTAATGATTTTAATAATCAAAGACCCATTCAAATTTTCTATTATTTCTGGAGTCAGTTTTTATAAACTATATTTTTTCTAAGAATTTTTCTATTGCGCTCCAAATTTCAAAGTCATTGGTGTACAGTTGTTCATAAATAATATCCTTTTCTTTTTTAATGTCTGTAGGATATGTAGTAGTGTTCCTTTTTTTCATTCCTGATTCTTGATACTTGTTATACGCTCTCATTCTCATTCATTCTCTCTCCCTTCCTCCAGTATTTAATCAGTACTACCCAGAGTTTATTAGCTTTATTATGAAATGTTTTCAAAGAAACTTTTGTTATAATTTTGGAATTTGTATATCTTTCTGGTGATTGAAGCCTTTTAACTTTATGAAATGTGTATGTTTAGTAATAATTTTGCTTTAAAATTTACTTTGTGGGATATTAATAGAGCTATACCAATTTTTTGTTTATTTGCTTTTGGTGTTTCCATAGTATATTTTTTTCACCCTTTAACAGAAACCTCATTATTCTTATATTTTAAATATATCTCTTTTAAGCAGCCTGTATTTTAATCCAGTCTGACACAATTGCCTCTACTCTGAAGGATTTAATTTATTGTCTTTAATTATTGTGATATTTTGGTTTATATATTCTATCTTGCTCTTTGTTCTTTGTTCCATGTATTCTTTGCTTCTTATTTTTATTTCTTACATTCTTTTGGGGTTTATAATTTGTATTATTCCAACTCCCTGTTAACCTTTTCTTTATCTTTTCTTGTTCTTTTAGTGGGTACTCTGAAAAATACAACATGCATTTTTCTAATTCTATTAAAAATCAGTATCTACACATCTCAGATGTTGCAAGATTTTAGAAGACCTTAAATTCTTTTACCATCTTCTTTACTTACGAGCTATTGTTGTTAAGTATGTATATTCTATTTGTATTTTCATTGTTTTTTATGTAGCCAATACTAATTTATGTCTATTACCTCTTTTACTGTTCCTTATCCCTTCCACCATCTCTTAGCTTCCATTTGGTAAATTCTTCCTTCTGCGAGGAGAGTATCTGTTAGTATTTAATTTAGTCTGCCAGTGGCAAATTCTTTTAAGTTTTATTTTTCTGAAAATATCTTTATTTTGCTTTAATTCTTGAAAGATGTTTGCATTGGACATTGAATTCTAGATCGGAAATTATTTTCTTTTGATTATTTGAATATATTTTTTTCATAACCATCTGACGTCTGTTACAAATTCAGCTCTTGGTCTAATTGTTGTTCCATTGCAGGAAATCTGTCTTTTTTCCTATGGTTGCTTTTGAGATATTTTCTTTTTCTTTATTTCTTTTCTTTTCTTTCCTTTTTTTCCTTCTTTCCTTCCCCTCCCCTCCCCTCCCCTCCTTCTCTTCTGATATATCTAGCAATTTATTGTGAGATATCTAGGTATCCACCATCTTATGGGTAAGAGACAATTAATGAAGGGGCGATTTACAAAGGCATTGGGCAACATGTAGAGAAACGTCAAGGGATAGTGTAGACCTGGGGCTAGTAACAGCAGGAAGGCGGATTAGGATTAGTTAGGAGGCTTTAATACCTCTAGCAGGAAGGAGTAATATGAGCTATTACTAAATCCTGGAAGCTGAGAGACAGTGTGGAGAAAGCCACTTTATAGAACTCTCACCTTTGGTAGAATGAAGCAGGCAGTTTATGGTGACCTGTAGGAAGACCACGGGGGAACTTAATACCCTGATCTCACTCTCCTTTCTTCTACCTCTGATCTCTATTAGTTCTCATTGACAACCGGGGACACTGAGCAGGAAAGTGGATAGAGGAGCATCTGGGGTTCCTAGGGATTCTTAAATTTGTGACTCAGGTATCACAAACGTTTTCTGTAACGGTACCAATATGTATTTCAAGCTGTGTGGACCACATATGTTCTCTCTTCCTTCTCCTCATCTTTTATGACCCTTTAAAAAGTGAAAACCACTCTTAATTTACAGTCTTTGTCGAAACAGGTAGCTGGCTAAATTTGGCTGACTTTTATTATGGACGAGGGTTTTTTTTGGGGGAGAGGATCAGTTTTAGAGAATCAACCAATACTTCTCTATAACTTTACTGCCATTTTTTATTTTCTCGACTCTGTCATTTCCAGGACATGTGTGCTAACCCTTTCATTGTATTTCCTGTGTCTCTTACACTCACTTTTGTATTTTCTAACCTTCTGTCTTTCCGTGCATTATTGTGCATTTTTCTTCTGACTCATCTCCCAATTTCCTAATTTACACTTTAGCTTTGCCTAATTACTTTTAAACCCTTGTATTACATTCTTAATTTTGGTTGTTGTATTTTTTAGTGTTAAAATTGCTATTTGCCTTATTTTACAGTTTCTAGTTTTCTGCTGAAATTCATAATCTTGCCTTTTGTCTTGTCAAATGCATTAAGGATGATTATTTTAATGTCTGTATTCAAGCTCCATAATCTGGAGTGTTTGTGGGTCTCATTCTGTTGTATTCTATTGTTTGTCTTAGTTTTCTTACATAGTTTTCTCTCTTCATGTGCCTTGTTATTTTTTGGTTGTGTACTGGACATTCTGTGTGAAAAATTGTGAAATATTTTGGGTCCTAGTATGGTGTTATTTTCCTCCAGAGAATATTTAAATTTGCTTGTAGATAGCTAAGAGTGCTACAGCCAGAGTCATCTGAATATAGTTTTCAGGATCAAGGATATTTGAGGATGAATTTCAAGACCTTTTCTATTTCACTTTGCGCTAAGGAATAGCCATTGTGATTCCAATGGATGCATGGTTACCAGGACCCCTTTCTTTGGTAACTCCTTGACTTTTACTTCATCCTCCTAAATCCAAGAGGCTGTCAAAAGTAATGCTCAGATCTTCAGCTTCTTAGCTGCCGCTACAAAATTGGTAAATGCTCTAGGGAAAAGGTACTCCAAATCCTAAACTTCTTTTTTGGGTTTTCATCGTCTTACAGATTTGACTCCATAATTCTTCTCTGCCCTGCTAGATTACTGATGCATTCAAGCCAATTTTAAAAATCAGGGTTTATAGTTGTTTTCAATGGGGGAGTTCAATCTAACTTCTTAGTTCACTGTTACAAGAAACCCCTGATTATTTCTTTAGGAAAATTATTAAAATAGAATTATCACAACAGTAAGAATGCACACTTTATAAGCTTTTGATACATACTATCGATTTTCCTCTCAGTAAGATTGTACACGTTTACAAAAGTTCATGCTAGTTTCTGCACATCTCACCAACACCAGATACTAATTTTAAAAATTGCCAATTAGGTCAAAATTGGAATCCCATTGAGTCTTAATTAAGACTATCTTTTATACTGTCTAGGTTTGAATCCAGCTTCTGCCTTTTACTAGCCATGTGACCTAGAACAATTATATTTAAGTACTTTATGCTCAGTTGCTCATCTGAAATATTAGGATAAAATGATTATTACTTACGTCATGGGTTTTTGAGGTGAGGATTAAATGAGTTAATCCACATGAATGAATAGAACCGTGCTGGATATTCAAAACTTCTGAGGAAATGTGCACTTTATTGTTATTTTCATTATTAATATTTATCTATTCTTCATCAGTGGTCAGAGTACCATGCTACTAAGGTCTTTGCTTATGCATTTCTTCCTAATTCCTATATCTGTCTCTCAAAAATCTTAAACAGCCTTTATGGTTTAGCTTAGATGTTCTTTTACTTGTGATACCTTTTCTGATTTCTCCGAGCCAAGTGTGATGGACTTTCCTATTTGCAGTGGAATGAATGTTTGTATCTCTCTGAATTCATGTGTTGATAGACTTTTTAACATATGAATGCTTCAACACATGTTGAAACCTTAATCCCAATGCAATGGTTTGAAGGTAGGGCCTTTAGGAGGTGGTTAGGTCATGAGGGTGGAGCCCTCAGGAATGGGATTAGTGCCTTTACAAGAAGAAAGCTAGCTAGTTCCCTTTGATCATGTGAGGATGCAATGAGAAGTCAGCTCTCTGCAGTCTGGAAGAGGGCCTTCGTTAGAACTCAACTACGTGGGCACACTGATCTCCAGAACTGTGAGAAATGAATTTCTGTTTGATAAGCTATCTGCTCTTTGGTGCTTTGTTAGAGCAGCCAGAATTGACTAAGACACTGTTCCTCCCCCACAGAATATTATTTATACTTGGGTTGTAGCTAAATTCTGTCTTATACTATGGATCCACAGTGCATTAGCCACAATTCCAAAATCAAAAGAGCTGTGAACATTCAATTTTTATAACCTGTTTCATGGCAAATTCTCCACTGATCTGAATGTACCTGGAGAAACCTGATCTGAATTGATGTATACTACTTATGGTCTTCATGCATTCCACTTAATCTAAACAATCAGATATTTTCTGCAGAAATATTAGGGTGCTTCCCAACTCTGCTTAAAGGTATTTGGTCATATATAGTATATGGCCCCTATTCCCTATCTGAATTTTGGAACACCTTTGGGTGTAAAGGGTTTGGGTGAGGCATTTTGGACCTGAATAGAGAGTTGTGTGTACTTTAGGTCAGGAAACATGTAGCGATTCTCATAGAACTTAGTTCAGTTTTAGTCTTATAAGGTGTTTTATATATACATTTGACCCTTGAACGATGTGAGTTTGAACAATGCGGGTCCACTATATGTGGATTTTTTTCATTTGACCTGTGCAGTTCAGACCTGTACTGTTTGAGGGTCATCTGGCAATTGGAAATCCACGTATGCTGAGGGCCGAGTTAAATTATAAGAGATTTTTGACTACGTGGGCAGTTGATGCTCTTAACCCCTTATCATCAAGGGTTGACTATATCTATCTATAATGTATGTATGTAAATATTTATGTAACACATTAAATTATATGTAATTATTCAATATATATTTAATTTTATGTAATATATTTAATATATAATCTGGCTAACAAACATAAAGCCTGAACAATAGTGACTGGAAATACTAGAAGTAGGGGTTTATTTTTTTCTCCCACAATTAGAAATCTGGGCTGAGATCTCTGTGATTCTCTTACGCTTTCCATGTAATCACAGGATGGCTGCTCCAGCCCTAGTCTTCAAGTCCATGTCCCAAATAGGAAAAAGGAAGAATGGCAAAAGGTAAAAGAGCTTGTGGTTCCTGAACCTGTTTCCCCTTTCAGGATTTTTTGGACATCTATCCAAAGACTTCTGCTTATATCTCATTGGTTGGAATTGTGTCATATTGTCACACATCTGTAAGAAAATGAAGGGTAGTTTTTAACTGGATGCATTGTGCCCCAACAAAAAAGAATGCCTAGTAAGAAAGAAGGGGAAATGGATATTGGATAAATAATTAGTAGTTTTGGCTACAATAATAAATATTTTTTTCAGGATTTAAAAATATTTAATAAGTGTTAAATATTTGATACACCTTACCTCTTGAACTCTCACAAGAAGCTTATGAATTTGGCATATCATCATCTCATTTTACATATGAAGGTGGTGAGACTCCGAGAGGTTGGTTATTTGCCCAAGGTAGCACTACTAGTAATCTTAGAGTGAGATTTTGAATATAGGCTTGTTTGACTCTCGAAAACACTTTCAACCAGCATGCTATAAATCTGCTAGCATCCACTGACATTGAAAGGTTCGATGGAAGCCAGATTGTGAAAGGTTTGATTGTAAAAAATATGAGTTTAGACTATCCCTAGGCCCACATCATTGTTTCTAACTGGTTTGGATTATGGGTCTCTGCTAGCCAAATCTATTGAATTCATGCTATGGGTTTCTTGTCCCTTTTGTTGAACCTTGTGCTTTTCCCTCACAAGAACTTAGAAAGGGGCCCACCCTTTAAGATCCTGAAGAGATGGCAGCTTTCCCATGAAGACTCTTCCAGGCTAATGTGGTCACTTCCTTTTCTGCATTCCTACAATATTCTATGCACACGCAACCCAAAATATCTTTACGTTTTAGCCATATAATTTTCATACATGATTAATTATGTTCAAACCCAATTTGACTCAGAAAAGGGATTGTCTTGTTACTTGGTGATTTGGCACTTAGCACAGTTTCTGGCACATAGTAGGCACTCAAAAATTGGCAGAATGAGAAAACAAATGAAAGAGTGAATCAAGACCACACAGTTCAGGATAGTAAGGAAAAAAGGAGTCTGCAGAAAATATGTTTTAATTTTAAGTAAAATGTTGAACAATTGGTGGTATTATCCTTTGGATGCGATTGATGCCAGCTGCTTATGAATGGATATTTGGAATGTTGGCAATTCTGTATTTTGAGTTAATTAAAATTTGCTTTTAATTATTTTATTACCTTTTGAAGTCTAGAAGAACTTTTCTCCCCTAATATTTTAGAAGAGACTTTCTTCCCTAATACTTAATATTTAAATAATGTTCTACCCTGTTTATTTTCATCTCTTCTCTGAATCTCACAAAACCCCTATGATGCATGTTTTGTATGTATTACCTTCTGACTGTTGCTGCAGCCTGAGGCACAGAGAGATTGTTGCCACGTAGGTAGTGAGTGATAGACCAGGTCTCATCTTCTCAGTTGAGGTTCCAGAATTATCGAGTGTTTGGATATGACTTGTTTAACTTTGAATTCATTGTAGGCTAGGGACCTAATTTTGCTTATCAGGTTGTGGCTTGTATTGGAATCATCCAGCCCATACCAACAACAGCATGCCATGACCACAATATATAGTTCAAAGAATGTAGAAACTTTACAAAAGGTTTTGAGAATTAAAACTTCTCTGGGAATTAATGTGAAATGTTTTCCTCCATGTGCAGGAAAGCTCCATGGGCAAGACAGAAAGGTTGAGGATTAGCTGAAGTGTGTCTCAGGGTGCGTCTGAAGGCAGAGGCTTTTGTAAGAACTAAAGACTAAGCCTTTGTTTAAGAAGTAGTAGTTTCTGTGTGTGTGTGAGCGCGCATGCGTGTATGTTTGTTTGCTGCCTTCTTAACATCTTGAAAAATTTTGAAGGCAAGGTTGGTACTCAGTACTTATTAATTGACTACATGAGTGTCACTGTGCACATATTGGAAATTAGAGTGTGTGAGAACCACTCCTTTTATGCTGAATGAGAAACCCCCATTAGAGTGATATGACATGATCAAGAAACGTCCTTAAAAATATTGTCTCTTCCATGCGGCTGCTGAAAACTGACGTTTTTTTCCTCCTTGTTATTTGTTATATGTTTTCACATTAAACAAAGTAATTACATTAAAATAGTGCATGAGTTTCCCGTGTTATAATTCTGAGAGCAGCGGTGGGGACTGATCTTTTGTAAACTTCAGTAGTGAGTAGGAGAGAAGAGTGTGTCCTTCACTGTCAGACCACGGCCATGTCGGGTGCAGGCCTAGCACAGGATTCTGAAAGCATGGCCTGCCTCAGTGATGTAATATGCATGAGCTGTCTTCTTCCCAATGGCCCAAAGATGAGCCCATGAAAGTAATGCAGTTAGTGAATATAGATTTAGGTGTGTCGTGGACAGATTGTCACACCCATTTGGGCTATTTAGAAAGAGGGATGGAACCTCATTAAGAAGAAACATGAAAAGAAGAGAAGAGAAAAGAGAAGAGAAGAGAAAGAGAAGAGAAGAGAAGAGAAAGAGAAAGAAAAGAAAAGAAAAGGTGCTAAGCAATTGAGAAGACTTCCTTTTTTGTGATGTTTTTTATATAACTAGATTTTTTTGAAATGGATGTATGAAAATGAAAAGATCCCATTTAAATAGAAAAAAGCAACCAACAGTATGGCAATACTTAAAGAGAAGAATGGGACTTCGTAAATAATGTCATTTTAAATGTTTAACAGAACTCTTTATTTATGTCTCGATTCAATAAAAGCTTTTTTTTTTTTTTTTTTTTTTTTTTTAAGCAACCACAGAAAAGGCTGAAATAGTAAATATGAATGTGTTTTATGCTCTTTGGGAAAAGGTACAATGAAAACATGTTACCTCCACTCTATTTATTCACTGTTTATCTCTTGAACAGCATTGGAAGCAGAGCACTGCGTTCAGTGCTTTGGGAGTTTTAGAGGGAAATACATAAACTCTCTTCAGCTCGAGAGTTTTAAGCCAGCTCTGCAAGAAAGGTGTAGTCAGAGATCGGCAGGTAGGATCGTCAGTCTGTTGAACAGCAGTACCTTTCATGATGAAATAACCAACTGCCTCTTTGACCATCTCTTTCCAGCTATGTGACCTTGGGCACATTAGCTCTCCTCTCTAAACCTTGGTTTTCTTATCTTTAATGAGGTCAGTGTCAATCTTGCAGGGTGTCATGCAGATTGCATTAGATAACCTATGTAGACTAGTGCAGTGCCTGGAACATAGCTGGCACTTTGTAGCTAGTACCGCTATTATTGCTGTTGTTAGCCTAGATTATCTAAAAGAATAACTGCTTATCTCACGAAGATACTTGGTCCAGAAGTATTGTTGTTGGGAAGCTCATCTGTATTCCTGAGGATATAGCCTCGAACCGCCTGATGAACTTTCCCATTCTGCCCCTCATGGAACCTTGGCTAAAAGCCAGAAGCCCTGATGGCAGGAGAGGTTTTGCATAGAGTCAGCAATAAAGGCCAGACTGGAACAGCGGTGCTGAGGGCTCATTCTGCTTTCTGGTTCTAGTACAACCTGACTGCACATTACAATCACCTAGGTTGCCTGTTGCAAATACGTGTCATCCACCTCAGTTTATTGAACCCGAAGCTCTGAAACTCATATTTTTAATGTTCTCCTCAGCTGGTTCTTCTGTAGCCAGCCCAGCTCCTGACGAGCATTTGGAGTCACCTCAGAGCATTTGGAAACTTTCTAGTTGAGCTGTATGGCCCCCCTGGTATTCTAGGCTTTGTCTGCTTGTTCCCTGTTTTCCTGGATCTTGGAATGTCCTTTAACATTGACCTGCTGGCTACCTTGGCTCTCCTCTCTTTGAGTTTTTTAAGCCTACATCATCCCTCCAAATTTGAATCTACAAAAATTTACTGAGCTCCGGGGAGCCAAAGTATGCAAACAAAGTAGACTGAAATCTTGCTCCCTCTGTTCTTTGCATATTGCTCTGTTGCACACACCTCTTTGTACTGTAGTGATAATAATTAGACTGTAAAAAATAGCTCCTACTTATTGAGTACTTACCATGTGCCGAGGATGTACTGGGCTAAGTACTTTATGCTTACCGTCTAATTTTATTTATCTCTATTTCTCAATGAAGGACACTTGCTCCCATTTTATTTTATTTTGTCTTTTAATCTTTTTTGGTTTTTAATTACAGTTAACATTCAATATTATTTTATATTAGTTTCTGGTGTACAGCATAGTGATTAGAAATTTATATAATTTATGAAGTGATCCCCCAATTGGTCTAGTACCCACCTGACTATCCATAGTTATTACAGTATTCTTGACTATATTCCCTGTGCAAATGGTATAGCCAATGCCTGGAGGTGTGAACATGTATGATGAGTTCAGGACATGGGGAGCTGCCCTGTAGGGGGCTGGAGCATAGTGTATGAGGAAGGAAGTGGGAGATGAGGTTTGAAAGGTTCGATGGTGGTACACACCTTAACTTCAGCATGAAGGATTGATTCTATATCATCATATCCAGTAGGGACCGAAGTAAGGGCCTATGGGGAATGTGCCACAGTTATCTTGCCTGTTTTCCCATAATCCATATTGGTATATTGAAACATAGATTGTTCAACTAAACTCTATAATATGTTGCTTTACCACTTTGAATGATTTCCCATAGCTCTTTTCTGTATGAAATCTCATTTTTTGATTCTGATAATCAAAATGTGTGGAATATTGATCTTGGAAGCAGTAACAGTTATCACTTATTGAGTTCCTGATTTGCCTGGTACTCTGCCCATGCTCCGTGAACGGTATCACTTTGGCTCCTCGCAGCTGTGCAAGGCTGTTATCACTTGTCTTGCTGGTGAGGAAACCAAGGCTGAGAAAGATTAAGTAACCTACTATCAATTCACGAAGACTCCAGGGATGGAGCTGGGTTTTGAAATTACCTTGGTCTGACTACCAAGTCTGTATTGTTTTCCACCAAGCTCTGGGGCTGCCCCATCCTCCTGATGGGGAACTTAAGGTCCAGAGAGGGTACCCTGCTCAGGGTCACCCTTGGAATGGTGAAGCAGCAGCTTGTCCAGGTTTTGTTAGTCTTTTCTTGACTTGTGAGTACCCTGCTGGCCACCAAATTCCCTTAGCATAACTCTTAGGGTAACATGAATAACGGCAAGCTGGCCCCCCTGGAATGTGGCAATAGCCATTCTTCCTTATTTGCTCCAAAGATCTACAGTTTTCCCTCCCTCAATAGTTAGGACTCAAAGCTTCTAGTGGTGGCAGTTTAGTCATTTACACCCTGTTCTCATATTTACAATAGAATTCACCCGGACTTGCTGTGTAAATTTCCAGAAACAGACCATTTTGTAAAGCGCTCTTTGACAAGGCTATAACTCCAGTCTGATTTGAGACTCCTACTGTAATTAGTTATAGGTTGACATTAGCTAAATTTAATATAATCCATTATGCTAATATGTGGTGGGGGAGATTTGCACCCTGAAGGAAGGAAAAACTCATTAAATAGAGATGACCTGAGTATTTTCCCAGGCACCTAGGTATACAGAGCAGGGCTGTGTTTATAACACCGCAGCTTTTCTGTAATGGCACAGAAGAAATAGCAGAGACTAGGGAAGAGAAGGCACTTAGAAGCTTTAAAAATAAATTGGACTGGTTACAAAGTACCCCTTAAAAAATCAAATAGTAAAACATGAGAGTGGAAAACAGGATAAGTAACTCTTCGGTAATTACCCAAAATTTTCAGGTAGGATGGAGTTGCTCCAGGCCGAGGTACCCCTAAACTATCCTTAGTAGCTCAATGGTTTTCAGCATTTGAAAACTCTGACTGTTTTCCATTTCCTGCAGTACTGTATATAAGATACTCTAGATTATAATTACTTTGCATTTTTTAAATTTTTGTCCCTCAACATCAAAACAAACCTTTATTAGTAGCTTGATTTTAGGAGGCATTAGACGTATATGGTATATGGCTTTGTTTACTCAATATTTTGAAGGATGTGTCCTTAAAGACAGCACTGTTGTAGCTGGTTACATAGATGTCAGAATTAACCCAATATTTAAGAACCTAAATGGATAGACCATCATACTGGGTTTATTTGTATTTATCTCAGCTGGGGAACAAACCTCAGCTCGAGGCTCTAACAAGAAAATTTGCAGATCGGTTTTGACGTCTATTTCTGTTTGTCAAATTAGTATTTGGTGTCCTTTACCTTTATTTTTTTCTTCATAAACATGTTGGAAATTTGTTAAAAAATTCACCAACATCTCTGAGTCCTGAGCTTAGGAGAGGGTGACCCTTGCGTGGGGCAGATGCATTGAAAAAACACACGCTTGACCCCACTGCACTTTCTGGTGCCGCTGGTGGGCTGGCCCATGATCACGAAGCATTTACAGGATCGCAGGATGTAAACGTGCCACTGCTTGCCCAGCTCATCCCTGGAAAAGCAATCTAAACTGTATGACATGTACATTTACAAGAATGTAGCACCATTCTTGTAAAAACAAGAAAAAGGAAAAAAAAAATGAAAGAAACAGAGCTACCCAGTTTTCATTCCTGGTTGGACATCTTGCCATTTTATTCTTCATCTCCCCTGGTTGTAAAGAAAACCTAAGAAGATATATCGACCGTTTTGATGTTCCTCCTGCTGAGCATGTCGCTCTCCAAAGCATGACGGACACACACAGCTAGGCGGACAGCACTGCCATTGCCGGGAACAAAATTTACCTGCTTTATTGAATGTCGTCAAGTCTAATCTCGAACAGGCAGCACAACCTAAAGCATAGCTCCCATTTTATTTTCTTTTTCGTCTAGAATAAGAATCTGATTTTCTTTGTTTTTATTCTGCACAAGCACTGTTTCCCTGCTAAGCCTCATATATTAAACAGAAGTATTTGTGTAAAGTGCTTATAGGTCTTCTGATCTCACAGAATCTAATTCCAAGTTCTGCTTCTCAAAATTAATCACTACGATCATTTATTATGTCTTGGGGCCGTGCTTTCAAATGTGTTACTTTTAAATATTTATCCCACCTGGATTTCCTAGGTGCTGGCTGATTACAATGGAGCTGGCTTGTGGTATTGTGCTTATTTTAGTTAGGTTCATCTGAATTTTTAAACAGTTCTCAGCCTGTCTTGCAATAATAAAGCTTTTATTACTTCTCACATCCTTTTCCTATTTATTCAATTTTATTCTCAACATTCCAGTGTGGATGTTGAGAATCTTATAAAAAAAGGAAGACAGAGGTCAGGAGCAATTGACTTATTCAAAGTCTTATTGCTGCTGTGACTATAGATCAATTTCTTGACTCTTAGACCAGTTTTCTCATTTTTGCCTAATTGGTTCCTGAGCTTTACTTGTGATTGATACAAACTTTTGTTTTAATATCTTCTTTCAACCCACACTTCCTCCCCAACCTACTACCCCAGACTTACATACGCACATTTGCGCAGACATGTGTCCATACATAAGGATTCCCTTTTCCCCTCACCCTCCTTTAGACCATGAACACTTTAGCTCCTTATTCTGTCCCCAAGCAGTCTTCACTTCTAGAACTAAGTGGGAAATAAAGGACAGTTGAAGCGAAGAAAATAATTTTGGTGTCAGGTAAAAAAAAAGTCTCAGAAAATTCCAGGAAGTTTGGTCGGAGTCGCTAAGATGCCGATCCCATTTTTGCTTCACTTTGACAGTATACATGGACTTTGGGCAACTTGAATATAATTAGAAAGAAGGAGAACCTGGTTTCAGATTGTGTCATTCCTCATTGAGATAGTATTTACAGCCAGCAAACCAAGAGATTCTTATACTGAAAATATTTCTTCTATATTAATGACCTGATTCATTTGGGACAGCCACACAGTCACTTCTACCGAGTCTTTAAGAAAACCAAACCCTGGCTTTTCATTTTTCATGCTGGTGATTTTCTTCATAGAGTCATGTGTGAGAAAGGGTGATTTATCACATCTCTGAGTCAATCATGGACTGGATGTAGTTCCTGCAGCAATCATATCTCTAATACTCAGCTTTCTTTTTGGCAATCATTTCCCTGGCATATCAATCCACTTCAGCCAATGTATAAAATAAGGGTTAGATTCCCTGCCTGTTTCCATCTGGCCTAAATGTGCTGTAGTTGCTGTCTACCTGGAGTGACCTTATCTGAGCGACTTCAGCACATGTTACTCCATTCATGAAAGGATTTGTTCCAAAAGCCAAAGGATTACTTAGAGAGAGGGATATAAGAGTTTCTATTATGGAATAATCATGAAACCTTCTCCTCAGTGTCAAGATACCTAATGGAGATTTAAAAAGTTGTCATAGTGGAGAATGCATAGGTACTAGAGCTAGAGGAGCAAGGTAACACCTACAACTAAGCCTCTGTATCTTTATATGCAAAATGTAGGCAGCAATGTCTGCCTCGTATATACATACACACATACAAACACATGTATGTATACATGTATACTTTACAAATGTATACATACACATACACTCACATACACATTGCCTAATAATACATTGTGATACCTGTTCTCATGGCTTCCCATCTTGTCGATTCTCAATATGTAACAGGTGCCATCACCTTATGGAGAGTTTGTTTAGGATGCGAGTAAAGGACTGGATAGACTCTTATTCTCTGCCTGTCACTGCTTATACGTTACTCATGACCAGATAATTCAGTTGTAAAACACAGATCTCTTTTAGTCTTGGAAAGTATCATAAGACAGTATACATCATTCTTTCTTTTTCTTTTGGCTTCCTGCTGACCCACCTTTTTGTTTGCATGTGCCATTTCTGTATCATCTGTCATCAATATACCTTTGTAATGTTTCAGTTTCTTAATTTACCAGACATTTACTTCTATAAACTCTTAAGTCATTTGCTTCCTGGTAATGCCTGAGAAGCCAGGGACATCAGGCTCTCAACAACATGCCGCCTGTAAGTCTCATGTTAGAGTGAGTTAGTTCTGGAAAGATTACTTGAAGCCGCAAGCCCTGTATCAGTATGTAGAGTCTTGTGAGCCCTTAGTACAGAAGATGGTCTTCCAACCTGTGGGCCCACCCAGTTCTCCCCATTATGGCTGCCTTGGCATATTTTGACCTGCATCGGGGGAATCAGGTTACGTTTGAGCTCAATTGCCCAGTTTCCAATTTCTTGTTGTTTTCAATTTAGCAATTGTTTCGGACAAAGCCTGAACTAAAGCTTGCCACCATGAAGGAAGCCATTTTTAGAGTAAATGAGATGAAAGAAGTGGACAGTGGAGGACAGAACATACTTATCCAAATTCCTGAAATAATTTAGCAGTTTGTGAAATGTTAATAATGTTACTAAATTATAAGTGTCTTTGTTAATAATTATTTTGCCAAGACCTCTTGGTATTACTTTGTGAGAAGCTAACGATAGTGCGATAAATATAATAAAACTTCATTATATTCTTTAATTTGGATTTCACTAATTAATATTACTTCCTGTATAAGTTCCCATTCTAAAAAACTTAATCCATTAAATGCTAAATGAATATCTTGTTTGTATAAGAAAAGTATTGTATAGAGTAGGCTGGAGATGGGAGATTGGGGGATTAATTGAGAAGCCGCTGTAACTGGTTTTAGTAGATAGAGTATAACTAGAGAACTTTCTCGGCATAAAGCACCAGAAAACACTCTAAAGCTTGAAATAAAAAGCTTCTGAGGAAAAAATTTTAATATAAGAAAAATAGTTGATGTTACTATGTCAAATACATAGTCAAAGTTTTAATACCTATAATATATTCACAGAAATGAGAAAAATATCAAGATGAGTAGGAGCAAAACAGAAGAATGGAAAATTTACTCATTTGGTAAATATAAATAAATAAGAAAACATTCAACCTTTCTAATAATTAAAATTGCTAAGTGAAACAATAGTGAGAAATTTAAAATATAAGCTACCTATGGCTAAATGAGGAATTGGCAAATTATCTCTCTAAAAAGTAACTCTAAAGCTTGACAAAATTGACAGAATTTTTTTTTTTAGTGTTTTAGAAGTTGACCTAAGTTATGCAATAATCTGAGAAGCATTTATACTTACTTAAAATTCCACAAACTTCAGGTAAGTCCGGTGGCAATATATGGCCTTTTTGCTTGGGGCTCCTCTCATATCCCCTTTTTCCTCCAAAGATGTAAGAAAACAATTGACCAACATTTCTTATGGACACAGACACAAAACTTTTAAACAAAATATTTGCAAATCAAATCTGGCAAAATAGAAGAAGAATTATTCACTACAATCAAAGGGAGTTTTCCCCAGGAATTCATGTTTGCTTTAACATCTAACAGTTAATTAATGTAACATATCACATTAATAGAATAAAGGACAAAGGCCACATGATCACCTTGATAGATGCAGAAAAAAAAACATTTAATAAAATCTAACACCCATCCATGATAAAAAATCTCAACAACTAGGAATTGAAAGGAACTCCCTGACCTGATAAAGAACATTTGGAAAATACCTACACCTAACATCATAACGGTGAGAAACTGGATGCTTTATCCCTAAGATCTGGAAGGAAAGAAGGAAGGAAGGAAGGAAGGAAAGAAGGAAGGAAGGAAGAAAGGAAGGAAGGAAGGAAGAAGGAAGGAAGGAAGGAAGGAAGGAAGGAAGGAAAGAAGGGAGGGAAGGAAGGAGGAAGGGAGGGAGGGAGGGAGGGAGGGAGGAAAGGGAGGGAACAGAGTTAAAGGCATTCAGATTGGAGAGAAAGTAGTAAAGTGGTCTTCATTAGCATATGAAATGACTCTGTGTGTAGAATATTTCAAGGAGTCTACAAATTACCTGAAATGGTTAAAATAAAAATGAAGTATATTTTCATTCGAAAATAGCTATGAAGACTGACATGGATAAATATGCACAATATTCTCATGCTAAAAGAAAACAGGGTTTAAAATGATGTTTGCTATAATTAAATTGTGTAAAAATATACTGGGCCTACACTGGAAGGGAATGTTAACTCTATGGTTGATGAAATCGTAATTGGCTTTTTTAGCTTGAAAAAAATTCCATTGTTCTCGCTATAAATTTGTCAAATTAAGACAAATATGGCACTGTGAGGAAAAAGTAATGACAAAAAGGTATTGGAGAAGTTTAAATTTGAATAGAAAGGAGGAATGGATGGATAGTTGTGTGCAATAGGTTCAACTGGCATGAGGTAGGATATGGGTTTGAGAAGGAGAAAAGAGTATCTGTCGACAATTTCTACCTGTCTCTGAAGATGGTGATTTCATTAACAGAAAAAGAGTTTAGAGTAAGTCTCGGGGCCACAGGCAAAAAAAAAAAAAGTGATTTCTTTTTTGTTATGTTATTGAGCATGCACCTGAAATAAAGGTACTCGAGTGACGTTATTTCCTTTTTGGCTATGTTGAGTTTGACGTGCCCCTGTGATTTCTGGGTTGAGATATCCAAAGGTCTGAATGAAATTAATATATAGAAGTTTGGATAGTAGCTGAATCACAGGCAGTGGGTGCTTGAGGATGAGGAAAGGTCATTGAACTCGATGGTTAGGCATCACTGTGACACGTGAGATAGCAGATGAGGTCGATGATGGATGCTAGATGTTAACGGGTAGAGGACTAAGTACATGGGAGGCAGACAGTGGGTTAACTGGTTTTTTTTTTTTTTGAGACATTTGGCAGTGAATGGAAGAGAAATGAGACATAACTCAAGGTAGCAGCAAGACTGTAGAAAGAATTCGTTATTTCATTTTTTAAGATTTTAGGCTGAAATTTTTCTGTTGCTTGCAAAACCACCTAGATTCATTACTGCTATGAATGCTCTCAGTCCTCCTTTGACTTTAATGCACACTTGCCCAGCAGATAGAGACCTTTACCAATGAAGCAAACAAAATTTCATTGTGTTCTGTAACTGAAATGATTGTTGTCCTAATGATAATTTTCTACTGCAGTGAGAAAAGAATTTTAGAAATCAATTTCTCATTTACTGCCTCTTACAATGACTGTCTTCATCAGAAAACAAACTAGCTTGCCAATTTTGACAGCTTCTTTGTTCAAAGCAGGGCTTTATCTTTTCTTTTCTCCCAGTGTATAAATAAGCCTTTATAAAAGTTACTTCAGGGCAACTGAAAATCATTAAAGAGATGGAGGGGTTTCCAGATGAGGACCGACAAAAAGATTAAAACTCCTCAGTCTGAAATTACAAAGGTGGAGTGGGATAGAATTGGTGTTTAAATTGACAAAGGCTACGAGGAAATACAATCTGTCCTGCAAGTCCCAGACACCAAAATGGGACACGGTCTCATACATGATAATATCCACCTCACTGGGTCTTTGCTATAGTTTTAAGAGATGCTGTATATAAAAATGCCTTGTAATCCTCAAGGACTATTCAAATGTATGATGTTATTATTAGAATTTGGTGGGTAGTGTTTTGTAAAAAAAATAATAGGAAAAAACCCCTGTTTTATAGTTGGGTAGGGAGCACAAGCCAACAGAGCGTAAATAGAACTTGGAGTGCCTATACATGGTCACATCATTTGCATCCAAGTGGAATTTTAAGGACCAGTGGGTCTTTCTGTACCTTCCCTTCACCCTGAAGATGAACTATCACATGCTTCTCATCATGTCTATCTGTTAAAAACCCAATAATGGATGGATGAACACTAAACCCACCATTTCCCTCAGTATATAGCATTTTTAAAGCTACCTTAAGTTATGAAAAAATACATACTAGAAAATAAATATAAAAATGTACAAATATTTAACAACTCATTCCCGGAAGAAAAAAAATATCCTGATTTGTAGAATTTACTAATTTCCATGGTATAAACGCGTCTTCCATAGCTGATTTCAGGCTACCAGCATGAGGGCACTGAATGTCATTTAGAAAGAGATGCACACACAGTAGCACATCTTGTGTAATATTTTCACCATCCCAATACAATAGAAGCAGATAACCTTGAGAGCATGTGTAATAGTAAAGTGGACTAAAATGGAAAGTAATGTGTTTTGACTATTGGTTTGCTTTTAAAATAATTTATTTAATTTCAAGTTTATATAATTTTATTTTTAATGGCTGTGTTTAACAACCAGCTCTCAAAATTCCTTAAAATTTGACAGTTACTCAATTGAGCTAGTGTGAGCTGGTTCATGTATGCAATGCTCTGAATAACTTATGGGTCACAGAAAGACTAATGGAGATCAGAAAATACTTAGGCCTATAAGGTCACGAAAATACTATATATCAAAACTTGTAACACAAGCTAAGATACTACTTAGATGGCAATTTAAAATATTAAATGCTTCTACTGGTAAAGGAGAAAGTTAAAGAATAATGATATAAGCACTCAATTTAAGATAGTAAAAAACAACTGAATAAATCTTTAAAAAGCAGTAGAAAGATAGTAATGATGAAAGCAGAAGTATAAAAAAATATAGAGGCAAGATCGTCAACATCAAAATTTGGTTCCTTGAAGAGACTCAGAAAATTGAAAAACTTGCTAAGATTAACCCAGAAAATCAGAGAAGGCACAGACAAGAACGAAAATAAGTTATGTTTACAGAGAAAATAGAGATTTAGATTAAGAGAAAATTAAGGACTTATATCAATATGTTTAAAGGAAGGTGAAGTGGGAATAAAGGTATGAGTGAGCTGGGAGGAGTTTGTCGCTGGAGACGAGTATGGCAGGTTTGAGATCTTAGAATTACTACAACCCTGAGAAGGGACTATCCTCAGGTATGGCTCTGGGAGCAGGTGCTGGGAGAGAGGAGATAAAGAGACAAGGCGGGAGACCAGGGCAACAGTGTGTGGCACGTAGCTGGTTTCAGTTAAGAGGGTGCAGGGGAGGTGGCCCACATTCGTTTGGGAGTTGTTCTGCTTGTACTGAGGAAGCTGTATTGCTTCGCTCTTTCCATGAACTACCCTTCTCTTTGTATATACAATAACTAGTCAGTAGTTATAATAATGCCCTATTTTAGTAAAATCACACCATTACAGAAAAAGTATACTCTACTAGATTGTACCCTATTACCCATGCATTTTTCTATGTTAAAGGCAAACTTATCTCATTATCCCTTAGAACCGTGACCAGCAGAATATCTGGAAAGAAACTGCTTCTGCCAGGCAGCTTAAAACAACAAGTTGCTAGCAGGTGTCACAGCAGGCCTACCCTGTTACATAGATTATATGTACAGCAGGTTCAAATGCTCTTAACGTATCGAGAACATTCTCTTAGACGTCCATTAGCAAAGTGTTTCCATTTCACTTTTCCACTGGATCCTATGCTTTACAATCCCTACTGTATTTTCTTTATGTTTTCCAGTTTTTCCAGATGCTCAGACTCCCATTTCTCTTCGTTTTTATATTGCACACCCATATAGGGGTCCGCCCCTCGTGGGGTTTCTGTAATAACCCCGGACCCTCTGAGTATGCTGTTTGTTTGGGTCTGCGGATAGTCTCACTGGACGTTTAGGCTGAAGCGGTCTGGGGAAACTTTTCTTCCCATCCGTCATTAAAAATGGTTCTTTACCCATTGAATCAATTTATGTCTTTGCTGGCACATTCAGATATTATCTTGTTCAACGTTTTTCTTTTTGGGTTTTTTTTTTTTTTTTTTGGTCTTTCTCACTAGAGTAAGTTGCATGAAGGGAGAGCTTGTCTGATTTGCTTAATGTTGAATCTCCAGGGCCTGCACAATACGTGGCACATCGGGATCACTTAATAAGTGGGGCTCTCAAATCGGTGTCAGCTGTTCCTATATCCTTATTGAAATGAGGATAAAAATACCCACTTCTTGGAGTTATTGCAAACATGGAAGAAGACGATGTAGGTAAAGCACTTAGCACAGTTTTTGGCACGCTACTCATTAGTCTCATCAGTGCCATCTAGTATGAGGCTTATTCTGGGGCATTAGTTCAGAGCCCGCCTTGAGCTATATGGACTTGTGAGAAGTGAGCGCAGAAGCAGGTGTTCGGCTTCTCAATTGCCCTTCCCCTCCTGAGCAATAGGTGGCGCTCTGGAGGGAGGACAACAGTAGGTTCTGTTACCTGGAGCTAGGAAGGAACTTGGCTCCTACTGACACATATGTTTTTGTTCTTGTTCTCCTGTGTTATATGGCTTGCTAATCTTTTCCTCACTGACTTCTGTTTTCAGAATACTGTGTTTGATTAAGCAGGCTTCACATGGTTGGTTCACCATTCTTCCTGTTAAAAAGCCCCCTTAGACCTAGCTGATTGATTCATAACATTTTCACATAATGTCATCTCATAATGTTATCACTAAGGCCTGTAATTGAGGTGAGTAGCTCTGTGCACAGAATATAATTACTTTGGCAGCAGCTTGGAATGTGCCAAAATAATGACCAGATGAACAATTATAATGGGCAATATGTCTAATTGTGGCAGAGAACATTGATCATATAATTACTAAAATCAACAGCAGAAACCTGGACCATCTGCTAGTGCACCCCATTCATTGACTGGGTTCTCTTCTCACCACTTATTCAACTGGCATTTGTGAATTCCTATTATCTGTAGAGTCCCTGGGAGATACTGTGGGAGGTGGAAAAGTAGCAGAAGGCATGGGGTCCTGCCCTTGATCTTGCTATCATGTTGGGAGAGAGCATACATTAGGATGTAACGACTGGGAACAGTTTAAAAACTCTATATTCGAATTGCTTCATAAAGCAAAAAAAGCGATCTATGTGGATTGTGGTCACTTAAGGAAGTACCTTGGAGAAAGTGAGTCTAGAGTTTGGTCTTGAGGAAATCAGTTATCACATTAGGAGGGGACTTGAAATGCCAAAGCTGAGGAATCAGAAAGTCATGTACTGGGGTCTCCAAGGAGAGGTGAGACTAGACTTCAAGGATTGTGATGGCTCGTTATGAGACATGAGTTTGTAAAGGAAGTGAGGGCCAGCTGACTCATGTTTGAATCTGGGCTTGGCCCATTTTGAATGGTTTTGGCAGACCCCAAGGAATTCATGGTATCTTCTTTTTTCCCTTTAAATATAAAAATCATGTAACAATAAAGAAAATTATAATAAAAGGAAATATACATACTGTAACTCAGGGATCAGCAAACTGGCCTGTGTGTCAAATCCAGCCTACCACCTGTTTTTTTTTTTTTTATAACCCGTGAGCTAAAAGTGGTCTTTACATCTTGCAATATGGTTGAAGAAAGTCAAAAGAGAAGAATAATATTTTGCAACATGTGAAAATGATATAAAATTCCAGTTTCAGTGTCCATAAATCCAGTTCCCCTGGAATGCAGACATGCTTCTTTGTTAACATATTGTCTGTGGCTGATTTGGCTTGCAGTGGGCAGAGCTGAGGAGTCATGGTAGACTATGTGTCTGACAAAGCCTGAAAGATTTGCTACGTGGCCCTTTATAGAAAATGTTAGCTGACCCCGGCCCTAACCCACTAATCTTTCATTTCTGCCTACTTCCTTCCAGTCTTTATCGAAATGTACACACAGTTTACGTAGTTGAACACATGTTTGTGCAGTAAACCCCCTTATCTGTGATCTTGCTTTCCACGGTTTCAGTTACCTTTGGTCAACTGTGGTTCAAAAATGTTAACTGAAAAATTGCAGGAATAAACAATTTGTAAGTTTTATGTAGTTCAGGGTAATAGGATGAAATCTCTCGCCGTCCCGCTCTGTCCCTTCTGGGACGTGAATCATCCCTTTGTTCAGTGAATCTACACTTTAGACACTACTCACCCATTAGTCACTTAGTAGCCATTGAGAGAGAGAGAGAGAGAGAGAGAGAGAGAGACAGAGAGACAGAGAGAGAGAGAGAGAGACAGAGAGAGAGAGAGACAGAGAGACAGAGACAGAGACAGAGAGAGAGACAGAGACAGACTGCATTCATATAACTTATTATAGTATATTGTCGTAATTGTTCTATATTATTAGTTATTGTTTTTAATCTCTTACCATACCTAATTTATAAGTTAAACTTTATTTGAGGAATGTATATATGAATGTATAAGAAAAAAACATATATAGGGGTCAGTACTATCTATTGTTTCAGGCATCCATTGGGGGCTCTTGGAAGGAATCCCCCTCAGAATGGGGGGGGCAATCTTATGCGGCTTTTCTCACTTTGCGTCATAAACGTTTTTTGGTAATAGTCATTATGATTATAATTTGAATGAGTTTGTATTTGTGCGGTGCTTTAACTGCATTAAGATGCCTTATATCCATTCCTGTGTGATAGAGGGAATGCTCCCATTCGCTGAACTGTCATCGTGACTAAGTGATGTGCTCTAGGTCACACAGATAACAAGCAAGTAAAGCCAGGATTTCTGACCCCAGATCTCTTATTTGTTTTACTTGATAATATTGTCTATTGATAATTGCATGATTTTCCCCAAAGTAATATTAATTATTTTTAATGAACAATTCTTTTATTGTTGGATGCATAGGTTGTCCTCAATTCTTCCCTTTTACCAGTAGTGTCTCAGTGAACATCATGTATATGACCTATTTTGTCCTTTATTTATTACAAGGGAAAGAATTTGGATTTGTTTTGACATTTGCATTTCAGTAGAGAACCCCAGTGGTAGGAATGGGGTAGGGATTGAGCTATGAGTACGGGGGTTAACAGGTGGTCTCACCCTTGTTCAGAAGCTACCTCCTCAGAGGCTGATCTAATTTTTAGTCATTTAGTAATTAGTATGTGGGGTTCCTGTTAGTGCCAGGCAGGGCCAGGTAGGTTCTGGTCATTTGAAATAGAGGGAGTCCCTGCCCTTAAGAAGCTAACGGTCATGTATGGGATGGTGAGGGACAGGTAAGCTGGCCATGGTATTGCACAGTGGTGAGTCCAACGGGGATGGCTGCAGGATGCTTGGGAGTGGGCTACCTTGGCTGGGAGCTCAGAGGAGTCTTACCATGAAGATAAGTAGGGAGTTGGCCAGGTGAAAAGGAGGAAGAGGAAGACAGTGGGAGGAGACATCAGTTCAGGCAGGGAACCAGTCTATGAGAGAGACAGGTAGTAAGACAGACCCAGCGCGTCTGAGGAATTCCAGTTGTTCAGTATGGCTGGAGTGTCGGTATGAGAAGGTAGGGATAGAAAAGGCAGGTGGGGCAGGTAGGGGCCGGTCCTGAGGGCCTGTGTGCCCACTGGGAAGCATGGACTGTATCATTAGGGCCCTGAAGAGCCTGAGCAGGAGAGCAGTGCCGTCAGAATGGCTTGTTAGAGAGAATAATCAAGTTGCAGCATGGAGAATAAATTAGATGGGGTAAGCGTGGAGGCAAGGGGCCAGTTAGGGCAGCTGGTACAGCAATCCAGGTAAGAGACTACCGTGACAGATGGAGAAAGTTGGACTGGTTCCAGAAACAAATAAAGGCAAAATTAACAGAACTGCATGATTGCCTGTATGTGGAGGGTAAGACAGAAGGAGGAATAAAACCAAAGATGACATCCAGGTTTCTGGAATGGGTATTTTTATCTTTCAGATTTTTTCACATGTATTAATGTCCAGTAAAAGGATTATTGGGACAAAGGATATGAACCTTTGATGACTCTTGATATGATTCAGAGGGAGTATATTCTCAAAGGGGCAATCAGTTTACAATACCAACAAATGGGTTTTTGAGGAGAGTCATTTGATGAAAATCATGTGAGGGGATAGAAATGTGCTGGTCAGATTGGGTCAGAGCCCTGGCCAATGGCTGTCATAGGAATCCAGGCTGAGGGTGAGGGTGAGGTATTAGCCACAGCAAGTCATGCTCCTCCCAATGGCTGATCATTGGTTTGTTCATTCATTCATAAATCAGTTCCTGAGTAACAGACATGTGCGAGGACTGTGCTGGGTGGCTTAGGGATATATCGAGGTGAAAGAAACCTGTTCTCTTGCTTAGAAAGGAGATCATATATATATGTGTATATATACACACACATATACATATTTGTATATATACATATATATATGTATGTGTATGTGTGTGTATGTGTGTGCGTGTGTGGTGCATGCATATATATATACACACACATATACACACATATATACGTATACATGTGTATATATGTGTGTGTATATATATATATATATATGCAGAGAGAGAGAGAGATATCACAGTGAATGCAATAATGGTACAAAATGCGGTAGAAATTCAATGAGAAGAGACTAATTATAGAGGGGGGAGTAGGTCAGAGAAGAAGTTGATTCACACCAGGCTTCATGGCAGGGATGTTGTTTGAGCTGGTTTTTCCTGAAAAGGGGTGGAAATTTGGACAGGCAAGTGAGAAGAGTCCAGGGGGAGAATAAAACACACGTTTGGGGACATTGTGCTCCCTTGTTTATTGCGAGCCTTGTCTTTTGGGTTGTGGTTGGCTCCAGAGAAGGCAGCACGGTATACATCTTTCTGTAAAGCTGGATGAGTAATAATACAGGGGTTTTAAAAACAGGAGTGTCTCAGTGATTGTCTTGCAAACCAGTGCCCTAGTTTTGGCGGCACAGTGAAGCAAATGGAAGATTTCCGATTCTGAAACATGGTTTTGCCTCCGGGCTTTCACTAGGAGAGGGGAGGGCACCTGGTCTCCCCGAGGCAGGCGCCTGTGCTTCTAGGCCTCCAGGACCAGACTGGGCATGCCAGGGCTGTTTTCTGGCCCAGTGCTCCCTAGTCCCCACCCCCTGACCCCCAACTCGGAAAGTACAAGCTGTGCCCAGGGACACCAGTACCTGCTCCCAGACCAGACTGAGAGATATAAAGTCTGACCTTCGTGATGTGCTTCCTCTAAGACATTTTCAGTTATTTTATGGAAACCAAGGGATAATGTTAAAAACAAAAATTTTAAAATACTGCAGCCCAGGGTCTCAAACAGATATTTGTGCCCCGGTGTTAATAGCAGCATTATTCATAACAACCCCAAAATGGACACATCTCTAGTGTCCATTAGCAGGTGAATGGATAAACAAAATGAGGCACATACACACAGTGGAATAATATTTGTCCATAAAAAGGAATGAAATTCTGACATATGCTCTGACATGAATGAGCCAAGTGAACATATCAGACACAACAGAACGAATATTGTAGGATTCAACTTATATGAGGAGCCGTTTAATTCATAGAGGCAGAAGGAGGATAGGGGTTACCAGTGGCTGGGGAGGGGAGAATGGGGAATCCGTGTTTCACGGGTACAGTGAGTCCTCCCCGCACCTTTGTTTTCTTATCTATAAGATGAGGGGTGTGGGCTTCGCGATCCCTGGGGTCCCCTCCGGATCTAACGTTCTGTGATCCAGGACGCCTGCGCTGAGCCTTCTGTCCTCAGCCCTCCGTTTAGATCGGGGCCGTTTCGCAGTCCCACCCTTTGGCAGCCTCCTTGGCCATCTGCTTTCTGGTCTGGGGAACTGCAGCTCTGTTTGCTCGCCTGGAGGGCCTTTGCAGCTGAGAGCTCTGCTCTCTACAAGGATGGGTTTATGTCCTGGTTATCACCAGGAAGGAATTTAAATTACTATCTATAAATGCATCATGACTTTAAAAAGCATTTCTAAATAATACCACCACTGCCACCAGCACTCACCTATAGAGCGTTTGATTTTAACTTTCCCGAAGATGTCCCTATGACTTATTTTGCTGTAGCCTCATTATAGTTTTGTGAACCACGTGAGGTTGGGAGACCTGCGGAGTAGCCCCAGGTTGGCCACTGGCTTTTGGGGTCAATCTTGTCCCCTCTTTAAGTATCAGTGGCTTTGCCTGGGATGGAGCTGAGGGTCTGGGAAGTCTTTATGCCCATATTGTTTCACTTCTGAGGTGAATTCATTCGAATAATAAACAGCACTTAAAGAACTGAGACCAGCTTCCTGTCCCTGGACCTGGGAAGTTTGGGAACCACATATCGACAGATTCCCCATGGAATTTACACGAGGGCTTCCCTGAATAGCCCTAGAACGCCACCCTTCCTGTCTACAGTTCACCTTTTAGGTACCCAGAGTCCTCGCTCTATACAAATACAGCTTGGTCCCAATCTAAGCTTTTTCATGGCAATAGTCTTTAGGCAATGGAAGGGGTATCATCTTTTTATTCTACCATTACTTCTGTTTTCTACTTTTTCATTTTCTGCTTGCTGTAGATATACCATAGCCTATTCACTGCTTGAAGAGAAGGTGCAATCATTAGTCTCTTGGCTTTGCGGGGAGGGAACCTCTTGTGTGAATGGAGGAAAATAGTAGTCTGCTTTGAGTCTTTGGAACAGCCACAGAAGAGTTTATTTAAAAAAAGAATCTCATTGCAATCAACACACAAATCATCATCCTTCATGGCTGCTGTTCATCGGTCAATTCATAAAAAATCCATACATTCATATAAAACAAGGAGAATTATACTATATATCCTATTGGGTAGTTGTACGAACTGATATGCATATAAGACTCAAAGTTAGGACTCCTTGACATATTACAAATGCTTAGTAAATTATTGTTGCTATTAGTTGCTACTAGCAGGGTAGGGTTGACAGGTCAAGGTCTATATACAACTTTTCCATTAAAATAAACTTCTTAAGTGGAATGTTATTTTAATAATTTCTAATCATCGTAGCCAATGAAGTGCTAGACTTTTTAAAGCAAGTTTAGAAATACAAATACCTAGGTGTAAATTGTATTCTATTAGTTTTCACTATTTCAAGTATTCTTGGCCTTTTATATCTTGATCAGATGAAACTGACTTTTTCCTACCCTGGGGTTTGTGTGCCCAGAAGCACAAGGCCAGGCTCCCTGCCCACTTTCCTTCAGCTAACATAGCTATTTTGGTCAAAAACCCTTGACTAGTCGTTCTCAATTTTTCAGAGAGGGGGCATTTCTTCCCCCCTTTATTAATCCTCACCTAAAGATGACTTCTTTCTGACAACTCAGATCCTTTTTCTCCTTTTCACTGAGGGCTAATAATTTCTCCCCTTTTGACTCCCTCTCTCTCTCTCTCTGGGGTTGGGGGAGGGCTGGATTTTTATAGCTGGCGGAGACCAAGGTGACCACCTCTTTGTAACAACAACTAATACTTACGTGAACATTAACCCTGTGTAAATGCATTTTCCCCTCTTTACAGGTGAAGGAATGAAGCCCAGAGAGGTTAGCTGACCTACTGGGGTCATAGAGCTAGTAAGAGTGTGTCAGAGGCAGGGCCTGGCCCCAAGCCTGAGTCCTTCATGTGGTTTTGGAAATGCATAGGACCCCTCATTGTGAACTTTTTTTTTTCTAACAAGAAGACAATCTTTTCCTCTATAACTTCTCTTATTCCCAAAAGTTGTAGTTACTGGTTATTTTAACCACATAGAATGGTGACTATCCTTATGTATTTCTGCCTTCTTCTAGAAAGTTTATAACTATTTACCAGAAGCCTCTTAAAAGAGCCACAATTTTTCTTTAGAACATTCCTACAGAGACGAATCCTCAGAGGACCAGATGGCAGTAGAGTAGAGCTCTGTGTGTTACAGTTGCTTCCTGGAAGGGAAGAGTCTGGAATAATTGTGGTTCCAGCACCACTCACTGCTGAAACTCCAAGGAGAAATAGTCTTTGGGGGCCTTCACTCTATCTGTGAAGATGAGACAGAGTTAAAGCATACTAAAAGTGAGGCATTGGCCCCCCTTTTAGCTGAAAGGGTGTCCTTATTACCTGAAATTTAGGAATCCCTGAAGTTAGGGCCATGCCGTCTTAAGTCTTCTGATTCTCCCTCCTCTTTCTCAGTACCCTGTGTGTCAGTCACACCCAGAAGTGTTCTGGGGCTAAGCCCACAGCCTGCTCTAGAGACCTACTGGCCTGCTATTTGCTCTGCCAGGGTCCTCAAATTCGGGGAACCTTTTGCACATCCAAACCAGCTGCTTGAACCTCCTTTGCCACTTTGGTGGTCTCAAGGCCATTCTACAAATTCCCAGTTCTCGTCAGAAGGCTACACATATGGGGGCTTCTTTATAGCTCATAGGGCTCCCACATTTTTACTCGAAGCTTAGTTTTGGGTGAGGATGAGACCAAATGGATTATGTTTGGGGTGGAGGCTAGGGAATGTGTCTTTTAAAGCCAAATCAGACCACATAGGGAATGGCCCGCTGCTCTTCTGTCTGTTAAATAGAGAGCATTATCATGTGGTCAGGAGGCCTCAGCCGTGTCCTCATATGTTACTAGTTGGGGTGATGCTTTTCTAACATCAGTGCTGTTTCATGTCTAGAGCACTGGCCAGGCAGTGGTCAGTGGACCAAATGCCCAGGCCCCCAGGTCAATAGCTCCTAGACACAACCCTCCTGAAGTCATTGGGGTTTCTACCTACACCAGACCCTGACATACTTTTATCTCTGAGAATTTAAATCAAATTAACCTTAACCAAATTAAAGGCATGGCTAATTCTGCATCAGTGTCAGAGCTACGGGCACATCATGACTTTATTGCTTCCTTCATTATGAGAGAAAGTTCTGACCAGGTTGCTTGGATTCCTTTTACTTCTCTAGAAGAATTAAGCCTGAGAGTACTATTCTGAGAAAGCCAGAGACATGGTTTGAGAAGGCCAGATTCTCTGTTATGTATCCTTTGGATTTTTTATGGCCAATGATACAGATTTCAATTTTCAGCACCTCTAGAAAGAAAAAGAGCCTGATGTATAATATCACAACTGAATATGCAGTTTATTTTATGGTTTTAATTGTAAACAAAAAGAAAGTGGGTGGGTTTAAGCAATATTTCTAAACTTCCTTTCATCGTTTATATGGAGACTGCAGATATGCCTTTTGGTTATATTATTGAATTAAACAAATGGAAGTTTGCAAGTTATCCCTTAGAACCGGTAACCACAGTCTTCCTCGAATATGGTCAATAGACCTGTTAAATGAGCTAGAAAAGAATTCCCTTTATGCATAGCTGTAGTACTTGTGCTAAGTTAGTCTTTATAGTGGCAGATAACTTGTGTTTGCCACTGCATTGCAGTCATCTACAGGCTGTTTTTTAAAATTTTTAAATTTTATTTATTATTATTATTTTTTTGGCCCGATTGTAGTCAACATGAGGGCAGGGGGCTGCATCGTCCTTGTTTTTCTATCATTGGTCACTCTTAACTATGTCTTCCTGTGCTGGGTTTTCAGGAAATGATTGCTAAATTGAATTAAAGAAGCTTAAAGTAAAATGTTGAGGCAATAGAAGGGCAGCAAATTATATTTAAGCTTCAATGAGTTACTTCCAATAAAATCTGGTTTATTTCATTATGTAGTTGAAATAGATCTGCAATCCTCAGTGTGGTGGGCCGTCATGAAACATTTATTCTTGAAGTCATCTCTGTTTTAAAGACAACAAACAAGCCAAGCTCTGTTAATAAAGTGGGACATCCTTATAGCTGGCCACTGGATTTATTACTGTCACAACTTTCTTGTCTCACTGTTGGTTTCCATTCAGCAAACATTTATCGAGTATCTGCGAGGAGTTAGAATTCTAAAGATGGGAGACTAAATGTGGGATCATTAGAGCAAAGGGTTAAGAACCTATATTTGGTAGTCAGTTGATTGGGTTCACATTCCAGCTCTGCCCCTTCCTACCTGTGTGATACTAGACAAATGATACATCAGCTTCTTCACCTGTAAGTTGGGTATATAATATACTTACCTCATAAGGTTAAGAGGAGTAAGTGAGATAATGCTTATAAAGTCCTTGCCATGCCTGGCACTCAGTAAATGTTAATTATTACTCTCATTGAAGTATGCTTCCTGACCTCAAGGACCTGTCAACTTAATATAAAGACAGTGTGATAATCTTACCCCAGGACATTTTGTACTTGCCAATACTTCTGTCTGGAACGTGCTTCCCTTGGATCCTTCCTGTGGTTCACAATCTCATTTCCACACGGCCTTTACTTAAAAGCCAAGATCTCAGTGATGTTTTCCTTCACAACCTTCTTTAACACTGACCATACCCCCTCTTCCTGACACTCCTTATTTTCATTTCCTGCTTAATTTTTCATCTGGTTATCATATAGTGCACTATTTATTTTATTTATTTTTTCTATTTATTGCCAGTCTCCCCAAAGTGATGAAAGTTCCAGAAGAATGAGGATTTCAGTTGTTTATCACTGATTTATCATCAGTGCTTGAAATCATGTGTGCCTCAATAAGTACGTGTTAAAAGGATGAATCAAAGACCCATCATGGGAGTCTAGCATGGGTGTCAGGGGAGGCATCACAGAGAGATGACTTTGCGTTGAGTCTTAGACTAGCAATTCTCAACCTTTGTTCTATTAAGACAGTCTATTAGTCAGGGTTCTGCAAAGAAACACACACATATGTATGTATGTATCTCATATGATTATGGAGACTGAGGAGTCTCATGATCCACCATCTGCAAGCTGGAAACCTGAAAGTGGTGATGGTATAAGTCCTAGGCTGAGTGCAGGAGAAGATCGATGTCCTAGCTCAACAACAATGAGGCAGGGAGAGTGACTTCTCCTTTACTCCATATTTTGTTCTAATTATGTCTCCAATGGGTTGGATGAAGCCCACCCACACTAGGGAGGGCTATCCATTGTATTCAGTCTACTGATTCAAATGTTAATGTCACTCCAGAAACACCCTTACTGACACTCTCAGAATAATGTTTAACCAAATATCTGGGTACCCTGTGTCCCAGTCAAGTTGATACATAAAATTAACCATCAGAGACACACATAGTGGATTATGTTCCTGCATGTGACATCTGATTGACAGTTTCTAGGGTGCTACTATATCTACACACCTTTCTCTACAAGTCAGGAAAACAAATTGGAAGTCAAATGAGAGAGTAATACTATTATTGGGATAAGCTTGAATTTACTCTAATGTTTATTGTAAAAGGCAAACTACGTGTATACTTGATATGGCGGCAATTTTAGTAATAAATATGTGACTTGTCCTACCCCTGGAGTATTGAGAAATGTTTTTAAGATTGGTAAGGATTTTGTAGGCAGACAACCAGCGGAATAGTATTTGAGGCAGAAGGAACAACATATGTGAAGGCATGAGGGCACAGTGTGATTGTGGAATGACAAATAATTTGATATTATTAAAGCAGAGAGATGCCTCGGAGGGAAGCAGTGAGAGATGAGGCTGTCAGAAATAAAATTACAAAGGACTTTATTTGCTAAACTAATGGAATTTTATCCGGAAGGCAGTGGGATCCATTGGATGATTCTAAGCAGGGCTGTGTCATACTTTTAAACTTATATTTAATTATTTATAATTTAATTTTTTAAAACTTAGATAAACAATAATATACGTGATGCATTATTCAAAAGGGTATATATAGTGAAGAATCTCCCTCCCTGAGACAATCAGGATTTCTAGATCTTATGTACATTCCAGAGATATTATATGCATAGACAAAAAAAAAATGTTTGTTTTCTATTTTTATACAAATGGCAGCAAAATTATGTGTTGGATTACCAATATTCCTTAATATCACCCTTCCAAAAAGAACTTTCAGTTAAGAAAGTTTGGCATAGCCAACTAAGATGACGACACCTAGCTTTTCACTTGGGAGACTAGACCTGTGGCACGTTCTCCAGTCTGGGGACTAGGATGTGGATTGAGGATTAGACATGTCAAACTGTGAAACTCCAATGACATGCTCATAGCGGTCCTACAATCAGGAGAAATGTCTGGTTCGTAAAGATGGATTTATAGATTCTTAGTGTATAGATGGTGGTTAAAGCCACATTAATGGATGCAGCTGCCCAGGAAAAGGAGTATTTTGAGAAGAAAAATGTCCAAGAATAATGCCTTAGGGAATAATGAAAAAGAAAGGTGTTGTGGGAACCAAGGGAGGAGAGTCTGTTCTATATTGCTGTAGTCAGGGTTCAAGTTTGGCTAATGAATGCAGGGAAAAGTTTATTAAAATGATGTTAGGTACTCATAGAAATTTTTTGGGAAGACCAGGAAAACATTTTGGAGGCTATATGGCAAGGAACAATGCACAAATCATATTGAAGAGCTGGTTCTGTGAATAAACCATTGCTGTTTCTACCGAACATGGACTCTCAATGTGCAGTGCTGACACCACAATCAGTAGACCCTGGGTACTACTTTCCAGAGCTACTGCCTGCCTCTCATATCTGTGTGATGCTGCAAAAAGGGTTCTGAGTAGTTCCTCCATGAGATACCAGTCAATGACTGGGGCGGGTGTCTCTAGTGGGTAGATATGAGGTCATGTGCTCTCATATGCAAGGGAGTCTGGAGAAGGAAGAAATATGGTTTCTTCATCTTCTTGGGTGGGAGACAAAGCTCTACTTTGTAAGGTGGTGATTCCTCAAAAACAGAAAGACAGTTTAGACACTGTGTGGCCATGAAGAATGTCAAATACTGAAGATATAACAATTAGAAGGTAAGTGGTGACCTTCAAGACAGTAAATGTTGAGAAGTGGTTTGAATGGACATCTGATTATAGTGGGGGTGAGACATGAATGGGAAATGAGGAAATTGAGCCATTGTGTCTTGATTATAGTTTTAGGAAGAGAAGGAGAGTTAATCTATTTGGAGAGGTGCATAGAACTTGAAACAGTAGTATGATTAGCCTAAGAGAAATTAGTCTGTGAAAAGGAGATTTAAAGACAAAGGGAGGGAATAGAGAGAAGTGTGGATAGTTGATGGAATGATGCCCCTGAGGGGGTGGAGGAATGGGTTTTGGCACAGTATAAAAGGATGGTGCAAATGCACTCTTTATTTGTGAAGATGGAATGTAGAGTCAGAGTTGATGTTAGTGGCCTCCACGTTCTCTGTGAATAAGGTGATACTTTGGGCTGAGAACGAGATGGACATAGGTCAGCTGGGATCTTGAAAAGAATAGTGAAGATTTGGAATATCTATTGATGGGAAGGGGAAAGAAGACTGCTCAAGGAAGAGGCAAAGGATGGGTGACAAGCATCTGGGGACCCAGCTGATTATGGAAATGATGGCTCAGTCCATGCTGTTGAATCCATGCTGTGCTGGCAGTAGGGTAAGGAGAGAGTTTGTGAAGGTGGTAGGGAGAGTGGTGTAATGGGGCCTAGTATGATGGGGAAGGAAAGGAAATCTGGAGAGAGTTGGTGGGTGTCTCCAGTGGGTAGATACGAGGTCATGTGCTCACATATTAGCTGCAAGGGAGTATTGAATGATTCTGCCCCCATGGACATTAAAGTGTCCCGTGCTGATAGCAGGAAATGGGCTAGAAAGCCAGGTGCAGAGGTTCAGGGGATGAAAGGTAAGGGCTAAGCAGTTGATAAATGGGATAATTAATGAAAAGATTAAATCCAAGTTCTGGCATATTTGTAAGTCAAGATATTAGCTATCAATAAT
Source organism: Eonycteris spelaea (assembly GCA_003508835.1). Taxonomy (NCBI): domain Eukaryota; kingdom Metazoa; phylum Chordata; class Mammalia; order Chiroptera; family Pteropodidae; genus Eonycteris; species Eonycteris spelaea. The sequence continues at coordinate 10,146,103 of PUFA01000037.1, forward strand.
CAGATGACAGTAATGAGGAGATGGGATTGCTGGGGAGTTGTTATTTGAGTACCACACAGCTCTTGTTTGGACAATTCAAGTGTGGAGATTGAAAACTCCCTGCTAACTATAGGATGTAAGGGAGAGCGTGGGGAGAAACAGGGTGTTGGGGAGAATTGGATTTCAACTAAAGCAAGAAGGTGATGGGAACATTCCATGACAAAATCGAGGCTGGGAATTTCTTTATACCTGAAGACATTGTCCAGAAGACCGAGAGGGAAGCGTGTGAAGGAGACCTTTAGCTGGAGGAGGATGCGGAAGGAGAATAATCATGAGTAATGTAAGGTTGAAAGCAATAAAAAAAAAAAAGTTACCTGCAGAATTTGCTATGAATGCCATCATGTCACCACATAGACCTGGACGCCTGAGGGAACCATTCCAGAGCCTGAAAGACTGAGTAGTTCTTTTCAGTAGCACACTGTCATTGGTCTGTGACAGTGTTATTTCCACGACTATGGCAGAAAAAAAAAATTGAGCAGAAAATTGTTGAAAATCGTCTGACTAGTTGAGAAGGCAAAGTATAGCCCAAATTAACAAAATGATTTATTTAGTCTGGGTGAATAGGTAAAACTTGATAGTTCACACACACAAATGCTTCTAATAATTGCCAAATGTCTACCTCAATTTGGATTGTATCGATATCACACAACCAAGGTGATTTAGATTTCAGAAGGCTTCCTTCCAGTCATAGTTGTTGTCTGTCAGTGATGAGCTTACCAGCTCAGGTTCTCACCGTCTCTTCCTCCATGTTGGCTCTACTTGAAATTCTTGGTTCTTCTGAGGTAGTGATAAAGAACTCTCTGGAACTATTTGGAAGTGAAGGTAGGTTTCCTGATATAAGAAGTCACTGGGAAAGTGCAATTCTCTACCATATGGTGTCATTGTGTTTTTAGCATACCAAAATTATAAAAAATAAAATAAAATAAAAGTTTGAGTATTCACTTTTATTTATCACATCTACTGAATTTCAGCACAATAAGAAAAAAACAAATTAATAGCTTGCAATGCTTTTAAACAGCTAGAATTCCAGCTGTTATGCAGGAAGAGAGAGCTTACACGAGACGGTGTCATAGAGTATCAGTGCACATACAGATACCACAGTGAGGAAGTGCTTATTTGTATATTGTTCCAAAGTCTCCTTAAAATGAGAAAAAAAATCCAAACTCTTCGATGTAATTTAGAAAATGTGATACCCTTTCCAAAAAGGTTTTAGACCCTATGATGGTATATTAGTTGCCCAGGGCCGCCATGATGTATTACCATAAAGTGGGTGGCTTAGTACAACAGAAGTTTATTCTCTCACTGTTCTAGAGGCTAGGAATCTGAAATCAAGATGCAGCAGGGCCATTCTCTCTCTGAAGGCTCTGGGAGAGAATCTGTTCCTTGCCTTTTTCTCAGTTTCTGGTGTTGCCTCTCATCCTTGGCTTGAATTACGTCACCCCTTGCAGCACTGGTCACGTGGTGTTCTCTCTCTGTAGCTGTCTCTTCTCTTTCTGTAAGGACACCAGTCATAGTAGATTAAGGACCCGCCGTATGACCTCATCTTAACTAACTATACCTGCAATGACCCTATTTCTAAATATGGTAACATCTGAGGTTCTGGAAAAGACACTAATTTGGGGAGACACTCTTCAGTCCAATATGCTTTTAAATTGCATATCAAGTGGTTTCTGTCTTCAGGAAGATGTAGTTCCGTCATAGTTATGGAAATGGCTACAGGAAACTATAATGCAAACAATGTGTTCAGTGGTAGTGGATACAGATTGCCATGACAGGTGAAGGAGTGAGTGATTGTGACTACAGGGTAGTCATGGAAGGCTTTAGGGTGGAGGACGACTAGTGTAGTAGTGGCAGCCTGAAAGATAACTAGCTACCAGCTGATAGAAATGGACAAGGTGAGCATTCTGGGCTGAGGGACCAGTCTGAGCAGGTACAGAGATGCAAATGTGCATCCACTGTGTGGGATGCTCAAGATGACTGGCATGTATAGCTAGAGGATAGCACGGTCTTTGGGTAGTGGTTGCATGTTTTGTGGTGGCCATTGGGAAGGGACGGAGAAGGGAGGAGGGATGAGATGGAGCAGAGGGAGATGAGAAAGGCGAAAGGAGCCCAATCGTTCATCTCCATGAATGACTGCCACAGAATGGGTCGTCAAGATAGCAGTTAAGAGGAGAGTTCAGGGAGTGGCTGAATGCCCTTTCCTTAAAGGAGCTCCAAAGAACCGTTCTGGACTTCAGAGTTGATGGACTATCAGATGACCTCTATGCTCCCTCTCAGCTGTCAACTTCTATGACTATTCGGTAGAGATATCTTTTCCCTGATCATAACTTGCCTCTCTCACCAGTTATTGTGCTTTTGCTTCCTCCCTCTTTTCTTCCTATCAAGCATCTTCCGGGCACTGAAGATACAGTAGTGAGCAAGAGGTCAAAGATAATATCATTTTAATCTCTTTCCTGTAGCATCAGCACAAGGAGTACATAGTAGGTTCTTCATAAATCTTGCTTTGAATTGAATATGAGGGAGGAAAAAATGACAAGGCAGTTTTGCTCAGGGAAGTAAGTTCTGCTTCAGAGTAGAACTGCTTTGAAGATGATTTCAGGAACCTCCTTATGAGGAGGTGGAGAGTAGGTGGCTGCTTACAAGTGTTTGATTTCTGAGTCATCAAAAAGGCTCCTTGGCCTCCCAAAATATCTCCTTCTTCCAGGCTGTCAGTGCTTTTAATTCTACTATTGGAAGTTGGTTTTCCTCTGTTAAAATGCAAATACCCTATAGAGAGATGATATTCACGTACCCTCATCGGTCTTTTGCATCTTAATATGAGGGATTTTCTCAGTTTTCTTTGCATGGTAGATTTTTGAGAAAAGCACATGGAGGGGAAAGGGACCCAGGGAGGACCTCATCTTGACTAACTATACCTGCGATGACCCTATGTCTAAATTTGCTGAAGGTGAATTTTGTCCAAGTTAGCAGTTTGGATGAATTGACCCTGTGGATATAGTCCCTTGGTGAAGAAAAAGTCATTATTATCCATTATCCATATGTTAGACAAGAAATGGTTATTTTTGTTTAGTTTTATGGCGACGAAACTGTTGTTTATATGTTTTATTTTAAAGGGCAATAAGCCCCACCTTCCTCACCTTCACCTCAACAAAAATAATTTGTGTGGCAACCTGATCCTGTGGTCTTTCTTGGCAAGGCTATGTTGCATAGGTTTCTGTGCTCAGCCATTGGGGAAGGGTAATGATAGCTACTGTAATAACTACCCCTTCAGTTTCAGTGGCTTATTTCAAAAGTTTTTTTTTTTTTCATTCACATCACAATACAATTCAAGTTGGTTGGTGGAGGGGAGAGGGTCTTTCAGGGACTCAGGCTTCTCTCATGCGTACATCCGCTGTCTTCGATACTGTCCTGAAGGTCACACTAGCCTCATATGGAAGGCATGTCAGGGGAAGAGGAACATGTCAAGAAAGTACATTTGCTTTTAGCTGCCATGGCCTGGAAGTGATAGACATTTTGCCTTACGTTCCATTAGTGAAAGCTAGTCCCAGAGACCTAGCCAGATACAATGAGGCTGGGAAATTCAGTTTCGCCATATGACCAGGAAGAAGCAGCAGCCCTGGTGAGACGCCGAAAGCATTTACACACTTCCCTTCTGGCTGCGGCACAACCTGACCCTTGGTGGTTGTCATTAAGGGTATGGAGGACAAGAAAAATAGCAGTGACTTGGCAGCTGTCCAGTGTTTAAAATAGTGAGAAATCATTCACTCTGCTTAGACTTCTGCCGTGTAAAGGGGACCAAGTCTTGATTCAAAGAAATGTCTCTATATTGTTTGCTTGTTCATTTGTTTTCTTAATGGAAGTAGGAAAGCTAAAGGAAATCTCTCTATATATACTTTGGAATCATGCGACATAGGAGTTTTAAGGTTAGGGATGGTGTAGCTTCTGTAATATGTTTCAGTTCCCTTTGGAGATGAGTCGATTAGCGTTTGGAGAAGATTTGGTGAGCCTTGAGTCCCTCTCCCTCAAAGTGTAGACATGGGAACTGAGCGGTAACCGAATTGTCCAAATTGGCATAGCAAGTTGGTTTCAGACCCCATTTTCCAGATTTCCAGTCTGATGTTCCACCACCACAGTGCTATGCCCTAAAGAACTACGATTCGGAGGGTATACCTGTCCTGGTGGGATCTAGAAGGGAGGCTTGACCAGGAGAAACCAGAAGGCTCCTTCTAGCTCTGAGATTCCCTGATTGATGTCTGATTGTATAACCCCTGGCCTGACAGCTGCGGTGTAGCCTTCCAAGAATTTGTAACTTTCCTGAAAACAGAATCTCGGTTCTTCTTAGCTGTTTCTTTAATTCATTTTTATCTTGTTTAAAACCTGTGTTTATTTTTAAATACATTTTTCTAATTGTAAAAGGCATAATTTTAATGATAGTAGTTAAGTAAAATATATAGAAGTGTAACAAAAATATGTACAACTGTAACAAAAAGTTGTCTGTAATTCCATAACGTGACAATGCAGTGATAACCACTGTTAATATTTTGCATCTTTCCGGGTATGTTTCCTGACCATTTTCAACACGTAAATATTTGTATGCTTATGCACAATCGAATTAAAATGAAATATTATACAGTGTGAAATAAGTACTATGCAACTCTTAAAATATTTCATATTACTTAATATGAAATATTAAACAACCCTTAAAATTGCTTTAAAATAAGTTATGATATGAAGAAATGCCTCATATATTTGTATACTTATGCACAACATAATTAAGTTAAAAGTCTAAGTTTATTTGTTTGGTTTTTTTATTTGCTTTTCAATGGAAACCTCCCAAGCATCTTGGAATAAAATTCTAATTATACCGTGATCGGTATACAAATACGTATGAGCCTTCCTCCATACCGTGACTTATTTTAAACCAGTTTTTTCAGGGTTGCATAACACTGCATCTCGTGGAAATGGCCGATGCTGGAGGAAGCTGCCCTGGTGGGGCGGAGGGCTGGAGCGGTGTCTTTGGTTCCCGGCCCTAATGCTCTCTGCTCCTCTCCTCCAGGGCATCAGCAGCCTGTTCAGCTCTCTGAAGGTCGTGCGGCTTCTCCGTCTGGGGCGAGTGGCCCGCAAGCTGGACCACTACATCGAATACGGAGCGGCCGTGCTGGTTCTGCTGGTGTGCGTGTTCGGGCTGGCTGCTCACTGGATGGCCTGCATTTGGTACAGCATCGGGGACTATGAGATCTTCGACGAGGACACCAAGACCATCCGCAACAACAGCTGGCTGTACCAGCTGGCCATGGACATCGGCACCCCTTACCAGTTTAACGGGTCTGGCTCAGGGAAGTGGGAAGGCGGTCCCAGCAAGAATTCCGTCTACATCTCCTCGTTATATTTCACCATGACCAGCCTCACCAGCGTGGGCTTCGGGAACATCGCCCCGTCCACAGACATCGAGAAGATCTTTGCGGTGGCCATCATGATGATCGGCTGTAAGTATGACAGTTGCTGGGGCTGGAGGAAGGGGCCACAGCCAGGCAGGCTGTTTGGCCATCGCTTCTGTTAGCCGGAAATAGAGTAATGGCTACCGTGCCGGCAGGATCCAGGGTATGATAGCTTAAAACAAGGGAGAGGTTTTGTTTGTTTGTTTGTTTGTTTATTTCAAGACTAGCTTTATAATTTTCCTGATAAAGAAGTATATGTTTACAGCACAGCAATTTAGAAAATACTAAAAAAGCACAAAGTAGAAAATAAAGACCATTCATAATTCTGCCATAACTACTATTACCTTCTGGTCTCTCTCTTACAGATGATTTTCGATCTATATCTGAGCATATAGATGTAGATTTTTATAAAGTTCAAATGAGATCATGCTACACATACAATTTGGTAAACTGCTTGTTCATAGAACAGTGAATTGTGAAAGTCTTTCTATGTCAATTTCAACGTAGCCTTAGATCTGTGCAGTCTAATACGGCACCAGAAAAGATGTGCGCAAAAGAATGTGAGCTATCCCATTGATTATCTCTCATATTGATTATAGTAAAATAATAACGTTTTCGATATAGCAGGGTTGAATAAAATATTCTGTTCCAATTTATTTCACATTTATTTCTGCCGTTTTAAATGTGGCTCCCAGGAAAATTGTAGATCTTATTTCTGTTGGACGGCGCTGATCTGGATCAACACGTTTGATATTCGCTTGATGATTGAGAAATGTTCCAAATCCAACAGACCATAGGGGGAGAAGGGCTCTTGTTCATTTGAGAAGTACTGGGTTATTGGACTAACTTGACTGGACTGACAAACAAAAACAACCCCAGTCTTGAGCAAGGTGCTTAAATCTCAGTCACTTACCCATTGACCACTGTGTAGCTATTGCTACTGCCAGTTCTGGTAATGGCCTCGGGCTGGCGACGTTGGGCTCTTAGGGGAGGAGCAGACCTAACTGGGCTGGGGAAAGCACATGACATGGACTGGACTCATGGCAAACCCTCCAAGGGTGCCTCCTTGGCACGCATTGACGAGTCGTGGCACGGGAGAGGACAGCCCTCCTGGGAAGCATCAGTTTGGACAGTCGTCTGGTCACACAGGATGGAGCTGGGCTCCGGTCCCAGCAGGCAGCAGCGACCCTTTTGTTCAATGTGGTTCTCAGGGTAGAGCGACGCACTGATTATTGAACCAACCAGAGACTTCTATAGACCGGGGAGAGCTGAGGCTTCGGTTCGTTTTGCTTTGTCCAGCCCACCAGAGATCCAGGGTTCCCTCTGAGAGTGGATTTTGTTACTCAAATTCCATTTGCTGCCGGCCTCTTCCATTTTTGTCTTTTTTTTGCAACCACCCCATGTCTGGTGCGATCCTTTCACAAAAGTCCTCTCTGCAAGGCGCGGAACTTGCCTCTGAGTCTGTCTCTGAATGTGTCTGAGGGGTCTTTGATTTGTGGGAAGCGTGTGCCCATGGAGCTTTTTTGGGTTTGCTCCTTACTTTAAAATGGGTTTTAATAGAGATGATTGCCTGACCATGGGAGATAACGTTAAGTATCTGTGGGTGGCTCATTGCTTTTTGCTTAATTAGAATTTGAGGTGCTTTGTCATGTGGCATAAAAGGACTTAAGACCTTTGCTCTTCTAGAACCATTTCAGCCTTCACAGCACCAGATTTCTAGGCAGGGCTTGCAGCATTTTTTTTGCAAGGCTTCGGGCACCCAGATGCACTGTGCTCGGGGCACAATTCTGTCTCTTAGAGGGGACGATGAGACATCTCGTCAATCAAAATACCGCCTTCTATCCGTTACAGGAACTTTGCTAAGTGTGGTCAGTTAGAATAAGGGCCCCATTCTGTGGGCTCCCCAAGGGCTTTCAAATATGAGAAGATGGCCTTGCAAATTTTTACCTGAAAAAGAAAAAAAAACAAAAACAAAACAGTTCTTGTGGCATATAATGAGGGCAAGCAGTTTGTTTTCCCAAAACTGTTCTTCTATGGAGAGCACATTTCCTGGGTACAGCCTCTGAGGAACACCTCAAATGATTATCACCTCTTCCTCTCCCCACCTTCTCAGAGCTGGGCAATGTTTCCGTTTCTTTAAATAAAGTGTAACACCTCTGTATTTTGCCGCCACGTCTGACGTTTAGGTAGGCAAGCCTCCTTCACAGTAACACATTTTCCTGAGCACTTGGTTGTTAGGCACTGTGCTCAGTGCTCTACACGCAGTTCCTAGAGCTCACAAGAATGCTATACGTGAGAGATTATCATCTCCATCTTGGAAGGAATGGAAGCTCCGAGAAGCGCCCTCACTTCCCCAGGAACGTGGGGCTGCTAAGCAGGAGCGAAAGGAGTTGGATCCAGGCCCCTCTGAATTAGAGGCCTGGCTCGTCCCACGAAGCCACCTGTGTTGCCATGTTCTGGAAACAGTCCGCCAGCCTCTTCGCGCCGACACACCAACCCTTAAACTTTAACGAGCCGGCACTTCGGCACTGGAAACTTTTCGTACGCCTATTTGTTGTTGTTGTTTTAAGAACGAGATTATGGTACGGACTCCGAGGACCAGGTGCTTCAGAAACCTGCCATTTTTCGGCAACCTGTCACAGCTAACAGCTGTTCCACGTTCCCTGTGACGGTCTGACAAATTCTTGCACTAACAGCCTAGTTACTGCGCTCTGTGTTATGTGATGGCAATTAGCTTTAAACTCACCTTCGGAAGACCCTTGGTTCAGGACAAGTGCTGATGTCTTATTTGATTTATGGGGCTCTCCTTCATCTTGCTTTGCTTACGTGTGTTCGTGTGCACACTTACATTTTTTTCACTGCATGCCTCACAGGACTGGGCTGACCCCAGCACTGGGATCACTGGTGCCAGGGAACATTGACAAGAGCCTGCATTTATGCTAAGGGGTCAGTGCTTCTCCCTTCTTGGTTACCCCAGCAGTCAGATGCAGCATTCCTTAAAGGGTGTAGGGAGACAGAAAGCCAGTGGGCTTTTGAAGTATTGGTTACATTGTGATTTCTTTCCTCTTCCATTGAATTTTACATGTATTGGTAATAGTATTTTTTTGGTTATTCTGTTGCAGTGTATTAGCTCTAGCATGGATTATCCAGAATCCTCCTATTCTCTCTGTTCTCTGGCACTGAATATCTCATTATAACTTGGCTAATTCCTCAGATTGCAGGAGAACTAAGTATCTTTAATCTTGCCCACTTTTCTCAGTTCTGATAAAAATTGCAATAGGAAGAGGTGGAAACTGTTGGCTAAAATGAGTAATGCGATTAGCTGTGGGTATAGGCGACCTGCTGTGTCTCCAGCTGCCTGGTTTTATGTCTAACTTCCACTCTGGGGTCTTGTTCTGGGCCAGCGGCAAGCCAGCCCTGCCCTGATCTCCCTGCCCTCTGCATGTGGGTCTCCTGCGGCCTTCTGCAAGGGCTCACCCTGAGGTGTGGTAAGCGGACTCCTCACATCTTTTGGTACATCTCCGTTGTGTTGGTGATGCTGAGAGAAGCTCCTGGCCACTCTGGCCCTCTTCGTGACATCTGAGAAGGGGTGTCCCCATTTCAACAGGCACATACTGAATGCCTTTCCTTTAGACCCCAACTATATGCTGAGGATTTGCAGACTACCCTGTGGGTGGCACCCTCGGGGAGTCCCAGGTCTGATGGTCATAGGGGCTGTGGGAAAGACAGAGACAGGCCCTGTCGGCCACCAGCCAGTGACTAAGGGCTGCAGGTGGAGCCCTCACTGTGGCCTGAACCTTTCCCAGACCGCCGAGGGACCCCTGAAGGAAGGAGGGACTGCTAGGAGGTGGAGTCCCATTTTGGGGGAGGTCTCCGCGTCAGGTCAGAGACACAACCCTGTCTCGGGGAGCTCTCCAGGGAGAACCCGACGGTGGAGACGGTTCTCATTTTTTTAAATGGGCTTTGCACTTTTCTGATTCTCTCCTCATAATGCCATTGCTGTCATCCTGTCATTATAATTAAGCCACATCCATTTCCTTTCTCTCTGACAGTGGCAGGGGATCTAGACATCATGCTCCCGCTCTAGACACCCTCTGCCCCCCGCACCGGACGTTCGCTCTGCCGCCTCAGCATCGCAGGATGACACCTGGTCTCTTTGAATTCATTTCTTTCTTCCCAGTCCTTCCCTACCTCAGCAGTTTCAAACCAGAGCAGAATGTCAGTGCCGAAGGGTCCCAGGGGAGCATCTGTCTGGTCCAGAGTACCCCTCCCTGGTTCTGCTGGGCCGCATCATCTTCATCGATGCTTCGGTCAACTCCGTTCCGCCTGCCCCCCTGCCCGGGTGCTCACAGAGAGCAAGTACTCCCTCCTGGTGGTTTCTTTATATCACCTCCTCTTCTGGGGGGAAGGGACAGTGGGGCTCCACACCCCTGGGCGTTTGACCCCACTCCCTGACCCACTTGCAATACGCTCTGTGGCCTCCTTTCAACTTAGATTATTTGCTAGCAAACATGGACTTTTCCCTGCCTCCCTCGTGCTCTCAGTTAAACATTTCTTAAATCTTTCCACTTCACCTTTGCTGAGTATGCATTCTATGTCCATATGCTGGTTTTACAAAAATGATAGGGGGCGCACCTCCCAGGAGGCTGTAAAGATCCTCCTAGGAGACTTTAGACACAGTAGATGCTTGATAAACTTGGGTTCGTTGAATCTGAACAATGGAGAAGGCTCTGGAGTTTTGAAAATGGTCTTCAGGGCTATTGGCAAAGCTTTATTGATTAGGATATGGGTTCTGCTGCTGGACAGAGACACAGAGCGATACTCGCATCAACAAAGCATACGCTTCCTTCAAGTTTGGGGTTGGTCTGGCTGCTCTGCAGTCGTCAGAGACCCAGGCTTCTCTGCTACCGTCAGCGTGTGATTTCCACATCAGGATCCCATGTGGCTGTTTCATCTTCAGCCATCTGTTTGTTTGTTTGTTTTCCAGAAAGTAGAAAGAAGGGGAAGGAAGGGGAAGGATGGCTGAATTCTCATTTTGAGAACAAGACTAGGAAATTGTCCATGTTACCTTTGTTCATTGGCGGGAACGTGGTAACCTGGCCTTACCTAGCTGCAAAGGAAATGTAGTTTTTATTCTGAGTGGTCAAATGTGTGTAATGCAGACAGGAGAACAGGTAGTGAAAGACAACCAGCTACGTCTGACTGTCTCAGCCTCCTCCCTCCCTTGTCTCCCTTCAAGTGATACCAGCAAACCTTAGCTCTCGACGACAGGCAGACCCTGTTGGAGCTTTGTCCCTGAATTGCTAGCTGAGAGACTTTGGTTCAGGTCCTAGATCTGCTCGGTGTTTTGGGTTGCTTCTTTTAATTTCTGTGAACTAGGGTAAGGCTTCCCAACAATCTCGCTTTCATGGAAGTGAGAACTAAGTGAGATAGTGATGTATGATAGCTCTTTTGAAAAAGCTAAGATTTTTACATTCAGATTTTGTTGCTAATAACAGCAATTGCTTCTTGCTCTTCCCAGTTAATTTTTTCTTTCCTGTTCTTAGAAAAAGGAAAAAAAAAAATTGCTATTCCCTTCTCAGGAGCATAAGAATGCTGTTTAATTTCATTTTGGGTTTATGTTTATTTTGGGAAATGGGGCAGTGTCCAGAATGCTATGGGAGAAATGACTATTCATTTCTCATTTATTCTTAGAGGCTTCTTTTCTAGCCAGCAAATCAGCTTATTTTTATCTAGAACCTTAGTTTTTAAGAAAAGTCCCGTCCACCACTGTTCCTCCCAAGTGGATATTCCCATCTCTGACACAACCTCAGGCTACTTTCTATCTTCACATCCCTTTCTTCCCTGCTTCAGAAACTCTCTGATTCCCACCTGCTGGCCCTGAACTCTTAGCTGTCTTGATGCTCTTACGGCTGACAGACCCTGCTTTGGGTCTCTTCACTTGCCCTTAGGACTTGACACTACTCTGTGAACGTACTCTGCTCCTTAAACTGCTCTTAGACTTCGCAGTTATCTTTCTTGCCGTGGGTGTATTTCACCTGGCTCCCATGGAACTCGAGGCTTCTGGGGGCAGGACTGGTGGGTGTTCCTGCCCTTCTCCTCTGTGTCTGGGCACATGTGTGCGGGAACATGGAAAAGAGCCCGAGCTTCGGAGCCGGGCAGTTCTGGCTTCCAGACCCACCTCTGCTCTCGATTAATACTTTGACCTTTGGCACTTTCCTCAACTGAACATGGAGAATCCAGGCCACCCTGGCCGAGTTTGGGGGACGAAAAATAAAATGATGCGACATGTCTGGCACAGCTCTTCACACACGCGGTGTTCAAACAACCGTAGTTCTCTCCACGGTCCTCTTAGACCGGATTTCTAGGACTCATCAAACAATGATGTTTCTCGACAATTTGCTAGTCCTTTGGGTGTGCTCGACTTTACGAGAATTCGAACTTGCGTAAAACTTCAGTTACATCGCAGTATTTAATGTCCAGTCATTAAATATATGTATATCTGGATGTGAGGTTTCCTAGATACAAAGCTTCTTTAAAAGAAAAATTGGCCTGACTGCCGAGCAAGCTAGGGGAAGCTCTTAGTGGGGGAGAACATCATTTCATGTGGTCAGGGAGGCCTCCAGGGCACTGTCCAGGCCTGACTGGCAGCATTGTCACTGGGCAGGGACAGCACCGAGAGGCATGGGGTGGGGGCTCCCCTGGAGAAGGAGAGAAGGGACTAGAAACACATGCTGGGCGCCCAAGACATGCCACGTGTCATGCTGGGAGCTCTTCCTCCCCCAACAACCCCAAGAATGGACTTTATGATCCCTGTTTTGCAAATAAGAAAACTGAGGTTCAGAGACATTACTAAGTAACTTACCCGAGGTCACAGGGTGAGAGGTGGCCAAACTGGGTTTTGAACCCAGTTTATATGACATTGAAGTTGCGCTTTGTTTTATTTTTCCCTTGCTGGCTATTTTGGGATGCGGCAGGGGAAAATATATTCTTCTTTTTGTTTTGGAGGTGAGAAAATTGTGGAGTGGAGTAAGTAAGTCCTGACTTAATGTCATCAATAGATTCTACAACTTTAAGCAAAACAACATGTACTCTATGAAACCAATTTCACCATAGGTTAATTGATATTAAAAAAAGTTAAGTTACTGTGGCATCTCATCAACACTGTGGTGGAATGACCTGCTATAATTTTCCAAAGGTCACACATCTATTGAGAAGCAGAGCTTGCCATTGCTCACAGCTCTGTAGTTTCCTGCTCTTCCAGGTCAGCATGAGGGCAGTTGGCACTGATAGCCACAGGTCACGGGTGATACCAGTAGGTTGTGGGTCCTGGTCCCTTCATGGGATGTCCTCATACCCTGATGAGAAGAGGTGAAGGTGGGTGGAGAGTAGTTAAGGCCCCTGTTCCATCTTCATCAAAGGAACTTGTGAATCAAGTTTCATATCTCTTGATCTGCTTTTATATCGAGCCTTTGTTGGTAGGCTGGCAACTCCAGAGAGCTAGAGAGAAAGCACACAGAGGAAAACATTCTTTTCCTTCTTTGAAATTGGTGAGAGGTTGAATGCCCACCAGGGAAATATTTTCTAAAAATACATGAATAAGTATGGTCCCTGAGAAAACAAATGTCAGACTTACCTACATCCCCAGAACCTCAATCAATCAACAGTGTACCTGAGTACCTCTTCGTGCCTTCTATAAACATTGAAGGTCTGCCACACGCCATATTCTATAAACACGAGGTCTGTGCTTACGGTCTGCTGAGGGAGCCGGACGAGTCAACGAGAAATTGCTGTGACATGAGATGCGTCTCTACTGAGGAGAGCACAGCTTGTCATGGGAACACGTGCAGGGGTGCATTACCCAGTCAGGGGTCAAGGAGGGGGTCAGGGAGGACACACCCCATGTATTGGAAAGAGCCCTGGCCAAGGTGCTGAGGCTTTCCCAGATGTATCTCGTTGCATCTGTTCGCACACGTCTCCCCAGCCGGACTGCCTTAGGGCGGGGGCTGTAGGGGTTATTACGTGGTCCACATGGGCTCAATATTGAATGGGGGAGAAGGGAGAGAAAGGAAGACATTATCACCTCCTCGATTTTCTTACAATCTACCTCAGGAAAAACAGATACAAGTGGGGAAAAGCACATAAAACTGGAAAGCGGAAAATGTTCACGGAATAAGCAGCAGAACGAGTTTGTGCTTTCATACCTCTGGGTAGACAGTGGTCATTTCTGTAAAGTGGAGGCGAGAATGGTATCAACGAGATTTTACTTAGCTACGAATAATGGGTAGGATTTGCATGGTTTAGAAATATGGATAAGTAATACTAGTACTAATAATGACAAGACTGTGAACATATATTATATGTAGGACACTTCATACACCTTATTTATTAACTCTCCTAACAGGCCTGTGTCACAGGTTCTAGTATTACAAGTGAGGAAACTGAAACTCAGAGAGGTCAATTATCTTCCCCCAGGTCAACCTTCTCATGACTGGTGAGGTCAGAACTCAAACCCGATCTCTGACCTCACACTCGTTGTTTCTCCGCCAGTCTGCATGGCTACCCTGTGAGGACGGCTCTGGAGTAGAAACTGGCGGGGAGAGCAGTCACCACCCCTTCCTGCCAAACAGGACAGTGGGGAGGGAGGGAGGAAGGAAGGAAGGAAGGAAGGAAGGAAGGAAGGAAGGAAGGAAGGAAGGAAGGAAGGAAGGAAGGAAGGAAGGAAGGAAGACAGATCTGAGAGGGCCTGAGTGCCTGCTCTGTGCCTCCTGGCTTGTCAGCGTCTCAGACTCGGTCCTGCAGTAGGCTTAGTGTTTGTGACCACCTCCACCCATCTGTCACATGCCAAGAGACAGGGATTGCAACAAATGGCAGTAAAACTAATTTGCTGAATTTTTTTTTGAACACCCAAATCTCAATCTTTCAGGCCGTCACTTAGAAAAATCATGGAGGACACCAGCAGTGATCTCTGGTTTATATTGTTCAGATTGTTAAACTAAAGGAGCTACAGCCACAATACCAGTCAGCTTGTTTCCATCAAAGAGTTTCTCCTTCTCCTGGACAGCCCCCTTTTGGATCAGTACTATCCAGAGAGGAGACTAGATAACGAGGATGATTTCTGAAAACGATCTCCATTACCAATGAAACTAGTTAGGCTCCGTGTACAACTGATGTTAGGTCAGGAGCATAATTTTAATTTCTAAAATCATTAAATATATTGATAGTCCATGGGATCAAAAGAGATGAGCATGGGTATAAATTCTGGCTCCAGTGTTTCATAGTTAAGCTACTGAATTCCCGAGACTGTTTCTTCATCTGTAAAATGAGGATGATGCACATTCAATGTCATAGATGACGGTACAGGTTCTTCCTTTTCAGAACCTGTGTTTTTGCCTGGTGCCCAGCCCAGGGCCACAGGTGGCCTGTTAGTTGGCGGTGATGCTACTCTTCCAACACCCTTGGTTTGTTCGACAGTTCAGCAAGGGGCTTTGGTGGGCTGGAGGTTTAGAGACAGGAGGAGGTGTCACATGCAAAGGTGGTGACAGGATGGGGTCAGCACAATGCTTTGCCTACGGAAGAGCTCGATGGAGGTTTGTTTGTGGCGCTAAATATCAAGATGAAAATCCGCTCAGGATGCTGTGAAATGAGGTGCTCTTAGGGCTGGCTCCATAAATCCTCACCTGATGGTGACTTTGCAGTCTCAAAAATTGTTTCCATTTTCACTTTTCCCCATTGTGGTCCTCTGTACGTGTGTGAGAATAATTTTAGCTTTCATCAGCTAGAGGTCTGGCTCTGAATCATAGCTATGTGGTGATAAAAACCCATTGTCACCACAAGAAGTCTTGGCAAGGAGAGAAGTCTTGGTAGAAAGAGCAAAATGAAAGAGCAGGAGGCTTAGAAAGAAAATCCAATATGTGAAAAATCACCAGTGAATTCTGCAGAGCTGCAGGTGCCTGCTTGTAGGGCTAACCCTGCTCAGAAGGGTGACCTTTGCTCCTCGCTGGGCAGGGCTGAAGTGGGCACAGCAAAGCTGGAGCCGGGGAGGGAGTCCCTCTTCCTGGTCATAACCGCATCACTAAGGCCGGGCCCTCTTTAGAGCTCCCCAGGTTAGGTATGAGGGAAGCAGAAGCACCCACTAGAGAAACAATAGCATTAAATCTGAAGGGTCCCTACAAACAAGGCCCAAAGGTGCAGCTCCGCAGAGAACAGAGGAGGCTCCCAGGCCCTGAGGCTACAGGGCAGGGAAGAAGCAAGTGGGGAGGCAGGGAAGAGCCAGATGCCACAGGTTCCCCCTGACTGTCTTTTCGATTCCATCTCCCCTGGGAGACTCAGGTGTTTAATTACACTGAGCCACACTCACAGGCCAGCACTGGAGGCCTTGGCTGGAGTCCAGCGGCTTAACAAGTGGAAGGGAGGCAGGATTTCTGAGCAGAGGCCTTTCTGGACACAGTGGAATGTGCGATTTGAGCCTTCCCTCTTTGCTTCTGTCTCTCCCACCCTCCCACAAATATTTAAACCCCTGCTACGAGTCAATCACTTAGAAATGGTGTGAAGACAGATGAAGAATCAGCCTTTCTTTTTCTGTGATAATTCACCAGATCTCCAGTTATCTCAAGGGCGCTCAGAATTTTTTAATTGAGAAACACTTCAAATGTGGTCAAGGTCACCTACTCACTAGATCTTTGAATCCCTTTCCTGAAGGTCGAACACCCCCAGGAATGGGTTCATTCCACTTCCAGATAAGCTCAGGGCTGAGCATTTCCCTCTTACATAAAGCTAAAATCCTCTCCCTGCAGATTCTACCCCTTCCTCTTGATTCTTTACTCTGGGACTTGGTGAGACAAATCTAGCTAGTCTTTTACACAACAATGCTTCAAATACTTGAAAACCACTATGTCTGTCTTGAGGCTTCTTCTCGTCTGGAGCAGGATAGGTCCAGCTTCTTCCGTGTGGCTCTGAGAACTTTCTCTAACCTGGATAACGATGATCTCTTTTCTCTCCCCATTTGTTTAAGTCTTACTTATAAGAGGCCCAGGACTAAACTCAGTTATCTGCCTGTGGTTTGGCCAGAGCAGAAATGAGCAGTACCATCACTTGCTTCATTTCAAAATCACATTCAGAGATTGAAAGCGCATCAGAAGTAGAAAGGGTCTTGGAGACCATCAGTCCTAGCAGCATCATCATGCAGATGAAGAGAAGAGCCCAGAAGAGGAGTTGACTCCACTCGGCAGAGCAAGAAAAGGACCCACGTCTCCCCAAACCCCGATCCTCCAATCTGTTAGCACTTTCCACCACTCCTCCCTACATCTGTCTAGACTTCTCTTAATTCCAATTTGTCTTTTTGTGCTACATCATACTGCTGGTTAAAATTCAACTGGCGCCCAGCTAGAAGTCTTACGTTATTTCACAGGTTCTGTGAACCACGTTTTTAACATCTTCTGCTTTTTTAGTTGGCTTTTTGATCCAAATCCATGATTTGACATTTATCCAAATGTGCCTTATTTCCCCTCGCTGCTCTAATCTGGGAAGATAGTCACGGAACAAAGCTACGGTAGCATGAGCAAAATGATTTCTTTTTCCATTGCTTTCCCGTGAGATCCGCGGAATCTAGCTCTTGGCTTAAAGGGTTCTAGTGGAGTCTCGTGTTGACTCGGGAGTGACCTCACTGCCCTCTTCTTTTTCCTTCCCTGGCCACTCCTGTCACGCACACATGGTTTCCCAGTTGTCACCTCGACCCTGCTGGGCTGTCGACCTTTTTCTCTACGTTACTCCGTTACTCCTTCCATGTCACCCACAATGACATGCAGAAGCTCTGCACTTTGCTCCAGCATTGGGGGAAATGCCTTCCTCCCACCAGAGCTAAAGTCTGGCACCAGGACCGAGTAAGAGCTCATCATGCTGTCGGTGACAGATAACTTTTATTTGTCTTCTTAAAAAATAAAATTCCAGTCTGTTTTCTCAGATGGTGACTCGGACTCTCTTGCGTGTGGGCTAGAAGGTCCCCTGGGCACCACACTCTCCCTTTCTCGCTCCACCCACAGACTCTCGCCCTGGACCAGCGTTCCTAGACAGGTCTTGCTCTGGGCAGGCGTCTCTCCATGGGCAAACCACATTTCTATCATTCTTTGCTTTTGCACTTAGCTTTTTGGACCCAACACCGTGACTACCTGTAGGGCAAGCCCTTCCCCACTGGGAACAACTTCGTGGCACTTAGGAACTTTGTGGCCTCATTATTCTTGGCTACTCGGAGGCGTGAGCCCTGGGAAGGGGCCTGTAGTCCCTGCACCTGTCTCACCCGGGTCTGCGTGTAAATACGTCTCAACCCTCTTGCCCCCAGGGAGCTTTGACCAAGTTATAATTTTAATTTATTTTTGATTATTTGATTTGCAGATACACGATCTGCAAATGTTTTCTCCCATTCTGTGGGTTGTCTTTTCACTTTCTCGCTGGTGTCTTCTGCACAAAGTTTTTAATTTGGATGAAGGCCAGCGTATGGTTTTTTCTTTGTGGCTTTGCTTTGGCCACTTTGGCCATATTTAAGGGTTGTGACCTTTAATCTCCCCTCTTGGTTATTACCTCCCTAGCCTCAGTCATCCATGAATTCTGGCCCATTTAATCATTCCTTCGTGTTGCATAGTGTAAGAGCATGCACCCTCCAGAAGCACTCCCCCACCTCTGCTTCTTCGGAAACTTGCAGGTGAGCTTCCTAAATTCATCCATGAGAGAATCGGAGCAAATGTTGAGAGAAAGCGCCAAATTAACAGCAGGACGTGGAGCTCATCAATCCACAGCTTTATTGTGGATCGGGCAGTTGGAGACATTGTTTTAGGAATTCCACCCACTTCTTTCCATGTAGTGAAGGGAGGCATGGGAAGTAGTTATGAAAAATCTCTTAATTTTTCTGGGTTACCACCAAAAGCTGGAGCCATATCAGCACTGCTCTCTAGTGGGTGCTCCTAAGTGTTACCCGAGTCCGGGAGGGTAACACTGCTGAACAGCGATAACACTGCTGACCCCGCAGCATCTTGTCATTCTGTCCCCTGGCACCGTGCCCGCCACAGTGCTCTGGCAGCCAAAGATGGCTGCTGCTTGCCCCATATTAAATCACAGACCTGCTTTTCACAGTCAGCTCAGCCCTGGACACTTGGCTGTTTCTAATCCCCAGGTTTAGAAGCCAAGCACAAGGCTTGGGGCAGGAAGAGGACTCGCATGAGGTCACATGCTGACCTTTCCACAAGCAGCTCGGCTGAAAATTGTACCCATGACTGTCAGTCTCTGGGAATTCAGACCTGACTGCATTTGCCCCTCACATCGCTCTTCATCCAGCTGCTCCCCTGAGACCTTGAAACCAGCTGAGGGTGGGGTTGGAGAGGAGCATGGAGAGAGAGAGAGAGAGAGAGAGAGAGAGAGAGAGAGAGAGAGAGAGAGAGGGAATATGAGTGTACAGATGAGGTCTGATTTGAGACAGGCAAAAGGTTATACACTGGAACAAGTGGATTTGATTTGAGGAGAAAGAAAATATTAATTCTAGTTCCCTACTTTGGTATACTGCTTTGAGCAAATAAAGTATATTGGACACATATGTCACTAGACCTTATAGTAACACCATTAAGGAGCGAGGCTTGGAGTGGCTGACTGATTTTCCTGACAGCAGCTGAGTGGAAGAACCCGAGTTTACACCTAAGCCTCAGGTGTTCCCTCAATACCCACCGAGAACAAGGAGACGTTGGGCCAGCTTCTCTTCATCCTTTTTGCACCGAGATGAAAGACTTGAGTCTCTCTTGCTTAACACTGTTCGTGTGAGCAGTTTATTATTAGCAGCAGTCTCTGTTCACTAGACTCAGGGCCAACGTCGGGAGAAGGCCAAGTAACTGCCTGTAGGGGAGAAGCAGGGCCCTGCTTCATGGGCCATGTGGATCGTGGTCAGTGTGAGGGTGTTGTTAACCTAATGGTGCTCTGTAAATAGAAGCTCAGTGGTACCAGCACGTCTTGCTTTCCTGTGGCTGGATCAGCCAGGACAATGACAATGTTCATGATGATGTTCAGAGCTAAGATCTACTGAGCAAAGGACCAAGTATTCTTAACTCAGAGGGACGCCTTTGATTTGCACAGCCCTATGAGCTGGGACTGTTATCATCATCCCCATTTTACAGATATGAAAACAGGGGTAGAAAGGTGAGAAGTCATTCGCCTCAGATCGGCTCGGGAGTGGAAGAGCTGCATCAATTCCAACCGCGTAGACTCAGCGACTCAGTGCGTATTGAAGATCCTCCCTGTGCCAGATCCCTGGGGAACAGTCAGCTTTCAGGGAACGGCTCTTTGTCTCCTTCTCTGCTTTTTCTTTGCCTCTGCTCCCTCCTCTCTAAGGGTCTAAAGTTGCGGCGAGTTGTGAGGGAGGTCAAGGTGGGGTAGACCCTCTAATGAAAATAGGTGATAGAGATGTTCCCCTATATTCCTTCCCTTCCCTTAGCTACTCACTCTTTGTATGGCTGTGGGAAGTTCCCAAGGCCAAGGGTGACCTTCTGAGCCTTAATCTCCTTATCGTTAAAGTAGAGATGATGATGTC
This sequence comes from Eonycteris spelaea, assembly GCA_003508835.1. Taxonomy (NCBI): domain Eukaryota; kingdom Metazoa; phylum Chordata; class Mammalia; order Chiroptera; family Pteropodidae; genus Eonycteris; species Eonycteris spelaea. Next base: position 10,166,146 of record PUFA01000037.1, read on the forward strand.
TACCTGGCAGGGTGGACATACTGTCTGCGAAATCTCTGACACAGGGCTAGGCGCACAGTAAGGACCAGATAAGTAAGTGCTGGAGTTATTAATCACTATCATTATTCCTCTTCCTCCTTCTTTCTGTGCCCATCCTAGAGAGACGTGAGTGTTGCCTACTGAGCGCTTACTGGAAGTCGATCAGCCCAGTCTCTCTTTCAAAAGCCTTCTCTTGTTAAGACATGACAGGCATTATTCCCTTATTCATACCACTAGCCTTTGGGATAAATTAAATAACAGCGCCCCAGAGAATTTCTCTACATCTTCCACTGAGTTTGTCTGTCCATCTTCCCTCCCCAGCTGCGAGTCCACCAGAGGCAGAGGCTCTGCGTGGTGAGCCTGGGCACGGGGAGGCCTGGGGAGAGGCCCACGGGATCGGCAGGGACAGGAGCCCGAGAACGATGCTCTCCATCTGCACTGTGTGAGGCTTCTGTGAGGCAAGGCTCACTCAGCTGCTGCTTTCCCCCTTTCATCAGGCTTCCTACAAAGCAGTTATCTCATTATTTAAATATTCTCCAGTCAAATGTTCTCACGTGCATAACTTAATGACCTCAAGTATGCATGTTAGTGAGGAAAGTACTTGGCACTGCCTAGCAGGTGCCTGATGAGGCTCCATGGTTTCTTAGAGGCCATGAGCTGGGCTCGTGAGTGCGTGGTTCCTGGTCAGGTACATGGAGAGATCACAGGACAAGAGGACTGCAAACGTGTCACAGCCCTTGTCATGCTGACCGCAGCCCACTGTCCTTAAAGGCTGGGTGTGCTTGCCACGGCTGTGCCCCCTCTTAGGGGCGGGGAGGAGGAAAGGACAGAATTTGGAGTGGGTCCAGGTCTGTGTCTGCCCCCAAGGAGCGGTTTTGCTTTTTTACACCTCGTTTCACCACCTGGAGAGAGGCAGTGTAACTAACCTCCATCTTTCGCGTCCTGGGAGGCAGGTCCGTAGGGTAAATCTGTAACTTTGGGCTGGAACTTTCCAGAGAGGACTTCAGTGGGGAAAGCCTTGAGGGATGATTGATTTGAAGTGTGTTATTCCAATAGGAAGGAGGACAGGAGCTTAATCTCTGGGTTACGGTATTCTATTTTTTTCTATCCCTAAACTTTTATTGAATGCCTACTGTGAGCAAAGCACATCATAAGTATTTCCATGGAGCAAGTAGCCCTGCCTTTACTCCGAGCCTACATGTCAATAACAACTTTTTGCTATTTGCTGACGCGATGAACTACTCTGTTCACCATCCGTGCGCGGAGTGGTTAGCAGCGTAACTGCTGAGCTCTCCAAGTGAAGCCGAGTCCGCTTCCCTCATTGTCCTGCAGAGGCTTGACCTCATTCCCTGGGGCCATCAGCCCTTCCCGAATCCTCCCAGGGAGGGTGCAGATTTACTGCCTGTGATTGATGAGCATATTTTATTCATTTATGTAACAAAAGATGGAGCAGTTAGGTGCTGAGGATAAAAACAGCAAAGTTGCAAGGAGGTGACCGTAGCAAGAGGACAGACACGTCCACAGACAATTGTCACGCGGTGTGAGAAGTCCCGTGACTGTAGTCAAGTATTAGGGATCAAGGAACAGTGGGTGTTTGCTGTGATCGGAAGGCTAACTAGGGTTAGCCAGGTGGGAAAAAATGAGAGACGGAAAGGCGCGAAGCGGGCCAGAGATCACGGTGCCGTTGGAGAGAGTGACGTGAGCTCGCGGAGCGGGAGAGGGCAACCAGCAAGCGCCAAGGCTCCCACAGAAGGGGGGGGGGCTGGTCTTGAAGGGTCCTATGCACACTTTCACTTGAGGGCAGGAGGGGCTCTCCAAGGATTTTCCACAGGGAATTTTAACGTTAGAGAATGGATTGGAGACGAGCAAGGCCAAAGGCAGAAGCGACAGCCAGGACATTTCGTATTATTTTAGTGCTGACAGTCGGAGCTGCAGAAGTGCTGGTGAGGGTGCAGAGAGAGGGAGGGATTCCAGAAACATTAAGAAAGTAGATAGACGGCTCTTGGCCATGTCCCTTCCTGGGGTTGGGGACAGAGTGTGCCACTGCACTGCTGCTTCACTGTGGGCATCCTTCCCAGCCACGCAGGTAGAGGAGACATTTCAACAATGTCCAAAAGCACCATTTTCAGCCATATGGAGGGTCTGTGGGCGGCTGGGCAGTGACAGGGGAGAACAGACGGGCTGGCCGGTAGCGATGAATGAGCACAACTCCTGAAGCCAAGACTTGCCTCTCAGCCTTCCCCTCGCCGTTGTGTGTGAGGACTTGGGGGCATCTGGTGGCCGAGAGACACCATGGTCGACAGAAGAGCAGCATCTTTATTTATTCTCCTGTTCCTGCGGTGCCCTTTGCTTTAGTTCTTCTGGGCCAAAGCTGCTGTGTCTTTAAGGGATTACTTTACCAGAGGCACAATTGGTCAGATGCTAAGGATCACTTCCCCGGCCAAGCACCAGGTGTAGGTCTTGTCTGATTTGCAGAGCTGGGGACCACCCACTCTCAGCGAAGGGTCTGTGGGCCAGTCGGGAGCCCTATCCCCTTCCCCCTCCTCTCGCTGGTTTGTTGGCTCCTGCTTGATGTTTTCTCAGGGTTTCTTCATCACGGTCTTCCTGGGGCTCTCCACCCCCTTCCCTCTGGGCCACCCATGTGTGCACCTTGGAAGGTACCCAGCCTCCTTGGAGCAGCGGGGGGCAGGGGTGGGGCGGGTGGGCAGCCCTCAGTGCTGGCTGAAAGACGGTGGTGTTTGGAAAAGGGAAGCCTCCCCCACTGTCCTCCAAATCTCAGGATTTGGAGGTCTGGGTGCTTAGATGTTTGTTCTGAAATCACTACCCATTTATTTTTCTTATTTGAGGCCATGTGGACTTCACTGCCAGGCCACAGGCCCTGTGATCCAGACCAAGCTCTCATCTGCAGCCCTTACCCACCTATCCCTCCTCCTCCTGGTCTCCTCCTACCTATGCAAATAGCCGCACTCCTGACCTGCTTCCATCCCCAAGCATTGCATTCCTTCCCTCTCCCTCTTTACCTTTCTCTTCCCATGGCTGTCTCTCATTCTCTTCTTCCTGAATGAGCCGGGGACTTTGATTCTGAGCTGCAGAAGTGTTTTCCAGCAACTTTGCTGGGTCTTGAAGGAGTGACTCTCTTCAGCCAGCTTTTGAGCCCGCTGCAAGCTCAAATACCGCTGCGGTGGCTCAAAGCCTCCCACCTGGGAAGCCGCCCACCTGGGAAGCCGCCCACCTGGGAAGCCGCCCCTGGTAGTGCTCAGATCCTGGCTCTGAAACCAGCCTGTCAGTAGGGCCCTTACCCTTTGTTAGTTGAGGAAGAAACTGCTTCAAAGGAGGGAGCCCCCACTTCTTGATCTCCTTGATGCAATGCAGCAGCCACCGTTCACATGGATAAATGTACAGCGGATGCATTTTTTTCTAAAACTCTTCATTTGTCTCACCCCACCCCCCAACCGTGATGCTTTGAACTGGGCGTTTACTTAACGTCACTAGAAAAAGAGATGGTTGGTTCAGTGTACGTTGGAGTGTGAGGAGAAGGGGAGAAGGGATGGTGAGGCGGGATGTCTGTTGGCCGCTCCGGCTCAGCTCTCCGGCCGTGGTGGGATGCCCTGTCGGCACTCAACAGAGGGGAGGGCGGCTTCCATGTACTCCTTCTGGCTTTGCCACATCCCGTAGGCTGCCGAGTCCCCGCTGCTGAGCCGGAGGGAGCGGCGGTGCCCTCAGGCCCGCCCGCGGACTCACAGGCGGTGGAGGTAGCAGCTTCCGGAGGCCTGGTACGGCTCCCTGGCCTGTGGCCACACACATTCTGCTCTCTCCCTGCCTCTGTGGCTTCCTTGCAGGTGTTCGTTTGTGTTTGTCTTGGAGTTGGTTCCGCCCCAATGTATAGGAAATGAAATCACTGCCCTTCGCTCCATGGCTTGGGGTGGGGGAGGACCTAGACCCTGGAGGCTTGGCCGGCCTCCTCTGGGTGGCTCCCCAGCCATTGGGACACTCAGCAGGGGCCGTATGGGGACCCCGTGGCATGCTCCTCTCTACTTTTTACTGCTATTAGAGCAGCATTTTGTCTTTATCTGGCCCACCACATTTCCTTCCCAAGAAACTCTAAAGAATCGCTCAGGTTTTAGAAATGGACATGGAGAGCTATGCGGACTCTGCTTTCTTCATTTCCTCGTTGATCACATATGTACGGAGCCCTGTGTTCCAGGCTCCGGGCCAGGCCCTGGGGATCCCAGAGACGAGTTGTTTCCGAACCTGCCCTCAGGGAGTTTGTGATCTGGTGGTCCAGCACATGAGTCGGAAGTGGGTGGGACAAATGCTGTAAAGGTCTCTGGAAGAAGGACGACGGGCGTTAGAGAATGAGAACAGACTTTTGGGAAGAAACGTCTTCTATAGTTACGAGAGCAGAACCGTGGGGATACTGAGTCAAAGGCAGCAAGCTCCTCGGAGGTTTGTTATCATCATTACCGGGGAAGCGGGGGCTGATTCATGGTCCGCGTGGTATTTGATGTGAGTCTCAGAGAAGGCTGTACAGGGATGGGGATGGGCATCTCTCTGCCTAGCCGTCTGGCCAATGGAGCTGTACCGCAGACCTTAAGCAGCCGGAAGGAGAAGAGTAAGGGGTCCTACCTGCTTGGAAAGACCTCACTTAGTGGGCCTAGAAGACATATTTAAACAAACAACTAGCAAATGCGGATAGCTCATAGTCAGAGACTGCCAGCATGTAGGTCCAATGGGCTCAGGATTCCAAGGCTAGAATGATACAATGTGCAAAACAAAGGCAGAGAAAGGTGTTTTGAAAATAAGGAGTCTTGGGCAGGGTGGGAATGGGGCATGAAAGAAAAAAAGGAAAGAAAGAAAGAAAGGAAGGAAGGAAGGAAGGAAGGAAGGAAGGAAGGAAGGAAGGAAGGAGACAGAAAGAAAGACAGAAAGAAAGAAAGAAAGAAAGAAAGAAAGAGAAGAGAAGAAAGAAAGAAAAAAGAAAGAAAGAAAGAAAGAGAAGAGAAAGAAGGAACGGAAGGGAAAGGAGAGGAAAGGGAAGAGGAGTGGCATTTAGAAGTCAGGGGTTCCAAGCTATAGGAGAGGTGGTCCCGGCCTCAAGTAGCTCAATGTCCCAGTGACATTAGATCCCTTCACATAAAGCAGATAAATGAGGCACAGGGCACTGTGTGAAACCCTTCTCCACCCTCTCAGGGTCAGCAAGGGTTGCTCTGAACCCCAAAGCAGTTCTGCCTCCTGACTCCTTTAACTCTCTTAATAGCACCTCCATACTCCCAGCTACTAAGCCCCAACCTCAGCCCTGGGTCTTTTTCTTTCCTTTCTGCATCATGTCTCCCCTGGAAAGCCAGCAGGGTCACCTCCACGAGAACTCAGTGTCCGTCCACTCCCTGGGGTCCTCATCACCACACCCAGATCCTGGCTCCCATCACTCCTCATGGAAGTACCACGAGAGCCTCCTGATTCGAGCCCCTTGCCCCCAACTTCTTGCTTTTCCCTCTTCCGGCCATCCCACAGCTGGCCACCCCGCCCAGCCACCTGCTGCCATCTGGAGGCCAAGGGTAGAATGAATGCAGAGTCCTGTAAGGAGGGTCTTGTAGTTGTCCACATGGGCTCTGACCATGGCGGTGGTGGTGAAGTTGGAGAGAAGTGGCAAGTTCCTGCATAGACTTTGGAAGTGGAACCAGTGGGACCAGGAGATGGGTTGGGTGTGAAAGGGTTTGTGGGGGGTGGTCTGTGAGACGAGCGCCTCACCTGGAGCTAGTCAGTGGAGGTGGGCCAGGTGTCGAAGTGGGAGAGGGGGTGCTGTTTAGGGGGTGGATCATGAGTTTGGGTTCAAATATGTTGAGCTTAAGCTATCCAAGAGTTTTCTGTAGACAATTGGCTTATGGAGCTGGGGCCAAGGAGAGGAGTTTGGCCCAGAAATATAAATCTGGGAGCCGCTGGCATACAGCACCCCTGTTAGATCAGGATGCTGAGTACATACCGTTATGTGCAGCTTCCCTAACAAAGGTCTCGGAGGCGGGGTGTGTGTTTTATTTTTACTCGGGGGGGGGGGTGTGAGCTGTGCGTGACTGTAACAGGGTACTGAAGCCGGGCCTCCTCCTCTCTGGTTAGGCTGAGGAAAGGAAGGATGGGAATAGTGGGGAACAAGGAACCATCTGCAGCTGAAAAAAGAGCCCGTCAGTGCGTGAGCCCGTTGCTCATTTAGTCAGTGTTTATGAAGCTGACCACGGCCCTTCATGCCACGGAGGGGCAGTTTGCACGTGCCAGTCACACGCTCTCCTCACTCCGTGGTGACCTCGTCCCAGTGTTTGCACAGCAGAGCTGGGAGTGTGGCACATTGCATCAAACCCACCTCAGTACCACCCACTGGCCTAGTTATTATTTCTGCCCAGAGTCCTGTTCCAGAAATTCTCTAAACAGACTAAACATACCCAAGTGCTTCACACCTCCCACAGCCTTCCCGAGCCCACCAGGCCTCACAAAACATATTTGTCCTTTCAAGTGAAACAGTAATCTTGGCTCATCTAGATTCAGGAGTCCGGAGAGTTATCCAGAAGACATCTCATAATAAAGAGATGTCTCCCTTTATTTCCGCCGAGAAATAAAGGAAGACACAAAGCACCGTGTGAATGCACTTCTGCTCCCCGACTACCCACACAGCCCAGCTGGGCGCTGACAGGACGGGCAGGCGTGACCCGTGTTCCTGCCCCCGGCTCTCTCGGTACATGAATGGGGACTGCTCTGAGCAAGCTCAGTTCTCATCCTGACGTTGCTGCACTTTTGAACAGCTTTTTAATATTTGTGTAATCATTTGTTTAAAGTCTGTCTCCGCTCTTCCACTTTCCCCTCTGTGAGCTCTGGAAGGGGAGGAAGAATATGTCTTGTTTTCTGCTACATTTTCAGGGCACGAGACAGTGTCTGGCAGGCAGTGGATTATACTCAGTTACTACCTCTTTATCCTGAAGTTTCTTCCTTTGTCATGAATCCTCTCAACTTCTACTATTATGGGTCTGGCTTTTTTAAAAAAAAATCTGATTTTAACATGTAATGCCTTAGTAATATTGGTTTTATAAGAGCAAGATCACCTATAGCAGGCTGGGCCACAGCATTTGACAGACACAGGGCTGAGTTCTGTTCTGCCCAGCTAATAGCTGTGTGGCCTAGGTTAAGCTGCTTAACCTCTCTGTGCCTCATTTCCCTCAGCTACAAATTGGAACGAATTCCTTATCTTCAAATGTTGTTGCAAAGATCAGGTCACAAATATAGACCGCCTAGTACAGTGCCCGGCCCACCAGTTATGATAGTTAAACACCTAGTACAGTGCCTGGCTCACCAGTTATAGTTAAACACCAATATATTTTGAGAGTTTGGCTTTACCTTTGTTCATTTAGATCAGTGGCTCTCAAACGTTTTGGTCTTAAGACTCCTTTATAATTTTAGCAATCATCAGAAATCCCCAAGAACTTTTATTTGTTGAGCTGTATCTATTAATACTTTATTTTAGAAATTCAAATGGAGACATTTAAAAAAATATTTATTTGTTAATTTATTTAAAAATAAGAATAATAAATCCATTGAATGTTGACTAGAGCTACATTTTCAAAAAAAAAAATTAGCATCAAGTGCAGCATTGTTTTACATCTTTAAATGTCGTTAATTCTGCACTGATAGACGACAGCTGGAATCTGACATCCGCTTCTGCCTTAGGTCCATTGTACTGTCACGTGTCATCTATCATCATTCTACACTGCTGAGACAATGACCGTGAAGGAGGAAAGGAATGTCCTAGCGTTGTGATGAAAATAATTTTGACATTAAGGACCCTCTGAAAGGGTCGCAGGGACTCTTGGATCCCTGGTCACATTTTGAGACCTGCTATTCGAAGAATTGGGTTCCAAAAATTAGGAACATTCTCAGATATTTGGGGCTAATCTGAGTGAGAAAATCAGTAAGACTGACTGAAAACTTTTGTTAGCTGACCGTATGAGGCACTGTAAGAATCTCAGACCCTGAGCATCTTCACTTCATTCTTTCCTCCTCCAACATCCAGTCAGTAAATAGCTGTCTGAAGTGTCTTCATTCACCTTTATCCTCTCCTGTCTCCACCTGAGTCCAGCCTCTGATTATCCCGCTCCTGAATGTCAACCCCAGGATTCTCTCCTGGACATGATAATGTGATATAGAAAAAAAGAGCATGAATTCTGGGGTCATCCAGGCCTGGCTACAAAGTCTGGGTTTATTTCCCATGAGGCATTGGTCATCCCATTTGTAAAAAGTGCTTTCCAGGACCTTCCTGTGGGGGTCTTTTAGTTCTAAATGAGATCAGGATCCCACGCACCTGGCACACGGCCTGGCTCACAGCAGGTACTTGGTGAGTTCTGCCAGCTCACTCCTGGGGTATCACTGAACCCCATTCCTCTGAACCCCCATGGTGCCTAGAGCCAATACTGTCTGCATTTAATACTCACTTGCAAGGTGTGTTGTTTCTTTACAAGTTTCCCAGGTTTGTAAGGCACAAGAGGCAAAACCATCCTCTTCATGTTTCTGTATTTTCCATGAGGCCGAGGTTTATAAATATTTATTGTTTCGTGTCAAAAAAAGTAGAGGGTGCATTTTCTGCCCTTGTCAGATGAACAGTTTAGTGGGGTGATACACTCCATTCGTATAAGGAAATTTTGTCGTATTTAGAAAGTGATAGTATCAACAAGTGACAATTAGCAGGCAGGTCAGATCCATGGATAAGAGACGGCTGCTATAAACACATCTGGTTAACAAAGGAGATTTCCAAGCCTTTCCCAATAGTGGACATATTTGGAGTATTTTTCAATATAATGCAATTTACAGAGATAAAAAAAATGTCATAGCTTAGAGTATTTTAGAAAGGCATTAGACTAAACCAGATGTTGCTGGAAGAGGCTGCTGGCAGCCACTCCCACCAGCCCCTCCGGCGCCTGGCCATCTACCCCACTCCGTGAGGAAAGGCTCCCTTCTCAGAGCCTGCAGACTTGCGACCCTTTCTCTTTTGGGAGCCTTTGGCTCTCTTGGTAGCATGACTCCTAAAAGTCCTCAGAGTAGCAGGAAACAAAACCCCAGGAAAAGAAGGTGTCTGAAGGCAGGCGTTGCTTTTTGCTCTTCTGCGTACCCTGCCCCTTCCCCACACACCCACAAAGGCAGGGGAGTGGGCGGGGCCCCGCATCTGCTTGGAGCAGGGAAGAGAAAACTGTAGCAAGAGCAATACAGGATCCATATTCACATCCCAATAAGTGACCTTGTCTCATTCGAAAATCATAGTGGGGATCTTGTCTGATTTCCTACAAAGCAGGAGCCCACAGGGCCCCCCTGGATGGAGGACCCGGTATCATCGTCACACTCTGGGAGCACACACTTGATTCCTTGCCCACTTATCGGGGCTCTGCAGTGTCTGAGAAGGAGGCAGGCTCTAAAGTGGATTCCATCTCATCTCCTGCCTCCTGAGGGGATTATGGGTAATTATTTGTCTTGCTTTTAGAGCTTTTTCAGCCAGACACTCCACAATCTTTTTTCTCCTACCCAGTTTTGTGTTTGGTCCATTCGGCTTCAACTCCCACTCCCAAATAAGAGGATTACCACTCTGTTTCCTGCTGAAGGAAGAACAATTGGCTGATCCCATTACGTAATGGCCCTTCGCTGGCTTGAAGACCAGCCCCTCTGGGTCACTGAGGTCCAGGTGCCCTTGAGGCATCTCCGTGTTGGTCATTTAGGTGTTGGTTACCTCCATGTACTAACAGGAAGATAAAACCTGTCCTTTTCCTTTTTCTAATTTCCTTTTTGTTCCTAATTTTTCCTCCTCTATCCTTCCATTCCTTCTTTAGCCCTTTCCTTCCTTCATTCTTCTCTTCTTTCTTTGTGTATCTGGTCAACATGAATCCTCCTGGAGAAAGGGGAACTTCCCCCAGAACAGGAAGCCAGAATGTCCCCATATCAGGTTTCTGGGTGGGTTCCACCTCCTTTCTGGAAAAGGCCTCCATTTTTACCCATATATCTTTGATTCAAATGTGAAATAAACTCAGCTCTTCGGAGATTTAGCTGTGGTTCTAGGGTCCAGGATCCTGTTCTTTCCTTGTTCTGTCACTTGCTGGCTGGATTCTGCTCCTTAGCCGGTCTATCCAAGGTGGACACTGGAAACACAGAAGGAGAAACATGCCCAGTCGTTTCGCGGTCTTTGAACTTATTCCTATTATAATTTTACCTCGAACTGCTTAAAGGAATTTGAGAGAAAATGCCCACAGCCCGATTACTGGCCAGATTTTCTCAAGGGCTTATGTTTTTGATGGCAGGGGTTTGTTAGCTAACATTTTTAAAAAAGATCTCATACTTTGAGGACAGCAAATTCATCCGTTACCTATGATCTGCATAATTGAGGCTAAGATCTCAGAAGTAGGGACTGGGAAAAGCAGTTCTAGACTTTGTCATTTCATCATTTTGGATTTTAGCTCCCATATCTAAGATGGGGAGCATGGTCCTATCTTAAGTAAGGTCCAGGAATGGGGAGGATTCACAGAAATTGCTGTTATCAAAGCTCCTCATAGCTCACATAAAGTTTTTTTCTCACACACCCTACTCAGGTTAAGCAACACCAGTAAGGATTGTTGACATCCTGCATTACCCAGGATCTCTGGGGGGCTGTCTGAAGTATCACTGTATGATTGCTTATCTGGTGATCTCGGCGTTAATATCAGTCGCACACTGTGGTTTAGGGTATGTGCGTGTGCATGTATGTGCCTGCATGTGATTTGGCTCTGCTAGAAAAACAAGGCAGAGAGATGGTCCTGCTAAGTTGGGACAGCATGAGGGAAACGGGAAGCCCCTGCCCCTCTTCCTTTTCTGTAGTCAACTCAGAAGAACCTTGTTCTTTGGTTTGGGCCATATCTGTTCTCTGCTACTGTATCTACGTCACCTTCTACTCTCAACTTTTACCCCTTTCCTATGTTTGGTGTCCTGATGTCTTTGTCTCCAGGCCCCGGTCGGTAATGGGTGTGTGGGGGGGAGATAATTATGAGGCAGAGAAGGCTTCTGTTGCAAAGCATCCTACATACAGAAGAGACATGGTACCTCAGCTCTCGTCTTCCTTCTCCACCTAAACACCATATCACCTACTGAGGCCCTGTGAGGGATGTACTAGACTTCGTGTTTCATAGAGGTCTGTGTGGTCTCTTTCAAACCAGAGATGCTGTAAGTATCCAGCGGGTCACTCTTGACACCTCCCCTCTGCCATTGTAGTCAAAGCAATGCCAAAAGGCAGCATATATCCATGGGACTGAATTAGCCTTTGTCAATCATTATTGCATCTATACTATGTACCAGGCATTTGTAAAGATGTGAAGATAAATAAAGCACAGACGCCACCTTTAAGGAGTTCAGAGTCCAGTGAGGAGACAGACGCATAAACCCAGTGTTAAAACACCATGCAATTGACTGGGCCAAGTTTGAGTAACAGAGAGGAGACTGAATTTACCCTCTTTCTACTTGAAAACAAAACAAAACAAAATATATGATAAAACATGTGAAACACTGCATTTCAAGATACTGGGCTTCAAGCAGCAAAGGACAGTGATCCCTGAGACATAGGAAATCAGTGAGGTTAGCCCTGTGATTGCCCAGCTTACTGCCTTGGGAGAATCTTCGGGCTGTGGGTGCAGGGATTGGGATCTCAGGAAGAAGCAGAGCTGAGGAGGTGGAGCTGAGAGTCTGGGCCAAACTGAGCAGCCAGGTTTCATAGAATAGAGTATCACACAGAGGGCTAAACTCTGGAGATATGCAGAGCTGCCCCTGGAGTTTTCGTTAGACCACTAATTAGTGCACGTGAATGAAGAGACTACCAAGTCTAGGGAAAAGGAGCACCCAAAAGGATTAAGAAAACTGTGCTTGATGCTCGCACAGAGCTGAGAACAGTGCCTGCTCCCACTTACCAGACTGGAGTCATGGCGTTGGGTTGAGTTCTCAGGAGGGTCTTTCCTCAGTAGCGGGAAGGAAACAGCTTTAGACTAAATATGACTTTGGTCTCACCTAACAAATCTCAGGACCTGTAAGGATCAAACTGTTTCCAAGTAACTTACCCATGTCCCAGAGCAAAGCCCACGAGTATTTACAGGAATTCAGAAATTGCCAGTGCCCCAAAAGGTCAGATTCACAGTGGCATCCAGTAAAACATGACCGGTCATACAAAGAATGAAGCGAATACAATGCATGATAAGGGGGAAAATCAATCAAATTTGATGCAGAATTGATACAGGTATTAGAATTAGTAGACAAAGATGTTAAATTAGTTATTCTGACTGTATTCTATAGGCTCCAAAAGTTAAGTAGAGACATGGAAAATTATTTTGATCCAAACCAAGCTTCTAGAGGTGAGAAGTACAATGTCTGAGGTTTAAAAAAATGTACTGGATAGGATTAATGGTAGTAGACGCTAGACACTGCAGAAGGTTAATGACCTTAAAGACACAGCAATAAAACTATCCAAAATGAAACTCAGAGAGAGAAAAGAATTTTAAAAAATGAACAGAGCTATGGCACAACTTCAAGGAACTAACATAAATGTAAGTGGAGTCTTCAAAAGAGAGGAGTGGACAGAAACAAGGTTTGAAGAAATAATGGCTGTAAAATTTCCAAACTTGATAAAAACTATAAATGTACAGATCTAAGAAACCAGCAAATCCTAAGCACAAGAAACACGCTATAATCAAGTTGCTCAAAATCAGTAATGAAAAGAAAATCGTAAGAGCAACCAGAGAATGAAAACATGTTATATACCGAGGAACAAAGATATCAGATTTCTCACTGGAACAATGCAAGTAGAAGACACGGGAGCACCATTTGGAAAGGAGGGGATGGGGAGGGAAGGGAAGGCAAGGGAGAAGAAAGGAACCCCACCCCCCGTCAAAGTAGAATTCTATATCCAGCAGAAAAATATCTTTCAAAAATAAAGGTGAAATGAAGACATTTTAGACATACAAAATCTGAAAAAAATGATCACCGAAGACCAGCTCTACAAAAAGTGTAAACAGAAGTCCTTCAGACAAAGAAAATGATACCGGCTGGCGATATGGCACTATGTAGAGAAATGGGGGCACCCGGAATGGGTGCTCCCAGAATGGGTGTCCCTGTGCCCGACCCTTACAGGTCTTGCGATTTGTAGGTGGGGCCAGAGCCACATTAGTCTAAAGCTAATTGCCTCTCTGAACTTTCTTTTCTTCTATTGCTAAATCCTACCGGTCCTTCAAGACTCAGCTCAGAGGACCACAGCCACCTGGGCTGGAGTCTGTGTCCCTCCGAACAGCACTCTGTGACAACGACTTACACGGCATTCATCACACCCCGTTGTAATGGTCTGTTTACTTGCCGAACTCCTCCAGGAATTTATGAGCCTCTTGAGGGCAGGGACCAGGTGCTGATCAAAAAAAATGCAAATCGAGGGGGTCAGCATTCTGCATTGAGGATCTGGCAGGGGCGATAAGACAAAAAGGGCTCCGTCTGGAGCCAACCCAGTCAGACTTTACTGGCGATCAGGGGGTAGGTAGTAGGATACACTCATCTGTTTCCCAAATGTTAGTCATTCGTGGGCCTCGTTTTGTCATATCCAAGTTCGACATGTATTACTGTTTACTTAATATTGTTTTAAAATTGACTCATACATTTTTACACAAGTAAATGTATTTTTTTAACATTTAAAAATTTTCATGTTTTCAGTTACAATTGACATGAAATATTATTTAGTTTCAGGTACACAGCACAGTGATTAGATACTTATGATGTAATTTACAGAGGGATCCCTGCCCCCGTAAGTCTAGTACCCACCTGCCGCCACACATAAGCTGTGACTATTTCCCTATGTTGTACTTAAGTAAATAAATGTATTGTTAAAAGAAAAAAAAAAATACAGTGTGACCAGTGCTAGGGGCATGAATGGGTGGGGTGGGGGGAAGAGCTTTTGGTGAAGCAGTGACTGCCTCTGAGAGCCAAGGAAGGTTTTGCTAATTTTGCCTGAGTGGGTGATGGGAAGAAGAAATGAGGTGTCATTTGAACAGTTGTAAAGGGAGGAATAGGCATCTCCTCAGGCAGAAAACGTGGGGAAGGGCTCAGCCTGGCAGAGAGTACTGCATTTGCAAACGCAATGAGCCTGGTTTGCAAATGAATTACAGTTCAGGGAATGGTGGGTGTGACTTGAAGGGGTGGGTTAGGGGGTAGGGGCAGGGGCAGGGGTTATGACGAGTTCATCCTTAGCATCAGTCTTGATCTGTGCTCAGCAGTGCCTCCTGGAGACACATAGGAAATGGTTTTGGCTTCAGATACTTAAATTGAGAAATTGCCCTTCAGAGGTTTAAGTAACTGTCTGGGGCCAAGTAAGTGAGCTTTTGCCCTGAGACGGTCCGAGAAGAGTGAAGTTCATGCACAGTAGGCCAGGCGTCTCCTCTAAAAGGGATGGAAGATGCTTATCTGAAAATGTCATCAAGCCTTAACTTAGAAATTATGGAACAAACCACTACGAACGCCTGGCAGAGAGCAGGCAGTTTGTGAAGAGACATTCAGCTGCTTTTTCCTGCACAGTTGGTGGGGGAGTGGTGGCCTCCCTGAGGCAAGCATGGCTCCGGCCAGGCCTGCGGGGTGAGGACAGGGGTGAGGGAGGCAGGCAGGTTTCCTGGCTGCTGCTGCTCTTCTCCCGTCAGCAACGGGAATGACCCTGAGGTTGAGGTGAAATCAGTCCAGGGCCTGAAGGCAGGTGTGGGTTTGAAGACCTGGTTCCTTGACTTACCAGTTGTGTGCCCTGGGGCAAAGACACCTCACCTCTCTGACTTTGTGTTCTTTGTATAAAATCGAGCTGGAAAGAACTTCCTGTCTGCCTGGGAATCCTCGGGTTCGAGGTTCGTGAGGGACGAAATGCTGGGGTGCTTTGCGAATCCTCAGACGCTCTGCAGGTGCACGTTGTTCATGTGGAGAAGAGTCCTTCTCAAGCAGCTTTTGGGAAGGAGGCTGCCTGTGGTGTAGATACCATATTGTTGGACTCGACGCTGTTGGAGCTGAAGGTGGCTGTCACCAGGCATGGGCGTTGCCTAGCATTAGAGTGAGACTGGTTGCAAGTTCTGTTCTTTTCAAAGGGGGGCGGACCTGGAGTAAGCATGCATGCGCCTGCAAGTGCAACAATTTCTCCGCCCTATCTTTGCTGCTCTTCAGTTCTTTTCCTGTCCACACCTCTTTCTAGATCCGACGTGGGTATCCAGGGGCACAGCTTAGAGCTGTTAGTGGCTTCAGAATTGAAAGGGCTCATGAATCGTTGTCCAGAGCCTGGGCTGGGAGGAGGAGGTCGCATCAGCCCGGATCTAACCCAGGCTCTTAGTTTATTCATCTCTGTTAATTCCTTTGGTGAACCTTGTTCAGCAGTCGTTCAAGTTCTATTTAACCGCTTATATTTCAGGCTCTGTACTAGGTTCTAGACTCCTCCTGTTTCCTTTTTCCGAATAGTCCAGCCTTTACCAAACTGGCTTGGAATGGACAAAACTGGGCTTCATAAGCCTGTGAATTTGTGTAGCTTTCTTCATACGTTACAAATCCTTTCTTATTTCTTATTTCTTCTTAATTCTCTCAACGATCCTATGAAGTATGCAATATAATTTACGTGCATTTTAAGTCAGGCTGCTGGGGATGAAAAGACAGTGAGCAGCTTGTTCAGGCTGCACAGCTGCTAAGCAGCGGGCTCAGGATGCAAACCTAGCTTCTGATTCTAGAATTCCAGTGCCACCCAATACAGGGCATCAAGCACATTGAGTCTTGCCCACGAGGAAGGCCAACAGATGTGTGCTTTGAAACCCCTTCACCCTCAGACCTGGTGTGAAATCAAGTGTCTGCATGCATGAGACAGGCCGACTGGTCACACCTGTTGCCTCACACCTGTTGGCAAGGAAAGAAGCTTTCTCAGTGGAAAGCAAATCCTGGGTGGTGCCCTTTGTCTTCATGAGCACAAGTTCACTGCTCTGAGGCCCTGAGCCATATACATGACTAAATTCATTCGCATTCATTTCTCTGAAAAGGCCTAGACCTCCAAGGTCTAGGTATTTTTCTAAATACCCCTCCCCCACTTCATACCTAGCACCTGTTTCTGGCCTATTGGATTTGTAATTTCGGAAGAAAATTAGATGACTTCATTTTTTAGGGCAAGATTTATTCGTTTTAACCCCCATCATGGCTACGGAGCTTATTACATTCTTCTGTACCGTGTTCCTGCTACGTGCTGGTGGCTGCGGGCTTCACAGTCTTTTTCACAGTTTCTGTGTTTTACTGGGTATTAATGACTCCATTTTGCAGAGTGATAATGTGGTGACACTTTTTCTTTTCAGGGCTGAAAAGGTTTAGAGATTCTGCCAGATGGCTTCTAATTAGGACGGAGTTTAGATGCAAGCATCGATTCTTTCCCGACAAAGAGCAACACCTCAGCGATATTCCAGCCGGCACATTCAGCCTGAAAGGGGAATGATTTCCTCTCCTGCTTCTCATCCTCCTGTCCGTGTCTTCCTCCTCCCTCCACTGCTCACAAGCACACCCAAAGCTTGACTCACAGCAAAGGAGTCAGCAAGCGCCTCTTCTAATCTCGACTGTTCCAGGCTTTGGAGTAACAGAGGGGCCTGTAGATTTGCCATTTGAGCCTGTTTTGGCATCTGCAAACCTTGATCTGAACAATTGAGATTCTCGAGGGCCGCTTTTGATCTTGAGGTCTGGGGAATGGGGTTAGATGTGTTCGTGGGTGGTGGGGTAAAATGATTTCTTCTGGAGTTAAGTCTCTCTGAATCTACCCTGAGGTTTTCCTCTCTCAATCAGAACCTAACTTCTTTTCCTCATGGGACTGAGCTTCGCCCAATCACAATTTTGTAAGAATATTGCGTACTTGCCTAATGTGTGCACCCATGACTTCCCATCTCTCTGACAACCACCTCTTCTGGGCTCTTTTTTTTTTTTTTTTTTTTTTTTTTTTTTTTTTTTTAACAATATCTAAAACAGTTTTTTAGCCGAGACTTCATAAAGTCCAGAGATGGCCAATGTATAGAAATAGCCGAGTTCAATTGTGAATTCATATACTAGATTTTTTTCAGGAAGATAATTCAGTGAATTATTATTTATGCATTTGATTAATTTCTGTGCATTTGTATGTTTGGCTTACATTGTCAAGGACAGGAGGAAGGGATCATTCATTCATTCATTTGATATCACCTGTGTTCCAGTCTCTTATTGGGAATACAGCGACAAGCAAGATGGACAAGGCCCCTGCCATCTTGGAGCTTATGGTCTGGTGGAGAAAACAGAAAACTAAGTTGTAACTGCTCCCAGTGGTGGGGGGTACGAGTACACAGGCTGTAGATATCTTTTATATCTTCCTCAGCCGGTAATGCAGTGATACACGCACAGGAGTTGTTCAGTGTTTTGGAGAACAGAAGCATTAAATAATTTGTATAGAATGGTGGGACAGATTTGCGGAGGAACTTTATTTAGGGTGTTGTCAGTGGTGTTTCTGATGCACCTGGTGGCCCTGATGAAGGCATGGAAAATGGGGCACTGTGTACCCCACTAGCGGAAGACTGCGGTGGCCTCCGCCTGGTTTCTGAGGCGGCAGCGTCATGCGTTCCCCCTCGGGAGCTGGACCTCAGACCTGCTTTCCTGGCTGATTTCTGCACTGATGAGATGCCCCGTGGGCTGCATTCACTGTCCTGCTTAGACTCTTCGTCTCTGTCGTCTGCCCTCCGCTTATGTCCCTGCTCTTGCCCCCTCCCTTCTGTACACCAATGACCAGATCAATTACACCTCTAACGAGGGTGGCACAGCTAAACCTCTAGAAAGCAACTTGCTGCTTCTAATAGCACATAGCACTTTCTGCGAACAAGTCGTTTACCCTGCTGGCGAGCTGTGGCGGTCAGGCTTAGTGGTGATGGTTCCCCTATTTTTTTTTTTTTAATTTTTAAATTCAAGGAAAGAGCCATACCCTAAGTTGACTTAGATTTCCTTCAAGAAAAAGAATCACAAAATTATCTTGGAGCTGGTTAACTCAGGCTGAGAGCCTAGGTTAAATGCTGGGAGCGGTGGAGGGGGCAAGCTGATACACTTTAATCCATTTTGAGTTGATTTTTTAAAAAATTGATATAACATTGGTTAATAACATTATGTAAGTTTCAAGTGCATAACATTATAATCGATATCTATACACACGTAGGGTGCCCACCATCAAACGTCTATTTCTGTCTGTTGCTATATATTTGAGTCCTTTTACCCACTTCGCTGCCCCCTTCCCCTCTGGTAACCTCTAACCTATTGTTTGGATCTCTGAGTTTTTTGTTTTGTTTCATTTTGTTTGTTCATTTTTTTTTTTTTTTTATTTTCCACACATGAGAAATTGAGTTGATTTTTATTGTGAGGCAGAGCAAATTATGCCTGCTTTTGGCTACGACTTGAGGGGTGCTCAGTGACACTAAGGGCCCTAAGGAACCCCAGAGAAAACTGGACGTCCTTCACAGCCCCTTTTGGAGCTGGGTGCTTGCTGCCCTAGTGCTTTAGTGCTTCTTGAAAGAATAGGGATTACACTACTGTTTCCTCCTTCAGTTTGTGGACATCAAACGCTACTACTGCATTTTCATGCCTCTCAAGAAAACCCGTAAGAGCAAAGGCCCCACAGAGATGGGGAGCCCAGGGGAACTTTGTGGAAGAAAAGACAAGAGCCATGCAGAGATTTAAGTGTTCCCATAGTCCCAGCTCCCCCTGGCCATTTTAGTACAATTTTAGGCACTATGGTCTGTCCCCATCAATGGAGGAGTGAAGAGCTGAATCGTAGGGAGATGGGCAGGACCAGGCAGGATTCCAGAGGGTCTGTCAGCTGAAAAGGGGAAGAGCGGAATGAATACGTTTACAGTGGGGCTCAGTTTCAGACTTGTTACATTCGAAATGCCAATGGAGCTGTTTCCAGGGTTCTTTAATCTGATTTACCAATCTATCACTGCATCGACGTCTACTTTAACATAGATGTTTACTATAGTTTAACCAGGTTAGTTTTCTCTTTTGCTCTTCTTTAAAAATATTTTAATTATTCATACACTGTTATTCTTGTATTGAAAAATGTAAATCAGTTTAAGTGTTCTAAAAACTCTTGGGAATTTGTTGGGAACACTTTTAATACAAGAGCAATTTGGGAAAAATTCGCTTTTTAATAATGTTGAGTCTTATCATAATTAATTATTTATTTCTCCATTTAGTCAAGAATTAAAAATTTTCCTTATGATACAAGTTTGATAATTTCTCAATAAAAATCATATACATTTTTGTTAGGTATATTCCTAGATGTTTTACACTATTTCTATATAAATGGTCTCTCCTTTTTTTACTTTTGAAGTTTTCTTATTGATTATTGCTTCTTAAAATAATGCTGTTGACTTTCATGACGAAGATTTTATATCTAGCAATCTTCCTGAACCTTCCTATTCATCCTAATAATTTCTCCCAATGATACTTTTGTATTTTCTATATAGATAAATATATAATCTACACCTACAATTTTAACTCTTATTTTCTAATCATTATCACTCTTGTTCTTATTGAAGTTTTAGGACATTCAGTATGATAGTCCATAGTCATAGTCATATTAAGTTTTATTACTTTGTTCTTGACTTTAAAGGGAAAGACTTGGAGGTTTTGCCATGGAGAATGGTGTTGACTCTAAGTGTCTGGTAAATGTCCTTTAAAAGCCAAAGCAGTGCTTTTCTAGTCCTGGCTTCTCAAGAGTAAATGCATAGGAAGTTTTACTGAATGCTTCATCTGTATCTCTTGAGAAGAATACAGGTTTTATTTTAATCTGTTAATGTGGTGCTTACATTGGTAGGTGTTCCTTCCTCTTCTTTCCTTCATTCCTTTCTCCTCCTCCTTCCTTCTTCTCCTTCCCTCCTTCTCCTTATTCCAGGTATAGAGAATTGAGTTACTCATAGTCCCCAGAACCACTCACAGCCTTGGTGTGTTGTTGTCATTGTTATTCCCTTTATGCACCACTTGCCTTCTATTCATATATTTAAAGATAGCTATGTGCCTCCCTGAGGAATACACAGTGAGGTATTATGTGTATGTAGGGGATGTGTGTATGTTTCATTTACATAAAAGGTACAGTGCTATGACTGTCATAGCTTCTTTCTGTTTCATTTAACATTATGGTCTGTGGCATTATATCTCTGCTGTTATACATAAATATATAGAAATCTTTTTAAAATTAATTAATCATGTTGCTACTATGATAGAAGTTTATCATATTGTTCTGTGTGATTCTGTCCAGAATGCAACGTTATACAAAACTACATTTTACTTACCCAGTCTCCTAGTAATGGACTTAGGTTATCTCCATGGCTTGATAGCACAAACAACGATGTGATAAATGTCCTTGTACATGTTTCTGTAGGACCTTTGGAGAGTTTTTATGGAGTATATATAGATGAAAATGTGGCAAGTTTGCTAGATTTTCTAATATTGAACAATTCTTACATTTCTAGGATAAATTCTACTTGGTCATCAGGATGCTTTCATTTATAAGTAGAAATCTCTAACTCCAATGGTTTAAACATTAAGAAAGTTTATTATCCGATATGATGCTAATGTAGAGTTCTTCAACATTGTGTAATTCAGTGGCTCCAAGAAAACATGAGGCTCCTTCCGTCTTTCTGCTCTGTCTTCCACATTGGCATTGCCCTCTGCCAGAGTGTCAGGGTCCTCATGCAATAAGTGAGAACAGCTTTTTTCTTTGAGTCCCATTAAAAATGAGGAAACTTTTCTCAGAAGCTTCCACCTCCACCCTCAGCAGACTTTCTTTTGTGCTCATTTTCCAGAACTATATTATATACTGAGGCCTAACCCACTCCACAGCCAGGGAATAAAACCATCACAGATAGTTTAGACTCGTGACTCTTAAACCTGGCCGTGCTTAGAATCACCTGGAAACTTTAAAAAATGAATCAGCGGCAATCAATTCCACTCATCTGAATTATATTTACTAATAGTTTATCTAAACTTGTTACTACCATTTCGATGTCTTTTGTAGTCATTGGTCTATTTGAATTTTTTAATTCTTTGATTTAATCTTTTATGATTATAAATCTATGGTTATTTACTATCTGCTATTTCTTGAGTAATTTCTTTTTATTTATTTCATGTTATTTTTGTATTCTCTTTTCTTTTAT
This sequence comes from Eonycteris spelaea, assembly GCA_003508835.1. Classification (NCBI taxonomy): domain Eukaryota; kingdom Metazoa; phylum Chordata; class Mammalia; order Chiroptera; family Pteropodidae; genus Eonycteris; species Eonycteris spelaea. The sequence continues at coordinate 10,187,391 of PUFA01000037.1, forward strand.
GTCCCTGAATCAGTGTTATGTTCTTCTCATGGCAAAAGGCAGGGGCATAAGAGGAAAATCCCAACTATGCAAGCAAATTTCAAGACTTTGTTCATGGTACACTTTCTAATATCTCATTTTTCAAAGAAAGTCACATGGTCAAGTCCAAAGTCAAGGAGCAGACATAACCATAACCATAGATTTATCCATTTCAGGAGTATGGATAATAATACTGCTCAGGAGAATGAAGGAGTAAGACCTCAAAATTCAATCTACTGCAGGTAGGAGGTAAAAAAGGATAATTCAGTGGTTATGGTAGCCAAAAATGAGAGAATGAGCAAATCTGTCAAAAGCTGCAGAAAAACCATATACAAATAGGACTTTTAAAAGCCCACTTAATGTGGCTCAGAGGTTATTGGTGATTTTTAGAAAAAACTAATGTGCTTAGAATAAAAAGTTGAATTAAAGGGAGTTAAGGATAGGGTGCATACAAAGGTCATCGAATTGATGAAGATATGGGAAAGGAAAGAAAAAAACACTCCTTTTTTTGTAGAATAGAGGAAACTTTTTAGAATTGGGAATGTTTAGAAGCAGAAGTGAAGGGAGATTGAAGCTGTTTGACTGTAGTTAGGGAATAATTGTAATTGTCAGGTCAGGCAGAGGATGGTATGTAAGGTAGATGGAAAGCCTAGCTTTAATCATCACCATCATGGCTAACATTTACTAAGCATTTACTGTGGCCCAGGCATAGTACTTTACATGCATTATCTTCCTTAACTCTTAAAACAACTCTAAGAAATACACAGAATATATTTTTATCCCTATTCCAAAGTATGACCAAAAGCTCAAAGGGAGTAAGTAAATTGCCTAGGGCTACCCAGCTAATAAAAGCTCATACCGGAATCCAAAGGCAGTGTTATTCATCCTAAGGAAGGATGGGTGTGGAGCAGTGATGAGCTGAAGTGAAGATGATTATGTACCCTCAGGCTTGATGATCTCAACTGTGAAGTGTATTGGTGCTAAGCAGGGAGAGAAAAGGGCAACTGTAGTAGGCAGAATGTATAAATTTCATTGAGAGTCAGGTTGCTATTAGGAAGGGTCATTCTGTAATAAACAGCTTCTCCTGCCCCTCTGTCAGAGATGATTAACTTGGTAGCAGATACTGAGAAAGAAAAGGAACAAAGATTTGAGACTTGATGTGTGTACTAATGAGGTATGTAATGATAAGTAAGGTGCTGGGGCCAAGGTAAGAACATTGGGGAAAAGCTAACGAACAGGCTGCAGCTATTAGCAGAGGTGTGCTTATATATTTAAAATAGGAGTTGGGGGAGGGCAGCTGGGTGACATCGCTCACAGTGGGCGAGGGAGCTGAAAAACATGGCTGGGAAAGCATCCTGTGATTTTTCATCCCAACTCTGGTGCTGAGGACCCCAGAGCTCACAGTGTTCTGAGTTAAGAGAAAACCATCGACCAATTCAAATCTTGGTGTGAGGTGGGGGAGGGGGAATACAACACAGTCTTTTCATAGCATTTGTTATTTCTGCTTCCAGATACGAGAGAGTAACTGGGACCAGACTTGCTCTCTTACTGTAAACATCTAGGAAATCAAACAAAAATCTGTGAAACAGCTCTGTTAAGATAGTAGATAATAGGCAGTACAGTTCTGTAGCCCTTCAGAGAAGGGAAAACAAGTGAGGTGAGCCCTATTATAGTACCAGGTTTGTGCCTGAAGGCATTTCTGGACCAAGATATGGACCCAAACAGGGCATGATGGTATCTCTGAGTTGAGATAAAAATAAGAGTTTGGAGAGGCTGAGGTGGCTGGAATATACTTTGTAAAAAATGCTCAGAATCTGCATAGAAGTCCCCTGGCATTACCGCTGACTACCAACTGCAGTACTAACTGTAGAGTAAAAGAGAATGACCAAGTGCTTGTAAGTAGAATAATTTCCAGAGGTATTATAGAACCTAGTAGAAATTTGAGTTCTAATTAACCAGAATGGATGATCTTTGTTGAACATCGAAGGCATGACAAAAGAGACCCCCAGAACATCACAGCTTAGTAATAGGACTAAACAAGCCCTGGAGTGAACTCTACTTTATAATGTTTTAGTAAAGCCTTAAAAAGGATCAACCTGATATGCAAATAAATTAACTGCCTAACAAAACATACTCTAACATTAAGTAATGAGCCAACAAAATCCAGCGTTCAACAACCTAAAGCCACAAAAAAATTTCCAGCAGCCAATCCAAAATTACTAGGTGTGCATTAAGACCAATAATGATGATCATAAAGTGACCCATAATTAGGAGAAAGATCGGTTAATAGAAACAGATACAAAATGATAGAGAAGATACAAATAGCATATAAGGCCTTTAACAGCTATTATAAATAAGTGTGAATCCAGAAAGGGGCGAGGGTAAAAAAATAGAAGGGATAATGGTTAAAAACTTTCCAAATTTTATGAAAACTATGAACTCACATATCCAAGCAGCTCAACAATCCCCAAGCAGGATAAACATAAATGAAAAACACATAAGAAATTTATGATTAAATTACAGGGAACAATTTAGAAACAGAAAATATTAAGGACAGAAAAATACTACATGCAGACAGAGACATTACATGCAGAGGAGCAAAGATAATAATGTCCCTCTACTTCTTGTCAGAAACTTTTTAAGCCAGAAGAAAAATGAAAGGATGCCTTTAAAGTACTGGACCAAAAATAACAACATATAAACTATTAACATAGAACTCTATATACAGTAGAAATATCTTTCAAAAATAAATATGAAAAGAAAACTTTTTCTGAGAAACAAAAGCTAACAAAATTCTTCACCAGAAGACCCAAAATCCGAGTTCTTATAATGCATAGCCAGTGATATCAATGAAACTTAGGGCTACACAAAGAAGCAAGAGTGAAAGAGTAAATAGAAAAGAATCAAAACTCCAACCTCAAAAGGTCATATGCTTTATGATTTCATTTACACGTAACTTCTTGAAATGACAAAATGATAGAAATGGAGAGCCCACTAAGTTAGTGGTTGCCAGAGGTTAAGGAAGGGAGGGAAGTGAAAGAGAAGTGGGTGTGGCCTTAAAAGGGAAATGTGAGGAATCTTGTGGTTTTGGAAAGGTGCTAAGAAAGTATTTCAGTGGAGAAATAGTTTTTTAAATAAATGGTGCTAGAAAACTTGATATTCATATTCAAAAATGAACCTCAAGCCCTGCTTCACACTAGACACAAAAATTAACTTGAAGTAGATCATTAAAACCATAAAACTTCTAGAAGACAGAGGAAATCTTTGCAGCTTTGAAGTAGGAGAAGATTTCTGGTGATACAAAATGTTTGAAACATAAAAGGAAAACTGGATCCATTGGTCTTCATCAAAAACACTATTACGAAAGACACCATTTACAAAATGAAATTTCTAGCCACAGACTAGGATAAAATAGCTGACAAAGTATTTGAATTCAGAGTAAATGAAGAACTGATACAACTCAGTAATAATCAAGTCAATTTTTTAAATAGGAAAAAGATTTATATAGACACTTCACAAAGGAAGTTGTATGAATGGCCAAAAGGCACATGAAAAGATGCTCAGTTTAATTAGTCATCAAGGAAATGAAATTTACATCCACAATGAGATTCCCATGAGGACAGCTGAAGTTAAAAGACTCAAACCTCATATATTATTGGTGACTGCTTACAATGGCGTTAACAGTTTGGAAAAAGTTAAGCATACACTTGCCGTAAACCCCAGTGATTCCACTTCTGTGCATTTACCATAGAGAGATGACAATACATGTCGTATAGAAACTTGTACATTAACATTCATAATAATCCAAATCAGGAAACTCCCAAATGTTCATAAGCAGATGAATGGATAAACAAATGGTAGCAATATATTCATGCGATGTAAGAATATCAGCAATAAAAAAGCAATGAACTTTTTGAATATCAAATATATTAGGCTGAGTTTTCAAAAAACCAAACTCAAAATATTATACACTGTGTTATTTAAATTATATGGAATTATAGAAAAGGCAAACTAACATAAGGCAAACTAACATAAGCGGATGAATGATTGCCTGGGGCTAGGCACTGGGGCATAGACAAAGATGCACAAGAGAACTTTTGGGGGTCATAAAAACATTCTGTACCTTGATTGTGTTGGTGGTTACATTTGTCAAAGCTCATCAAACTGTAAACTTCAAATGGGAACATTTTGTTGCTTGTAAGTTATACCTCCATAAAGTTGTATTTTAAAAATCAATACCACCCAGTTGCTTTTCAATCTACCTCTGGCACACAGCCTCATATACTAGGCTGAAGCAGAGAACCCATAGGTGGTTCTTTTCATTCTTGACATTGCCTAGGTTTATATGGCATTTTTATACATATATATGCATGTATGTGTATACCTTGTAAACACACATATGTATACATGTTTATTGAAAAAAAAACTCACATACCATCTAGTTCACACATTTAAAGTATACAATTCAATGGTTTTTAGTATATCCACTGAGCCGTGAAATCATCATCACTATCAATTTTAGAACATTTTTATTACCCCCAGAATGAAACCCTATACCCATTTCTAATCACTTCCTATTTCTTCCCATATCCCCTAGCACTAATTAGATTAATAGAGCTACCACTAATCTATTTTCTATCTCTATCTCTTTATCTGTCTGTCTCCCTGTCTGCCTATTTGCCTATTCTGGACATTCCATATGAATTAAATCATACAGTATGTGGCTTTTCTCATTGACTTATTGCACTTAGAATACTGTTTTCAAAGTTTATCTATGCTGTAGCATGTATCAGTACTTCACTTCCTCTAATTGCTGAATAATATTCCGTTGTATGGATAGACCATATCTTATTTATCCATTCATCAGTTGATGGCCATACAAGCTATTTCCACTTTTTGGTATTGTGAGTAATGCTGCTATGAACATTCATGTACACATTCTTGACATGTATTTCCATTTCTTTGAGGTATATACTTAAAAAGGAATTGCTGGGTTATGTGGTAACTCTATGTTTACTATTTTTAGGAACTGCCGAAATGTTTCCCAAAGCGTTCACACCATTTTGCATTCCCACCATCAGTTTACAGGGGTTCCAGTGTCTCCACGTCACCATCCCCACTTATCTTTTTGATGATCGCCATCCTAGTGTTGGGAAGTGGTATCTCGTTGTGGTTTTGATTTGCATTTCTCTGCTAACTAATGATGTTGAGCAACTTTCCATGTGTTTATGACCATTTGTGTATCTTCTTTGGAGAAATGTCTGTTTAGTTCCTGCACCTGTTTTGTAATTAGATTGTCTTTTTATTATTGAGTTTTAAAAGTTCTTTATATATTCTGGATACAAATATCTTATCAGATATATGATTCACAAATATTTTCTTCCATTCCGTGGGTATCTTTTGCAGCACAAAAGTTTTTAATTTTCATATAATCAAATTTATATTTTTCTTACTTCTGCTTTTGGTGTCATAACTAAGAAGGCTTTGCCTAACCCAAGTCATAAAGATATAGTCCTAGATTTTTTTCTATAAGTTTTATAGTTTTAGCTCTTAATTGGGTCTGTGATCCATTTTGAGTAATTTTTGTGTATGGCATGAGGAAGAAGTCCAACTTCATTCTTTTGCATGTGGATATCCAGTGGTCCCAGCACTATTTGTTGAAAAGACTCTTCTTTTTCCATTTATTGATATCAATGCATTTTTTAATAAAAAATTAAAGCCGGCCTTTAACATACTTTTCTATTCATATTTAGCCCATCCCTCCATCAGCTGTGTGAGGAGAATAACAATGAGGGTCACAATGGGGATTCCTCCATCTCATTTGACTGTGCTTCGCCCCACAATCTAGGCTGAATTTCCAAAGTATCTATGATGAGTGGTTGGGGAAAAGAAAAGGGAGTGTCCTTGTTCCACTTTGAGAAACAGAGATATTGAGCTGTGCCCTTTTTCTCTTCACACTGGGCAATGTGGTGGGGGCAATGGGGGCCAGAGAGGGACCAACAGGGGGCCCACATACATAGTTTTCATCATTATCTGCATTTGGGATTTGTTTCTATGCTTAAAAACTACATGACCTTGGGCAAGTTATCTAAACTCTTTGGGTTCGGTTTCGGATACAAAATGGAGTAATGATAAACTACCTTGAAGTATGATTGTGAGGACTAAATTAATGAGCTGCCATATGAAAGTACTTGGTCCAGATCTGGCACATGCAGCTTTGCACTGAGAGAGTGTATGCCCAAGACTCTGCTAGGTAAAGAGCATCTGCTCAGGGGATGCATAGGCTCGCTAGGTCAATCAGATAACACCTCTCTGTGCCTTGGCAGATCTGAACTTCGAATGCCCTTTTTTGGAAGCTCTCCATGGATCTTAGGTAGTTCCCTTGGCCAAACTGACTTTCATGGCTAAATAAGTAAAGCTGGCTGCTTCCTTTGTGAACTTTCCGGCATGTCATCACAGCCTAGCTCAACAGTCATACCCTGAAAGTCCCTTCTCCCACAAGCCAGGACAGGGCAGATTCCACTTAGCATTTGGTTTTCTTGCCAGACAGCCCGTTGACTCCAGGGAATCTGTGTGGAGGAAGGGGACACTCCTATCTGGTTACATTTTTTTGAGTTTCAGCCAATCTGCAGTGAGCTGTGGTGTCCCAGGCTGGGGGAAGGACTTCTCCTTGGTGTTCAGAGTGTTTCTTTCATGTTGCCCTCCCCACAAGAGCAGGGACTGGGTCTTACTTCTTTTTTCATTCCCAGTGCCTAGCATAGTAGTGCCGTTCACATAAATGGATCTCATGGATGTTTGTGTTGGGTAAAGCATGAGGGAACTATAAAAAATATCCGGGAAGCCTTCTTGGTCTTAGGCTCAAATTTCTGGGGGGGGGGTACAACTTGGTTTCATCCAATTGTCTGGCTTCGCATACACAAAATAGGCTTTTCCCCTCATGGTGTGCGTTTTGGAGGGCTGGTAAGGCCTTAGGCCCCTCATTTATCTCCCTTTTCTCTTCTACACGCAAGAAATTCTTTTAACCGGGGTAAAGACTTTCATTATCAAAAATATTAAATGTAGTTATTGGTGTATACAGTGACCTATTGACCCAAATGTGCTCTCAGCCAGTGCTTCTCAGACATTAATGTATATACGGGATCACCTTTGGATCTTGTTAATGTGGAGATTCTAATGCAGTAAGTCTGTCATGAAACTTTTGGCTCTGCATTTCTTTAATTCTCCCAGGCGATACTTCTACTCCTGGCCCTTGAATGGAAGGCTCTGTTATGTGTTGAATTGTATCCCCTTCCCCAAATTCCTATGTTGAATTCTAACCCCCAATATCTCAGCATGTGACTATATTTGGAGATACGGTCTGTAAGGAGATAATTAAATTAAAATGAGGTCATTAGGGTCAGCCTTTATTTATAATGACAGGTTTTCTTAGCATAAGAGGAAGTTAAAACACAGAGTCACGTAGAGGGACAACCATGTGAAGACATAGGTTAATCCATCTATAAGCCAAGGGAAGAGGCCTCAGAAAAAATCAACTCTGCCAACACCTTGATCTCAGACTTCTAACCTCCAGAACTGCAGAAATAAATGTCTGCTGTTTAAGCCACCCAGTCTGTGGTGTTTTGCAGCCCTAGAAAACTAATATAGGCTCTAAGCTGAAGCTTCTCAACTGAGTATGTGTCCCAATTATCTGTGATGCTATTACAAAGTTTAGATGTAATACCTTCATTGCTAGACCTACTGGGTGAGCATCACTAGAGGGAACACTAGCTGTGAGGATGAGTATTTTGTTAAAAGCCCCACCCAGGATTCTGATGTGCTTCCTCATATATGAACCATCCCGAAGAGTGGTTTCTTTTGGTGGGAAGTTCCAGCAGTGGGTTGGGCGAGGGGTGACTTTCTGGTGATTACTGCAAAAGCTTGAGCAAAGAGAATTCTACAGTGAGAATGTGCCCACTACATGAATGATCTGTCCATGTGGCTCATGGAACCGGAGAAGCAAAAGGAAGAGGCCAGGCACAGATCCTTGCCTCTGTCTGTGTTCAGTGGCCTCAGTGTTCCATCTGGACCAGCTTTCTCATCACCTTCACCCTTTCCCAGGTGGGCTGCCCCAGAGCTCAGTGGGGAAAACAGGTCTAGGTCGGAGGACGGGCAGCAGGAATCTACCCATTGAAAGGGCGCAGAAGCAGCAGACATTCAGTTCCTTTCAGGGGCTGTTTCTGGCTTTCCTGGAGGAATAGGAGTGGGGATCACTCCAGTCAACTCTAGTTTGTGAAAGCTACATGAAACATCCCTCACAGCAAGTCTCCCTAAAGAATAGTTGGTAGTCATGCTAAGAATGAGTTCAGTGAAAAACTGACTCTAGCTAAATATGAACAATAGGGTTTTTAGAGGACAACTGCCCAAAGGGTTTGAAACTCTTGCTCTATAACCAGCTCAGATGAGAACTCAATATTCAGTAAGGAGGATATTTGAAAAGGTCTTGATTATGAGGGTGAAGGGACATATAGAAAAAGAGACAAAGATGACTTCGGATCAGTGCCATTGCCTAGGGCATGAGATCACCTGCCAGCCAAGTGACAGATTAAGAATAAGCTAATTGCCTAATATTTTTAAAAGCTTGTGATATTTTTCTTTGAAAATAAATGGGCTATTTAACTAGAGTTCAAGTACTGGCAGGTGGAATAGGGAGAAAGTCCTAAGGGGAAAAGTAGATCACAGCAGAGCCCATCCCCCTAGACAATGTGTGAAAGCATCTTCAGCACTCCAGGTCGAGGCTGAGGCTCTGTTATAGATAAACAGCAGGTAGGTGGGGAGGAAGGGGATGCGGAATATTACCTGAGGCTTACTGAGACTGAGTTGCTGTCCATGGTGCTGCTGGAGCGGCTTCCAGTTCTGACCAAACAATGTACTTGATATCCTCACCCTCTCAATGTCTTATGTTTAGCTCCAAGTCCAAAATGGGAGAATATGGTCAAGGTGACATCCTTAAAACTGACAGATATCTAGAGCTTGGACTTCCCTCTTCTCCCTGGGTTCTACCTGCAGCCATGCCACAGCGCTCACACCTTTGTTGGAACCATTGACCACTACGAGGGAGGTGTTATTTGGGAAGGAAAATCAACTCTGCTTAGAAGTTCACAGTGGATAATGAGATGTTTGAGAAAGCATGGTTGATGCCTCTTTTCTTTTAAAATCTTCATTTTAAACATTGTGTGAGAGAGCTGAAGTCTTGGTCCTCTTGCTGAAATTTCTACCCCTCCTCACTGCGGTTTGATCCTCTGGCTCTCAGTGGTGTCCTGTCTATGGCTGTTGGTGTCACTGGTCTGGACCATGGACTTCAGGTGATGCTCTTGAGAGGAGATTTCCAGAACTTCCCTTTATCATCCTTCTCCTCTGTCACTAACCATTTGTATCCAGGTGAAGTCAGGTCAAAATGAAGAAGGAGGGCAGCCTTTTCAGGGGAAAGAAAATGTGGGGTGAGCCCCAGGAATTTTTAACATCAGCTAAAAATCTATTGTCTGAGTTATTGCTTCCTCTCCTGGAGGTTGTCATGATACTGCAGCCAGGACTAAGGACAATTGCTTGATTCCCTGCACTGATATTTATATAGGCTGATGTGAAGTGCAACTTGTACCTTGATGGGCCAGTCCCAGGTGGATGAGGCACTCAGCTGTCACTGGTTGTGACTGGTAGACAGCCAACAGTTGCCAGCCTGGCCTCTGGGCCTCCCAGACATAAGCTCTGCCATATTTCTTTTCATTCTGCACAGATGTTGTGGGTGAAGTCTGTCCCATGGGTTCAGGTTTTGGGAGGTTGTGAATTGTCCATGGCCTTTTACTTTTCCTTGTTTTGATTATGCTCGAATGTAGCACTGATCATTCTTCCCTCCTCTCGGACTAGATGAATGACCTGAGGCAAGTTCTCTAAGCTTTGACATCCTTCTTTGTAAATTGAGAGGGTCCTCCTTCTATTATATTTTTCTGGGAAATGAAGTAAAAAAACCTTGCTTATTATGATTTGATAATAAATTGATCTTGGGAAGAGGAATTTATTGTATCATATAAAATAAGTTTTGCGGATTTTACATTAGTGCGTGGATTCCAAATATAAAAGCTTTTTTCTGATAATTGATCATTTGCTGAATTTTTCCTTCTTAACCTAGAACTATAAAAATGAAGGACAGCTTATTTCCAGAATAACATGATTTTTGATCCTTGGTTATTTTATCTATGTGGTAAGACTTATCAAGAATATCAAATTGATAAGACTTTGGTCTCATTTTTAAACTAGATAAACCCTTTTATTGCTAAGGATGTCAAAATGCTACCTAGTTCAAACTCATTTGTCTCCCAGAAGCATTGAAATGCTAGACAGAAAATTCACAAGTGGCAAAAGAGAATTGGGCCGACTTCAACCACAATGATTTGGGTCTTTAGGCAGAATTTAGACAGGAGTATTTATTGGAAAGACGAGATCAACAAACTATGGATCCATCTGCCAAAAACAATGTGAGCCAAGGTGGTGGAAAAACATGAGAAATCTCCCCAGAATTGTGTTTCTCTGACATAGGGCTAGGGGCAGTCATAGCTTTTTAAGCTCCTTAAGGTAAATACTTCTCAGACTGCTTTCACCCATTTAGGTGGAATCTGGACTCTAGGGAGTGCCCTGGTTCCTGGGGGAGGAGTGACAGTGCCCTTGCCCACCCGGAAGCCCTTCATCCTCTTGTTCTCCCATAGGCCCGAGTCCCCTGGGGAATATGAGGTCCACTGGAAGGTTTCTACACTGGTGATCTCAGCAGCGTTGGGCTCAGTGGCCAGGCCTCTGGGAAGCAGTTCTGCCAGCGAGGACTTTGTTACATCCCAAACTTGAGACACCTTCTAAACTTGGCTTTTGTTATTTTATGCTTATTATGCTCCGTGCACCAAGCTCATGCCTTTAGGTGTAATTTCTTTTAATCCAGAAAAGCCCCGTCAGCTAGGTGTTATCTCTGTTTGACAGAAAAGAAAACGGAGACTCGGAAAGGAACAGAAGTTCGTGCGGCTAGTGTGTGGCAGAACTCGGAGTTAGATCTAGCTCTGACTCACTCCCAACTTTTTGCTGTTTTTATCTCAACTGACAGACATTATTCTGGCAAAATGAACATTTTAGTGATTTTTTCTGGCTTTTCCAGGGGCCCTATATTCATGCTTGATTGTCTCTAGAAGAGCCATCACATGGTGGAAATGTTGGACCTACAGAAAGAATAAAATACACAGGTCCCGAGAGAGGAGACTCAGATAGGATGTGGTTGAGAAACCTAATTATTTTGAGCATAAACAAATGGCATAGTCGTGCCTAGAATGTTCTAAGTTGCCTTTGACTATATGGGTCTTTTAATTGGGATACCTAAGAAATTCTACCATTTCGTCTTGATGTGTGAGGCTAGTGTTTGCTCATGAAAGAAAGGGAACCACGAAATGGGTTTAACCTTGTGGACTGTTTGTAGCTGTAAGAGCACACGGAGTTTCCCCTGGGCCAAGCATGTCTGCCTACACAGAACTTACATGGTGCGTTCTTACCTTGGGTTGAGGGGATAGTGATCCCTTTCCACAAGGGTTCTGCTAATTTGGGGGTTTACAAAGGACAGAGCTCTGTTAGATTTTTTTTCTTTAGCAATTTGTAGACTAGAATCATTGAAATAGAGGGTTCTTAGAACTCACTTAGATTATAAATTAAAATTTACTCCACTGACCAAACATAGCATTTATTCCTATGGAGCCCATATCAGTGGAGGACCTGCCACATGCTCAGCACAATGCTGGGGTGTCCAGGGGTCCCGTCCCGTGGCCAGCCACCTCTGCAGCCTTCTGTCCCACAGTGTCCCCTTGCTTCCCAAGCTTCCAGCTCCAAACACCTGAGCTCTTGTGAGATCTTGAATGTGCCAAGCCCTCCCTTCCCTCTGGGACTTTGCCCGTGATGTTCCTTTGTCCCCAAGTCCCCCTTCTCTACTGTTTCCTTAGCTGGTTTTTCCACATGCATCATACACGCCTCCCCTTAGAGAGGCTTTCTTTACCCTCAGTGGAAGAAGCCCACATTCCACTCCATCTTGCTTTCTTTCTAAACGCAGTGTTTTTTATCCTTCTGAACACTTCCAATTTGTAATTATATATTTGTTTGTTTACTGATTCAGTTTTTTCTTTCCTACTAGTCTGTAAGTTATGAAAAGGCAAAGGCCAACTCTGATATTTTTGCCAGAATATTCTTAACATTTAGCCTGATTCCTAGTGGGCAGGCATTCAATACATACTTACTGATTTTGGACTAAGTATTATAAGCCCCAGCTGATGCAACCGAAGGTAAGAAAGATAGCGTGACTTCTCAAAGTTACCCAGCAAGTGAATGGCAGAACTGGGACTCTAATCTTGTTCCTGACTCTCAAATCCAGTGGCTCGTTTCACTTTACAGAGCTGTGACTTTTATTTAGAGAACAAAGATTTTTGCCTAATTGTTGGGCTAATAGAAACGTAGTCTCTTAGCTATTATTTATAGTTATCTTAGCTCAAGATTATAGAAAGTCCCAAACGAGGCAGCTGGACACATCAGACTGAGAACACTTTGAGGGAGAGGATAGCATATCCTCAGTTAACTGGAGCTCCTTGGACTCAAGAGTCACCACTATCCAAAGGCTGGCAGTGCTGTGACCAGAGAGAGGGCTGGATTGACTCTTTTGTCTGTGTCCTAGAACAGGCAGCATGTGGCTTTGTTTTATGGGAATACATGGGCCAGGAAGACTGATTTTGAACAGCCCTTTGGGTGAGCAAGAAGGTCAGTTTGGCAGACATTAAAAGGCAAAGAGCTGCCTCTCTCTTGCTGGGTCTGAAATGACCTCTTTGTGCATGAAAGAGGAGATGCTGAACACAGCTGTTGGAGGCCAGTAGACTCTAAAGAGATGGAAGAGACATTTAGAATAAGCTCTAGAAAGTGGGCTTTTGATCCGTTCCTGGATGCTGACCAGCAAAGCCCATTTTCCCTTTCCACCCATGAAACACTGTTATTGCGGTTTTAACTCATTGTAAATTGCTGATTTTGGAGTAGCATTGTTCTCCCGCTTGGCTTGCTGTTAAGGCTGCTGCATCAGGCCTGAGCTTGTGTCCCCAAGTCCCTCAGGAGCCCCAGCTTTGCCAAGGCTGAGCTAAAGAGCCATAAGAGGGGTGATATGTCCCCTTTGCATTCAGCAGTTACTCTCCGGGTTGTGCACTCACTACTGATTCTAATGCCTTTAGCTCAACCCCCCTGCTGCTACTCAGTATCTTTCCCAGCCCATGTTCTGTGATGTCTTCATCAACTTTCTTCCTTTCTGAAAGCCTTTCATCCTGGATAGATACTTAAACGAAAGCTTTGCCTTCCTTCCTCTCACATGTATTCAGCTTCCTTCCCCAACTACAGGGAGGGCTCCAAGCCCCACACAGCATGCTTGCTCCTTCCCGACAGCAGTGCTGTGCAGACCAGGTGCTCCTTAGAGACTTAAACTTGATCATAGACAGCGACAGCAGGAAGGGACTTAGCGATTATCTTAAGTGGTTTCCACCCTGGACTGTGTGGAGTTCAAAAGTCATTGGCAAGTGAGAGGAAGGGACAGGACCGATGAAGCTTCCTTCCCCTCCCACCTAAGCAGCCATTCTTTTTTGTTTTATATTGAACTTCTATCTAAAATGTTGCTTGATCAAAGGGCTCATGGCTTAAAACCATGGTTTGACAAACTCTGGCCTAGGTCGAATCCTCCAGGGAGATGCAATGATGACCCGAATGACACCTCATGGAACTTTTCACCTAAACGAAATATGTTGAGCTTTTGGCAGATATCCTATTATTTTTAATTCTTTCCTGTAGTAGACTTTTCATAGGATTTTATACAAGTAATGTGTATTTTAATATGTGCACATAATGCACGTACACACACATATGTGTATAAGACCAGGTTTCAATACCCACATCTTTAAAGAAGCTGTTTGTGTCTTTCATCTAGAAATAATCTTACATTGCCTTTTAACATGCTACTTAAATATTTTTGTTTTCTCTTAGAGTCATTTCACTGGGCCTTGAATTGTGATTAGTTGTGTGCATTTCTCTTCCTCGCTAAACTCTAAGTCCTTTAAGGTTTGAGACCCCTAACTATTTTTATAACCTTTGTAATACCTAGCAATGTGCTCTGCACATGCAATGAAGGAATTGGTATTTTATCTGGGAAGAATCATCAAGTAGAAAATGTGTGTGTGTGTGTGTGTGTGTGTGTGTGTGTGTGTGTATTAAATAGGGAGCCCAGTTGATTAGAATATAGTATGTTATTATGAAGCTAAAATTTCATGCTTGGGCCTCATACGGACCCAGTTAAATCCTCATAGAGGAAAATGCCACATGGCCACTGATCATGCCCTCGCCATCCATCTCACAGATTTATGCTGTTATTCACAAGATGGGGCAGGGAAGATGGCCTGATGGCTAGATGAAAATTGATTTTAATTACTGGAAAAACAACTCTAGGCCTGGGGTTTATTATAGAAGGCCAAGAATATAAAATTTATAAGGGACTTTAGAAAAGTGAGTATGATGGTTAATTTTATGAATCAACTTGAATGGGCCAATGGGCACCTAGATATTTGGTCAAACATCATTCTGGATGTATCTGTGGAGATGGTTTTTTTTTTGGGGGGGGAATGAAATTAACCTTTGAATTAGTAGACTAATAAAGCATATTTCCTTCCCCAATGTGGGTGGCTTTCATCAGTCAGTTGAAGGCCTGAATAAGACAAAAAGGCTGATTATGCATAAGAAGGAATTCCTATAAATAAGAAGGAATTCTTCTTTGCCTGACTATTGAGCTGAGACCTTGGTCTTGTCCTGTCTTTGGATTAGAACTGAAAAATTGGCTCTTCATAGGTCTCTAACCTGCCAGCTTTCAGACTGGAACTTGCACCGTCAGCTCTCCCAGTTCTCAGGCCTTGGACGCAGACTGGAGCTACACGTCGGCTCTCCTGGGTCTCCCGCTTGCTGACTGCAGCTTTAGAAACTCCTCAGCCTCAATGATCGTATAAGCTGGTTTCTTATAATAAATCCCTATTGGTTCTGTTTCTCTTAAGAACCCTGATCAATACAGATTTTGGTACTGAGAAAAGGGGTGCCACCATGACAAATGTCTAAAAATGTGGAGGTGACTTTGGAACTGGGTACTGAGTGGAGGTGGATGTTTTGAAGTGGATGCTAGAAATATGGACATTAAGGCCAATTCTGGTGAGAACTCAAACAGAAATCAGGACCATGTTATTAGAAACTGAAGGAAAGGCATTCCTTGTCATAAAATGGCAAAACTTGAGTGAACTGTGTTCTAGTATTTTATGGCAGATGGAACTTGTAAGCAATGAAATTAGATATTTAGTGGAGATTTCTAAGCAAAGTGTTGAAAAAATGGCTTTATTCCTTCTGATAGCTCATAGTAAAATGCTAAAGGAGAGAGATGAATTAAAGAATGACTTATTACTCAAAAGGGCAGTCAGCAGTAATGTGATGGCTTTGTTTAGAGCCAGAGGGAAGGCAGAATAATCAAGGGGATTGTTTCATAAACTAATAAATGTCTAACCAATGTACTATATACTTGAAAGTAACAATAAAATAAAATGCTTTTTTAAAAAAAAAAAAAAAAAGGTAACCAAAATTTGAATATTTGGAAAATTCCCAGCTGATCCATGTTGCAATAAATGAGAAAGCATGTTTCGAAGAGGACATCAAGGGTGTGACTAGACTATCACTCGATAAAGAATTCATGAGATTATATAAACGGAAACACTGTCAGTTTAAATCAAAGGGAACAGACACGGGGCAAAATGAAGGAAAACTGTTGGACTTCTTGGATTTGACAGGACAGGATGACAGAGCTATTTGGCTGATTGTGCTCTGCTTCAAGAAGGGGGAAAATGACCCCAAAGTCAGTCCAGAGATCTGCAAGGCACCACCTCAGTTTCACCAGAATAGGTGGCCTCTGCCTGAAGCCTTGGCAGAACCATGAGGGCAGGGCCTCCAAGAACCTTAAAGGCAGGACCCTTGCTGGCAGAACCTCAGGGGTGGAACCCCATCTAGAGCTGTGGGGTGATGCTGCCATCCCTGTGGACCTGAAGGGCATAGTAGAGGACCAACAAGGATTACTTTTCAGATTTAAAAGCTAATGGAATTTTTTTTAGTTATGTTTTGGATCTACATGATATTTAGATGAGACTTTGGACTCTGGAGTTGATGCTGGAATGAGTTAAGACTTTTGGGGACTGTTGGGATAGGATTAATGTATTTTGCATGCATGGAATTTGGACATGAATTTGGGGAGGCACATGCAGAATGCTGTGGACTGAATTGTGTCCTGCGAAAATTCATATGTTGATGGCCTAACCCCCAGTGTATTTGGAAAAGAGAGAAGGGCTTTAGGAGGTAATTAGAGTTAGATGAGGTTCATAAGGATGAGGGTCCCAATCTGATAGGATTGGTAGCCTTAGAAAAAGAGAACAAGAGATTGTTCTTTCTGTGTGTGTGCCTGCTCTGAAGAAAGGCCATGTGAGCACACAACAAGAAGGTGACTGTCTGCAAGCCAGGAAGAGAGGCCTCACCAGAAACCGAACCCTGCTGGACCTTGATCTATGATTTTCCAGCCTTCAGAATTGTGAGAAAATTAATTTCTGTCATGTAACCACCAAATCTTTGGTATTTGTTTTGTCAGCCCGAGCTGACGAATGCAGTGGGATGCCTGAGATCACTCTTGCACTAATGGTCTAGAATCTGGGTGGTTATTATAGACTACTGAGTCTCAAATGCTTATTGCTTTGAATTGATTTATTAAGACAAAGGTCAGGGGAAAGCAGCTACATGGCCAACCAGACAATGAGAAAGAAATGAGCCTTGGAAGATTTGTATCGTTCACCCAAGTTCTCTATCAAATCATCTTCTAAGGTGCAAAATGATATGAGGAGAAAAATGTATTAAGTAATGTAATTCAACACACATTTGTTAAATGTTTACTATTTATAAGGTACCTTGCTAAGGAGTTCTTCTCTGAAGAGAAGGTATTCAGGCTCATCATAAGATGTGGCCTCTGCCCTCTAAAAACCTATACCTCTGTCACATTCCTGCCTCAAAAATTCTTAACCACGTAAGTGAACATTATCAACCTTTAATGTACTTGAAGCTGAGATTGCCCAGTGATTATAACAATTGCTTATCATCAAGAACAGTTGTCTTTTGGGGCCCAGCCCAGCCTGTCATTCGGTTTTCTCTTTATTTCTGACCTGTACCCTTAGAGCTTGGGGACTGGTTAAAGTCTATCCAACTTTGTTCTTGGTCATCTTCATTGTTAAGGAAATGCTTTAAAAAATCTAGAAAATGAAAAAGCAGTGACAGGTTCATGTGTTACAAGTATAATTGCGTGAAAATGACTTAATTTAGGTCCCAGTGAGATATGTTTAAAAGATGAAATTTAAATTTTAGTATATTATAATTTTCTGGCTGGCACTAATGCTCATAATGAAACTTAACTTCTAACCAGTGATTAAGATTGGCAGTGGAAGTAAATCGACCCTAATTGATGGAGGCATCCTTTGGGCTTATTTGCCTTTGCTCACATTGACTAGCCATGATGTGAACGACAGGCCATTTTAGCTTTTGGATTGGGTGTTTCTCTGCAGATGAATGATGTGGTTTGGTCACCTTCCTGTGAAATCTAGTATCTAACTCATATGAGGATTTCGAGGGGCAGGGATATCTTTTGATTTTCCCATGAAAAAAAGGAAAGAACTTTCTTTTTGATATTGTCTTGGCCTTCCTTTAATAATGGAAAAGGCTGTAATGTTTAAATTTGTGACAAAATTGGAGATTTGTGGGTTAATTGAAAATATTTACGTGCTACAATTAGTCTCATTATGCTTCGATTATATTAATTGAACTCGTGTCCTGGAGAGTAGGCTTTACTTATTTTTCCTCCTGCATTTCTCCAAATATACATCTGGAAGCTGCTTCCCTGTGGTTTTATGAACACATGGGGCGTGGACAATTTTTTTCATTCTATGCCCCCAGCACAGTTCTGGCATATCACAAGTGCTTATAAATCTTTGTTGAATTGAATCAAACAGGTAGGAACATAGCCTGGACAATCCACGATGGTAAGTGCAGTGCTTCTAAACTTGTTCTCCACATAAAACAGATGCCTAAATTTGCCATTCCACACAAATACTTTGCAAGTCTTCCCATTACCATCCTTTTTACTACATTAGCAAAATAAATAAAACAACAATCTACATTCAAGGTGAGATGAAAGAAAGGAGGAAACGTATTTCGATTCCAGTTTGATGCCAGGCACGGTGTTAAGACCTTCACGTACTTTGTCTTACCACCAAAGTATTTTTTCTCTTGCCCCGGTAGGTTGTTTAATAAAACCGGGTAAATAAAAAGAGAATTGAAACTTGGTTTGCTAGAAAATTTCTTATAAAGACATCAGATGCTGCTGAAGCGGTTGATAAAAGATGGTTTGATGTTCCATCTCATTGTTAAAATCATCACCTGCTGGGAAAAAAAGTTTTCCAGGTGAATGATATACCAACAGTCAGCCATACTGAACTACCAACTTCTTCTTATTTTTTAGTCACACAGTCCATTGCTGTTTACCTGGACAAGGCAGCTGACTGTTTCTGAGGCGGGACTGTAGGCGAGGTAGAGATACGAGGCAAGTCGCCTCTTTCCTGTGTCTGTATTTTAAAAGGAGATGAAATAGGTGGCACTGTGGTAAACGTGCTCTTAAAATATGATTATGAGTAGTAAACAGTTGCCCTTCACCTCTGCCGGTAAATGTGAATATTGATACTGTGCGCTTTCCAACACAAACATGCATTAAACGAGTGTGATCCTGTGACTCCCTGTGAGCTGGTCATTTTAATTCGCCTCGGCCTCCCCAGGCCTACCTGAGAGTGGGTCAAGATATAAGAACGCATAGGGATCCAGTGATGTCCACGGAACAGCAGCCCATTCCCATTATGTCATGTTCTGGAAGATTCGATTTCAGAGACAAAAGGATTCCCACCCAAAGACCTGCTAAGACGGATACCAGAGCAGAGTTAGAGAACAGGAAGACTGGCTTTTGGCAAGGACAGGGGAGTGTAAATATTTGTGAAATGCCCCCCTTGGCCATTCTGCTGTTTACAGAGGTAAGTGTATTGGTCGATTTCATCATAAACAGGATGTTCCAGGGGGTCCGCTTCCTGAAGGTGGCCGTGCAGTGCCACCGAGCACTGCGAGCACTGTTCGCGGTGTATCAGGATCTAAGGGTCTAGAAAAGCCATCCCATGTTCCCTGAAAACACATTAATCCAACCTGACAAGAAGCCGAGCTACGCACCAGACCGTCGACCCCCAGCAACGCCATCCCTTTTTCTCGCTTCTTCCGAGAGAGCTCTGTAGCTTCTGCAGAGCTGATGACGGGGCCACATTGGATGATTTCGAATATTTCACAGGCACACTCCTTATTTGTTTCACTTAGGGCATTTTAGAGGAAAACCCACTTTTTTTCACAGCTCTGGCTTATTGGCTTGTTAATATGAGTCACGAATGGGACTGGGTTAGGGGGCTCCCCTCCAGCTGGGGAGCAGCAGCTCCTTGGAGTTCCTGAAGTCTACCAAGGTGGTCAAGCTCATCATCACTGGTGGGTTTTCAGCCTGACTTACTTAAACCTCAGCTGTTTTGTCACATAAAAATCTAAAAATAGTAACACTGCGCGGGTGGTAAAAGTTATAAACGTCATGATCAAAAGGGCTAGCTGTGTGCCCAACACTGAGTAGCCACTCAGCAAATGTTAGCCGAATCTGACTTCCCCTCATCATCCTTGGATCATCACCTCATTAAAGCATTGCACCTCTGGCTAGTAGGTAATAGGTATTTTCATCATATCCATTTGTTAGCTCAGTCCCTTACCACCTGTGTTTCTTGTCCATCTGCCAACCTAGAGAAATCCTCTTCATGTCTCTAAATGACGAGTTTGATTTTTTTTTTTAGATAACACTTTCTACATTTGGGGTTTTATTAAGGTGGAGTGCTATAGGATATTATTATTTCCAAGGAATAACTTAGTTTCTTATAGAGATAATGAAGACCTTACGTGTTCTGTAGGTGAGCTTCTGGGTCACAGTGAGGGAGAAAGCAGTGTGCTCTTTTGGCCTCATGCTTTTTGGCTAACAGAGCAAATGGGGGATCCAGAGCTGGCAGGGACAAGGCCAAATTTGAAAATATTTTAGATTTACTGAGTAGATGCGTGTTGGGTCAGTGTCCGTAGTCAGCCTACGGGAAATGGAATTAGAGCACTCAGTGGGGGTATCGTTTTGGAGAAGTTTGTTTAAAAAGGAGCTTATGTTGTATCCAATGTAAAACCTGTTGATCAGAAGTTTCAGGATTCTCTCACATCCTGTCATCTCCTAATTCCCCACCAGAGTGTGAGTGGCGATTTGAAGACACCGAGTCCTTGTTGCTGCATCTCTCTTTGCCCACCGCCCACCATGGCACTTATGCTCCAGTAACATTTACAGTCCATGTGGGCCACTTGCACTTGTAGAATTATTGGTTCTTACAAAAAAAAGACAGCCCCTTGATATACAACATAGGAAGAGGCTCTTAGTGGACAGTTTTCCTCATATTAAAATAAGAGAAGAGACTGTAGAAGTTTGGGGGTATAACACGTTAGTAGCTATTATTCCCAGGAGGTTCAAGATTCTGGATCCTCATAGCCCTTTTACCTTTTCCTCATGTCCAAGAAGATTGGTTAAGTTGTTACCGTGTAGCTGAGAGAAGCACGTAAGTTTCTTAAGTGATCTTAATAACATCTATATTTAATGTAGCTTTGTAGGGGAGTAACAGTTATCACCTCAAAATTAATTATTATTTTCCTAGCCTGATTCATATTTGAGATGTGCAGGGACTAAAATAAATCTCCTGTTTCCCAACGGCTCTCTTTACTGTACAGACGGTCCCAGGTCTTAGGGCTGGAAGGAGCTTGCTGAGGGCGTGTATGTGTAAGTCAGTTGTTCTTATAGCTGGCTTGGGAGGCTGGTACTCATATGATAACGAATCACCACGGCTTCCTTTCAGAAGAGGACAGGTATAAGTGCATTTAACTGAAACAGAGAGTATTTGGAAGGAGAGTGAGACATTAATGAATCGCTTAAACACTTAAATGGTATTTAACATGAAACAGCCCCATGTGTGATCCCATTCACAACCATTTGTGGGTGGCGCTCAGGTTTCGAATTGCTTTTTAGTAGCAGCACTAATTTTTGCAGACGCTAATGCTCTGTTTCGCCCGATCACCTTTCTGTTTACTGGCCCACATTTGCGGGGCAGCTGGTCTGGTGGCCATTTACGGAGAGAAAGGTAACAGACCAACATAAGATTCCAAACCACAAATCTGACCTCATTACAAGTGTCTTGCCAGTCGTGTAAACCATGGATCACTCCTCCTGATAGTTTTGGTGAGCTTGTGACTTATTTGACTTTTGTTATTTAAACAGGAGAAAGGAGGCAGCTGTAGCCTAGGAGACCTGTGGGGCCTGTTGTATCTGAAATGATATCTCCACAGGGAACTTCGAATACTGCCCAAGTCACTCCTGGTCTTTAGACTGTTCCTTGAAAACAGACTTTACCTTTCTCTTCACTATCTCTAGAGAAGACTCCACACTTGCTTTTGGAATCCCATGTTGCAAAATGCTAGAAGCCATTTCTTCAAAATGTCTCTTCCCAGGCCCACCTGATGTGATGTTAGCATTTCTATTTTGTCCCTTCCTATTGGGATGCACAGGAGAGCCTTGTCACACCTACGCACGCCTCCTGCCTTGCGCGCGCGCACGCGCGCGCACACACACACACACACACACACACTTCTCACTCTCCCAGCCCTGGGTAGCTTGCTCATGGTTTCTGGGGCCATTTTCTTACTTCAGATTGATCCCTCTCTTTAGCCACACAGTCAAGAGATGCTTTATTTGTACCGGAAAAGATATAATCCAGCCTAAGAGTGCTAAGGCAATCCCTTCCACTGTGAAAACAAAATCTTTTCTTTAAAGTCTATCTTCTGAGTTTTAAAAGACATGTAGAATATTTCTAAATCAAATTGAGTAGAATGTCGCTTTAAAACTGAAGTCCAGTTTGATATAAAGTTATTCTGTCCTGTAGCCCTCAGGGACCTTTCCTTACCATAAACTTGGAGAGACTTCATGATAATGTTATTCTATTTTTAAGATCATAGGCATTTGTTTAGCTCTTTACAAAACCTTTCACAAAGCAATAACAAAAAATAATACTATCTGGCACCTATTAATTGCTGACTATGTGATGGACACTGTTCTGAGTGTTTTCCAGGCTCATTTAATCCTCTAAATAACTCCATCAGATACCTACTATTATTATCCCCATTTTCAAATGTGGGAACTGAAGCATCAAGGGCTAAGTGACTTTTCCCAAAGCACACAGCCAGTAAGTGCTAAGGCAAAGGATTCAACTCTAGATATGGCGGGTTCCAAGGTTTTTGTACTTCCTTCTTACAACATGTGTGCCACACTGTGTGACCTCTTAATCATCAGCATCAAATGAGACTCCTGAGTTTCAGAGAAATTAAGTGACTCAATTCTGGTTTCCTAGCCAGAAATAACAGAAGAAGGTTTAGCATACTTTTCTTTTTCTTTTATTAATTTCCCCCTCCTATGCCAGGGACCTCTAGGTCAATATTTCATTAAGATCAAAACATTTGTTGAGTCCCTGTTACGCATCAGGTGCTGCGATGATGACGTTTGGTGACTTAAAGGTAATGAACTTCCTGCCCTTAAGGAATTCACAGTCTGAGTTTTGGGAATTATACTGATAAAACCACAGTGAGAAATGCAAACAGTGTGGAAACTGCTCTAATAGAACTAAGTGCAAGGTATGTTGGGATCACTGGGGCTGGTGGCTAACGCATCCTAGGGACTGTCTGGAAAAGCTTTGGAGGGGAACCGTGTGTCTGGGAATGAATACGAATTAGCCAGGTTGAGACAAAGGAGATGGTCTGGACAGAAGAAATACCTTGTGCAAAGGTCCAGATATATTTGTCTGGAGCCTTTGGGGACCTCCAAGAACTTCTATGGGACCTTGGGTTTAAAAGAAAAGAAGCCAGAGAGATGGGCAGGATTTAGAGCGCTAAGTCATGGTAAGCAGTGTTGGCTTCTGCAATTGGTTGGGTGTCATGGAAGAATTTTAAGCAGGTGTTTTAGAGAATCGGCTAGAATAGATGGAGTAAACTTGGAGGAAGGGAGACCCATTATGAAGCTATTAGAATTGTCTGCATAAGAAACGATGAGGGTCCTGACCTAAGACAGAGGCAGTGAGTCAAGCTTTTCCTGCCTCCCCAGGACACGCTTAATTGATTTATTTGTTGCCTTCAGCAGCCAGCATGTCTGCTTGGCTGTCCCTGCTGCCACTGAAGCTTCATCCACTTTCTTTAAAACATTTGTCTTTCTTTGTCTCTCTGTACTGCAGTTTATGTACCTGTCTCTCCTCTTAGACCTCAACAACTCGAGGGCAGCCAGTGTACCCTTTTAATCTTTGTCTTTGCTGCACAAGTACTGGGCCCGGTTTCTTAAGTTCATAATGGATATAGTATATCCGTTTGTCATGACTATAGTCTAGAGTTCTTTTTGAGAAGTAATAGGAAGAAGAGGTCATTGGAGAGGGAGGATGAGGGAGGAGAATTCTTTTGCTCTATAATAAATGAAGGGATGTTGACAGATGAGAATTCTATATGACTTCACTTGGATTCCATCAAAGTGCATCAGTGTTCTTCCGGGACTTCAGGTAATTTCCTGGCAGGCTTATTGTTTACTCTCAGTAATGTTACACAACTTCTGTGCCATCTCTTCAAAATCAATTAGACTTCAACACAAATAATTAGAGATAGGAGTAGCATCTGCTGGTTTTATTACCTATGTCCCTAAGTACAAACCTACTGTCTACACTGTAAGTGAAACCCTGCTCCCTTCCCTATAAATTCTGTGGGGCATGGCCAATTAGCTACGGGGCTTGCAAATGTCTTTATCTTATTAAATACAGAACCCTACACAGAAGCCAGTGCAGAGAGTGGATATTTACAAGGAACTGCTCTCAACAAAGCCAGAAGTGTGGGGGTCCGAAAACTTGTCCAGTTTTTCTCTTGTCCATCGAATCCATACCTCCAAATAAAGAGATGCCAAAAATCACTAATTAAGACCATCACCATTTTCCTCTTAACTATTCTCTTTGATCCAATTTCTCTTAAATTTCAGGCTATTATTACATGCAGCTTTTCACAGGCACTTGGTTTTTTTTTGTAATCTAAAATGCTCTACCACTTCTTGGCCCTGATATCTTCCAAGAGAGGGAGATTTGGCTTCCTTTCTGGCCCCCTTTCTCCTTCCTGGCTTCTTATATACCATTCTGCAGGATCGACTGGAGGACATTCTTGCACCTAGCAGTAAATGCCTGCAAAGACCCTAAATCAGGAATAATCATCATTTAGTAAAAGCTTTATTTGAAAGAGTGTTAAGGAGGTAATATTTCCCCTTGAATTCACACAGTTTATTATTCTGGTCAAAATTTAATTATACCTCATGGAGATTTGCCACTCATGAGTGTATTTAATGGCCGTTGTGCTTTTACTGAGTGTGTTAAAATTAATACTTGGCCTTACAAAATAAGAGGCTGAACTCTCTGCCTAAAGATTTTTCAAGATTTCTAAGAGGCTTAGAGAAATCAAAGAGACCTCAGCTTGTTTGTGCCTTCGTGTGAAAATGTAGTCATTTATTTTTCTTGAACACACACAAAAACAACTGCGTACATAAAATTTGGTAAAGGATTACTCATTAGAAGAAACAGAAGGCATTTTATAGGCATATGTTTTTAGGCATTCTGGTGACAATAGCCCAGTCCTCTCGTTCTTAGTCCATTTCTCTCCTTTTTCCAGAAGGCTTTACCACTCACATACAGAAGCTGACCATGGGCTGGGGCAAGAGGCTCTCTGTCAGCCACGCAAGGTGGCTTTGTAATGAATTCTTTCTGTCCAGTAAAATAATTCTGAGGTTATGCCCCACTTTAAGAAACCTGGTTTATAATCTTAACATATTCAGTAATTCTCAGCTCTGTTAAGAGTAATTACGCCTTGAAAAAGGTCTTTGCAAGTAAGTGCGTTTACCCAAATTCCCGAAAATAACCCCCTCAGTGCTTTCCAGGGATTATTTACAGATTATTAACAATCTAGAGTAAGGAAAAGAGAAACTTAAAGCTATGATGTTTAGGGATCTGATGGCTTTTTGAAGAACAATCTGCAAAGATGAGAAAGTATCCCCAAAATGATTTAAATTTCTAGATTTAACTTATACACATCTTTTTTTTTAAGAAATGCAACACCTATTTAATGATTTGTCTGAAAGTATATAGCAACTGTAATTTCTTATTTAATTTACTGTATTATATATAAGACATTTCAGTGAATAGAATGATACCTGCAACCGTTTCTGAGGTAGCTTCTAAGGCTGAGTGAGTAAGAAAGGGTTCTGCCCTGCCACGCATACACAATTTTACTTTCTCACCTCACTTTGACTAATGTCACTTGTAATCTCTGGAGGGAGGTGCTTATCTAGAAATTTTATTCTCCAGGTAATGATTACTTCCTTTTAAGACGGTTATTTATTGTTATTTATTCCTAGAAGGAGATCAAACAACACTGGATATCTTTTAAAATATTTATGTTTGAGATTTTCATGTGTTTTTATACAATTTTAATATAGGAATGGCCGATATTCTTAAGAGCCCCAAATCCTCAAAGCTAACAAAGCAGATCATAGAGGAGGAAGAAAAAAATATAGAGAGAATCTAAGAAGACTGAAGAATTAGGAAAATGGTCTTATTGAATTATGCCAAGATACCTGAAGTTACTCATGTGAGCTTCAAATATTTGTTGAGTGCCCAGTATGTGCCACAGGTTTATTAGCTAGGTTAGGTTTAAGGAGAAGTTATCCAACATCTGAACAGGATCAGGTAAGAAGTCACGATCTTTCGGGGCAGACCTCACCGGAGTTTTCTGTGTGGGAATTTGGCAAATGAGGACATGTCCAGAGAGCATGACCTAGGGAGAAGGTTTTGGAAGCCATTTGAGCAACTGTTAAAGAAACAAGGGCTGTTTATCTGGAAAAGGGAAGATTTTTGATAAAGAGATCACGAGAAATGTCTGTAAATCTTCACTGTTCAATATGATAGCCACTAACCACATATGGCTATTTAAATTTAAGTTAATATTAAATAAAATTTTAAAAACTAGTTTCTTAGTTGCACCAGCACATTTCCTACGCCGGCATGTGATTAATAGTTACCATATTGGACAGTGCTCAGATATAGTGCATTTCCATCATTCCAGAAAGTTCTGTTAGACAGCACTGCTCTAAATACTTGAAGAATATTATGTAAGAGAAAGAATAGATTTATTGCACACATCTCCAGAAGGTACAGTTATGCCCAACGAAGAAACACTAGAGGGAAATTTTTCTAACGCTTCAAGTGGTCGGTAACAAGCAGCAGAGTGGGAAGCTCTTTAAGAGGAGAAACATTGACTCTTGGTGGCTATTGTCAAGGATGCTGTAGGAGGACGTCTGAGTAGATGTCAGACTTCCCAGCTGTCAGACTTTGTCTGCCTGTTTGTGTCAGGCCCGGAAACATGGCCCAGCCAGCCCACTCAGGCATCTGTTCGAAGCTCTCTGAAACTAGCTCCACTGTTTGGTGAGGGAAGGTACCTGGTGGCCTGCCTGAGACCAGTTTCAACTTCCTCTCTCAGTTCTGTCTTAATCTAATTTGAACCCTCCTTGGAAAAGCTGGTAATTTTAAAAGCTCATTAAAAGCTTTTGTAAAATTATGCCTAGAAAGAATTTATGTCTAGAAATCCAGAATGGAGATATATTTTCTGAATGTGAATTTGGGTGGATGACAGATGGGAATAATGAAAAGGCTTCATTTTCTAACCCTAGGTAGGCTTGAGTTATCCAAGATCCTATGTATTTACACACTTGAACTCAGCAGAATGAAACATTAACTAGAAGCTGGCCACAGTATTTCCCTTGGGTAAGCCATAAAGCAAATAATTGGATATGTGTTTGAAGAGGTCTGTGTTTGCAGGGTGACTTTATGGCAAAAGTCATGCCTTCTCAAATTCACAAGTTGAACTTACAGAGTTTGAAGGACCATAATTAGTAGGTATTTATAAAGTGAAACCGGGCTTGGTTACCTGAGCACATTCCTTAATTGAAGTTACACAGTGTTGCCTTGTATACGAATTTCAACTCTGGTCAGCCTGGGCAGTTTTACTGGCCTTTGAGTTCTGAAAAGACACTCTCGCACTGCCTAAGAGTTCCAGAGGAGGAAAAATCAATGTATTAAACACAGGAAAATTGTCTCTCCAAGAGGAAGAGCTGGAGTTTACGATAGAGTCACTAGAGACAGACTGTGGTCCAAACACGTTAGTCAGCTTGGATCGACCTTGTTTATTTTTAAACATTTTGAAATTTGCTCCTTTGAATGGTATACGTACCTATTCTCTCTTTTTCCTTCTTTCTCCTCTTCTATTCACACAGAATCTGGTTTACTCCTATCCAATGCATGGGGTAAATGATGCTCTAGGTAAGCGTTACATCATGACATGTTCTAGCCCGCCCTGTGCTTGAAGCTCGGTATCAGTTCTGTGCCCCGCCTCCAGGGAATTGTCTCCTCAAGGAAAACACAGAGGCATTTATTGGCCAGAACTGGATTTCTTCAGAAAGCATCCTTGGTTTGATCTGTTTACACTGAGGAAAGAACTCTTGATTATGTCCGCACATAGTCAAGAGAAAGTTCTCATGGGAAATGATGATTAAGTGAAGCTAAAGAATGAGCAGTAGTCTGGGGCATAGATGAGAAGGGAAGAGCGTTCCCAGGAGTGGGAGTGGCCTGTACAAAAGGAAAGAAGTAAGAGCTTGAGATATTGAAGGGAAACACAGGATGGTTTTGTGAAAATATCTAGTGGGAGAATCATTCGTTTATTAATAAATATTGATTAAACACCAAGTGATTTACTTGCTACTGTTCTGGCACCAGAGATATATTAGTGATAAAACAAGGATTCCTGCCCTTACGCTAGTGAGAAATGTCAGAAAATAATCAAGACATATAATAAATACTAAATTAGTTTTTCTAAAGAGTTTAGAACAATCATGGCACATTATAAGGGCTGAGTGTTTGATTGAAAAACGGATAATTTTATGTTTGTTAGAAGGCACTAGGTGCTGGGAGTGGGGTGTCATAGAGCTTCATAAAGGAAATTGGACGTGTCAAAGGGGCATCTTAGAATTGGATTGTGATGTTACAATTTCTTTGAGAAGTATTTTTTTTAAATACTACTGGGTGAAGACTTAAAAGAGGTACTGAGTTAATGATACAATTATTTTGCTAAGAACCTTTCTATGCAGGTAAGCCAGTGCAAAGCCCTAAGGCAGAAGAATACTTTGGGAAATATTAAGGATGCCAGGCTAAAAGATGAGGTTGGAGAGATGGGAAGAGACAGAGAGAAGTCATCGTAAAGATTTCTAACTTATTATAAGGACTTTGGTTCATCCTGAGTAAAACGGACAGTCATAGGGATGTGATCTGACTTAGGTTTTACAAGGTCAGTCTGGCTGCTGTATTGAAAATAGAGTCATGGGGGCAAGGTTAATAGCCACATGAAGAGGCAGCCAGCTGGGCAGCCACACATGGTTAACCTGCAAATAGCACTAGGAATTTCATAAGAAAGGGTTTGTTCATACCAGAACTTCCTTGGGGAGAGTACTATACGTAGGGAGTGAAACAACCCTGGGACATGTTTGGTTGGGCAACAAAGATATTCACTGAATGTCTTCTGAGGACTATGGGTCTAGTAAACTGTAGATTTGTGTTTGCTGAGTGGGAGTTACAGTCTGGGGCCAGAGATGAATTGTCAGAACCATAGGGGTGAGGCTAAGTGGACCCTCCTTCCCAACTTTCCCTCCACTTAGAGCTCAGCCCCTTCTTAGACTGACTTTATATTAAATCAGACCACTCAGAGAGTCCTGTGTTTCAGTCTCACTGCCCTAAGGAGAAGTTCAGAGGCCAGATCCTGAATGACCTTGACCGCCCTTCAAAACATACCTAGTTACACAAACCATATACACTTCCGTGATGGCCTTCTTTTTCTACTTCCAGACCTCATAGGAAATGTTCTATTCCCTAGGAGCAGTTTCATTCCATTCTTCAGTAATAATGATTCATTGTTGTTCAGAACGTCATTGCAAATCATTTCTGAAAGCATCTGCTCTTGAACAATGGGATTTGGCTGAGGATGACTCAGAGGATTAGCCGCTGCTGTCCTAAACATGTGGACCGTACCTGGAAGAGGAGGCACAGGGATCTTTGACATGAAAGAGCAGTTCCCAGAACTACATTTCAGAAAGGGCAATCTTGGGCATTACATAATGATAGAGGGGTCAATTCTCCAAGGAGACATAATAATCCTTAATGTGTAGGTGCCTAACGACAGGGCGCCAAACTACCTGAGACAAAACTGATAGAACTGCAAGGAAAAATAGATGAATCTAGGACTATCATAATTGGTGGCTTCATCACCCCTTTGTCAGAAATGGACAGATCCAGCAGGGAGAAAATCAGTAAGATCTAGTTAAACTCAACACCACCATCAATCCACTGGGTATAACTGACGTCTATAAACTACTTCATCTAACGACAGCAGAACACGCATTCTTCTCAAGCTCACCTGGAACATTCGCCAAGATAGACTGCATTCTGGCCATAAAGCACATCTTGGCAAATTTAAAGAATAGAAACCATACAGTGTCTGCTCTCAGACCACAGTGGAATTAAGCTAGAAATCAATGAAAGAAAGATAACTGGAAAATCCCGGAAAGAACAATCTAATCACCAATACCCTACTTTAATTCAGCATGCTTTTATTGAGCGCCTGCTACATGGCAGGTCCCCAAGGGTGAGAACCTCATGGCTGTGTCCTTGATGTACTCATTCCCTGACTCCATGATCTCTGTCACTACTTGTACAGTAAGTATTTATCAAATTAGGAAAATTTACTTGGAATTAATGATCTGTGGGCAAGAGACGGGGTGGGGTAGGCAGAGACCCTGAATGATAGCATATTTCATAAGTGCTCTGAGATCTAGATGTTGCTATGGGAACATCGAGGAGGCTTTGTTTTATTATCTTACATCCTTTATCTGTTTCTTCTTGTATTACTCTGTTCCTGGGTCTATGCTATTTTTTGAATATTGCCATGCATATATGTAGGGGCTCGATAAAAGATGGTTAATGAAGTAATGATAGCTACCATCACTTACTGAGTTCCTCCCATCTTCACAAACATTTTCTCAATTAATCCTCCAATAGCCTAATGAGGCAGGTGTTATCTCTATTTTATAGATAAGAAAAATGGACTTACAGGCCCACAATAACTAGCTAAAATGATGACTGTTGGAGCTGGTTTATAGACCCTGGTCCGGCTGACCCCAAATCCATGCTCTTAGGCACCACTGTACTCTAGATCTGCCCCTTGTGCTGTGAACAGAAGATGATCTAATACATCCTATTTTCCAGTTCTTCTTTGGGAAAATGGCACTTATCCTTCCTGCCTACTTTACTGGGACAAAGGCAGTTTTGTGTTCAAATGTGAACTGTGATGTACAAATAATAAGGCATAAAAGTAATTATTTGTTAACTGTATAGTAAAAGCTCCTTTTGCCTAGAAATTGTCTCGTTCATCTTTGTCTTTCCAATTCTCACCTCGGTTCCTGAAACATAATAATATTTGTTAATCTTGTCTTTTTCTTTTTCTTTTTTCTTTTTTTTTTTTGCATGGTAAAATTACAAGTTAAAGAGAGAATACATAGTCATGAAGGGTTTTGAAAGATGATATTTTTTAAATGTTGGATTATATTTACGAAATTGGAAAATGTAAATTTATATTCTATCCAGGTTTAAGAAACTAGCTTTTTGATGGGGAGTGTGTTTCCCATCAGATTCCGAGTCACCACGTGCCGACTCTGCGGGCCGCGAGCAGACTTGGCGAAGGTGCTGCCAGGCTCTGCGCCCGCACAGCGTGCTCAGGAGCGAGAGGTGATTGCTCACTGGGCCCGGCACACCAAAGCACATTTTGCAAAGCTGCTTTTTGCACATCATCAGTTGGAAATGTAACTTTCAGAGTATAAGTCATTTTAGTTTGTATGTATTCAGAGTGACTGCAGAATTGCTTTCGCAGATAATTTCATGGTGAGAAGAAAAATACCTTTTAGATGTACTCATCTGAAATCCTGAAAGCTTGAGTCAAGGTATTCAGCTTTCTTCTTTCAATGGCTGTGCTCCCTTTACAAAGAAAGAAAAGGAAAAATAACCAAATTTCTCCTTCTCATGAGTAAGATGCTATGCCCCCTACATTGTTTGATCTTTCAGTTGACTCTTTTATTATTGACTTTATTGTCTAGAGGAGTTAGGCTGATGTGAGTTTCCATCTTTATTATCTTCACTTTATTTTTTATGGGCAGCATCACTAACTCCATAGGGAACCACCTTATGAAGTCATAGGCGTAGGCATAGAGAGGACCAGGAGAATGGGTGTAGATGGCTTCATGTAAACCACTGTTGCAAGGAGAAAAGAACTCAGAGCATCCCTATTGATGATGAGTCTGGATAGTCTCCACAAATAAAAAATAAATATAGTAGCTCTCTTCTTAGTTCTCTGGTGCAGTGCTTCTAAGCTATCTGTGGTGAAGAACTAGTTTCTAATCTTTTAAAATATCCAATCCATGCCAGACTAAGACTTTTGTCAAAATATAGGTTAAATTTAGAGAAATTAAATTTTAAAAAGATGAATAAAATGAAAGCCCCAATTTTTTATTAGATTCAACAGACATGAATTTATAGTTCAGTAAACATTCAGAACATAGATAAAAAGGAAAGAATTGCAAACACTATGCACATTTTTTATTTAACATGTACACAAGTGATTACTACAGAAAATTCCTATTGTACTTTTTCATTCCACAACTATAATTAAACAAAGTTACGAGTGAAATAGCAATTTCTCGTATTACATGCCTATATGCACACAGCAAATGAACACCATGCATATATGAGCTTGCTTCTTGTTTGCTAATTTATCCAGTCTAGGTTAGATTGACAAAAATGCCATATTCGAGGGACAGAGAATGGAGCCCGAACTGAGTGCATCAAGGACACTGGCCATGGTTCAGGCACTCAACAAAACTGTGCTAAATTAAAGTAGATTGTGGCAACAACTAGATTATCCTTTCTGAAATATGGTTCTGGAAACTCTTCATTCATGTCAAAGATCCCTGTGGCTCTACTCTCAGGTATAGTCCACATGTTTAGGACAGCAGCACCTAATCCTCTGAGCCATCCTCAGCTAAATCCCATTGTTTAAGAGCAGGTACTTTCAGACATGATATACAATGATTTTCTGAATAACAATGAATCATTATTACTGAACAGTAGAACACATTCTCCTATGAGGTCTGGAGGGGAAAGGAAGTTCATTATGGAAGTGTGTATGGCTGATGTTCCTAGGTATGTTTGAAGGACATTTAAGGTCATTCAGGATCTGGCCCCACATTTCTCCTTAGGGTAGTGGGATTGATATATAGGATCTTTGGGTGAACTAATCTCATGTTGACAGGAGTGAAAAAAGAGAGTCTAGCTAATTTAGCACAGCTCAGAATATTTATTTTTAATTTTTATCTAAAATGAAGTAAGAGGTACTGTGCTTTCAAAATTCATCTTCAGTTCATCATGAGTAGCCAGTTCCAAAAATATTAAATTTAAATTACCTTTTGATGAAAACACAAATCCATAGACTTCTCTATGCACAAATCTAGGAAAATAAATACAAAATATTCTATCAAATTCAGAAAATATGTGGTGATAACTTTTTGCAGATGTGCTATAAGAACATCACTTCCTTCACAGATAATGGTTAAACTCTGGAACCTGTCATAAACTGTGGAAACTGTATTTTTAAGCTGTTAGCTTTAAGCTGCTTCTGGTCTTCAATTGTATATGCCATTGAAAAGCATTTTCCTCTCTTACATGGAAGTATTAAGAATCATTAACAATAGCAAAGACAGACAAGTAACAAGTCTAGCTGTCTAATTCATACTGTTAGAAAGTTGGCACCAAGCTAATTTCTTATACTGCAAAACATTGAGTTCATCCTGTCCTTCAGACATTCTTGACAGAACTTTTTCTCTCAACAACCATCAAACATCAACATGCCATACTGTTGTTTATGATTAGTTTCCTTCTCTCTTACTCATTCAGAGTAATCATGAATTTAACTCTTTTACCTTTATGTAATTCACAATTTTTACTGTTATCACTAACTACAATGTTTAGTTTAGTTGACTGATTTTTGAAGCAAGTCTTTCTCAACAAAGACAGCAATGCAGTAATTTACATTCTGGTGCAAGTTTATTAATCCGGGTAATCATTCCAGAATGTTTTCCTGCCTTTGCAGCTGTGCCATCAGAACATACTCCTACACAACACTTGAACTACAAACCACATCTGTTGATAATGTAATTCTTTTTAGCTTTATGCATTGGAAAGCTAGTAGCTGTCTTTCGGCAGTGAGCATGAAAGAAAAAAGGATTCTTCTTCATCTCACCACCCTGTTCAATCGCATATGTACTGAGACTGTTATATTTGCAGTATCAGTGCACTTGTCAAGTTGATGAAAAACACTTCGCTTGCTTTATTTGGTCTATGAATTGGTCTTCCATATCAGTAGCCTAATAGCTTAATCTTTGGTATAATTCGAAAGTGTACTGGAGCTACCTTCTTTGTCAGAGATTCATCTAACAGTTTCAAGCAAACACTTCTGATGCAGATTTTCACTAGCGTCATAAACTGCATATTGTTTTTTGCTTCAGCAACCCAAAGTGCTATTTTAGTAGATGCCTACAAAGAGTTAATGTATAAAATAGTGGACATTTGTTTTTGTGGCTTTCTAGTGCAATATTCTTTTATTTCAAAGAATTCTTTTGGTTTTTGAGCTTTTTTTTTTTTTAGCCTGTTGTAAGTAAATGCTGCCCAAGAAGTTTTGAAGGTATCATTAATTAGAATACCTCCTCCAGAACACACTTTTGGGTTTAGCATGCCACCCTCAACCATGGCTGCAAACTCAAACTTAATATATGAAGAATTACATTTCCAAATAAAATTAGCATGAACTCTTTGGTCTCCATTTCTTTGGAATGGCTTCTGTTGCCATTATTTGATTTAAATCTACTGAGATTTTCAGACAAAATACACTTTTCTTGAAACAGTCATTAAAAAAAGTCTTGTGAAATTTCTTTTACAGTTTGCAAATTAGAGCTACAAAATACATAATACAGTGTTTCTTAATTTAGCTGATAAATGTAAACTATAAATTAAGCAGGGTTGATTAAAAATGGAAATCACAAAAATAACGTTATGAAATAAATGCATGCCAGCATTTTCTCTATCTACCTTGTCTTCTGTGGCCTTCTTCATCTGACTTCCTGATTGGCCACCTTGTACTTCTCGTGTGAACTAGCACAAAGTTGGGTAGGAAGAAATTTCTCTAGTAATTGTTTAAAATATTTCTGTAGCCTAATTCATGAGAAAATCAGGGAGACTCGGGTTTTATGGCTTGTGGTTTACACTTCATGTCACTTCCTAACAGGTATGGCAGTATCTAATTGTGTCCTGGGGAATGCGATATTTCTCCAATTATATGTGTAAGGTCCATGATGATATTGGTTATATTTAACTGGATATGTGATATCTAAAAAGAAGGGCTGACTCCAGGTCAGTAATTCATGGTGTGCAAACACTTACAGTGTGCAAGGTCCTGTGCTAGATGTGGTAGGGAATACTGGGGTAAGACAATCATAGTTTCTGTCTTCTATGACCTGACAATTTTTTAAGGAGGATAATGCAAATATAAAGTGTCAATGATCTGTTGCTGCATAAGAAATTACCCCAAAGCTTAGTGATTTAAAAAAATAATATATGTTTTTTATTCGCTCATAAATCTGCAGCTGGGCAGTGGTTCCTCGTGGTTCATTTCAGTTTCATGTTGTCAGTAGGCTCCGTTCAACTGAGGACTGAATGATCCTGTTTCAAGATGGCTCACTCACATGCATGGTAAATTGGTCCCTGAATGTAAGCTGGGAACCCAACTGGGGTTTTGAGCAGGCGCCCAGTTTCCTTTTGTGGGTCTGCTTGGACTTCCTCATGGTATACTGGCTGGGTACCAAGTGTGAGTGTCCCAAGAGATCAAGGCAGAAATGCATGGCACTTTAAAGACGTAGCCTCAGAAGTCACATAGCATCTGTTCTACCATGCTCTGGAGATTGATGCAGTCACAAAGGCCTGCCAGGTTAAAAAAAGAGGGGAACAGATCTATTGACAGGTATGTGACAAGATTATAGGAGACATGCATGATGGAACATATTGTTGTAACCATCTTTAGAAAATAAAATCTTCCATACAAGATTTTCATTCATTCATTCAACAAATATTTATCAAACACTTACTATGTGCCTGGTAGTGATAAGGATTCGATATTTAAAGATAAAGAAGACATGGAGTCTGTCTAAAAAAAATGGTAATTGTGGGTGAAAAAGTGATATAATTAACTACTTCTAATGAAACGTGGTAGGTACTATGCTAGAAGTTTGTACAAATTATAGTGGTGGCACAATTCCTCAGGGAAGTAACATTTGAGTTGGCTCTAAAAAAGTGTAGGGCAGGAGTGCTCAAATTGTGACCTGTGTGTCCCTGGGGGTCCCCAAGACCTTTTCAGGGAGTTTGTGAGGTCAAAACTATTGACGTAGTAATTCTAAGACCTTATTCGTCTGTTCTGTTGGGTTGCTATGTGTACTGATGGCGCAAACACAATGGCGTGTGGAATAACTGGTGTCTGAGCGTGAGTAAAGGCAGTCCCCAACTGCATGCGTCCTCATCGTGTTCTCCACTGCCATGCACTCATTGAAAAAAAAATCCAGTTTCACGTACGAATGCCCTCGGCGAAACAACACAAATAATTAAACTTATTTCATCTCTACCCGTGAGTACATATTTTAATATTCTACATGACAAAATCAGAAGAATACATAAGACACTCTGCATACTGAAATACTGCGGTTGCCTCGAGGAAAAGCATTTGGGCAGTTGAACTCTAAACGGAAATAGCTGTTGTTTTCATTCATGTTGTCTTCAGCACCGTTTTTACTCGAGAGAACAACTGACCAACGGGTTATCCACACTGGGGTATTTGGCAGATGTTTTCTTGAAAAGCAATGAGGTGAGCCCATCACTTCGGGGAAAACAGCTGACAGTTTTGTTGCCAATTAGAAAACTAAAACTTCAAGCAAAAATTAAAAGTATGAAAAATTGGCATCTGCCACCATGAGTTTGAGAGTTTTCAATATTAAAGATGATTAGAGGTGATTGATGGTGATGTTAGTGAATAGGAATTTTTGATATTATTGAATGAAATGTGTTGACTTTTAGAACTGTGTATCTCAGTAGTCCATATTTTCCAGATGATCAATGCATGACATTACAAAACCATACATGAGTGAAATATCTATTCAAAGTGCAAGGTGGACCAATGTATTAGTGTAACAGAGTATGAAAAATTCATTGATATGGTTTCAGATTCTACATTAAACCAAAGGAACTACCACTTGTTGAATTTAGGCTAGGAGCAAAGAAGAATATTCTTAATTATCTGAAAAGGCTATTCAAATATTTTCCCCTTTTCCAACTATATATCTGTGTGAGACTGAATTTCTTCATATACTTCAACCAGAACAACATATCACTTCAGACTGAGTGCAGAAGTAGGTATAAAAATGTAGCTGTCATTTATTAAGCCAGACATTAAAAATGATTTGGAAAAATGTAAGGCAGTAACACTCTTCTTCTAATTTTTTTTTAATGTTTGAACAATTGTAATTTTGGTAAATTATGTTTCTGTGTTAATATATAATGAGTTTATTATGTTTAAGTGGATAAATAAATATCTTCAAATTTTCTCAGATTTAATTTCTAATATGGTAAATAGAAACAGATATAATCCACATAAATAAAAGCTTTCTTGTCTTCAATCTTTTAAGAGTGGAAAGGAGTCCCAAGTCTCAAATTTGAAACCCAGATTTAAGGGTATCACATTCACCAGAATAATGAATTTGCTAGAATAAAGACTCAGGCTCCTGAGTGAGAGAGTACTATAGGTACATTTAGATTATCATACAAAGCTCATATGGGCTTCAGTGAGGGGAAGGAGACAGGTGTGAGAGATGAGGCTGACCAGAGGCTGGCCAGGTAGGCTA
This sequence comes from Eonycteris spelaea, assembly GCA_003508835.1. Taxonomy (NCBI): domain Eukaryota; kingdom Metazoa; phylum Chordata; class Mammalia; order Chiroptera; family Pteropodidae; genus Eonycteris; species Eonycteris spelaea. Next base: position 10,224,901 of record PUFA01000037.1, read on the forward strand.
GGGCCAGTGCAATAATAAAGTGCTCAGGCTTCAGGCTGCCTGGTTCAAATCTTGGTTCTGTCACTTGGTTCCTGTGTGATTTGGGGCAAGTTACTTAACCTCTCTGCATCTCAGTTTTCAGATACTTAAGATAGCATTCACACAGTACCTATTATCTAGGTCTGTGAAGATTTAATAAAATAATCCATAAAATACTTAACATAGTACTTGACATAAGGAAAACAATAAATACAGCTACTTTAAAAAAATTCATTTATTTTACTTAGTTTCAAGTATATAGTGCATTGGTTAGACATCTATATAGTTCATAAAACGATTCCCCCAATTGCTGCCTCCTCCCTCAACCCTCCACCTAGCCAACGCATTAATGCTAACTGCATTCCCTATGCCATGCTCCCCATCCCTATGAACATCCATCAGCTACTAATTTGTACTTCTTTAACCTTTCACCCCATTCTTCTAGCCCCCCCATCCCCTTCCCCTCTATCACCAAATTTCCACTATATTTTTGAGTCTGTTTTTGATCAGTTTGTTCTTTTTATTCCTTAGATTTCGCATATAAATGAAATCATATAGTGTTTTTCTTTCTCTGTCTGACTTAAATACCTTCTAGGTCCAACAAAGCAATATCTTTTTCCATCCCCTTCCTTTTAGTTTGTGTGTGTTTTTTAATCTGAAGTGAGTCTCTTGTAGGCATCATATAGGGATCTTGTTTTCCTACCCATTCATCCACTCTATCTTTTATTTGGAGCACTTAATTCTTTTCCATTTAAGGTACTTATTGATAGGAATGTAGTAGTTACCATTCTTTATTCCTATTTTTGGTACATGTTTTTCCTTCTTAAAGAAGTCCAGCCAACATTTTCTGGCTTGCTGGTGATAAATTCCTTTAGCTTACTTTTGTCTGGGAACCTTTATCTGTCCTTCCACTAAATGATAGCTTTGCTGGATAAAGTATTCTTGATTGTAGATATTGGGTCTTCATCATGTCGAATATTTTGTGCCAAGCCCTTCTGTCTTATATAGTTTCTTTTGAGAAATCAGCTGCCAGTCTTATAGGTGATCCCTTATAGGTAACTATCTGTCTTTTTTCTTGCTGCTTTTAATATTCTTTCTTGTATTTAACCTTTGGCATTTTAATTATAATGTGTCTTGGTGTGGGCCTCTTTGAATCCCTGGTTTTTGGGATTCTCTGAGCTTCCAGGGGTTTTATGTCCATTTCCTCCACCAGGTTAGGGAAGTTTTCCATCATTATTTCTTTAAACAGATGTTCAACATCTTCTTTTCCTTCAGGTACACTGATCGGATGGATATTTTGACCCTTAATGGTGTCCCATATGCTTCTTAAATTATTTTTATAGTCTTTGCATCTTTTTTCTTGCCATTCTGATTGAGTGTCCTTGGCTTTTCCAACCTCTAGATAGGTCATTTGATCCTTTTCTTTATTCACTCTGTTTATTCCATTTAATACACTTCTCATCTCAGGTAATGTGTTCTTCATTTCAGACTGGTTCCCTTTTATAATTTCCATTTCCATTTTTTTTATGTTTTTTATCTCTTTATTGAATTCTCACTGAATTTATCTACACTTCCCAAAAGTTCATTGAGCATCTTTATAACCAGTGTTTTGAACTCTGACTCTGTTAGATTACTTGACTCCATTATATCTGGATCTCTGTTCTATTCCCTCATATGGTTTCTACTTCTTGTCTTCCCATTTTGGCTGCCTTTCCATGTCTGTTTCTATGTACTAAGCAAAGCTCCTAAGTCTCCCGGTCTTGTTAGCATGGATTTGTGAAGTAGGTGTAGTGGCACAGTCTTGAGAGAGGTTCAGCTGCAGGCCAAACTTAGCCCAAGCCTCTACCCCTCCGGGGCCCCTGTTAAGATTCAGCAAGCAATCTATGGATGCTGTGCTTATAGTTGCCTCAAAAGGCCACACCAGAAACCGAGGCCAGCTGCCTCCAGTGTGAGTCTAGGCGCTGCTCAGCAAGGAGCACCTGACTCGCTGAATTACCTGCTGTGGCTTGGGTGGGGCCGAGTTGGGGGAGGGGGTTTCAGGGAATCCTCTGGGTGGAGCGACCTCTGTTATCCAGTTTGATGACATCTTGGCTATGGCGGACATGTGCACTGGGAGGGGAGGACTCAACAGGGAACAATGGATACCGCGGGCACTTTGTACAGAGTGCGTCTCCACTTAGCCCTCACGCCAACAATGTCTCCCTGTAAGTCCCTGGTGCCCCCTGCATGCAGCCGAATAGGCACTGGTGCTCCAAGCGAGCAGGTCCTCACTGCGAAAATCCGCCTGTGGTCGCGGTCCCTTTAACCAGGCGTCTGCCACTGCCACAGCCTCTGTCTCACTCAGCCGCTGGAGACCAGGCAGCCCCGTGTCCTCGCCCCGTGCTACCTTCTGCCTTTGCAGGGTGCTTCTTTGGATTTCTTCCTATTTATACAGCTTGTTCATCTAGATCCCAGGCGATTTTTCCTTGCTGCCGCTCCTTGTTTCCGTCACAACTTGATGTGGTCACAGAGGGATGAACAGAGCCTCTATCATCTACCCCACTGTCCCACTGTTCTTCCCTCCTCTCAACAACAGCTTCTGTTTTTACTAAGGTGTTCGGACTCTGTTCTCTAGGAAGAGAGAGTTTAGAGGGTTTTAAACAAGAAAAAAGACATGGCCGGATTAAGATGTGCTGTAAGAAAAACACACGGAGAGCTGTTGTAGTTGGGACTTTTTTTGAGGCAACACGACCCTCAGGGGAAAACCACTATGGCCAAGTTCCACCAGCTACCTTTGTGGTGAAGTCTTCAACCTCAGGAGGGCTCTTGGGGCATTTCAGTGCACCACTTACTTAGGTGGCAATATTCTCTTCAACTGATAATCAGTTCTCTTCTGTGGAAAATTTTGTTGGTCCATTACTTTCAAATTTGGGCTGATTTTTTCTTCATTTCACTCAGCTATTTATGCCCATTACTAGTTACGAAATCATTTCACTCTCCTCAAGTAATTGGCCGCCTGTACCCATCTTACACATTACCATAGTTTCTGAGGGAGCCGGAAGTTACCACGGCACAATCAGCAGAACCAAGCCGGGCCAGGAGCAGCTCACAGGGAGAGGAGCTACTGGTGGCCAAGAACTCACCGTGTTATTACAGAGAGTGAAATTCAGTGCATCAACAATGCATTGATCTTACTCTGTGCCAGGCACTGAGGAGCAACAGAGGTGAAAGAATATACCTCCCAATATACCTGAGAGAGGCTTGCCTGTCCTTTCAGTGGGTAGGATGAGTCATGTTTGCAGATAACTGCATTGTGAGTTATGTGTGACAAGTGCTGAAACGGAAGTAAAGCAAAGTGCTTTGGGAGCCCAGAGGAGCGCCTGCTTCAGGCTTGTGGAGGCTGGCCAAGACTTGATAGCATTTGAGCTGGGTCTTGAAAGAGGGGTCAGGTCCTAACAGGGAGGAATGGGCAGAAGGAACTCTTTCTATGGAGAGAACAACATGAATAAAGATAGGGATGTAGAACAGGCAGAATCAGCAACGTAATTTGTGCAAATGAAAATGCTAAGCCCTTTGTTAAAAAAAAATCATTCAAAATTTTAAGACGGTGACATCAGGGCCTTTAACCAAGCATAGGACCTTCCTAGGGCCATAGGCCATGTGACTGCAGGTTGCACATCCATGGAGTGAACCCTGAATGCAGGGTGCATACAAGGACAGGGTCAGGGTAAAATCCAAGGACACTCAAAGCTTAGCTGTTCGTACCCCTCATGAAGGCGCCATTTCTTCCTCCTGACACTTGGCCAGCCCTCCTTAGCCATCTCTCTTCATGAAAAACATGACCTTTGCATCAACATACTATTTCTTACTCGTTCTCTTTCAAGGGAGAAAAGCGGGGGTGGGGGTGGGGGAGGAACTGCGAGGTTTCTAGTCTCTGTAAAAGGTAAATGTAGCCTATGATTATTTCTTCTCAACTGGGAAAAAGCTCGTCATTAGGTAAGTTACTAATCTCTTCAAATAGCTCTTCCCCCTCTTTTATTTTTTTAATCATCAGTACCCAATTATCATTAAATATTTCTTGGCTAAGCCTGTTGTTTTATAACCTGTTTTATAAAGACATCACACTCGTTTCCTTACACATTTTTCTAAATAGTGAGACTAGAGCTGGGCTCCAGCTTTCTTTCCCCGCCTGGTTTCTCGACTCCCCTGTGAGTACATTGGCTCTGGGGCTCCACTCACCCCAGGAACGAACCCTGGCAGCCTGCTCTGAACAGCCTCGCTGCAGAAAGGTAAGTTAGGGGAAGACGAGGATCCACCTGGAGCTGAGGAACTGTTCGTGAACTTGTCCTGGGCAATTGCAAATCAAAGGATGGGAAAATTGAGGAATTAACAGCTGAATCTGTGAACTTACAGTTTAATAAATGTAGGCTTGACTTCAATTTCAAATCCCCCCAAACTACCTAAAGGAAAAACCTTGAGCTCAGTGATAATAGAATCTTGGCACGTCTGGACAGGCTAGCAGAAAAACTTCTAAATCCCACACATCTAAACTTCAGTGGGAATAAACCGAAAAGTCTCAGCACCATGGAAACTTTGAAAAAGAGTGTCTGAAAAGCCTGGGTATGTTTACCTGGGAGGTTACTAACCTGAGTGACTACCGAGAGTGTCTTCAGGTTCCCACCCCCGCCGACCTACCTGGATGGCTCTGACTGAGAGGCTGGAGAAGGCCCTGACTCAGATGCGAAGTGGGGAGGAAGAGGACGATGAAGGAGGAGAAGGTGAGGAGAAAGAGTTTGGTGATGAAGATGAAGCCAGTGGGGAGGAAGAGAAAGTGGATGTGGTAGAGAAGTCGATGAAGAGCATGAGAGTGAAGATGAAGAGGAGGGAGAAAGTGGAAAAGGTGAAAAGAAGAGAAAAAGGAATGGCGAAGGAGAAGGGTTATGACCCCAAAAGGCTGCAAGAAAAAAGAATTGTGCAGTATTAGTGGGATGGTTCATGGATTTGGTAGCTGTTTTGTTTTTGTTTGTTTTTGGGTTTTGGTTTTTTTTGGTAAATGTAGCTGATGATGCAAGCCCCAGGACACCCAGCCACCCAAAAAGCCAAGGACTAAGCTCCTGTGCCCCTCTGCTTTCCTCCATTTAGTCTTCTTGGCAATCCACCACCAAGCTTAGGGACTTCACACCCAACAGAATCGTAAGTGTTGTTAGGTTTTCGTGTAAGACTTGCTGTAGCATAGACAGTTGTGATGGGTGATCGATTGTCTGTGGCTACCAGTTACACCACGACTGTAACAGCATTATTACTTTTAATACAACAAAGAAGTGAAATTTCGATGGTGTTGGGGCTTGGAAACCCTTGTGTGAAGGACTTTGTATCTGGATTGCCTGGGTTTGAATCCAGCTTCATACTTACGCTGTATGACTTGGCCAAGTTACTTAACCTCTGTGCGGCCGATCTATAAATAAGGTAATGACAGTCCTCATCTCGTAGAGCTTTTCAGAGATATAAATGAGTCAGTAAATATGAATCATTGGAACAGTATCTTGCAACAGTAGACATGTGCTTAGAGAAGCGTCTGGTGCAGTTGTGGAGTGGGATCTGAGCCAGCCTGCCTGGGTGTGAATCCTCCCTCTGCCACGTACAAGCTGTGTGATGCTGGGGAAGTCACTCAAACATTCTCTGACTCAGAGTCCTTTATCAGAAAAATGAAGATGATAATAGTATCTACCATTAAGTAAATCATGTGTGCAAGGTGATTATAATAATGACTCACATCATAAAAGCTATGTAAGTACTGGTTATTATTACTGTTATTATTAATTTATTCATTCACTAATCAAATATTTGGCTTTCCTATTCCCAAAGAGTCACAAATGCACTTGCCCTAAAGCTATAGCAGTCAGTTAGGACCACTGACTCATGAAGGAAAGGAACTTCTGTCTAGTACGACAGTTACCGACTCTCTACTTCTTGGCTTCCTGTGTAGTAGAAAGCTGGGGGATCTATCCTTCTGGGTAATTATTGCTTTGAAAGCAACATGGAGAGAGGCAGTATGACCTCCAGTGTCACTTAGCAACTGAAAAACTCCAGGACTGCTTTAACAAACTGAGATTGATGGTTGTTCAGTGAGGAACATCAACAGATGCTGAGGTCAGGTGCTGAGATCAGAGTCATCGACAGTGGAGAAAGTGATTTGAATTTCTTTTTATTATTGTTGGGAGAGGTATGTCCATAATAGGCACTCTGTGCAGTCCTGGTGATGTTCCGGTTTAGTTCACTATGGTGACAGTAGTGCCTTCTGAATTTTTTTCTTTTCTTCATTTTGAGATGCAGGAATAAAATGAAGTTTGAGCTTTGCGAAGCTTACAACTTCAGACAAGACATAACTGTTGTTGGAAAATGAGCCCAATTAAGGTTAAATGGCTTTGAAAATTATACGTTATTGTAAATGACTTTATTAATTAGATGATCTGATGATTCATGTTGGAGAGATGTAAAACTGAGGGCTGTCGTTATGAAGTAAAGCAAGACGTAGGTTTGCAAACCTAGAAGCTTAATCTACCTTTAGCCAAGTATAACTGTCACTAAGTGGCCGTCTCTTTGCAATCAAGAACTCAGTGAGCACAAAATAAGTGGAGGTAGCAAATTATTTGGAGACCTTCCTAACCTGTGTCTGACCTCTTTGATTCATTTGCAGAAGTAACTGCCTATGGAAATTGCTGTGCTTTTACCTGTGGTGCTATTAAGTCACTGGTTGAAATGAGGTTGCTCTACGACGTTGTTAACAGAGAGCATGCAGTGGGAGCTGTTGTTTTATTCGACAGATGAGAAGCACCTGAAAATGACCTTCTCTCGCGCATAAGAATTTGGCTTGTTAAGTGGCATTTGCCATACAGCAGAGTTTCAAATGGTATAGGAATTTGTGCTATTCTTAGCAGACTATTAAATAAGAGTTTTCAGGCTTTTCTTGTTATATAGTAGGGGATGTGTGAGTGTTTGATATGCTCTGATTTGGGGGGCATTTTCTGTGCCCAAGGCAATAGCCATACAGCTCGAGGAGGAATGAGGGATAGAGCTGGTAGGGAATTTAGAGCTGAGCTGTCATTCTCATCACTGTCTCGTGCATCAAGGTACAGCAGTCCTCCCTTATTTTAAGGAAGATCGTTCTAAGACCTCGGTGGATGCCTGAAACCACGGATGGTACCAAACCCGATACTGTATTTTTTCCTATACGTACATACCCTTTCACTTAAAGGAAACAGTTCATAGTTTCTCTTTGACACATCCAAATTGCGGGCATCCCTACTCTTGAAAACAAGCACTGTGATACTGTGATGGTCAATCTGATAACCAAGACAGCCACTAAGCAGGGCACCTACAGTGTGGAGATACCGGCAGAGGGATAATTTGCATCCCGGGCATGGAGCAGGACGGCACACAAGATTTCATCATGCTGCTCACAAAGGAATGTAATTGAAAACTTATGAATTGTTTATTTCTGGAATTTTCCATTTATTATTTTAGGGCCATGGCTTACCATAGTAACTGAATCGGGGAAAATGAAACCACAGACAAGCAGGGCCTCTGTGTCGAGAGCCTGTGGGGTTGCTCTCTTCATTCTCTTTGGCTTCGTCGTCATTGTTCTGTCCAGTAGGAGAAGGGTGGCTGCCTTCTAGCCTCTTTCTGCTTCCTCGGTATGGCCTGGTCGATCTCTTTTCTCCCCCTCTGACCATCTTACCTATTTTGGGGGATGGCATTATACTTAAAACTTAGTAGAGAAATGCGAGGATCAGTATGGCATAAACAGTGCTTCTCAAACTTTAAGGAGCCTTAGAATTACCTGAAGAATTTGAAAAAAAATACAAATTCTTGGGCCCTTACTTCCAGAAATTCTGATCCAGTAGGTCTGGGGTGGGCCTGAGAATTTGTGTTTCTACTGAAACTACTTACTGATCTGAGACCTAACTTTGAGAAACCCTTGTGTGATATTATGATTTATAATAAAAATCGTATACTGTATTTGATCTTCTCCTGTTTCTGGCACAGAGCTCATAAAACCCTTGAAATTCCCTGTGATGAGAGTGATAAAGATGTCTCTTGTTCATGTTAAGGACGTGACCTTGGACCTGGACCTAGAGGTGGGAGCTGGTTGCCAGTGGAGCCAACCATGTGATGAAAGGGTTGGAATTTTCAGGTTCCCGCGACAGAGAATCAGTTTGATCACCAATTGATAATGATTTAATCACTCTGCCTATGCAGTGAAGCCTCTACCAAAATGAAAAGGACAGGTTTGGAGAGCTTCCAGGTTGATGAAACAGAACACATCATGTGCCACCTTGCAGAGCCCCAAACTCCACAAGGACAGAAGCACCTTTGTTTGGAGCCTCCCCTATGTATCTCTCGTCTGGCTGTTGATTGGTACCCTTTAACATCCTTTGTAATAAACAAGTCATCTAGTGAGTAAATGGGTTTCCTGAGTTCTGTGAGCCACTCTAGCAAATTGAGCAAACGCAAGGAGGGGGTCCTGGAAGCTCTGATTTCTAGCCAGTTGGTCAAAGCACAGATAACAACTTGGACTTATGATCGGCATCTGAAGTGGAGGTCAGTCTATGGAACTGAGCCCTAAGCTGTGGAATCTGTTGCTAGCAGAATTGAGTTGAACTGTAGGACACCCACCTGGTGTTGGGGAATTGGTGGTGGTATGTGGAAAACCCTACCCTTGTTGTTGATTTGGGTCCAGAACTCTTGCTTTGTATGACTGAACCTGAGTGAACTCTCCTCTTTGGGACAGTCTATTCAGTAGATACTCAACATCATTTATTGCGTACCCACTGAATGCAAAGGAAGGTGCCCTTGAAATGACCCTGATTGATGCCACAATTTCTGGAGAAGATTCCAGGAAGTCTTCTATTTAAGAAAAGCACAATCCTACATATCACAGTAGGATGTACCCACACAAAGCCAAAGTTTAGGCAACTAGAATCTAGGGTGATTGATGGATGGATGTTAATACTGCATGGTTCAAGAAAGAAAACTAAGATTTCAGACCTCCCCCATGCCATCATTGTGCATGGCATTTGTCATGTTAATTCATCAAACCTTCGCAGAAACCTTGAGAGGTAGTTTATCTTCTCCCTTTTATAAGTGAGGAAACTGAGGCTCTTAGGACTTGAATTAGAGGTAGGACCAGTCATTTAAACCCTGGGTTCTCTTCTTCAGAGCCCAAGTTATTTGCATCTTGCATCATACCATGTTGCTTCCCAGCATAGCACGTGACTCACCAAGTATTCAGTGAACGTTTGTTGAATTAAGAACCTAGAAAAGTTAGAGATAGTTCTTAACCACCCAGCTTTAATTATTATTATTATTGTGTATGGAGCTTTATTACGTAGCAGGTACTGTGATAAGTATCGTATATACATTATCCACTTATTAAAAAAGAAACTATGAGGTAATTATTAACTCATTATATAGGATGAAATTGAGAGAGGCTGAGTGACTATGCTGAGGTCGGGAGTGGAACTAGCTGCCAACCTGCAGAGTTGTGTCTCCAGAGCACAGTCTTTGCATTGTCCTGCGCCGCACTGATCTGTTGGCATGGCAATGAGTACTTAGCTACTTCCTTTCCTCCCCATTGTTAACTCCCCATTTCTTCCTAGACAACAAGATTCCTAGTGATGAATTTCAAATCACAGGAAGTGGCATTTGAAGTTAGTTGCTCGTTACCATGCCAATATAAACATTAGCCTCACACCCGCTGCAGCATTATCGCCTTAGAATAAGCAAAAGCAATAACAGCAGCAAAGACCAAAACTACTACACACACAAAATTAGACATGTTGCTCTCATGTAGGACAGATGAAATGGAATAAGGACTAAGTCTAGTTCCTAGGCCTTATTCCCATCCCTCTTCCACCTCCCCCCACACGCTCATACTTAACTATTTAGTCCTTCCTAAATCATGAATACCTTCCTTCAAAATCACTAAGTAGTCAGTATTTCAGCAGATGTGGCAAAGCTATTAGTATTTATGGATCTTAGAGATTCCTTTGAAGGCCTCTGTGCCCGATGAGCTTAGTTTAAAACATCTTCCTCTGGACTCCAACATTTTCCTGTAATGATAAATTTTGAGTCTGCTTAGGCAATGAAAAGATAACAGTCGCCCTTCAGGTTACTGTCTTATTGAAATGTCCTCTGAAGTGTGTGTTCTTTACAGTCAATTCCAAGACAATTAACTGAGAGAGAAGATAATGTTGAGGGTCTCTGTGTTCCGGCTCAGTAGTCAGGGTTCTTCCACATGGCATCTTATTAAGACCCCTAACAACACAGGGGTCTGAGCAGATGTTTTTCCTTTTGTCAGAGTACCAGAAAGGGAGGGAAAAAGAAGTACTTTGGCTCTGGGCACACAGCTCTCAGTGGCTGAGCTGGAATTAGAACCCAGGAGATATAACTGAAGACCCCATCTTTGTGATAGTATTGTGGGTACATAAGTCAGTGGGGGCATCTATCAGAATTGACTGGGCTGCTCTTCACATGGAAAACAAAAGATTCAACTTCTGAGCTCTTCTGCCTTTTAGGCCCCTTGCTGTGTCTTGTTACTGTCTCGGGAGTGAGAGGGCGTATCAGGACTGCTTCAGGGTTTCAGTGCCAATGTTGTCGTGCTAATGACCTTCGCCCCAAGTTCTGATTCCCAGTGTCACTACCTGACTTAATGAGAAGTTTGTCCTAATGGGAAATTAAGGATCATAAGACTGGTGATTTTACTTCAAGGGAAATTTATATTAAATAGTTTTTTCCTTCAAAAAAAATGAAGAAATTAAGTCTCATTAAAATAAGTAGGAGTAAGGCATAATTTTAATGGATATTGGATTTCAGGGACTATCTATCTGGTTTAAAGGCAGGAATTGGAAAGGGCTTGTACTGCCCCGGTTTTACCAACAGGGTTGGGGAGACTGTGTAATAAATAGTCTTTGTTCAGAAAATAGGCTTCGTCTAAAGAAGCCACCCTTTCTTTTCGATCTGCCTAAACCAACTCTAAAAAAGAAATTGGTGAATAATCCAACAAGCCTTGACCATGAAGAACAAATCAAAACCAACATTTATGTCTATAGAGTTTGGCAGCACATTCTGAAATGAAACAGCAATTGCAGTAGAAGACAGAAGCCAGAGCACCATGCTTCTCAAAGTTCCCAGCAGTAATGGTATCGCCTGGGAACTCATTAGAAACATAAAATCTCTAGACCTACTGAATCAGAAACTCCGGGGTCGAGGCCCCAAAACTGTGTTAAACTCCCTCCAAGTGATCATGATGTACACTGACGTTTGCAAATGGATGAGTTAGTGTGGTGTGGCGTTGGAGTCAAGAGACCCTGGGTTCTGGCCTCCCTGCATACTATTTCTGATTTCGGACTTCAGTTTCCTTATCTGCTATATGGGGATAATACCCACGTTGAGGTAGTGTTGTTATTTATTATTACTACGTTGCTCTGAGCTCTTAGCTTTGAAGATTTAAAAACATTTTCAGTTTCATAGGGGTCAATTTGGGCTAAAGCCAGCAATTCCTGGTCACCTTTGCAGACCATTCATATTACTGTTATTAAACATGGCTGACCGAAACACAACATTTACGTCTGATCACTCCTGAAACCAACTGAAGTAACCGCAAAGGAATGGGTTTGTTTAGGACATAAGTCCATAAGACAAAGAGAATGAGGGAAGAGTAATCAAAAATTTGAACATTGGAAAGCAGTGATTGACTTGGCAGACTCAAGAAAGCTCTTAAGGTGGCAGAGGGGAAATCTAAAAAAATAATTTGATTTGCAGCTGGACACCTTCCCCCTTCCCCCCAAAGACTCAGGCATTAATGGCAATAAGTGCTGTCAGAAGTGAGGGGGAAGGAAGGCTAAGCAAAAGAGAGCTGGTTCAAAATTTGTTTAAGAAGCATTTAGAAACCCCCCACCCCCCACCCCACTCCCAGATATCGTCCTTCTATGAAGCTGGGTTACTGCCTCCTCCACTCACAGAAGCCTTGTTTATTCTTGAGAGTCTCTGGACTAAGGGACACAAGAGACATTGGGAGGCAGGGGTACCACGTGAAAACAGGGCTTCAGGGAAAGGTGATACACTAAATGTTGAGACCGTCATCCTCCCTACTCGATTGCTGAATGACGCCAGTGTTCTCCAAAGCGGAGATCGGGGGCTTCCACGGGAACTCTGGGAAGTCCAAAAGGACAACCCTGAAGTTGATGATACCGTGGATTCTTTAACATAAACTCCAGCCAAGTCACCCTACAATCGGTTCTCACAGTTGACTACCCCACTTATAGCACAAAGCTTTTAATCAATTTCCTAGGGCCCCGCTCTTAAATATAAGGAGACACCTAAGGATTATCAAATATTTCTAATGTGAAAGGTGGTCAAACACAAATAAATGAGGAAACAAAGACCAAGCATGGAAAAGAAACTACAAAATCCATCTATGACTGATATTCTCAGAAAATAAGAGACGGTATTACATTAATGAAACAGAACAGAATGCTATTAAAAAGAAACCTTTAGAGAAAAAATATTCATGGAAATTAGAAGTATGATAGCAAATTAAAATTAAACAAATGGAATAGGAGGTGGAGATAAAAGTTGAAGAAATCCCTCATGAAGTGATAGAAAACAGGAAAGAAAAATACGAAAATTAGATTAATCCAAGAATCCAACACCTGAATAACAGGAGATCTGGGAAATAGAATAGAAGATGAAGGGGAAGAAACTATCAAGGAAACAACCCAATACTATGTGAGGTGGTGGATGTTAACTAAACTTATTGTGTAATCATTTCTCAAAATACACATATATCAAATCATTGTTATACACCTTAAATTAACACAATGTTGTGTTAATCATATCTCGATGAAACTGGGGGAAAAAAGATGGACCAACAAAATCTTTCACCAATAAACTTTGAAAGCCTACCTCCATTTTTAAGAAGTCTCTTCAATTATCATGTTTTTCCTTGATTTGTTTCTTTCTTCGATAGTTATTCCCCCGTGTATTCATTCAGCCCATGCTTTTGCAATCCTTTCTTTTTCTGTATTTGGTATAAAAGGGGGAAAAAAGATGTTAGTGTGGCCCCATCCATATCAGCACATCTTGCATGACCGGTGTGTCCCCGTCATTGCTGAACAGGTTCCCAGACGAGAGGGGCTAGAAAAGGCCGAATTCTTCTGCTAAGAATTGAGAGCGCAGAAACGAATATAGGTTTGAGGGTAGAGTCTTTTTTAAATTCATTTTAACGTATCTTCTGGAATTCTTCACAGGACAAATTCAGTTTGGCTAGACTCATAAACCTACCAACAGAGGACAATTCTTTTTTCACTGTTACAAAAGGGAAAAGCCTCATTTAGTCCTTTCTTTACCTCTAAGCTTTGATATACCTGCAGAACCGGCCTTTTATTTATTCTTTTTAAAACTTTTTCAGCCTTCTCAAGTTTATGAGTAAACTATACTCTACAAGGTGATTAGAAGTTGGAGTGCATTTTCCAACATAAATAATTTTATGAGTAACGACCATCTAGAGCAGCCACAGGTCTCCTTAGCCCACTGAATATCACAGCTGTGCTGGGGAGGGTCTAACAACTCTGCAGAAGCTGGTCTCCTAGACTGCCGGCTAACGCAGGGATGAGTTTTTCCCTTCATCACTTCCCTTTTGGTAGCAGGCATATTAGGTGCCCCTCCAGCTTCTGGAACCTGGAGTAAATGTCCCAAGAAGACATGAGAGAGATGAGAGAGGGGGAGGGAGTGGGCTGATGGCTCTAGAGATTGGGGAGCTAAGGAGAATGGGGAGCTTGAGAGCTGGTTAAGGGTAAGCAGAGAATACCAGGGGCTTAGGACACTCATTTCCAAACCCACTCCTTGATGTCTCTTTTCTGTCCCACTAAAAATCCTAGAAGTTGAGCCACCTACTTCCTTTCCATTGTCCTTAATTTGTTGCTTCTGACTAGGGTTCCCTTCATAGGTTCATAGACTAGAACACATCTCCCATGGGAGCTAGAGGTAGAAGGTGGGGTTCGTGATGACATCATGGTCCTTGTGACATTAAGGTGGGGGGAGCAATAGAGCACAAAATATGTACTTGTCACATCTCAGAGGGGCTCTGATCTTATTCTCGCCACAGCAAAGCCGTACATTCTTCCCAGGAGCCACATGACAGTGAAGTGGACCGTGGTGGTAACGTGCACCTGAACAACAAGCGAAGCAAAGTTAGGACGCCCTTCATTGCTCTCGACAGACTAGTTACTATTTTTTTTAATCTGTGATTGCATATGCCAGGCCTGCCCTTCTGTGGCATTGCTGGGCGAGGGCCAGGACTGTGGCCCATTCACCTGAATGGCCCCAGTGGGTTGTATAGTGCTTGGACATGGCAGGGTTGATAAAGATACTTGCTGATAGGTTTGGATTCGGGCTGGTACCGAGCACATAGGAACACGTTGATCGGTGGCCTCGGGCATGGCTCTAACTTCATGCAGCTTTCTGTGTGAAGCAATTCCCTGCCCCACACCCCAGCCGCCTTTTGCATCCTAGCTCTGGCCGGTCACGTCAATTCCTGTCCATCTTAGCCCTGTCCTAGTGGCCTGGTGTTAGGATGCTCTTCCTTTGGGTCCACTCCCAGAGGCTCCTGAGAAGGCCAGGACAGTCCGTCCTGGGGAGGGCAGCTCTGGCCGTTGGCCTGCTCTGGGCAAGGCGAGCATTGTGCCGTCCTGGTTCAGGAACCACTCACGTGTCGTTTCTTCTTCTGCCTCCAGCACTTCTCTATGCCACCATCTTCGGGAATGTGACGACCATTTTCCAACAGATGTACGCCAATACCAACAGGTACCACGAGATGCTCAACAGCGTCCGGACTTCCTGAAGCTCTACCAGGTGCCGAAGGACTGAGTGAGCGGGTCATGGATTATATCGTGTCCACCTGGTCCATGTCCAGAGGCATCGACACAGAGAAGGTGAGGCGGGAGGTGGGTGACGAGCGAGGCTCTTGTAGGGCAGTGCTTCTCCAGCCTGGCTGTGCCCCAGGGTCCACCTGGGTGGTCTGGGGTTCCCAGGACCTGCTTCCGGAGGTTCCGATTGCCTCCGGATGAGCCTTGCTCGGAGTAGCAAGTAAGAGCCATTATTTAAGAAATTGGAAAGACAGGGTGTATCTCCTGGGGAAGAGAAGACTGGAAGTTTAACTGTCCAGGACAGAATTTCCCAAACTTGTGTGATGATGAGAATCAGGGTCACTCAGCGTGAGGTGATCCGTATTTTCTGATTTTTTCCCTACTCTAAGGATCTGGCATAAGATGACGCAGCGTTGCTACTGAGCCTGTCTTCATTCGAAGTTTTGACATTTTGTTCATCATGGGTTTGTTGCGTAAGAGTTGATGGTTTAAAAGGAAAAAAATTTTGAACTAAATTGCACTGATCCCAACTTAAAAGTAACAACACTTTTGTTGAAATCTTATTATCGCCACCACAACAACAGTCACATGATAACAGCACCAGCGACCGGATCTGGAACGTGGGTTAAACACAGATACTCGCTGCCTTCCCGCCTCGCCTGGCCCTGCATTCAGGCTTCAGCTGGGCTCCACATCAGCCCTAGGGAGGGGGGGGCCCTGGTATCTGTCTGCGGGATGCTACAGAGGCCCGATTAATTTTATTAACTACCCGCAGTCAGAGTTAAGAATGGCAAAGCCAGGATTTGAACCCCATTTGTCCGACTTCGAAGCTTATGCCTTTCCTACTATTCTTTAAAAAAAAAAAAAATTTCACACCAGACAGAAGGAGGAGTTCAGATGGACTTGCCCTCATTCCTCAGATAGGCCAGGCATCCGTCAGGCAGGACGTGGTCCCTGGCCTTGCCCGTCACCTGCCACGGCTGTGACTGTTTTTCCATTCTGCGTGAGTCCTGTGGGCGCCTGGCAACTGATGGAGCAGAGAGGAACTTTGATCTCTCAGCCCTGAGCTCCTTTGCCCAGGGCCCGGAGGCCTCTGTGAAGCTGGTTGTGGGGAAGAAGCTTCAGGACCTGCCTCAGCCTCATGCAGGGCTGAGCTGGGTGGCTCCTGTGGGAGACAGTACTCTGAGCACGGGCCCTTCCTTCCCCTCCCTGCTGTCTCTTGTCCCTGGAGGGCTTGGGATTTGCCCCAGGTCCTCATCTGGTGAAAGAAGAGACACTGTGGCAACTCTACACAGAGCCCGGCCTCGCCTGGGGGGAGGGGGCCGCTCTTCCAGGCAGGCAACTGCTGAGGAGGGAGCCAGTCCGTGTTCCCATGCCTCTCCTGAGTTCCCCTCCCTCCCTTCGGGACCAGAATGGTCAGCGATGGAGCTGGAGCCGAGGTGTGTGGGAGGTGGACGGGCGGTGGTGCCGGCTCCTCCGGATTTACTGGTAATTGGCTGGTGACCGCGATTTCCTTCTGAGCCTCGGTTTCCATGTCTGTGAATGCTAATAGACGGGACTGACCTCTAAGGCCCTTTGGGCTATGATCTTCTGGACTGCAAAGCCTTCCTCAGGCTGCCCCCCTCCCCGCTGTGCTGCCTGCCATGCAGACACCAGGACTGAGAGCTCACTTGCCCTGGGCCCCGTGTGTGCCTGGCATGGCGCCAGGCTGTTCCACGGGGCACCACTCAGAATCCGCAGAAGAATTCTATGTGCAAGTTCGAAATGAAGACTTGGAGGAGGAAGCTAAGCTACGTTGCTTTAAGCTCACACAGTGAGTAAGGGCTTAAGCCGGAAACTGACTCCGGATCTGCCTGTCCCCGAAGCCTGTCCTCTCAGCCTGGGGAGGCTCCAGCAGCCTCTCCGGTGACATGTCCCTGTGGCCTTCGAGGCCTCCAGCATCAGCAGGGATGGTCTCTCCTCAGAACCAAGCAGAAGGGAAGATGCCCGGACAGGGCCTTGAGCTGACGCCTCCCTCAGAGAGAGGAATTCGAGACCCCCACCCAGGCCAGTGCGGGGCCAGCGGAAGAACGGTGGACGCCCAGCGGCTGTGGGCTGTGTAGTTCCTCCCCAGCAGTTTCCTCTCCTCACACGTGCCTTCCAGTGGCTCCGGGAATGGTGCCTATGAGAAAACACCGTCTCCATGCCAAGGCCCCGTTCACAAGCCGCCTCTGCCAGCCAGAGCACAGTGCAGGGGGAAGCAGATATTTAAAGGTGAACTCACCTGGAGGATAACTCTTGGGTTTCAAACCCCTGGCACAGTGTCGACATGGCAGTGAGCATCCTCACCTGCTGGTGTTCTGCTTGCAGAGACGAGGGCCCGAATTAACGCGCATTGCCACGGGAGTCTCGTTTTCAATGAGCTTTGAGGAGGGAAGTACTTAGCAAGCACTCTGCCCAAGCGTGGGCAGTCTGAATTTTCCTCTGTCTCGGCCTGTCCCCTCTCCCCTCCCCCAGAGAACATGCTGACTTCCTCAGCATCCTGCAGCCTCTGAGCAAGAATGCAGAGGTGCACAGCGGGAGGGGACAGGGCGCTGTGCTGGGGGAATGTAATCCGGTAGATAGAACTTCACGTAACCCTCACGAGCAGGCAGCGTGCATGTGACAGAAGACGCTAAAGTAGAGCCGTTGAGTCGCTTGGAGGGGAAAGAGCCGGGATTTCAACTGTGCGTGCCCTTCTCTTTCCACGGCCACGCCTCCGTGCAGAGCACAGGGGCACCCTGGCGGGCTGGGATATGAGCAATGCTGTCAAAGGCAAGGTGCGACTCGATCTGAGTTTCGAAGGATACTGAGGGACTTCCAAATTCTGAGGTGCACACCAGATGCAGAGGCGAATGGTCTAAGGCCAAGAAGCGGGGTTGGGGACTAACCAGTACCCATCCCCCCCCCGCCAAAAAAAATGTCTTCCCTGAACACATTGATTTTAGACCCCCTGCTTTGTTCACAGGCTAGGGTGAGAGAAAGGATTATTGTAGGAACTCTCCTAATTTCTCAAAGGTGCCCTCTTGTGCTTGCTATGTGAGGGGCCATGCGATGGTTTCCTTGCAAAAGTTTAGTCCAGGGAAATATTTCTCTCCCTGGAACAGCCTGAGAAATTTTCATTCTTCAAAAGATGAAGCCCACATGGTCTCTTACAGTTCCCGTGTTGCCTTGAGTCCCCAGATGCTGAGAGCCAAATTACAAGCCCCTTTATTTTGGGCAGCCACTAATATCAGAAGTGACTGCTGTCTAAACTAGGCTCTGAAATCCAGCTACCTAGTTTGAGATCCCGGCTCTGCCATTTCCACTCTGCCATTTCCTGGCTGTGCCACTTTGGGCAAGCTATTTATCTTCCCTGTGCCTCAGTTTCCTCATCTATAGAATGGTACAATAATAGCGTTCACATCTTAGAGTTTATGTGAGGATTAAGTTAACTAATGCACATTACACTTAAAAATGCAGAATGGCGACCCTGCCTGACTTTTTCTCTCCTTTCCTTCTTTATTCTCTTTAGCACCTACCACTACATTTTACTATTTTGCTTATTATTTGTCTACTCTCCCTAGATGGTAAGTTATATGAGGGTAGGGATTTTTGTCTGTTTGGTTCACTATTACATTCTCAGAGCCTCGAGTGATTGCTGGCACGCAAGAAGGTGCTCGATAAAAATGAATGAACGAACAACTGTGAAGTACTCAACAATGCCTGGCACGCTGCGAGTGCCCAGTAAATATTATCTTGTATCTCTCTTTAAACCACACTCACGTTCAGTCCATCAGCAGATCACGTCAGCTTTATCTTGAAAATATATTCAGATTTTGATCACTTCTCACTCCGCTGCCAGCATCCCAGCCCAGGTCCCTTCACCTCTCACCTGGGCTCCTGCGGAAATGACCTAACTCGATTCCTTGGCTCTGCTCATGCTGGGCTCGGGGTCCTCTAACTCCACGCTGTAGCTGCAATGATTCTCTTAAAATATAGGTCAAGTCCTGTCGCTTCCCTGCTCAAAGTCCTCCGGTGTGTCCCCAGCCACACTCAGAATAAATCAGAGGCTTATTCGTAACCTGGAGTCTCAGGTGCTCTCTCCTGTGGCATCTCCTGAAACCTCATCTCCCCGCCCCCACCTCCTTCACACTGGCTATTGTTCAGTTTCCCTCACAGCCTTTGTTATTCTTCTGGAATGTTCCTCTTCTTCTCCCTCTGACACATTACGCAGGTGTCACCTCCTTAGACAGGAACTTCCCCAACCGCCTAGACAGTCCCACATTCTCCCAGCCCCCTGATTCTTGGGCTCCTCTTCTGAGCATTTAGCACAGATTTTTGTCATCACTGCCTCCAAAGAGAGGAAGTTCTGCAGGGACAGAGACTGTGGCTGTCTTGTCCGCCGGCGCACTGAGTGTGGTCTAGCCTGGTGGGGGTTGCTTCTGCCCCCAGGCGTTTGGGGGCAGTGGGCTGGAGGCCACAGCAAGAAGGACCCTGACACCGCTTCTTCCTGTGCCCGGCCAGGTCCTGCAGATCTGCCCCAAGGACATGAGAGCTGACATCTGCGTGCACCTGAACCGCAAGGTGTTCAAGGAACACCCAGCTTTCCGGCTGGCCAGCGACGGCTGCCTGCGGGCGCTGGCCATGGAGTTCCAGACGGTGCACTGCGCCCCAGGGGACCTCATCTACCACGCAGGAGAGAGCGTCGACAGCCTCTGCTTCGTGGTCTCCGGCTCCCTGGAGGTGATCCAGGACGACGAGGTGGTGGCCATCCTAGGTAGGTGTTGCCTTTGCTGCATGGAAACCTTCTGGTGCCCACAGTTGGCTTAGCTACCGGGCAGCTCAGTGCTGCCGCCGCCTGTACTCAGAGACTGCTCCACAGGCCAAGGTCAAGTGTTAGCATCTGTCCATCTACCCAACAAACAAATATTTGAGTGCTGTTTGGTGCCAGATGCTGTTTGAGGCACTCGCTGGTGGGGTGTTTCAATGACAAAAATAGGTTTTGTTCCTCAAGAGACTTTCCAGTCTAATGAGGGGATGAACAAATAACCAGACGTTCACCTACAGTGGAAGGGGCATCTAACCCAGCATTCAAGTGTTGGAAAGGCTTCCTGGAAGAAATGGCACCTAAGCTGAAACCTAAAGATTGAGAATGAGTTAGCATGGAGAAAAGAAGGGACAAAGAAGTATTTTAAGCAGAGGAGAAAGCACGTGTGAAATCCCTGCAGAGAGAGAGAGAGAGAAAGAGAGAGCGAGCGAGCGCATGATTCATTTGTAGAACTGCAAGTGCTTCGCTGTGGCTGGAGCACACAGAACGAGAAGGAAGATGGTGAGAGATGAGGCTGGGGAGGGAGCCAAGCTCTAGGCAGATCATGGAAGGCTCGGGAAGTCCTGTTAAGGGGCTGGAATTGTATTTGGGAGAACTATCAAAGGGTTTAAAGCAGGAGAGAGGTGTGATCAGATCTGTGCTTTAGAAAGATGACTGTGGTTGCAGTGTGGAGAGTGGATTGAAGGGGAAGGCCGGGACAGGCAGATGGAGAGAAGCAAATGGAGTCGATATATTTAAAAAAGTAGAGTCAACAGAACCTGTTGCAGGATGAAGGATCTACTGTTGGGGGAGAGGGAAGAGTCTATGAGAACTGCCGAATTTCTCCTTGTATAACAGGGAAGCTGGTCTGCCATACACCGTAAGAGGGGACGTGGGAGGAGGAGGAGCAAGGATGTGGGGGACATGCTGGTGTTTTGCATGTTGAGCATCAGTGGCCTCTGAGCATTCATCTGATTGCCTGAGGTAGCCACAAAGCAGCTCTTTGTTGGGGGCATGTCTACCTCCTCGAGGGGCAAGCCATCATAATAACAGCCGTCGTTTATGGTCATCGACTCTCTACCGGGCATTTTACATACAGAGTCTCAACGAATCCTTACAGCGACCCTATGAAGTGATCGTATGATCCCATTTTGCAGATGAGACAATGAGCACTCAGAGAAGTTAGGGAACTTTCTCAAGATATCCCAGCTGACAAAGTCCATGGAGCCAGCATCCTGGAGTCCCTCAGACTCCAGAACCTCTTCTCTGATCTATCTGGCGATACTGCAGTCCTGGTGGAGATGTATGTGATCTGCTATTTACACTGCTGGGTACTGCCAGACAGTGTAGACGTATATTTTTATTTTTTTACATATGATTTCTTAGGAGAATGAGGCAGGGAGAGATTAAGTTACACTGAAGTTAGAATTGAGATTTAGACTATGTATCTAGGCTTAGATAATTTTTTTTTTTTTTTGTAAAAGGCCTGGACTTTGTTCCTGCTTGACTCTGCGGTGCACAATACGTAACCCTCCTCTTGTCCCCCTGGCCCCAAGTCAACTTGCCCTCCTGATGACATTCTGCTCAGGTTAATCCAGCACGAGCAGGCAGATGGTCAGAGGGAGACTGGGATGGAGAACGGGTTGGGGGTGGAGGCCAAAACTTGTTAAAATAAGCGTTCTGGATTTCTGGTGTCCGTTGAAGTCTGCACACAAGATTATGCTGTTCCCTTGCCTTCCCTCCATAGAGACGTGAAGTTTGACTGTATATGAGGAACAGAGCACATGAAGGGTGCAGTCGTTGCTTTAATATAGCTGCGGGGAAATGATATTTATCCCTGCCTTGAATCAGTGTTCTTGATAAAGAGGGCTTTCCATTGTTAATAGCGATTAGGGTGTTTGCCTGGCTGAGAAGGAGGGTAACTAGTGACTAGTGGGCTCTCCTTTGAATTTGAATGTGAGTTTGAATTGATCCTTTGGCGTAGGACATCTTTTACCCATCCCCCCATGGGTAAAAGATGATAAGGCACCATATGCCTTTCTGAGAAATCTAGGCTGGTGACCAGTACCATCCCCCTTACATACTCCTGCTCAGGGAATCCTTACCGACCCGCCCTAAAGAGCTGCACTGTTAGAAGATGGGTTTAGACACCTATGCATGAAGGTCTGATGGAGCTGCAGAGGATCAAGGAAAGTGAATGATGATGCCTCAGGCCTGTTCCATTTCCCCTCAGCCTGGCCTCTTGTGGGAAAGCACAAGGGCTTGATTCATCGCTGATTACTTGGTCAATCGACTGCTTCTCCAAATCCAGCCCTCTGCCTCAGACCCTCCTGAGAATCCTGCCTGCTCCAGTTAGCAATGTGGATGGGACCTCTGAAATAGCTCAGCGGCTAGGGATTCTAAGTGGTTGTTCCACTCAAGTTCTCCAGACTAGAAAAAGCATCTCATGTGTGTCCCTAGGATCCAGGACATTTCAAGAGGTTCTTATTCATAACAGGTTGATACAGGTTCTTGAATCAACCTGACCTCTGGGCTAAGATGCGTAAGAGAATCTAAACTATTTGGCCTCTGGAAATTTAAGTTCAGAGCTGTTTTTCTCTAATTAGTATATTCTTTGCTCAATAAACTGAGATCAGGTCATTCTTGCAAAAGAGGTTCAAGCATCAAATGGATCTAAGAACTAGATCTTCATCGCCCTTTGATGTCCTTCATTTCAGTCCAGCCCAAATTTATTGAGCACTTGCCAGGCAGTGCCACAGAGGTAGATGCAGCTGTGACCAAACATTAGCCCAGCCTTGAACGAGCTTCTACAAGTGGAAGAGACCAATATTATTAAAAAGGCAACGATCACACTGCTTGATAAGTGTTAAGAAAGAAAGAATACGGAGCTTCTATTGGACAAGTAATAATTGAGCAGCTACTGTGTATTTAGTGTTCCAGTGAAGAAGGAGTTATCATGGAGGCTTTAGGGAAAAAGACCAAAGCCCATTGATCTCCTCCTCTAGTCTTTTATCAGTCCACTCATTTACATTCTGCTAATTCGTTTCCTCCTTCCAGTTCTAATATTCCACCCCGTTCTCTGTTTAATTTTAGCACAGACTCTGAGAATGAGGAAAAGGGTCAGTATTCATAATTGAGTGTGTTTAGCATATGTTTAAAAAGCACCCTTTCTAATGAAAGTGTTCTAGAAGAGTTTTTCAAACCTTCTTGACTAAATCACTCGGTGAAATGTTTATTATATCATGAATCAATAAACACATGTGAGAACACAGTTATACATAAAACTCGGTACTTCCTCTTGCTAAGTAAAATGTAACTGATATTTTCTATTAGATTCTACTTTCTTCATTTTGAAAGAAATTGACTCTCATGACTCACTGAATTGCTTTCTTGACCTGCTCACAGCCTGCAGTTTAGATAACATGGTCCAACAAACATAGACAATATCTCTCTTGGATCGAAAGCCATGTTGTCCCCTGAGAACGGGATATGCTAGATAATCTTTTATGCTCTCCTTTTCCTCTGACGTTCTCTGCCTTATTTTTGAGATGACACCCTCTCAATATCCTTTGGAGGGTCTCTTAGAAATCACTTAATGCCTTCTAAAACTTAGAGTCTTTGCTTTTGCAAACATTTAAACCTTTAGCATGTACATTTTTTTCATTATATTTTTAAAAGTGATTTTCTTCTAATGTGTCATCGATATCAGAATTAAAAGACACAGATACCCATTTTCCCTCTGCCCAGGCGGGACTATCAGCATCCGCAAGTAGGTCGTTATCTCGGTCCTGGCTCCCTGACCGAAGTGGGTGAGTCCTGCATGGACTTTCACGACAGCTACACTGTGATGCAGAGCTGGCCCGTCTCCCTGTGTGACCATCTCGTAAATGCAATATTTAAAGGATCTTGTTTTGCTGTGATTTACCGTCTCTGTATTACCTTTTATGGGTCTTGCGTTTTAATATTTAGTTTGTGTTTTAATCATGAATCATTGTATGTCTTTTTTTTTTTTAATTTTTAAAATTTTGTTTTCGGTAAGGCAACCCTTGGTTGGCCTCACAAATTGCAAGGTCCTTGTCAGATTACAATCCCTTATTTTTAATTTTTTTATGCCTCCGGCACCTGGTCGTCCTAGGTGGTCTCCCATCCAAGTACATCTTGTGTCTTTTCTGGTTGTTTTGTTTAGTTTTGTTCTATTCTATGGAACAAGACTAAGGTAAGGTCTTTGGGGCCAGATTGCATCAAGTAGTGGAAAGCGCCCTGGACCTGGAGCTGGAGATTTAACTGTCGCCCTGGTTCTGCACTAATTCCACGTAGGAGTTACCACTAACTGGTTGTTTCCAAGGCCTCCTGTGGTTCTCCTAAGCCCATCACACTGCATCAGTTGCATGTTTACTCATCTGTCTGTCCTCTGAGCTGAGATCCTTTGATTTCATATCTCCATATCACCATATGTGAAATATAGCCTAGCACATGGAAGGCACCAGGGGCTGTTTGCTGAATTGTATTGAGTTGAGTTGAATTGAAAGGCAGGCAGAGAATGGGCCAGGAAAGGCCTCATGGTCCAGAATGAGAGTTTGGACTTTCATCTTATGAGGATGAGTGGCTCAGAGAGTTTTAAATATGATGGTAACATGATGATCTGGGTTACACAAATACAGAGGCATGGAGGCCAGCTAGGAGGCTCAGGTGAGAAATGATGAGGGCCTAAGTGAGGAGGTGGGAAGGAGATGGGAAAGAAGAGCCTGAATCCAGAGACATTAGGGGAGGGAAAACCTCTGGCATATGGGAGGCAAGTTTCTGACAGCAACTGGATAGACAGTAGAGCCAGAGGAGGAAGAAAAGGAAGAGGAGGATATAAGATGACAGGTGTGTTCTGTTGAGTTTGCACTGTCTTTTTGGGCATGGCTTTCAAGTTAAGGAAACTCTTCTTGACTTGTGGGTGAGCCAGAGCCCAAGGAAGGGGAGCAGCCGTGGGGAAGGCTGGTGGGCTGGCCCTGGCTCAGCAAATCATCTTGCGTTAACTTCATATTTGCAGCCCTGTCACTACTGAGCTAGGATTTATAGTCTCCTTAAATGGACATGTAAAGTTGTAGGTGCTTGTTCACAGATAGAGTCCTTTTTTTAAAAGAACACCCTCTTCTCACAGTTCCTAACTTGGAAGACACTCTCATCTTTGCTCAGATAGTTCGATTCTTTGGGTTTATTGACCTTGGTTGGATATTAATGTAGCATCTATTTATTTAGCAGCTCTTGCAGCATAACATGGTCTTAGCCTCTTTGGGAGGGAAGGAGGTAGAGAAAATCCTGTCTTGGATGATTGTTCTATCTCATTTGGGGAGACAAATGCATGATTAGTGACAATAAGTAACACGGGTACCTCTTTCTATAGACTTCCTGCGATGAACAGAAAAATAAATGTTCATGGAGAGGCAGAAGTTGACTGGGCCTAGAAGGACCTGCAGAATGTTTGATAGGCGGGTTTAAAGGGGGAGGAGCAGCATGAGTGTCTAGCCATTAGAGGTAGGAGTACAGGTGGGCACCTCAGGGACTAGTGTACGTAGAGTAGACTGAGAAGCCTTTCCACATGGGCCAGGGAGCTCACCCAAACTTTGGTGAGCCCGAGACTCAGGTGCAAAGCTTGTTCAGGCTGCAAGTTCCCAGGCCCCTCCCCTCTAGATTCTGATTCTGCAGCTCTAGGATGGAACCTGGGGATCCGCGGTATTGACAAACCCTCCCTTCCCTTGGGTGATTTCATTGCAGGTGATTAGGGGACTATACCTTGAAAAGCATTGCTTTAGACCATCACTACTTGGTGTGTTTTTTTGTTTGTTTTTGTTTGTTTTTGTTTTTTTTTTCTGGCAAAAGTGAGATGATGACCCTGTGGAAGGCAGTAAAGCAAGGAAGCACGAGGTAGGGGACTTTTTATGATATTAGTCTAAACCATATAGGATTGCCAACTTTCAACTATTTTTGACCTGCCAAATGGTAGGATAAACATCTAATGATCTATATATATATACGGGAAGAAGGGCCTAGCCCTGGGAGGGCGGTGGAGGATGGGGTGGGGGCATTGCTCTGTGAAGAGGGAGTCAGGATTTGGACTATGAGGTAGGGCATTCTGGACAGAAAGACTTGTTGGGAGCTGAGGCCTGGGGAGGGAAGTGTGGGGTGTGTTTTGTAACCACAAGACCAGCACTTGAGCTGCAGCTGAGAGCTCTGATGGGCAGCAGTGGGGCACGGACCAAGAGCAGCTCAGGGCCAGCCTGTGGGCATTTCTAAATGCCAGCATGAGGGACTAGGCAGTGGGGAACCACTGAAGGTGGTGAATAAAGTATGACACCATTAGAGCTGTGATTTGTGAAGATTAATAAATTACGTATGGAGATAAGGAGGCCATTAGGCCACTATGGCTCATGGTAGAGATGAGAGGTGTTAAGGTATGGGCAGTAGAAACCAAGGTAGAAGTAGGGTTGCCAAATAAAATATAGGATGTCCAGTTAAATTTGGATTTTGTATAAATGAGTAATGTTCAGCTCAAATATTTCCTAAACTTTGAAAGGGACATCCTTATGCTAAAAAAAAAAATGTATATCTGAAATTCAGATTTAACTGAGTGTCCTGTATGTTTATTTGCTAAACCTGGCAATCGTGGGTGGGGAGACAGGTGGAACAGGTGGATGAGACATTCTGAAAGGAGAGTCTGCAAGGCCGTGAATAATAGGCTGGGGAGCAGGTAGAGGGGAGGGAGAGAGGTGGTCTGACGTTTGAGTGAGGAGGGAGACGGAGGCATCGGTAGGAGGCTGTCTGGAGGAAGACGGCATGAGAGAAAGATGACGGGCTTGGTTCTGACTTGTTGCATTTAAAGGCCAGTGGAGGACCCGGGTAGAGTGTTCAACAGCTACTCAGAAAGGTGGGTGTGGAACTGGGAAAAGAGGCCAGGGCTTAAGACAGAGATCTAGGATTCAGAGGAAGGAATATCAGAAAAAAAGAAAAAGAAAAAAAGACAGGTACGAAGGGAACGTATGAATGATTTTTCCCAAATGACCAAGTGTTTCAGAGCATTTGAAAGGAAATGGGAGTGTAGCCATTCTAAATGCTCACAAAGAATATTAAATTCTATTAGAAACTGTTATGACAAGTAAAGTTAAGTAAAATACAATTTTTAAACACAACACGATCTCAGCTACGTGGGAAGAAGCATTCCTAGATGAAAGCCCGAAACATCTTTCCTAACACTTCACAGTAGATGTCTTTGGTTTGTGAGGCCGTAGGAGAGTTTCGTTTTCTTTTGTAAATATTTGTCTGTCTTTCAGATCTTCTTTAAAAGAGCACATGCTACTTTCAAAATCAGTGAATTTAGTTTTTAATTTTAAAGTAGATTTTGAAAAAGTGAGCATCGTCCCAAGTTTCCCACATCCTTTAAGTTATTCGGATACAGTTTGAAAGAATAACTTTTTTCAAAAAGAAGTCTTGATAGCATTTCTTTTGTTATTTGCTGTTCCAATGGGGGGGGGGGAAGACATTTATTTTAGTAGGTAGTACCCAAGCCTGCCCTCAAACAATTCTTGAATAGGAGGATGGCTAGACAATAAGGACAGAGTGGCTGTCTAACAGAGATTTAAAAAGCAGCACCTGCTTCATATAACCCCCCGTTATTTTAGAGACGGCGAAGCTAAGTCCTTCACAGCCATTTCTCAAGATCCTCGTGAGCTGGATGGTGTGAGCGGGGGTGTTCCCCACTTGCTGCACTGCAATGTTTCTTCCGTGGTACATTACTTCACTTGCCCATGGGACTAGCTGAAGCCACTGAGTAAATATTACTGCTGTGTGCCATAAAATTCATATCATAAGGTAATTTCATGCTTAGTACAAGGGGAGGAAGCTATGTTTAAGTGCCTCTCTAAACACTCCAACCAAGCATTAATATTCATATAACTGTTCCATCAACCCAAGCAATTATGTTAAGTTCACACTCTAAGCAAGGAGGTGTGGTATGAATAATCTAGAACTTCAGAAATGCAAAAACGTTTGTATTAGGTAATATGTACATTGCCTAAGTGAGGGAGGGTGGGATGGGGGCCAGGTTCTCTTTCCTAGTTCTGTTTTTGCTTAAGCAGTTTCAAAATTTGGTTGTAGCCTCTCAAGACACTGGTGGTTGGGAGAGTTAGTAGATCTTTCTAAAGGAAATTCTCATAACTTCAGTGCCCAGAGAGAGAGGGGATTGGTTTAAATTTAAAAATTATGGTAAGTCAAAATATGAGAAGTTTTATTGGCATGCAAAATGTTTCAAATATAATATTAAGTAGAATATATCACTATATACGCAGTAACTTCAACTACATAAAAATGTATATATGAGTAGAAGGAAGATGGGAAGTTTATCATAATGTTATCCAAAGTCTTCTGGATGATGGCCTATTTTTCAATGCATTTCAATTATTTTCTATAACACACATATATTCTTTTATAAACAGGAAGGGAAAATCGAGTCAATTTTCTATTCTGATTTATAGTGATCTTGGAAAATTATCACCTACTTTTAATGGAAGATTGTGTTCTATGTAACTTAGTGACAGACATTTGGCTAACTTAATTTTATCTAATTGTAGTTGTGAAGAAAAGAAGGAGAATTGTCATAATGTTTCCAAACCATCACTTAAATTTAACCAGTTAGGGGAGGGCCCGCATTCAGATAGAGATGCCCACATTGTTTGCTTATGCTCAGTACGGTCTCCACAAGAAAGTCTGATGGCCCATGCTTGGGTGAAATTTTAATTCCTTTAAGGAGGACATTTGTATTATAGGGTAACTTTGGATATTCATTACTTTTATTTTTTCTTTTTAAATTTGTCTACAAATTTAGCTTAGCATCAGTGTGGATCAGAGTGAATTATGGGAGTGTTTCTGAGCAGGCCAACAAATTCCTTCTTGAGTCAGACTGACAATGTAGCTACCTGAAGGACACCAGGTTCTTGCACTTGGACTGGGGACCAATTCTTTCCTTAAGGTCATCCATCCTAGGGCGTTCTAAGCCTTTCATATCCTGGCTCACCTTACATTGTTTACTCAGACCCAGCTTTTCACTGATATGTTGATTCATTCTCTCCATAAACATGTGAGGTGTAATGCTAGGTACTGGAGATAAAACAGTGAACCAAACAGACACACCTGGCATAGAGCTAACAGTCTCATCAGGGAGACAGAAAATAAATATGTAGTTTTATAATACCGTGCCGAGAGTTATAGTAGGAATAAGAACAGGTTGCTATGGGAGCTTATAAGACAGGCATCTAATCCTGCCCAGCCAGGAGAAATCAAGGAAGGCATCCTGACAGAGGTGGTGTCTGAACTGAGACTTGCATGATGAACTGTTCCACCAGGTGCAATCGTGGCGAGTGTTACAGGCAGAGGGAACAGCATCTACAAAGACTTGAAAGCAGAAGAGTGACGGAATCACATCTGCGTTTAGAAAGATCATCCTGGTCGCTCTGAAGAGAATGGATAACAGGCAGGGAGGCCGACAGAGAGGATGCTGAGCGATGAGAGTGACCTGAACTGACTTAATGGCAGTGGAAATGGAGAAACGTAGACAAACTCAAGAGATATTTGATAAAGTTCTCAGAGCCTGGTCATTTATTGCAGCCGAGCCCAACCTTTTTAGCACCAGGGACCTGTGCTCCTATGAGAATCTAATGCCTGATGATCTGAGGTGGAGCTGAGGTGGTGATGCTAGCGCTGGGGAGCAGCTGCAAATACAGATGAAGCTTCACTTGCTTGCCCGCCGCTCACGTTCTGCTGTGCAGCCCAGTTCCTAATAGGCCACGGATGGTACCGACCCATGGCCCAGGGATTGGGGACCCCTAATTTATTGGCTATGGAGACGAGCAAGAGGGAGGAGTCTGGATGACTCAGGCGACTTTCACGGGGATGGGGAGACTGGGCGATGGGCAGGTTTACTGGGGAGGAGGGCCGGTTCCATTTGGATCTGTGGGTTTGAGCTAAGTGAAAGTGTCCAGTGGGAGATTCTGGTCTCAGAAGAGAGATCTAGGCTGGAGGTATAAACCCGGGGATCGTTGTGATCCAGGTGGCAAGTGAAGCCAGGGCAGAGGCTGAGAAAACCCAAGGAGAGAGGGGAGCAGAGTCTAGAGCACGGTCCAGAGCGGAGCCACGAGAAGTGCCCATTCATATGGGACGCGTCTGAGAGTCTGAGCAGGACTGCCAGCAGATGCGGGACGGGCATTTTCAAATGTTACACAACTGTATCTCACTGACTAGAAAATGCCATGGATTGTAAGACACACCAACGTTTTATGGCCCACTAAGAAAAATGCTGCCAGTTAAACTGTGACTTATCATCAATTCTAAGACATGAAAAAATGCTAAACAACTGAAGTATATATTAGAATCAAAGAGTCATTATAAGTTGAGGACTAAAAAATATGTCCTGGATTTATCAGGAAAAGTCATTATCGACAACCATGAGAATAGTATTAGTGGAGTATGGGGGTCAGAAGCAAGATCAGAATAGCTTGAAAAATGAAGAGAGGTGGGTGTTTAGGTTCAGGGGTGCTTAAAAAGTCACATAGATCTCCCCAGAGTTCCAAGCCAAAAGAGAGACAATAAATAAATGAATGAATACATACATACATACATACAAACATACATATGTGCATACATATGATGGGTACAAGACAAAAATCCCCTTTTATTTTTCTGAAAAGCTCATATTGGAGAATGTGCTTTACATCTGCATCCAAGAAGGCTTCTCAATATCGAGCGCCAGAGTTCGACTTAGCCTGGTGGTGCTGACCAGCACAAGCCCACCCTTGCAAGGGGCTGCCCAGTGAATCTTATGGCGTGGAGGGGCACAGAGAACACACCTACCGCAGGCAGGCAGATCCTGAGGAGGGAGCAAGGGGCCGGCCCGTGTGTGGGCCGGTTCTTCCTCCAAACTCATTAATGAGATGAGGGGAAAGAGAGAGGCCGAGCGTGATGCCACAGGAGCTGCCTGCACAGAAGGAAACATCAGGAACAGGGATAAATCCTTCCCCCTCGACAATAAGCGTGTAGAAACATTACCAAGAAATTGAACCATAACAGAAACAGGAATGTAGCACCCAGCTTATTCCCTCCACAGTTTGGAAAAATTATCCATCTCTTTCATGTATCTAAATTCTCTCGCCTTGCCATAGAAGGCCACTCCATTCCCATTTTCTTTATGAAACCTTCATAGTCCTGCCTACCCCAGCCTCCCACATATCTTGGGATTCCATTTTTATTTGTTTAGGCTTCGTTGGAAGCACATATATGTTTTGTCTCCTTTCGTTGTAAATCCCTTGGATGTAGAGACAATGTAATATCCTTCTGTTATTACTCTCCTTAATCACTGGAACACTGCCTGCGCCCCATAATAGGTAAGGCCAATTATCGAACTGGACGGAATTGTGCACAAAGATGGTGAGACGTAACTCCACCTTTGAGAACTCTCAAGACCAGATATACGGTTGACCCACACAGTATCCCATCTCTGACATGGAGGTGGTTTGCAGAACCATTACTCCCCTTTGTACCTCACTCAAGAGAAGACAAATGTTTCTCAAACATCTCTGAACTCTCCTGTAAAACCTAAAACAAGAGCAAACCTTTCTAGAAGGACATACCCCTCTGAGATGTGTGCTGAAATGCACACCAGTGCCAGGAGTTAAGGCCTCCCCAGCATCTCTAGCCCCTGCTTTCTTCAGTGGCAAAAGAAATCCAATAAAGCATGGCTCAGCACCCAGCAGATACCACAACACAATAAGATCTGGCACTTAAAGCTCAGGCTTTGTTCCTAGTAGTATATTTCGCCACTTAGACAGGAAGACAAATGGATGAGATTTCCACTATGTCTGTCTGTCTTTTGATGCCCTTCTCTTCTCTAAACTGTAGTAGATGAAGTAGAGGTCAGAGACTGCCAGAAGCATTTAGTTACGTATTTATTTTCAGTAAGAACAAGAAGAAAGGCTTTGTAGCTTCACTACAGATAAGCAAAGGCAAAATTTACAAGGTGTCGAAACTTGCTGACCTACTCTTCCCCTGATGGCAGAAGATCCAAGGGAAACACCCATCAGTGCGTGTGGGAGGGTAGTAAACGTTCCAAGATAAGCTGGAAAGCCAGACGTCAGCGCCTCAGAGTGAGGCTGAGGCACATAGTGGGTACCTGAAGCGGGGTGCCTGGCCTGGTGACAGTGAGTTCTCAGCAGATCCTGGCTCCCTGGCCACAGCCAGGGCTGGGCTGGGAAGTGAGCAGGTCCTGCTAAGATGTTTAACTCAAGTCTCTGGAGCTTTTGCTCTGAATGTGCTGCCAGCACCTCCATCATCACGTTACTGCTCAGTCTTTCAGACACAAGGAAGCCTGTGCTTTTTCCTGGGACAAGTGAAGAAAGCAGGTGTGTATACAGCTCCCCCTTGGAGCTCAAGACATTGCCCCACTGGACCTTGGGCTCCTGAATTGGCACAGGTGTGGATTTAGCTGCTTCAACCAAAACCCAAAATAATAATTTTTTCAAAGTTTAGACAAGAAAGAAAGAACACAAAAAGACAGAAATGATGAAAGCTTAGACAAGGCAAACTTGTATTTCTCTCACATAGCAGTTCAGGCATAAGAGAACTGGACGGTATCTCCAGGGTGTCAGGCATTCAGCCTCCTTCTAGCCTGTTGCTTCATCCTAACTAGATTGTCACGTTGGCCTCCTGGTCCAAGAGAATGCACATCCTCGTTCCAGCCAGGAGGAAGGCGGACAAGGAGATGGGCAGAGCACGCCCCAGAAGTTGCACACGGCCCTTCTGCACCCCTCCCCTTAACCAGCACATGGACAAATGACCACACCTCGCTGCAATGCGGTCTTAGTGTGGTCATCTTTGCTCCCAGTTAAAAGTCATGGGTTCCATTACCATCAGAGGAAAAGACTGGTTTTGGGCAACAGCTGGATTCATAGTTTAAAGCTGTCTCTGATTGACCCCTCTCCTCATCACCTTGCGTGGTGCCTGGCTAAGCTGGATCTCCCTGAACGTTGACTGAGGAGGATGGCTCCTGGAGGGAGGGGACGCAGAGGACAGTCCAGTGGGAGCATGACATGGCTCTCCCGTATAGAGGCCACATGGCAAGGTGGGGAAAGCCTATGGGGTCACGGACAAAGGATTTCCTAGTGGCCCAAGGAGGAGGAATGAAGGCACTAGTGTGGCTGAGGGAGCTGGCCCTCACCACTTATGTTCCTGGCACACTCTCAGCCCTGCCAGTGGAGCCCCAACAGCACAGTGAATTCAGTGACGCAAGAAGCTGGTATAGCACACTCTGTGTACAGTATGGATAGGGCTCAGGGGACTTAGCAGCCGAATAAGGAGACCAGGCACTTTCATCAAAGGTTTACAAAATATACTGGCAATACTCATCTCTACAGGTGAGTGAAGGAGCAGAGAATCCAAAATATGGGGTTTCCCAGAGGCAGAAGCTTTCAGTCTTGCTAAAGAGCTGTATCTTGTGCCTCAGGGCCTTTCGCATGTAAATCCCTCCACCTGGAATCCTCTCTGTGCTATGTCTTTATGCTGCTTAACTGGAACTTACGTTTCAGGTCTCAGCTCAGACATCACATCTCCCTGGAAGCCTTCCCCCACTCACTGAGCGAGCCGATATCCCTCCCGCACTCTCCACTACCACGTTATAATCCTGAGCCTCTGTCTCTCACTGTATCGGGTCTGTAATTCACGCCACTGCATTACCTCAGCCCCTAGAACAGCACGTGCCCGAAAACTGCA
This sequence comes from Eonycteris spelaea, assembly GCA_003508835.1. Classification (NCBI taxonomy): domain Eukaryota; kingdom Metazoa; phylum Chordata; class Mammalia; order Chiroptera; family Pteropodidae; genus Eonycteris; species Eonycteris spelaea. Next base: position 10,258,429 of record PUFA01000037.1, read on the forward strand.
GGAACGACCAAATGAGTTCTTTCCAATTGGTTTGAGTCTAGAAATGGTTGATGATTTTAGCAGCAGATAACGACTTTCACTGCAGAATCATGCTTTGCTCAGTACAGGATACCACTGCGAGTGGTCCTTGTAGGAGCACATAATGGATAGTGAAGAGAAGCGACTGAAAATTTCACTTTTGCCCTTCTCCCACTCTGGCCGGCAGAGCTCACCGGAAGCTGCCTTCTCATACACTGGTCCTTTTCTGGAGAATTCCAAACTCAGTTGTCAGTTTCAGAGCAGAATTTCTCCCGGAAACTCTTTAACATTCGGTAGTCTGCTTGATCCTCTCGGGCCTGGTTCCAGCACCTCTTGAATTTGTCCTGATCACCCGCCCCCCTTAACCTTCCTGACCCCCCCTGCCTACTCCTACCTTTCTTTCTCCCCTTCAGCCTCTTCAGGTGGCTGTTCCATCCTCTGCCCTTCATGGCATCGCCTTATCTGCAGGGTCTGGCTTTCCCCTAGCTGTGCCTCTTGCAGAGATCTCCCCTCCCCCTCCCGGTGCCACCTCAGTCTTGCGGCCCACCTCCCACGTATGTTTTTGCTTCAGTCGCGTGTTTGTGCCCTCTAGGGCTGTTTGCATCCACTGTGAAGGTACAAGTGCCGTCAAGACAGCTGCACGTAACTGGGAAGGGGCGGGGTAGGAGTGATTATCGCAGGGATGCTTGCTCGGAGTTTTGATTCGCCTGCCTTGCCTTCCTTCCCTTCTTTTCCTTATTTCCCTCCCAGCTCAGAACATCCACTTAGAATGTATTTTAAAAACTTGGAACCTTAGGTTTTAACATTCTGCCTCCGTGTAATAAATAAATCAATAAGCCGATTGCCTCAAGCAGTTTGACTGCCGACTGCATTGGGGTACCTTTTGTTCTTCAGTGAATCATTATTTCACACCAGGCAGCTAGAGATGAGTGTGGGGGTAGGGCTTGTCCTTGCCTCTCATTCCCAAGCTGACCTGGGAAGCCATTATTCCCAGCGATGCGGGTAACGTGCAAGCAGCCCGCCAAATGCTCTATTTCTTTCTTTTTGACAGTTTCCCCAAGGTGTGTGTGTGTCATAAACACATTTCCCACTTGCCGGAATAGTCTTGGTTTTGTTTTGAATCTGGCAGGTCCTCCGATACCACATTCTTAAATCTTACTAACATAATTTATACTAAAATTACTGCCTTAACAGAAAAGAAAGATTATATGATTTTCGATTTGAATTGAAAATTAGATCCAAGTTATGACAACACTGAGACTTCCTAGACCCTACAGATTAATTACCATTATCTTAGCATGAAATGCTTTTTGTGGTAAGATCTACCCTCCATTTATTGTTTCTGTCAAAACCTTTGGTTGGAAAACATTTTTACAAGGGGAATGTTGGCCTTTTTAAAGATGCACTTATTTATACATGGTATGCTTCAACCACAATGTGCTTGCACTTTGTTTTTAGCAATAAAAACCTACTCTTTAGGTATGCCCCTAAAGAGTAGTTTATAAACTGAATTTTTGCAGATAAATTCATATGTCAAACACATGAGGAGCTGTTATTTTACTTTATGGATTCTTTCATAATTAGAAAAATGACTCCCAAATTCGTTTGAAAAGTATAATGCTCGTATGTTAGATCTTGTTTAGATGAAGTAATTTTATTAAGAATCAGGCAGATTGCCAATGCACTTCAACTCACAGTAGTTCTGGCTCAGCTATACCCACTACATCCCAACAGGAGATGGCAAGTTATGTAAGTAAATTCTGCATTTCTCATTGTTATTCAAAATGATTACACAGGAAAATCTGCCCTGTTAAAGCCACTCATTTCTCTTTCTTGCCTCATTCTTTCGGAGAAAGTGATGTGCCAGCTCAGAGCTGGGACTATTTATGGTGTTCTGCTGGAATATTAGGTAACTATTAAGTAATTTCTCATGAGCCTCTCAGCCTAGAGTTTATGATTGTGTGTGTTCTGCGTATCTATTCTGTGTAACAAACCACCCCTGCATTTAGCAGCTTAAAAAATTCATCATTGTTTCTCACCATTCTGTGGGGTTTTGCTCAGCTGGTCGGTTCTCACTTGAGCATCCTGTGTGTGGTTGCAGTCCAGTGTTGGCTGGCACCGCAGCTGACGGCTCACCTGGGCTAGGTGACCAAGAAGGCTCATTTACATGACCGCCACAAGCTCATGTCAGCTGAGAGAGCACAGCTGGGCTGTCCACCAGAGCATGCTTATGTGACCTCCTGTGTGGCTGGTTCCTCTCAAAATATGGTAGTTGGGTTCCAGGAGGGGGCATCTTCAGAGAAGTGTTCCCAGAGACCTAGGCAGAAGCTGCAAAGCCTCACAATTCCAGAACATCACTTCTGCCACATTTTATTGGTCAAGGCAAGGGACTGAAGTCAGTCCAGATTCAAGGAGAAGGGACTTAGTCTTTGCTGTTTGATGTGAGTTGCAGTATACATGTGGGGTGTGTTTTTTGACTATCATAACGTGTGTCAGAAGAAGGGCATTCTCTAAAGGAATACGATCACATAAATATGAAAGGCAGGAAAGACATCGTGGTGCAGGGTAGGGAGGTTATGGAATAATTCATATGTGCAAATGAATTAGCCAGCCTTGTTGGGTAGAACTCAATACTAGGGAGCACACACTGAATGTGCCTGTTTCCATGGGAGCCAGGTAGCTTCCTGTAGAGAGAAGCAGTCCCATCCACTGGCCCCAGCCACTCATATCACAGATGCTTACATCACATACCTGGTAAGCAAATTTAAATAGCACAGTTTTCAAGGCATATTTACCTAAGAGCTCCTGCAAGCATGTTTCTTACTCATACTGAGTCAGTAAAACCATAGATTAGAACTGTACATTATTTCACAGACACATAGAGAGCTAAGCCGTAATATGCCCACTACACTTGTTTTTCAGTTCACGTGTGCTCAAAGAAGGCTGTGCCCATGGGCTGCCTTATATACTTAGAATCACACTTTGGGGTGTTTGAGAAAAGGTTAAGTTCTGGACAGGTGCTTGAAAGTCCTGTTAATCACACTGAGTCACAGTTCCCGCTGTGGAGTGTGGCTGGTCTGGATGCAGGGGCTGAGTTGTCAGAGTTACTTTTCACCCTTGTAGCATTGCTTCCTTCCCCCTACGTACGCCTCCTCGCCTCCCTGGGGATTCAAGTTTGTATTTATCTGTGCTGAAAATTTAGAGGCAAGATAAACACATTTTTTTATAACCAGAGGCTATGCCAGGAAGGGATTTGGCTTTGCATTGGACATATGTTAAAATGTTGGCCCCTGGGAAAGGTCGGAAGGATATCCCTAGGTATGAAGCAGATATTCAGGGAGATTGATAAAAGTTGGATCCAGAATATGGCTATGTGGGATCAGTCTATTGACATGAAATATACTCTTATGGAATGCTAGGCATGGAGGATCCTAGAGATGCCATTTGTGTAGGGCCCGTATCTTTATACTACCACGAGGGCATTTGGCAAGGGTGAGGAGCATGGAAGGAGGCGTGGGAGAGAGGGTGAGGATTGGGGCACCAGACAAACATGAATGTCAGGGCCATGAAAAGGACATGGGAAGGGATGGACTTGACTCTTGCCTGACTTCCTCCAGGCGGACCATCCTAAACAGAGACCTCGCCTGTTCTTCGGTTCCAATGAAGAGGCCACACCCTCCCCATGACAGCCTAATATTAATGGGGACCCACATTTTGTCTTCCTTCCTCACTTCCCTTCTGACTGTAAATGTGGACAGAACTCCTACTATGTGTCATGTGGAAGGATAAAAACACGTGAACTCTCATGTTGGGAGACATGCATAAACAAGCAAACAAATAAATGTAATTACAGATTCTATTTGCAGATGATAGGTATTTTGCAAAAATAGGAGTGATAAAGAATAACAGGAGGGGTTCCCATTTCGGTTAGGATGTTCTGCGGTGACGTGAATGATCCCAAAGGCGCTGGTTACAACTTGACGTGTGTTGTGTGGTATCTTCAAGTTTCTTAAACTGCACGTTATTGTAGTTCAAATTAGAATCCTTATTGCCCTTTTCTGAGCCCACGCTGCAGAATGCCAAATGGATGGCAATCCAAGGACGCAGGGGGAAGCCAGCCCAGAGGACGGCCGGACGCAGGGGAAGCCAGCCTGGATGACGGCCGGACTCCTCCTGCCTGATCTTTCCTTACCACCGCTTTCTCTCTGGGAAAGGAGATGTGTTTGGAGATGTGTTCTGGAAGGAAGCCACCCTCGCCCAGTCCTGTGCCAACGTCCGGGCCTTGACCTACTGTGACCTGCATGTGATTAAACGGGACGCCCTGCAGAAAGTGCTGGAATTCTACACGGCCTTCTCCCACTCCTTCTCCCGGAACCTCATTCTCACCTACAACCTGAGGAAGAGGGTGAGCTGGCAGTTTCAGTTTCTTCTCTACCAAGAGCAGTCCCCATACACTTAAGATCACCACGCGGGCCAGGAAAGTCCTTCTGCTGTTTATTTAAGGGTTCTGTTTATTGCTTGCTCTTCAGAGTTTTTGCTATAAAATGAGGGAGAGAGGAATGTTGCTAGATTAAAAGATGGATCAATTTTGGTGCAGAAGAAATTTGTTCATGAGCGTATCTTTGGGCTTTTCTCCAGCAATATCTAGACCTTCTAGCATTTTGAAAAGATGAGTAAAACATGAGGTCATTAGTCAATAAATGGCTAAGTGGGATCGCTTAATTAATGTAAACAATTCTCTCTGGTGACTAGGACCCACTTAGTGGTGCGAGGACTTTTTTTTTTAAGAAAGGGGAATGATTTAGTTGGGTCGATAAAATAAGAAAGATAAGGTATCTGATGGCCTATGGAAAGTTTTGTATACAACTGCCAATTTTTGTACATAACTGGTTAGGAAATATTAGTTTTAATAGCCCAAAAATTTCTCATCCAAAGTTGTTTATTGCACCCTCAAATCATCAGAATTGCTCTATCTGACTCTGTGAGAATTAAAATATTTGTCTTATACTCTAGGTTTTTGTGATTGATCTTCTCGCACTTTATCTCTTATTGGTTTTATTTGATTTTATTTTTTTATTAGTTTCATGCATACAATACATTGGTTAGACATTTGTATAGTTTATAAAACGATCCCCTTAAATTGTTCCTTCTCTCCTCTGGTTTTCCACCTAGCCATCATATTAATGCTAACTGCATTCCCTATGTGTGCTCCCCATCCCTGAGACCATCTGTCAACTACTTATTTGTACTTCTTTAACCCTTCACCCCATTCTCCCAGTTCCCCAACCTCCCCTGCCCCTGTCTGTCATCAAATTGTCCTCTGTATTTGTGTGTCTGTTTTTGATTAGTTTGTTCTTTTTGTTTCTTAGATTCCACATGTAAGTGAAATCGTATGGTATTTATCTTTCTCTGTCTGATTTATTTCACTACTCAGCATAATAACCTCTAGGTCCATCCATGTCATTGTAAATGGTAAGATTTCATTTTTCTTAATGGCTGAGTAATATTCCATTGTATATATGAACCATGATTTCTTTATCCAATCGTCTGTCACCATTTAGCTTGCATCCATATCTTGGCTATTGTAAATTGTGCTGCCATGAATATTGGGGTGCATAGATCTTTACGAATTATTGTTTTGGTTTTCCTTGGATAAATACTCAGAAGTGCAATTGCTGGGTCAAAAGGTATAGCCATTCTTAATTTTTTGAGAAGCCTCCATATTGTTTCCATAGTGTCTGTACCAATTTGCAATCCCACAAACAATGTATAAGGGTTTTTTTCTCCTCATCTTCGCCAACACTTGTTTTTTGATTCATTGATGATAGCCATCCTGACAGGTGTCAAGTGATATCACATTGTGGTTTTAATTTGCATTTCTCTGATGATTAATGACCTTGAGCATCTTTTCATATTCTATTGGCCATCTGTATTTCCTCTTTGGAGAAGCATCTGTTCAGATCTTCTGCCCATTTTTTAATTGATTGTTTGTTTTTTTGTTGTTGTTGAGTTACTGAGCTCTTTATATATTTTGGATGTTAACCTCTCATCAGATGTATCATTAAGGAATCTATTCTCCCAATCATTCGGTTGTCTTTTTGTTTGTTGATGATTTCCTTCGCTGTACAAAAACTTTTTAGTTTGATGTAGTCCCAATTGTTTTTTTTTCCTTTGGTTCCCTTTGCCCAGGGAGGTATATCCAAAGAGAAATTACTGTTAGTAATATCAGAGAATTTACTGCCTATGTTTCTCCCTAGAAGTTTCATGGTTGCGGGTCTTACATTTAAGTCTTTAATCCATTTTTGAATCTATTCCTGTATACAGTGTAAGAAGGTGGGAAGTGGTCCAGTTTCTTTTTTCTTTTTTTTTTTTTCTTTTTCTTTCTTTTCTTTCTTTTTTTTTTTTTTTTGCATGTATCTGTCTAATTTTCCCAACATCATTTATTGAAGAGACTGTCTTTACCCCCATTGTATATTCTTGGCACTTTATCTCTTAGTTAAATCAGTAACAAGGTAGCTTGGGCCCTGCAAAAATCCTCTGGAAGGATTGTCATAGAATCTTTCCAAAAATGACCCCATAATCTTTCCTTCCAAACTGTTCCTCTTCTCATGGCCTCTGCCCCTGTTAACATTGTGTGTGCCACCCCGAGGTTCCGAGCTAGACACCCTGGCACCCTCGTCGATGCTTCTTTCCTCCATCCCACTCCTCAGGTTACTCATCAGATCCTGTCGTTTCCGCCTGGGCTCTCAGATCTGAGTCCATACTGTGCTTCCACCTCTGAAGGCGGGTCTCCTTGAGTTCGGGATACAACACGCCCATTACAGACCCAACCCATGTCCCGGATTGTGCAGCAGGCTCCAAATACACCCCACCCCCACCTTGCGTCTGTCCTCAGAGCAGTGCTTTCTCTTTGGCCACTTGCATGATCTTGAAAACTAATTGGATCATGTCATTCCCCTCTGTGAAGTTTCTTTGCTCCCACCCTGACTACACGATAGTGTCTGAACACACTTCAGCATGGCTTACACGGTTTTTCACCTCTGGCTCAAACTTAACCACCAAGCCCCAAACTCGGTTACTGTTTCCACGCCCAGCTCTGCCACCCGATCGCCCACCGTGAGAACCTCACACAAGTGTGCAGGCATGCCACCCCTTTCAGAGCACTGTACCTCTGCATGCGCCTTCCTGGGCCGAGAATTCTTTTCTCTTCTGCTGTGTGTGACAAATACCTGTTAACTCTTAAGATTCTACTGAAATGGTTATTTGTGCATTCATCAAACCCAGGACGTGCCAACTGAACTAGTTAGATACATAAAACTGAATGTCACTCAGTCTCTATCTCCAGGATCCTAAAGTCTAATAGAGAAGATTGCCACAGGAAGGATAGTGCGGCACGTGATGCTAAGTACAGTGAGTGTGATTTGTAAAGGGATTGTCCAAGCATAAAGGAGGGCAGCCAAAGGGGAGAGGGTTTGGGGAGAAAGTGTCCCTGGGTGGTACCTAAGCTGAGTCTTAAAGGATGAACATTCCAAAAAAGAGAGGGAGCAGGTGGTCCAGTTGGAGGGGCAGTTTGAGCAGGGCACAAAGAAAGGAAACAGCCTTTTGTCTTCCAAGTCCTTTGTACAAGGTTTCAAATGTCCATCATTGGGTGACCCCAACGATATGCTTCCACCTGTTTTAAATATTGTGAATTTCTCTGCTTTATGTGTCTATGCTCAGAGACCTGGGAGTGGCGGGGGAGAGTGCACGCAAAGATTTGGTGACTTGGTGTCCTAGTGGCCGGATGATTTTTATGGTTCTGTGGTTTGAAAGCTGGCCATTTAAATTCCTGAGGGGAATGGGCAGTGGTGAAGAAGAGAGCATTGACAGTTCTTCCTTGCTTATCTGAAAACATGGATACGTTTGCTGGTCAAGTGTTTGTTTGTTTGTTTGTTTGTTACCAAGGTAATAAATGTTGTTTATGACTTCTTTAAACTTACATAGTACTCCCACATAGTGACCCCCTGTGAACTGTAAACAACCAAATACATGTACAGTAGTAGCATTGGTCGCCAAAAGGGAGGGGGCAAGGAAACTTTACAATTGGGAGAATGTGTCAATGTTCTCGATAAGGCAGTATCCGCTCAGATGGCCATGTAGGATCTGTACCCTCAAACATCTCACAACTCTGAATCTCCTTAGTCAAGTAGAGTCTCTTAAAGTCTGTTTTTTGATTTACTTCTTCTTTTTATGAAAGCAAGTTGATTATAATCAGCTTTCAGTCTTGCTGATAATATCGGTTGAAAAAAATGTGTCGTTTGGGTTATTTGGAGGAGTAATCATCTTGGAATAATTGTGGATCAAATCTGTCTTAAAAAAACAAGAACGACAACAAAAACACCACCACCTCGGTGGTCAGATTGTTTTCATGAGTCTAGAATGATTGACGGCTCTACAGAAGAGAAGACTCTGGGCCACAGTTTTGATGGGCCGCTGTGCAGCAGCAGTAGGCACGGACTGTATGGTTACAAGGTGCAGAGGAAGAACCAGAGCTGCAAACAGTATAGGAAAACCTAGGAATAGATCCGAGCTGCCCAATGAATGCAGTAGGCAGCTTTGAATGCTATCAGGTTTTATGTCCTGAAGGTATTTAGGTCCCCTAGATACCCTCAGGGCCTTAGGCACCCAGTATAGAGTCCAATCAGTTGACCTTCAAATTTCCTTCCAGTCTCCGATGCCAATGAGTCTGGTATGGAGGCAAGAGAGTTGTAGCAGCATCCTTTATATAAAGAGGTAGCCATTCTTTCTCTCGGAAAAAAGAGGCTTGTCATTTTGGTATTGCCATTGTATTCTTCATTGTGTCTCTGAGAATGAATTCACAGTTACACAGGGCATAGAAGACGAGAAAGAACATTACATGCATGAATTATCCTTGTAGCTATTTTCTTCTGGCAAAGTGAAGTATGTTCTTGCGGCTGCTTCTATCTTGGCAAAATCGAGCTGTTATTTGCAAAGATTCCTGCGAGCACAGTTCCTTTGACATCCGTTTGAGGAATCGTTCGATCTCGTAGACCTGCTCCCCTGCACAGCAGCAACTCTGAGCTGGAAGGTGCTTCGATGACCATCCAGTCTCTCCTCCATTTCCCTTCCACCACCATTTCACAAACTTGACATTTTCTAGGAGGTTCACAGAGCTGGGTTAGTAATGAAAGAATCGGAGCCAGAAACAACTTGTTGACCAGGCTGCCTTCTGCTTCTCACAGCTTCATGGCCTAGCCTGGCCTCTGTATTCTAAGCCTCATCTTTTTATCCCTAAACCCATGTGTGTGAGCACCACCCAGCTATCAGCACTGCCCTTGGGACCCAACTCAGGAAGGGACCTGTTGTCTTCCTCTGTTTTCCCCCAAAGACCCTTGAGGTCATGGGCGAGCATGAAGGAGGCAGGACCTGGAGACCGATCCAGCATTTGGACCTTTGGTTTCCCTTGCCTGTGGCCTCTGAGCCAGAGGAGACCTCTGTCTGCATCCTGCCTCTGCCACTTAGTGCTTCTGCAAGTTGCAAATGCTTCCTCGTTTATAAAATGTAGATGATGAAAAGTTCTACCTTGTAGGATAATTGAGAAGATTAAATAATACTTGCAAAGCTCTTACACACAGGGTCAGCACATAGTACGCGCTTATTTAAGTTGTGGGTAATTGTGATTTTGTTTTGCCCACTTGACACTCTATTTCGCTCTATTTTTTTTTATTTGTGCCTTTTGGAAAATAAAAAGAAGACTGAATCTTATTTGTTTATACAGGATACTCACTCTTCTGAATAGTCTGTTGGGTAGATTTTTATCCCAGGCTCCTCTGCACCTCTTGCAGCAAAAGACAGGCCAGATGATCTGACAAGTGGACATGGTGGCCTCACTGTCATTTTTATCTTCTGCTGGTGGAGAGATCAGCACTCACCGCTAATCTGACCAGTTCCATTTAGGGAGGGCAAAATTCGGCTGTTCTGACATCTCAAGTCAGTCACCAGGGAGTCAGGGTTTTGCCAAGAGAAAAGCACAGTGTTTCTTTCTTCTGAGGGAGGTGGCATGTAGTTTTCCATGAAAATGAGGAGAAGCGGGGCCTTCCTCATCCCAGACCCTGGGTTCTCCAGGGCGCCAGGCTCGCCTGGCATTTTCCTCCAGGCTGGGATGATGTTCTATTGCAGTCGGAGTTTTGCGCACCATTAAAAGTAACATTATTACCAACTCCAGATATTGTGCAAGCTACGTCACGATGTCAGCATGTGTTTCCTGCCAGCCTATTAAATCCTCCGTACAGCCTCATGACACTACAGAAGCGACCCCATTTCTCAAGGGAATAAAGCAGGACCCTGTGGAGAAGAGAATCACTTCCCAAGGTCGCCCAGCTGATACGTGGTGAATTCCAAACCCTGCACGTGCCCCTCTCCTGCTAAGCAGCATCGTGTCCCCTGTTTGGCCTCCGCTAAGTGTGGCTCTCAGCTTTTCCCACGTGGGGATTCTGGCTCCCACTTTCTCCCAGTCTGTTGACTTTTCAAAGGTGGTACAGGTCGGCTCCAGAATATCTCCAATGTCATTCCCTACCTCCCAGCACACTGAGAAACTTGGACAGCACAATCACAGTAATATCCCAGGTTGGGAGACGTGGGGAGTTTTCCCTCTTAGAGACAAGCACACCGTTGCTGGGTGTGCTGGGGAGGCATGAAGCTCTCACTTTGGTTAGGCAGCAGGTCCTGCCCGTGGTGTTAGTAAGTTGCTGGAAAGACCACCAGCTCTGGGGCTAAGGACCTAGGTTTAAATCCTGGTTTGACTACTGACCAGCATTGGCCCTGGGCAAGTAACCGAACTATCGTAAGCCTTAGTTTTTCCATCTGTAACCAGGGTCTAATAAAAGTTCCTCCTACTTAGGTGTATTGAGACGATCACATATATTAAAACAGCAAAAATTAAAAGTGACATTGTACCTGTAGGAACCATTCAATACATACTATTTGTTTCCTTTCCCTCCTACTGCCTGCCCCCTCCCTTCACCTTCTGCCCCCTCTACCATTGGAGGTCTGAGTTCGTGCTTTACTCTCCTTGGCCTATAACTAGATCTTTAATTAGTGTTTCACTTGGGCTCACTTACCATTTAACCAGAGATGAGGTTTTACTCCCAGGTGCTGCCAGGGGGATGTGTCCTGCTCAACTGAGGACAGTAGGGGAAATGTAACAATTAAATGGTGTACTGCAGACAAGCCGTTAGTTAATTCACAGCAGTCAGTGCATGGGATAATTGGCATGTAGGTATTTGGGAGGGTGGTTCTCATTCTCTGTGTGTGGGCCTTTATTTTTAAAGCTAATGTTGTTGTGTATTTGAGTATTTTTTGCACAGTGTTTGCTCATATTAATTTGTTCTGCGATGGTCCCTTAGCTTGATAAGGCCCCAACCTAGTGAGTACGGGAGAGAGCTGGGACTATAGCTACTGGTGCTTTCAGAGCAGAGGCCTCATAATGCTTGTTTTCTAAAACCAGTCTGCCATAGTGAACCAGCTTGAATACTATATGTGTATTTCTAGCCCACTTTAACCAAAGGGGATTTTATTCTGGAGAAGAGAAGATCGAAGATCAAATCATGCAGTCTCAGAGAGAGAGAGAGAGAGAGAGAGAGAGAGAGAGAGAGAGATCTGCTTATAAGTGGCATTGGAAAGCCTTTCAGTTTTCTCCCTGAACAAATTTTTATGGAAGGTTGATAAGATGGAAAGAGAAACCCCAAAGCCAGGTCTTAGAAATATATCTCCTTCCCCACTGAATCATCACAGCCTAAGTTTTAAAAATGATCTCTATATAGCCCATATTTTCCTTGTCATCCCTCCATAGTGAGGGCTTCCATGGAATTAAAATCATCTATTAGACTGTCAAGCCATAAAGATAATAAAATCAGGGTGTTGGAATAGGAGTGCGGAAAGGGAATAAACACTGTGAGTGACAAGATCATAATTCTTTCAGGACAAAAAAAATATAAATCGAAGCCAAGTCTCTTTTTCCCCAAGGGGATCAGGGAGTGATGTTGGGATCTGTGCAGCCTTCCATAGATCCAAAGAGATCATCCCTAGTACCCCCAAACATAACAGAACCCCACCATGATCCCAGGCGTGGGAGGTAATGCAAACGTTCCACGCTTCGTGATGTATAAATCGACTTCAACTGCAGGTGGTCAGGCTGTACATGCGGCCATTTTTAAGGAAACAATGACGTTCTGGAATGAGTGTAGCTTTAAAACTAGGTCTTCACATCTGGGCTCAGTCACTTGCTAGCTGGGGGCTGGAGAGGGGAGAGATTGAACAAGTACAGCTGTTCCCCTCCTGTTGAGTCATACTTTCTACTCCAAAGGGTAGCTCTGGGGAAGGATGATCACATGTCAGGCAGAGCCTTAGTGTAGCAGGTGCACAGTCGAGTTAGTCCCCTGTTATCCACGGGGATGGCAGCAGCAGAGCAAGGGAGAGCAGCAGCCATGACAGCTTGGCTCCTAGAATAATCATATGGAGGCAATAGGGAGTGGTGGTTAAAAATGTGGCCTCCGGAGTCAGAGTACTTGCGTTTAAATCCAGGCTCTCCTTCATGACCTTCGGCCAGTTGCCTAAACTCTCTGGGCTCTAATGTATTCATCTATAAATAGGGGCAGTCATAGCTCCTTGGAAGGGAGCTCTGACATATCAAGTTCTCGCTGTATGTGTTGCTGTCATTGCTCTTCTCGATGAGCTTAGCTCTTCTGACAATGCAGAGACCCCATTGGGTGCTAAACATTTTTTAAGGGGAGTAGAGCCTGAATGTTAACACCTAGAAATTTCTCCTACAGATGATTCCAAGATCTGTGCCTGGGCCCCTCGAGTAGCACAGAGGACCAGGTGATTCCTCAGTCAAGTTTGGTAAAGAATGGTGCTGTGGGACTCCTCACAGACCTGATTTCCTCTTACGACAGAGTGGATGGAGGGAACAGTAGAGTCCAGGGTGGAGGAGGGGCTGGGGAAGGAAGTTGTAGTGTATCTTACCAGCCTTGATGTACTGTTACACAGTGCGTTCACCAAAAGGTAGAAAAGATCTGACCTAGTTTAGAAGACCGTGAGGCCAAGGCAGCCCTTCGGTGAGTAACGCACTTTCCTAATATTTTCTCAGAAGCGCGTGTTTGACTCATAATAAATAGGGTGGCACTAATGAGTCCCAGGTCATGGGCTTGGTCCCCAGTGAGCATGTTGGCTTCTCAATGACTTAGGTGTTTAGTCCAATGTTTCTCACACTTATTTGGCCCCGCAACACTTTTTTGAATCATACCGATCAGTCTCTATTATCTATTATAACATCTCTCAGAGCCGGTGTTTTGCAGAACATCTTTAGGGAACAGGGACTGTGCTCTCTAACATCTCTCATGGTCCAAATGGTGAGTGACTTGTCGAGTGGGCAGGTCTTGTCTGTGCAAGATCTCAGACCCAGTCTCCCTGCTGTCCGAACATCCTCCTGAACTCAGCGTTCCCCCACCTGCTCCCAGGTGCCCAGTTGGGCATCCATTTTCTACTGAGCAGCCAGCCTTACGTTGTGGGAGAGGCCTTTGTCCTCACGTGCTAATAGAAGGCTGTGAAGGATGTTTTCTCCCTGGCTTCAAAGTCCCTTCTTGCAAGTTACTTTCTCATTCTTTATTGGCTCAAATTGCATGGTCCTGGCTCATCTGCCATGCTTCTGTGTCTCCCTGTTCCCATCAAAGTGCTCCTTGCACTCTTGAAAATTTGCTCGTTGGTTTTGAGCGTGTCCTTATGATTCTGCCGGTGAGTCATGGAGGTTTTCATTCTAGCCTATGCTCTTAGTAAGTGAAGAGTCAGGATTTGAACCCAGGCTGCTTGTCATAATAATAACTACCTTCTACAATGCTAGATTAATGAAAGTGTATGTCAGTTCAACCCCTCCAAGGGGGCTTTGAACCCGTACATCTAAAGCTCGCACCCGAAAGCTATCTCAGCCCAGACATCCATGCAGATAGTTTCTGATATAATAATGTGTGTCATGGGCCCATCCAGTTTTGCTGCTTCTCACTGCAAATTTTGCAGTTGACTTGTTACTAGTGTTACTTAATGGTTGTGTCCTGCCTGTATTTAACAGACTTTAGAGTGAAATTCTGAATCCACAGTGGAGCCATGACTCCATATAGTTCTCTTTAATCTCTCTAGTGTAGTGAGGTCCCCTGTCTATTGATCCAATAGCATTAGTCACTTTCTTTAGCTGCCATGATACTTCCAACTCACTGTTCATTGTATGTCTTTTTTGCAGTCTAGAAGCTCCAGAAGGGCTGGGCTTTTTGCCGGATCAGCTCTCTTGGAGCTTGGTATAAAATAAGCTTTTAGTAATTGAATGAATGAGCGAATGAATGAATGAATGAGCAAACGAACCAGCTGATCAATAAACCAGTCAACCAGCCAACAAATGAACATGCAAGTCCGCCAACTGATATTGGGTTGTCCCCCTCTCGTTATTGCTATAAAATTTGAAAAGCCTTGACTATAAGATGGTTATCTGTAGAGACCTACTCTACCTCTCCCTCCAAGGCTTTGCCCCTATATCCCATACCACCCCTTCCCCCTTTTCTCTTCCCCAAGCCCTGGGTATAGAGGTCTGATGCCAGCATAAACTAATAAATAATAATAATAATAATAATAATAATAATAATAATAATAATAATAAACTGCATTTATTGAGTGCAGTGTATATGCTAAAGCCTTTATATGCATTATTATCTCATTTAGGAGCTCAGGAAACTGAGGCCCAATGAGGTTAATAATTTTCCTAGATCCATAAGTGAATTGGAGCTAGAATTGGAGCCCAAGTCTGGCAATTGCCAAGACCATATTCTTGCTTTTGTGCCCCTGTTCTAAATGAGGCCCTGCTTCACTGATCCAAGGATAGCAGCCCTGGCTCATGCACCCTCGGTTCCCGGAGGAGGATGTCAGCCAGACAGTGGCTTTGGAGGCTGCAGCCTGCCCTGCCTGTCTCCTGTATGATTCCGTTACAGAGGAGGCCTTGGGCTGCTGTCTAAGGGTGTCTGGACCTCCCCAGCACCGCAGAGCTACATGGCTGATGGCACTGGAGGGTCCGCTGTTTGTTCAGAGATGGGGGAAGGGGATGCAGACAAGTTCCCATA
The DNA here is from genome assembly GCA_003508835.1 of Eonycteris spelaea. Classification (NCBI taxonomy): domain Eukaryota; kingdom Metazoa; phylum Chordata; class Mammalia; order Chiroptera; family Pteropodidae; genus Eonycteris; species Eonycteris spelaea. The sequence continues at coordinate 10,273,605 of PUFA01000037.1, forward strand.
CCAAGGATGGAGGGAAATAAGGCAGAGTGATCTTCTTTTGCAAGTTTCTCTTTTGCATGTGGGTCCACCCTGGTCCCGCAGAGGGGGTATAAAGCCTTGTTATGGTCTGTGGCAGGAACAGTCAGTGCAGCAATTTGTTCCAGCTCATCATGAGAGGCCAGAGGAATGACCTTCAGCTGGCACGTGGGTGGTCAGCTTAACCGGAGATTTGCAGCTGGGCAGGCTGCTGCAGAGTCAGGCGACGGCCAGGGCTGTGGAGAGGCCTCAACGTCAGAGTGGGAATATGAGAATCCAGTTTTACTTAAGAGGAGGTAGCCCGAAGGCTCCAGGAGGGAATTTGTCCCAGACTTACAGGGTTAGGCAACGCTGGGATTCTTCTTTTCTGGAGGTGTCTGGCAACCCCAAGGACAAGTGAATGAACGTGGACTAGAACGTGATGCCCTCTAGAGACCAGCGTGAGCTTCCTGCCTCTTCCACCCTCATTCCCACGGTACTTGGCAGTGTTATAGGGACCCAGCAGTGCCTCAAACCTTTCACTCCAGGCTTTTGCATCTACCTGACTGTCCCTAGGCTGCCTATAGTAGCGAGAGCCAGAATATCTTTCAGGACAGATTTAATTTCTGAGAAGCCCCTGGCTCCAGGCAGCATGCTGAAGGCGGTGTCTCTCCCTTGGGGATCTGTTCGCGGCAGCTCCTGCATTCTGCTGCATTTCCCAGCACACGCCTCATAAATGCTTAGACATGAAGATGCCTCCTGGTTCACAGAGTGTGAATTTTAAATGAGGATAGGTGTGCGTGTTATAGCACCTAAATCCAGCCCTCCTCGGGCTGGAGCATGTGCATTTGGTGCGTGCTGTTGGTGAGTGTGATGGTGCATCCTAACCCCGGACCTCTAACCATCTGGGTGAGTAGAGAAGCGAATTGGGGTCTCAGTGACTGTAGTCAGGGGGAGGCTTCCCCAGACATGGAACACATCCTATGACCGATGGCAGAGAATGGAAGAATAATATGGAAAAAGAAGAGATCACCTGCGGAGTTAGGACATGGCACAGAATACTAAAAATCCTCGGTGAGGGAACTTAATGCACTTACTATCGTGGTGATCACTTAGCAAGATATGCAAATGTTTAATTATTATATGATATCCCTGAAATTAATAGAATGTTATCTGTCAGTTCTATCCAATTAAAAAAAAAACATTCTGAAAATCCCGACAAAGGAAAGTAGAGCCCCGAGGGCCCCACAGTAGCTGGCAGCCTTGCCTCCCTGAGGCCTCCTCACTCAAGCCCTGGGAGGAATTTCACCGTAGGAACTTCATTTAACCTTATTTCATGAAAGAAACAATAGAAGACTCGGGAGGCGTGAGGGTGCCGGTTTCCTCTGACACCGTCTCTGTTTGATTTTTCACTCTGTTCTGGAAAGGACTCAGGAAATTTTCTCTGAGAGGAAGCCACTTTCCTTTGTTCTAGGACAGTGAGGATCTGGAGAAAGAACCGGGCTACGGGAAAGAGAGGGGACTGAAAAAACAAAGGCAGAGGCTACAGAGACCGAAACATTTCGAGAGGACGGACGAGTGGATCCCGCAAATGACCTTTACCGAAGAGCGGACCTCGTGTCTGCTCGGCACAGCCCGGCTCCTTGCCCAGGGAGGCACAGGCCTTTGCTAACCCCAAACTGGGAGCCGGGCTGGGAGAGAAGCCCAGGGAAGGGCTTGCAGGCCACGTGCCATTCCCCAGCCCTTTGCCTCAAGGCCAGATGAGCCCAGCAGCGGAGAGGCTTTGTTTCACCCTCATGCTGCGTGTGAAGGCGGTGGGGAAGCTGCCAGGGTCTGCGTCCTGGGCTTTGTGTTTAAGCGCCTCCTAATTCCATTCTGACATTTCTCTCGGGTTAGAACCTGAACAGGAGGCTTTCGGCTCGAGGCTTGTGAAGTAGTGCTGGAGGCAGCTCCTAATTATCTGCAGTCACCGGCGGCAAAACTCCTTGAAATCTATAAGTGATCTTTTCAAGCAGGGCTTCTGTCTCCACCAGCCCCAACCTACCCGAGAGCAGAGGTGCGTCCCGCCCTGTGGGACGGGGGCAGCACGCCTGTGCTCTGTGCCTCCTCCTTCCCTCTGGCCCACTGCTCTGTGTGCTCAGGGTCACAGAGGGAGCCAGGGTCACAGGGGAGCCACAGCTGCCCCTTGTCACTGTGTAGGCTTTGGCTGTTGTCTCCTTCTGCAGAGCCAGGTAGCGTTTGTATGTGCTTCGTGCACGCCCGCCTCACACCCATGGCAGGGAGTTTACAGGCCTCCCGGTGGCTGGTCGTCTGCAGCAGTGCTGCTGCTGTGTGTGTGTGCGTGTGTGCATGTGTGTGGGCGTGTGCACGTGTGTGCATATCCACGTGTGTGCATGTGTGTGTGCACGTGTGTGCATGTGTGTGTGCCTGTGTGTATGCGTGTGTGTATGCGTGTGTGGTGTGTCAGTCCTAAAGGAGGCAGCCACCCTCACTCTGGAGGCTCTAGGGGAGACTCCTTCCTTGTCTCTTCCAGCTTCCCGCGGCTCCTGGCAGTCCCTGGCTTGCGGAAGCATGGCTCCAGTCTCTGCTTCTACACGCGGGCAGCCTTCACCCTTGCCTGCATATGTCCAATTCCTCCCCGACTTCTCTTAAAAAGACACCAGTCAGTGGGTTTGGGACCCACCTGAAATTCAGGATGATCACATCTTGAGATCCTTAAATTAATCACAACTGCCGAGACCCTATTTCCAAGCAGGATCATAGTCACAGGCTGCGGGGTCAGGACTTGCACATATCTTTTGGGACATGTAATGTAACTCAGGGCACTGCTCTTTCCCTCCCTATTCTCTTCCCTCACTTCTTCCTTTCTACTCCTCCGCCTCCTCATCCTTCACTTCTCCCTCCTCCTCCTCCTTGAATACCCCCCAGCACAGTTTTCTTTTTTTTTTTTCCTTCTATAAGAAATATTCTTATATAAGTTGTGTTTCTTTTCCTGGATAGTTCTTGGAATAAGGTCCAAGTTTTGGGTAATCTTTTCATCTCAGAGTGATTTATCATTTTCCTTTACTTTCTCATGGGTAGTGTCTACTTAGAACCCAGTGGAACTCTCTGTTTCACAGAGTCGCAAAGCACAGAAGGCATCAGGATCTCAGAAGAGAGCTCAGAAGTTAGAGAGAACTTCATGCGAGTGGAGGTTGTGAGATGTTCGTTAGTAATAGCTAAACAGCACTACCCCCTTCACGCATATGGTTGAGAACAAGCCTGTGTTGACCTGCTAGCTCTAATCTCCGTCATGTTCTTGTTCTAAAACCTTCGATGGTTCCCTACAGCCTGAAGATGAAGCCCAGACCTGAGATCCTATGTAAACTTGTACCTCCAGCAGCAGTGCTCAGTGCACCTCTGAGCCATTGTCCGATCCCCAGGACCCCCTGTACGACGGTTACAGAATAAGCTATGCACTTACTGCCACACATGTCCTCTCCTTGGGAATGTCCTTCACCTACCTCAGCCCCTCCCATCAGAACCCAATCCAGCCTTCAAAACCCAGCTCAGATTCTACTTCCTGCAACTCGCCAAGTCTACATCCAGCAAGAATCTCTCGCTTCTCTGACTTGTCTTTCCATGGTAATATGTTTCTCCTTTAGAGGAGGCACCACTCACAGTTCCTATGTGATTAAGCACATACCTAATTTTCCTCTGGTTTTGGAGGACTTACTCGTATTTTTATTCTTCATGCTGTGCTTGTCCTTAGTAGACAATAATTTAAGCTACTACAATCAGAACTACGTTGTCACTCTCTCTGCCTTTGCTGTTGAAGTCTAAAGTTCGCAGGTGGGAATTCCAGCCCCTCATCCTCAGCTCACCTTCTCTCTCACCTCTTTCCAGCAGGCACCCTCAGGCTGACCAAAACAGCCGCCCCCCCCCCCCACAATTTGTTCTGGGACATCCTGAGCAACTCCTTAGTCTTGGGCACACAGATCACCCTGCTCTACACACAGGCTCTCCTGACTGAAGTGAATTGTATGTCAGGCTCCATCTTTCTAGAGTGTGACAGATATGTCAGTTGTTCCCTGCCCTTACCCCTCCCAATACCCTCCCCTCTGTAGAGCCCAACTCAAAGATGCCCCTCCATAATGCTCTCCCAGGAAACTCTTCTCACCAGCTCACCACCACTTCATCCTTCTTCCCCTGGGAGCGCCTAAGTGCCTGAATGGAGCAGGACCCCCTGGGGAAAGCACCCGGTGCCCTGGATGAGTTGTGAGGACCTGGATTCTACCTCGTTTGCCATTAGGACAAGTAACTAATCTCAATTTTGTTAACTGTAAAATGAGGAAGTTAGGCGAGCTCTAAGGGTGTCTGTACACGCTGTCTGCTCTGGGGAGCACGTGACACAAATGCTTTAAGCAAGACAACCTGGAGACGAGGCCTCTGAAATCTTGGCACATCCTCACCCTGGTCCCTACTTGACCTGTAATTCCCATCTTTATCCTTTGATTCCCCATAATCCCACCCTTGCCCAGCTATGAATAGGACAAAAAGCCACCACCAACAGTTTAAGAGATTTTAAAGGACAATTAGAAGACCATGATTCCTTTGCCATGACTTGGCTTACAAAACTGGAGATTTGGGAGACGTTAAATTCCTGAGCCTGGGAGAAGTTAAATTCCTGAGCCTAGTTCCTGGCTCAGTTTCTACCAGTCCCAAAGCTGTGTCTGATTTTCCCTGTGCCCTAGATAAACTTGTCAGGACCTACTTGTTGCTGCCCTTGGGGCCCTGGCTTCAAACTCTGTGCCACGTGCATGACTTTGTATGAGCTGACATGCTTTTCACATCTGTACCCCACTTTACTTGGGGCAAGGCACTTTCGTCAGATATTTTATCTCATCTGATTCTTGCAACAACGTTGTGAGGATGGTGTAATTTTTACCCCTGTGTCCCATATGGAGAACCTGAGGCTCAGAGAAGTGAAATGTGGGAGTGGGTGGCAAAACCAGAACTTGAACTCATATCCTCCACCTCCAAACACCATTTCCTTTCCATTAGCTCACCTGCCTGCAGTGGGATGGTGAACGGCCTTGGGTTTCTTCACGCAAGGGCCCGAGAATGTTCCACTGACAGGTGGCCAAGGGACGCTGTCTCACCCCTGGGTTGGTTCTGTAAAACAGTCTCTCTCAACCTTTAATGTGCACACAGATCAGCTGTGGTCTTCTTAAAATGCAGAGTCCAATTTGGTAGGTCTGGGCAGGGGTCAAAATTCTGCATGTCCAACAACAGGCGCCCAGCGAGGCTGGCGTTGCTGGTTGGAGGGCACTTTGAAGGGCACCCTGAGTGGCAGGGCTGTAAACAGCTGTGGTTGAAACACGCAGAGGGGACAAGACAGGGACTCTGTACGTGCCCGCGCCAGTACCACTGTTCTCCCCCGAAGGGCAGAGGCTGCGGGGAGGCCCAACAAGTCTGACCCCTGGGGTGTAGAGGGGTCACTTCCCGTGGAGAAGCAGGTCACGTTGTCATCCCTCGGGCTCTGACGGCGAAACAAGGCAGCCTCTCAGGGGCACAGTAAGAGGCAAGAGCTGCAGGAGAAGGTCACACTGAAGACCCTTTCCCACCCTGACACCGCGGTTCTCAGTGCGGGGCATGTGGCACCAGGTGAGGATTTCAGGGCTGAGGCTTTGAAGAAAGCTGGGGAGAGGCAGGCCACGCTGAGAGGACTGGTACAGGGGGACCTTGGGGTGACAGGAGCCTGTAGGGTCCAGCAGCCTGGGAGGGTGAGAATGTCCTCACAGCCCCCAGTTAGAAAAGCACCTTAGAATCAGTGCCCTGGGATGGGCCAGCGGGCTTTTGGTACAGGGTTTGGGGTTCCTCCGGGAGGTCCTATGGCTTGATCTGGGCCTGGCATCTCCTAGGGGAGCAGCATGTTCGGTAGAATAATGACATAAGATTATATAATAAATTATGTGGTTGTATAATTCATACAGTAGCATAACATTTAATTTTTGTTGGTTCTATTTATTATCATTCCCCAATAATGTTTCTCCCTAATATCAGCCCTGGGCTAGGCCCTGTGCTGTCTCTGAAACACATCTAAGACTTTTAAGGGCGGGGATTATGGTTTGGGGATTATGTGTACTTCTGCACATAATGGTTAGTTGCTTCGTAAATCCTCCACTAACCGTAGATTTTTATTTTTTTCTCCTGATCTTTCAAAAGTGGATTCAAGGCAGATTGAGTTTGGCGTGTTTTCTTTTGTGTTGTGTTTGGCGGTCAAAGCTGGGCATGAAGGGGTGGATGGAGATCATGGGAAAAGAGAAGCCAGATACTCGCCCTCCCCCTCCATCCCCATAGTCTGCCTGGGCTCAGGAGAACAGCGTGCTGGTTCCTGTTGACCTGTCACATGACGCATCACCCCAGGACCTGGCCTGCCTGCCCTTGCAGCTGGGGCCTCTGGCAGAGCCAAGGCACGTGGCCGGCGATGCTGATGTCCCTGAATACACGCACACACACTCGCACACACTCACACACTCGCACTCGCACACACACTCACACACTCACACACACTCACACACACTCGCACACGCTCCAAAGCTGCTTTACTCACTCGTTCCCTAGCACAGGATGTCTCCTCAGGGGTTAAATCATTTTTATGTAGTTTTTTGTGTGTGTCATGACTACATGCCCAGTCAGAGTACAATAGATTATTTTTTATGATGATAAATAGGCCTCATTTCACAAATGGAAAGCAGTTGGTAGAGTGTCCAAATAAGAATTAGCAAAATCCTAACCTCTAGAATCCTGTGACCCCAGCCTGGTCAGTCATGAGTTAGACAACAGATATGGCCTTTGAGTGGCGTCTGCTTTAACCAAAAGGTGCAAGTGCCCTGGAGAAGAACCACCATTTGCACGTGAAAGTTGGGGACAAACTGTGTCTTCCTCCAGGACCTTATCTTCTTCCCAAGTCTTAGGTGTTTATTCATCCGCTCACGAAATCTTCCAACAAGTATACTAATACAAAGCAACCATGTCCTTTGCAACATGAATACCAATTAGTTAGACCCAAATTTAAAACGTTTTTACTATAAGGTGCACGTCTCTTGCCCTTCCTCACTCCCCACTCAGAAATGGTAGGGTGAAACGAAAGCCCCAAGGCAGGACGAAAATGCCTCCCCGCTGCCTGCCGAGCTGCCGAAGCCCCTGCCCCCAGGCTCTGTGCTCTCCTGATGGGCAGATGAAGCTGCCTGGGCCCCAGGCCTGTCCCCAGGCCGTGGGCAAGTGCTCTCGGGCTGGACTTCCCATCCCTCGCCCCATGCAGTCAGCCTGGCTTCCTGGCAGGCCCCGCGGCTTCCCCAGCTCCATCCTCTGCTGGTAAACAGCACCCCCAGACTATCGGGCCTTCTTAGGCCTGCAGAGAGTCCAGGTCTCGGCCCCAAGACCACCCAGGCAGATGCAGAGCCCGGGAGCACTTCTTTCTCGAAGGGAAGCTGACTGAAGACCTGGCCAGAGGCCTTCCATGAGGTGGCGTGGGCCTCCTAAGAACGCTGCCATGGTCCCCATCTCTCCCAGGAGCCTCTGCCGGGGCACTCCGACTGCCTTGCATTGTTCAGTTGGCAGCCTCTGCACAAACTGAGGGCAACCAGTCACACAGCGCCCTCCCCGCATCCCGCATCCCCGGGAAATGCCAGCCTGCCCTGTCCAGCAAGCCCTCAACTCCAGTCTCTCACCTCTGTTTTCTCCTCAGGCCCCTCACTTTGATCAGAGGCTCACATGTCTCCCCCATCTTTGGCGATGTAGTCTCTGTTTAACTTATCACATGAAACATTTACAAACGGCTCCCTCCCTTGACTCTTTATTTCTTCTCGGTGCTTTTATCTCTTGTCCTCTTTCTCTATTTCCTTCTTGCTGCACTACATTTTCTGCACTTATAAATAAGGCCAGTGACAATGCTTTGAAATTTTTGTAGTATCCTCTACCCCTGAAAACACACAGACGCACTCAGACCATGATCGGAGCCTCTCTGATCTATCTTCATAACTCCAAGCTCTCAGGTACGTTATTCTTACTCTTGCTCTGCCTTTGGCTCCCACGGCTCATCAAACTTCCTTCTAGCTATGCTTATCCTCCAGACAGCTCCATGAGCCCGTCTCTAGAGGTGAGAGCTGGGAGGGCATTAGGGACGTAATCGAGGCCTGTATTTACTGTCCTTTCCTGGGAAAGTGCCGAAAGCAGTAGCGTAGGACCCGAACCACAATGTTCTCCCTCAGAATCATCCGTGTCCCACAATAACCGCAGAGTGCCTAGCACTGTGCTAGGAGAAACGCAAGCAATGCCGAGGTCTGGGCGCTGCCTCACAGGAAATCGAGGACTGCGGAACGCAGGCCGGGAACCCCACTTCCCCTCTGCTGTGCCCCAACACGGTTCCCCTGGGAACTTAGAGGTAACAGCTGTGAGTACCAGTGCATCAGGGCTTCTGGTCAAATGAGGGGAGTCCTTTCGTGACACCTCTCTTTAGCCAAAGGTCACCTTGAACCCTTGGTCCCCTTTTGCTAAGATTCACTCCAGCCAGATTCTCAGAAATCAAATAAGATTTGTTCTAGCCAAATTCCCAGAAATAAAATATAAAATTCCTTCAGAGTTCATGGCGACTAGAACTGATCCATCGTCATTTTCTTCATGGGTTTTGTTTCCTCGGCCTTTCCATGGCCTGACTGGGTGCTTCTGAGAAGGCCTGTGCTCATGGAGCACCACCAGCTCCTGCCCTCGGCTCCAGCGGGCGACTTCCTGATGCAGCCTCAGCAGCTCACCCCGCTGTCTTCCTTCCAGGAGTTACGAGAGCACTATCTCCAATCGATTTACTTCAGGCAAATTAACAAGGTCTTGCCTACCGGGAATCCGGTCCATTCTCTTTAATCTAGCTGTGCTCTTCTGCTGACCCCCAACATGGTTCCTTTGTGTGGTTCTTCAGAACACACCCACAATGTGGAGATAATGGATGCAGACCATCACCGAGGGGAGCAGCAGCAAGGGCCCCGGCTGTCCCTGCAGGTGGGCAGGCTGTGCACCCTTTGTATTTGGTACCTGAGGCCACTCCCCAGCACACAGAACACCGTCTGTCCCCACAAGGGGGTCACCATCTGGTGTAGGGCGATGTGAGGCCTTCTGTGCACCACCTGCCTCCGTCCTCCCCTGGCCTGCTTCCCCGCAGCAAGGCTGGGGTAGAACAATGGCTCAGGTGCAGCTTGGTGTCAAGATCCCAGGGCTCAGAGCACAGGAAGGAAGATGGTCTGAGTCTTCACTTCCGCCAGCCTCATCTCCTACAGCTGCTGTGTTCCCGGCTCCTCCCTCCGGCTTTGCCTCTCCCGCAGTCTGAGCAGCAGGAGTAGCAGGACCGCCCAGGACGGGTCGGTTTGGCCTGGATCCCTCTGCATTTCTCTTGTCTTTTGGTATTTTCTTGCACGTTTATCTGTGGCATGTAATATTTATCAGCGTGTCTCAGTTTAGTAATACAAATTCATTCATGCCGTTGTTGGTAAACTGTATGTTTACAGAAGCCAAATGAAGAGGAAGTTTGGCAGTATTCTGTTGTTTTTCTTTTTAATGTCTTCGTTACCCTGGATCATGCAGCGGTGTGATTCAGAACACCCTCCAGCTCACACTTAGCAACACATACCTCCCCCATGTGAGGGATCCAGCGACCAGTTTATCAAACCTGCGATGGGCCAGTTTAAATGAGCGAGCGCCCTCTCAGGTGGACTTAATATAGTCCTTTTAGAGTGATTTCATATCCGAGGGAAGCAGGCACCCTGTTCACTCTGATAGGGATGGTTAAAGGTATTGCTCGCAGTTCTGGCTCGAGACCGTTTACCTTTCCCATGTCTTAGTGTCTGGACTTGGGTTTGCTGTCGCGCTGATCCCTTCCTCATTTCCACTGCGACGGAAATGCTGTCCCTTCCTCTCTCTTTTCCTCCTCACTCCCTGTCGTTACCATGGAAAAGGACAAGGGATATGCTGGGGCTGTTCTGGCTCTTGCAAGCCTGAGTTTGGTTCCTCAAAGGCTCATTAATAAAGAAAAATATGTTTTAATTATAAAATTTAATCCGAGTCTTTTTCTCAAAGTAGGGAGAAAGGGAACGAGAAGGCAGGTCACCTAAGGAGGTGACTGTTTCAAATTGGCCTAATTAAATCCCACAGGCAAATTACAGAGGATGAAGATAGAAGCCAGAGGCAGCCCCTAAGTAAAACTCGAAAGGCTTTCCAGCAGAGAACGGCCTCTGGCAGTGTAGGACTGAGGACCTAGAAATAAAAAAAAAAAAAAAAAAAAAAAAGAAAAATATGCCCAGAAACAATAGAATTGGGTAATCGTGAGAGGAAGAGCTGGTACTGGATGTGAGAAGCCCCACATCGTGGCTTTTCTTCAGGTCTAAATATACTCACCATTGTTAGAAGGTAAAAGTCCATTTAAAAAAAAAAAAAAGGAAGGAATAAGAAGAGCTTTATCAAAGAGTTAATTTTGCGACTCTATTTAAAGAATATATTTGAATGTCATTTGAAGAAAGCAGGGTGGGACGTTCTTTTCAGAGACGGTGTTTCCCGGGGTTGTGGGGGACCCTTTGAATGTATTGACGGAAACAAATTCCTCAGACTTGATCGTCTGGCTCATCCTTGTCTGTGGGTGCCCTCCTGCCTGTGCGCCCTTCTCTCTATCACATCATCCCTCCCTTCCTTAAACCCCTGAGTAGGTCTTGCTTTTTCCGAGAAGCTTTACTATCTTTATTCGGTTCTTATCCTTCGGCTCTTACTAATTCTGTGGAGTTGCTGCAGATATTTTGTTCGTTGTTTGAGTTCATTGTTTGACTCTCCTCCTGGCATCCTGGGGTGATCTTTAGGACAGAGACTAAGATGGAGCAACTGGGCTTTTCTGCCTGCAGGATATTTAACGCCGTGTCCTGGAGCTGGGTTCAGGTTGCTCTCGGGTCCACCTGCCTCTGGCTCACAGGGGACACTGTCCATGGACCGTCTGTCATACAGTTAAGGTGACTTCTAAACTCCCAGGTAACTTAGACTGAGAGTTCACTTTGGCTACAGCCCTGTGGTCTAGTTCCAAAAAACTGCAAGCATTCTTAGAGTCGAAAGGCTGTCAGTGGGCGCTCCCTCCCCCCCCCCCAGACTGTTAAGGAGCTTTTGTCTCTGCGTTTTTTTCTTCCCGACCCATGCTGGTCTCATTTCTGTGACAACGAGTCTGGTGACGTCAGAGAAATTCTGCAGGGTCAGCCCCAAAGGCAAAGCTCCCGGTGAGTTTGGGTCCTGCCAGGTTGGCATAATCTCTGAGGATTTCCCATGGGCAGACATGTCTGTGCAAAGGCGGGATGGCAAACCATGCGGTCTAGTGAAAGCCTCCAGCTGTTGCCTGAGGTGGGGGGCGGTGTGCTATCTTATTCCAGCAGCTATGATGCAGGATGAAGGGCTCAGTCCTAGACACTGTGCAGGAAGACAACTGAGCCTTTCTAGCCCTTGCCAGGACAGAGAATGAGAATTTTTGAGCATAATTGGCCAATTACCCTCTGAATTCTGTGTACTTTTCTTTGGCACAGCTCTGTATTCTGGACTCTTCACACAATCTCCCACTTTAACTTCTTGAGCTTTTCTTTTCTGTTTAGTAAAATGAGGAATAAACCCACATTTTAGAGGCATGAAGGAATACGAGAGCCTGTCAATATTATTTTTGTAGGCTAGTAGAACTTTAGAGTGAGGAGAGGTCTCAGAATGTCAGTAGCAAAACAACTAAACTAGTCTGACTAGAACTCTCATGAAGGATGTAACAGTTTTGCTGGGGGTGCCACTGAGAATGTAAGAGTAGAGAAACTGGGAATTGGGAGAGCCTATCAATTAAAGCTATTAAGTTTCAAGCAACAGAAAGCGACACTGGCTAATTTCAGTGGCAATAAAAGATACTTTTTTGAATGGGGGTAGAGTAGCTCACAAAATTGAAGGAATAGCTGAAGAATCAGGCAGAGAAAAAAAATAAGATTCCGGACAGGCCAGGCATCCAGGCACAAGACCATCAGCACACCACCGGTGGTGGGTGGATCTGTTCCAATTGATTTTCCTCTCTTCCTATTTCTCGGAGAAGAGAGAAAAATGGCCAAGAGAGAAAGCTCAGTTGTCTCAGCTTGGGTCACATGTCCAACTTTAGCTAGATTTCCTAATTAGTTCAAAAAGGTGTGATGTATGTCAGTGATATGTCAGGCCGTGTTGTGTGTCAGGGACACGTCAGTGAAGAAAATTGGTGACTTCAGGGATCACTTGGTGTAGGGTGGTCAGAGAAGCTTTCATGGATTAGGAGACATTTGAGCAAAGCTCCAAATTATACGAGAGCAGATTTTGTAGATATCTGGGGAAGAGAGCCCACACAGAGGAAACAGCAAATGCCAAGGCCCTGCGTGTCCAGACGAAAGCAAAGAGGCCAGTATGGTTAGGATGCAACCAGCGAGAGGAAGGTGGTGGGAGATGAGATCAGAATTGGAGGTGAGAGAGTCACCCTTGTAGGACAATATGTGGGTGTCTTTGTCCCTTACTCTAAGGCAGATGGAAACGTTGGAGGATTTTGAGCAGGAGAGTGGTGTGCTGTGACTTGGATTTTGGAAAAGTCCATCTGGCAGTTGTGTTGAGAACAGAGTGGGGTGGGGCGAGGGTGGAAACAGGGAGATCAGTGAGGAAACACTGTGCATCCAGATGACAGGTAATGGTGACTTGGCCCAGCAGTGGAGACGCAGGGAAAAGGGGTCAGATGCCACAACAGAATTTCCTGTATGACTATGAGCAAGAGTGGAGGCCAGACGCAAGGCCTTTGGCCTGACTAACTAGAAGGATGGAATTGTTACTAAGTTGGCAAAGAAAGTTGGCAAAGACTTTTAGAAGATAACGTTTGAGGGTTGTGTGAGGGAGGCCCAGGTGGGAATCGGGAATTCAGAATCAGAGATCGAAGGGAAATTCTGGGCTGGCCACATACATGTGGGAGTCGTGTGTGTGTGTGTGTGTGTGTGTGTGTGTGTGTGCGCGCGCGCGGCGTGCGCACATGCACACGCATGTGTAATTATAAAGCCACAAGCTGGATGAGATGGCCTGGAGTACATACCCATAGGAAAGGGAAGAGGTCAGAGTCTGAATCCTGAGTAGAGGAGTATAAATGTTAATTGACCTGATCGTATTAATTGAATGAAGGACTAATGTCCATAATTCTAAATGCCAACAAGTAAGGTAGATAAGCATATAGTCTTTTGTTCCTGAAGAGAAAAGGTAAAAACACACACCCACCCTAAAGCCCGCCTTCTCTTTTCGCACCAGATGGCTTTCTTTCTTTCCCTCGGTCTCTTCCCTTTGGTTGTCTCCTCTCATCACTGCCACCTCTGTGGCTGAGCCACTTAGCTGAGACCTCTCTCCACCAGCGTCTTGAGCATAGATGCTTGTGCTTGGTCTCTGGCTCCCTACTTCCCGCTGGAAAGTCTCGGGTGGAGACCCAGGTGTTAGGGCGTGGGGAGGCTGAAAACGAAAGACCATGTTCCACTTGGCTTCGGCCCCTCCCGAAGTGCTTTCCTTCTTTGTTTTGGTCTTACACCAGAACGTGGCTGCAGCCTCTTTTAGGAAAAGCTGAAGTGAGTACTTAAGCCTACAGGGTGGTGATGCTTGGGGGGAAAGAGACAAGGCTCTTGGGGCACACACTAGGTGTGGATACCAGAGGGGCTGAGAAGTCTCACAGACAAGGTGTTGCCTCCTTCTGGGTCTCATCAGGTGAGGGGGAGTTCATTGGTGGAATGGGAGGCTGTGCTCAGCATACACAGAGGCCCCACGGTGTGAAAGAGTCTGGGAAGTGTGGGGACCCTAATCATTCCAGACGTAATGGTGGAGTCTGAGGCATGAGTGGATGGGAGGAAGAAGCCAAAAATGAGGCTGGAGGATTAGATGGTGGCTGATTACAGATAGCCTTGTAGTTTTGAGGAGCCCCCAGAGGCTTATGTAGGGAAAGGATGTGGTCTTTTTTCTTTAACTACATAGGAGGAGGAGGATAAATATTAATATTAATGGCTAACATTTCTTGAGTGCCTGGTCTTTCACATTTATTATTTCATTTAATCGTTCAAACAACTATTAAGGTTTAGATGGACACCCTCTCCAGGTCCTAAGAAGACCTGTGAGCAGAGAGGCCATCACGGAGTCAGGGCCTGTGGCCTCCTACCCTCCTTCTGCCACAGAGTTTGGCATATGCGACATATGGCTCAGATGGCAGAGGAAGCTGAGCCCCCCTGGAAGGTTCCTGCCTCTGCTCCAAAAGCTGCTCCCTGGAGTCCATTGTATCCAGAAACTTGGAGGCAATTATGTAAGAATAAAAGCAGATGCTTTTGGAGTAGAATGCAAACTCTGCCTAATTGTAAGATAAATGTAAGACTTAAAGAAATAAACGTTGCATTTTTGATGGGCCTTGAGCTGGGCCTCTATTTTCTCTCTTGCTCTACGTCCCTTCTGGAATGTTTTAGTGGGAAGATTCAAGAAGCTCGGCAAGCCAGTGTTCTGACCCCCAAGGAAGAAGCAGCTTCTGGTGAGGTGTCTGCAGGTGGGGGCTGCCTGAGAGTAGCTGAGCCTGGCCGAGGAATGGGAGGGCCCCCCTAAACGGCTCAGTAGGAAATCTGTTCAGGTACTCAGTGGCCACGACCCCCAAAGCATCTGCCTTGTAAGTCAGTCACCCTTTGGAGTTGAGTGCAGTATAAGTAATGACAGACACCTGGATTTGAATTCCGTTTTTTCGTTGAAAGTCTATGATTCCTTGTCACAAGTTTCAGAAGCTTGTCTGGTAGCAACATGGACAGAGCTGTCTGAGCCAGCAACTGGTTTTTTAATCTTCTGTAGGGGAGCAGAGTGTCTTCTGAAATGTGAGAAATAGAAAAGCTAGCTGAAGATTTTCCAGGCATTTATTTATTGGAAATAAAAAGTAAAAGAGGACTTATAACCCTGCACAGGGAAGAACAGTGAAGCAGCTAAGACTTACCCTCCTAGCCGGTCCTCCCATACTCTTCCCTTCTTTGTCATGCAGTTCAAATGAATTTGTATCCCCCACCGCAACTGATCTCTCCCTTCACAGCCCTACCCAGACCTGCTGTCTTCAGAAGCACCTATGTCCCCTGCCCTGTCAGTTATATGAGGTCTTCCTTATGGCCAATGAAGTTTAAAATCCCAGGAGTGCCTCGGAGCTGCCCACAGCTGGTGTGGCTTATCCTCAAGGAGCAATGCCGTTTTAATAACTATAGTGATATCTTGAATTCACTCAAGTGAAAACATTAATGCAGAACCTTATTAATTGCTAATGGTATAATTTTAGGCTCTGTGACAGGCCAGTATGAAAAGTAATTGAGGATGAAGTGGGCTTCCTGGGGGCACTCACACCCCTTACTTCATCTGCACATAACCAGACAAGCACAGTGCTGCATCGTAGCCCCCATCACAGTCTGGATTGACCCTCAGGTAACTACAGTGCTCAGCCAAATTCCCATAAGCTTTGCTCCTTCCTCAAGTCAGAACATTTTCCAAATTTAAGCTCATTTGATGTGAGTTCTATTCAGAAAGTCCTTATACAATTTGCACAGCTTTCTGAGAAAGGAAAGAAGTGCATTTTCTCTAAGAATTTGAGGCAAGAAAGACAAAAGAATTAGGCCTTGCTAAGTAATACTTCGTTTTCCATCTAGCTTGGTTCATTTAATTGATAACTTGATCCCCTGGTTCTTCTGTCACCAAAAGCAAGGAGGAAGGAGCTTGTCTCTTCAGCTCTGACAGATCAAAAGGGGCTCTGTGCATCTGAAGGATTTAGCTCAGGAAGCTGCTGCCCCCTCAGCTCTGAATGACCCGTCACCTAATCCAGAAGGGGTAGGGGCTTCCTGTGTGCACAAGACTGAACACTGTTCTGTCCTAGAAGGCAGGAAGAGGGAAGAACTCTGCCCCTGAGCCATGAACACACAACAGGTGAACTGGCCAGGCTGTGGCATGGTGCAGAGCAAGGATGCTCTGCTGCAGGAGCTCTGTGAGGGCAGAAGGCAGCGTGGACACCAGTAGCTGGGAAGAGCTCTGGAGCCTCTGCACAGAGCCTGCCTGGCCCACTGTCTCCTCAGGCTCCTCTCCTGGCCTGTTCATGGTGTCATCGCGGGCCGCTTGGTTGCTAAATGTGAAGCTGTGATGCCCAAGCTGACAGTGCATCCCCGAGAGCCCACAGGGCGTTGCCTGCTTCCGCCTAGTGAGGGCGGGGCTTAGGAGGCAGTTCCTGGTGGGGAATTCCTCCTCAGCCAGCTAGCCCTTCTCAGAGCTGTGGCCTGGTGACGGAGGCTGCAACCCCACCATTGTGTGTGTCCTCATGTCCACAGCTGGCCTGGGCCCCTCTGAGCTGACGAGCTCCTAAATTATTCCTGAGATGCTCAGGGGCCTGCATGCCTCTGTGGCTCCCTGGGCCTCCGGCTACCAGAGAACACTTATTTGCTTCATTTGCTCAAACCCGACACAAGTTGGCTCTGCATAGAAAGTCAGAAGTGGTTGAGATCAAAGGTGTGGTCTCTTCTCCACGTGGGTGGTGAAGCACCCTGCTGAACCCGGAGGAAGAACCAGGCATGGCAGCCTCTTTATATATTGATTTTCTCACTTGCTCAGTGTTTGCTCAAGCAATGATTTGTGAGTTTAATAAATGTACCTAGAGCTCTGTCACTTTACCAGAGAACTCCATCAGAGCCTCCCTAAGATAGCTGTGTATTTGACCAGCAATTTTTTTTTAAAGTAACTGAATCTTCATTTACACCATGTATTGTTTTTCAAAGGGCTTGAGTCATTCTTTGAAATCCTACCTCTTACGTGAAATTTCCCTCAGTAACTGGAAATAAGACCTTGAGTTCCTCTCCTTCCTCTAACATGCCCCTTTCTGCTTTCTTAATTATTTAAGCTTCTGTAAATAAATTGTCTATGGAGAAGAGCAGGTCTTGTGATAGAGTAAAGAGAGAAGTGGGCCCAGCTTTGCAAAGGACTGTGCTATGGTAGCTAAGGGTGGAATCTCTGAAGCCACACTGCCTGGGTCCAGATCCTGCCTCCGCCTCTTCTAGCTGGCAATGTGGCCAAGTTTCTTAAAGTCTCTAGGGTAAGTGGCAGGAAAGATTTTTGCTCCAAATGTTAGAGCATTTGATAAAATGTCGAGAGCTGTGTACACATTGTTACTGTAACCACGGGGACTTAGAGAAGGTGGTAAGAGAGTCAGAAATATTTCAGAGTCATTTCTGCTCTTAAAAAGTTTGCAGTCTAGCTGGAGAGATAAAACACAAGAAAATAACAGGATCTTATCTCCCTACTCCAGTCAGTTGGTTCCTTCAATGTCATAGATTCAGCTGTCTTGTAAACAACGGAATCATCAACTTTCATAAGGAAGAAGAGTGTTAAAAAGACAGGACAAGTAAAGTAAATAGCTAGGTGCATGCCTGGATGGTGCCCAGAGGAGAGGATTATAAATGGCCAAGGAGTCTATTGTAGATCGCAGTTGAAAACAGAAAAGCCCCTTGGTTTGATGACGATTGACATGAGTAGACAGCATGAGTATTCCACACTGCTCTAAGTGTCATTTGAAAAGGATGAAGCTGAAGCGTGAGGGTTCGCTGGGCTTCAGTGTGGTAAGAGGCTTTCTGCAGAGCCCGGCGGCCCTCGGGGCCAGGTCAGGAACCCAGACTGTTTGAATTCACCTCTGCTTGCTGCCACGTCTGACCTCAGCCCTCTCAGAAAGTCACCCTGGCCCCTACCCACCCCTGACTCTCCCTCAAAGGAGTAAGACACCAGAAGAAATTCACTAGGACAAATGAGAAAAGCTCAAAAACAGTAAGTTTCATCATCAGTACACTTGATTGGAGGGGTCAGAGGTAGAGAATGAGACAGGGTTACCACTCAGCTGCTCCTCAGCTCAAAGCCATTTGCTGCTACCCTTATAAAAGTGACTCGTGAAGAAGCCACTGTGGGACCCAAGGTGACCTGGCGAGTGGCATGCGCCATTTCACTTCGTCTTATTCTCATTTCCCTGTCAAGAGCTCTGTTCGACTTAGATGAGTCATGCTTGGACACCTGGGATTTAGCCCTGACTCTGTCCCTTTGGAAACGGGCACTACCTGCCTTTTATAGAGAAGGAAATTCAGACGTGGAGTCTAATTTTCCTGCATAGCCTTGGGCAGCGTTAGTTCTCAGCAGCAGTTTCGTAATGTCATTGTCACAATAATAGCAAAAACTAACACAGCATTTACTACAGGTGCTGCCCCCAGCACTATCCCGATGTAACTATTTTAATCTTACCCCTCTGTCGCATTGCTCTGGAAAACAAGACCACTGATTCTTATTTTAAAGTAGGCTTTTGACTTTATTTACTGAGAGCTGCCTGTCAGAACGAATAGGGGGACCCGGCAGAAGCTAGAGGCCTCTCCAATCTCTATTCCTTGACTGACCTCACCAGGCCTAGGTGGTTTATATCCATGAAAGAGGGTGGAGTGGGCAGAAAGGACAATGGCTATTCTTTGGGTACGATAAGCCTCAAAGCCAGGGGATTTGGCAAAGCTACATTACATGGCTCTTGTGTTGACCTAACTCTGCATTTTGCAGACCTGGAGGGCTATTTGTAGAGGACTGATAACATGTTTTTGAAAGGAGTCACCTCTTCATCCAGAGGGAGGGGTCTTATCAGTTTGCTGGGACTTTCCATTTTTTCCCTGATAGCCTGTAGAACAACTTTATCTATTATTGAGTAAGACATATTGATTTCTTTTTCACAGTAAGTTGTGAGGTATTTTGGGAGTAATTCGTTACTCATGGCAGTCAACCACAATGTTTTCAGATGATATACTTTTAAAAGTTATATGGCATTCAAAGTTATACCGATAGCAATGCCGTTCTGACTCATTGTGCTTCAGTATGCTGTCTTGGGAGGGCGATGTGGCAATGTACGATGTGTCTTGACATTCCGCTATGTGTCACAGAGACACCATTGCCCTTAGTTATTTAACGCTAGACTTGGACTATTTCCCCCAGCAGCTTTCCTTCAATCTGAAGCAATGAAGAAGGGCGACTGAATTTCTTCCTGACAGTCTCTTAACCAAAGTTCAGTCCAGCAGAAAGAGGAATAAGGAAATACAAAATGGAAGAAAATCCTAAAGAAGAAGCCATTTACTTTTGATTGATTTGGTCTCTTGATTCATAAATGTATTCTGTGCTCTAAATTCCTTTCCCTCTCCACCTGCATGTTGGATCATTTTAAAGTACAGAATGGATTGAAAGGAAATTATCCTAACACTTTTCTGCCCAAATGGAAGCCTAGCTTCTTATTTGTAATCCAACCTCAGCCACATTATCGTCTACTTTGAGCTTTCTTTTCAATTTGAGAGTCTTGGTGTCCTTACCTGACAGTATTTGCTTTCGCTCTCGCGTCTCCAGTGAGCAGGGACCACATCTGAATTGCTCTAGGCAGCACCTTGAACAGGAAAGTGCCCAGTGAAGGCCTTTTGGCAGGTTGGGATGCACATGGCTCGGGATCAGGGAAGAGCAGCAGCCCAGCCCAGCTGATTTCCACCAAGACACTTACCGGCTCTATTTATACCCCCTAGGTTAAGTGGCAAAACTATCAAAATGTAAAGCTGCATTCTCTACCTAAGGGCTGTCTATCCAAAGCTGAGCTTCTTCTTTTATGTTTCGAAGCTGGCTCCTCCTAATGAACTGATGGATATGGAGTGTAGCAGCTGGGTCCCTGGGTAGTTCTGTGTGTGTGTGTGTGTGTGTGTGTGTGTGTGTGTGTGTGTGTGTGTGTGTGTTTGTGCGCATGCACACGCACATGCACCAGCACAAACCTGCAAACATACCTCAAACCAAGGGTCCTCACTATTTCTTTCCCTACTTCATGTGCATGACATAGAATGACCAGAGAGGGATTTATTTTGATTTCCATGTCATCAAGGCAAAAAATTCACTCCAAGTTCATGTTTTGAAATGCTATTTTAAAATCTATTATTTCTTCATCAACCTCCACTTAGTCATTATTTCATCCATCTAATCACCTGTCCTATTGGATCTCTGTTCATCCACTCCACCATCTACTATTCATTAAGAATTCATTATGTGCCAGACACTGTGGGGGAAAAATACTCACAGTCTCTGTCACATGGACTCAAGCTCTGAGGCTACCAATAAAGAAGGCTCAAAGAGAGTTGGAAACACAGAACTCATCAGAACTGTGACAAAGGGGCTGAGAGTCTTCAGGCTCCTGGGCCTCCGTTCATGTGGCTTAGAGCAGTTGTCTGCCAACTTTAATTCCTGAAGAGCTTATTTAAAAATGTAGGCCCTGGTGCCAACCCCCAGAGATTTAGATTCAGTAGATAGTGGGAGTTCCCCAAGAGTTTTCATATTAACAGGAGATTCTGATGCAGGTGGTTTGCTGACGCAGAGAGCACTTTAGAATCTCCAAGTCTTAGTTCATCCTGCTTTAGTGATTTGTCCGCAGTTGCTTCACTTGCTGAGTGGTTCAGATCAGTCTCTTGTTTAGAGGAGCATCGAGATCTCTGGGGGCTTAACTGTGAAAACCCCTAGAGACAGGAGACAGGCTTCAGAGAAGTTTTTGTTTTACATTTCTTGCTGCTTCCTATCCCACAACAGTTTTCTGGATTGTTTTGAATATTGGAGGGAGGTTGAAAATGTACCTGTCTCTTCCATGTTAGCAAAAGCCGCTGACTCCCTTCCAAAGAACCAGACTCTCTCATGCCTTGATTAAAAGGAGCTTGTTTGCATTCAAGATAATTTCTTATATCTGGTAATAGATCTAGATACATTTTTTTTTTGAGCTAATATCTCATCTTGCTCCTCTATCTAGTGTTGCTCACCATTTCCTCTTGGACAATGAAAAATTATCCAGATGCCTTGCTCCTATGTCCAGGGGGCTTCTTGTCACATAGTTATCATGAAGAAAACCCACATGGGAATCTGCCTTGGTCTTCCTGATCCAAAATAGGCTTCAGTATTAAAGTACATTTCTTTTTTCCCCCTTTGAAATATGCACTTCTCTCTGCTCTGGTGACCAGAATACTTTTTTTCTGCAGTATGAGGAAATCACAATAGAGCACAAAAAGACTTTGTGCTCTTCTTAATCCCCAAAGCATCAAGACATAAATAGTCATTCATCATCGTTAGCAGTTGTTGACCCTTTAACACATGCCAAGCAGGGCCTGAGCCAGACTGAGTGTGGTGACAAAGGCGTGGCCTCAGCCTCCCTGAGCTCATTCTGGCTTCTCACTGCATTCATGGTGAAAAACATGAGAAGGGTTCTGTGGGGGCTTCTGGGTTGGAACCTTGTTTTGTTTTGTTTTGTTTTGTTTGTTTTTGAATGAATAGAGAGCAGCCCAAACTGTGGCCCTGGGCGCTGTCCACGGTTCTGAAATATTGGGCATGTTTATTGCTTTGATTCACTGTGTTTGGGGGTTCATTGCTGTACCTGAGTAGGAGAAATTTTTGTCAAATCTGTCTCCTTAATCACCTCGTCATATATATGAAGGTGCTGTTTTCAAATGAGATAAATTCTGGGGTGACAGGCTTGTATAAAGGAGTGCAGGCTCTGACCACAGAAAAAGTGTGCCTTAAGTGTACTGCAAACTGACCCAAGAGGACTTGAACCTGACCTTGGTCCAGTAAACACTGGGTCTAAGGAGTTGAGCTGGCCTGTCTGGGATGATTCACCACACACTGGCCCAAGTTCCCTGACACCCCAAGGTCCAGAAGCCAACTTGGCAGGGTTCCTTCTGTCCTCCGCATGAATTATTATAGGCATCTGAGAGGGACCTTTCTCGAGTTATTTGCTGTAATTGGACTCATGGATAATCAATTTTTCCCAAGTCCCCTTATTCCTTTATGCTTGCTTATAGTGTAATTGTGCATGTGAAAATCACCAAATGAGCCCTCCTTCCTGAAGTTAGGCAAGGGCTGCTGCCCAGCTTGTCAGGAGCTGGTACCAGAATCCTATTTATTTACCCCTTTTTGTAGCCTCCCCTTGGGAGACTCTGCCTTGTGATTGGAATGGGGGGAAACAATTCATGTGAATTTTTTATATGTTGCTTTGTTCCTTCATCACTTTGTCATAAAGAAGGCGTGTGATTTTTCTTCTACCTATTAAACACTGGGAATGCAGGGGTGAGTAAGAGGCAAGTCCTGTCCTCCAGAAGCTCACAGCCTAGGGAGGCAAGCAAGTAACTGTACTGTGATGTCCCAGGTGCTGTGATCACCCAGAGGTGGGGAACTCTTCACAGAGAAGGTGGCATTTGTACTGGACCTTTAAGGGTGAGTAGGAGCTTCATGGACAGAGAGGGGGTGACAGGCATTCCTGACAAAGAACATGGGCCCGCAAGAATGAAAATACATAGCTGTTCAGGACCTGGTTGAGAGACAGTGGAAAGAGTATGGGGCTCAGCACAGGGGACTGGGAGAGACAGGACCAGAAAGCCATTGTGTGGAGGACCTTCAGGGAGACTTAAAACTTTCAAATGAGGAAAATGCAGTCCTGGCTGCCCTGCAGAATTGAGCTTCTGTAGCTGATCATCAAGCTCCTGACGATCCTTGATGCCTCTGTGCGGATATCCTCCATTTGTATTTTCTTTTGTTCAGGAGGCCTTCTCGGTTTACCCTCTGTCCCCTTCTCCAAGGCTCGGATAAGTGGTCCCTGGGCAGGTCCATCATGTAGCCACCACATTCAGTTATATTTACCTTTTATGTATCAAGCTACCCCCCAGCCACCAGACTGGAAGCTTTCCCAGGTCAGGGGCTGGACCTTCCTTGGTGTTTTTGTCCAATGTCTACAGTAGTGCCTAGTATAGAAAGGACGCGCAGTAAATGTGTCTTGAATGAATGTATGAAAAACTGAATGAATGCTCTAACATTCCCCGTGTGACAGAACCTAACGTGTCACATTCAGGGGGCCAACAATACTTTCATAAGTAATTCAGGTGCTGAGATGTTATCTGTGTAGTGCAGCTCTGGGCTATGAGCAGTGGGAACAGAAATTTCATGAGAGAGACAGCTAGTCAGGAGGACTTAAGGCGGTTATAAGCTAATCTGGCCTAGAAGAAAAGGCTACTTGGATAGCAGTGACGGGCCAATGGCTCTGATTAGCCGAGCCTTTGTTACATAACCCAACCTAGATGTCTCAGCTCACGTGGCTCTGGTGGCTCTTTTCCTCAAGAAAGCAGACATTTTAATGCAGAAATGTATTTTCCATCATTTTCTCATGACAGGAAAAGTCAGGGAGATGGGGTGTTCTGTGCCACATGGCCATCAGTGGAAAGTTTCATTCCTGATGATTTTGCCCTAGAAAATGAGGACTATTAGCTGAAGCATTCATTGGAATTGGCAGGCAGGACCCATCTGTCCGAACAGATGAGCCATGAGCATGACGTTGGCCATGGATGCCCTTTGCGAGTTGACACGCTCACTGTTGGTCCCAGAAGGTAGCCAGGGACCCTGAAGTCAAACTCCAGCTCCACCCTCAAACATGGCAGGAACGATACGGGAAAATTAAAAGGTTCTAAGTGTCCGTGAATCCTGTTCACAAAGCCCATGCACTCTGCTGTGTGGGAAAGGTTCTTCGCCCTCAGCCTGTTTCTTATACTATTTATAAGGAAAATAAACATTATGCCAAATGCATTTCCTTTTCCTGAATCCCATCTTTATATATACTCAATATATTTGATGAATATTTCCTTAACTCTCTGGATTGTTCCTTCGTGATTGACAATAGTAGAGAAAAATGATGAGCAGAGGCCCAGAATCAGATTCAGATCCTAACTCTACCATTTATGGGTCCGGTGGTTATTCAGCTGTGGCTGCATGTTGGAATCACACCCGGGGAGCTTTAAAAATATTCCACCCCAGAGATTCTAAGTTAATTGTCCTACAGCACAGCCTGGGCACTGCGATTTGGGGTTCTAGGGTGTAGCCATGATTGAGAACTATTATATTAAAAGAACAGCCTCGGAAAACTTAACCAAACTCTCTAGGTCTTTTTTTATTATTTTTTTTTTTTGTTTTTTGGCCTGTAAATTTGGAATTATACTACGAAGCTCACAGAATTGCGAGGATGAAATCAGAAAAGGTCTGTGCAGTAAGTGATGACTACTGGTAAGATCATTGATAAGATGTAAGCTGGTGACCTTGAGTTTCCCACAGGAATGACACAGGCCATGCCCTTTCCGAGCCAGAGTGGGACCCCAGGAGAGGCTTTGGATGGCTTCGCGGAGCCTGTCTGGTGCGTGGTGAGCAGCACTCCGCGCTCTGCTAGGGCGGATCACAGCCTGCTTTCCACGAGAGGACGCCCAGTGCTGCCTAGCCAGCTGCGCTTGGCCTCCCAGTGCCCCTGCACTGACCTTCTGAAGGCTAGACGTTTCCCGCTCCTCTGGTTAACGTGTCTTCTTGGTTCTAGAATTATTGATTTCTTGTTTGTTTTTCCTTTTTAATCTCAAAGAAATCAGGCGAACCAAAGCACTTTGCTTTTACTTTCACTTTGTTGTTCGGCACACTGGCTGGTCCCCCAGACTGCCATCAGAAGGCCATTCTGTGTTTGGATGAGGTCATCAAATTACCAGTTAGCTTTATTTTAAAGAAAAGTTACATTAGAGAAGAGTTTCTTCTCATTTTTTTTTCCAGAGAGGGATTCCTGGGGACAAGGGTAAAACTACACCCCCCTTTCTTTCCTCTACCTCTGGGGAGTGGCTGGGCCTGTGAGGGAGAGCTATAGTCCCTGGGGGCCACTCCTAGGGCAGAGATGTTCAACTCTGGCTGCAGTGAGTGACCATGACCGCCAAGACCCTCCTAACATAACATTTTCCAATGGTTCAAGGATGAGAGAGGCCCAATTTACTCTACATAACATGGTTTTAAAACTTTAAGTTTGAAAATGTGAAGTCTCTCCCCCCACACATACCTGGGAAAGAAAGGAATTTGAGAGATTTTTTGAAACACCAAGCATAAGTGGGGCCAGGCCAGCTTCCTGTCTGGGTTTTCCGTCTGATTCGCTCTGCTTGTTTAAGTGCTTTGGTCAAACATCTTTACTGATGCGTTTCTCCCTTACAGCTGTGTGTGCCTTTCAGAAGTCTGTTTACATTTCCATGAATTGGTGTTGACTTTATCAGGTTAAGTTATCTTCTCTGAGTCCCATCAGAAACAGGAAGCACATTAACCCCAGCAAGGCAAGTGTGGGGTTTTTCCAGGAAGGCCTCAGTTCCCTGACACAAATGGGATGAAAACAAACAGTGAAATTTCCAGGAGGTTGTCCTCTGCTCATTCTATACATTGAATTCTTCTCTCCCATCCCTTAAGCTTTAAATTTTACTTTAGATTTGAGATGTGCTGGACCCAATTCTAGGTATCTCAGAAGGACAATCATTCCATCAACTTCTATTGAGTCCGTATACTGTGCCAAGCCAAGGGAAAGAAGATGAATCAGACCCTGGGGAGCTCAGGCGCTAAGAGAGGAGACAGACACGTAAATTATCCAATTCTGAGAGATAAGGGCGATGACCATGAGACGGAGGCACATAGAGGCAGGGAAGAGGAGGGCAGAATCCACCTGTGCCATCAATGCCACCAGGCACAGAACTCCTGACCCTTCTCAAGGAGCTCTGGGTTTCCTTCACTCCCTGGCTGTTCAGTGGGCTCCTGCTATGTGCCAGGCAGTGTTCTCCACATTTAGGATATGGCAGTTAACAAGACAGTCATAGTCAGTGATAAGACGGGGGCTACTTGTGTCCTAAGTGCAATCTCTTGGCCTTAAAGCAGAGTTCAGGGCTGGAAGCCACTGGAAACTGCTTCCTTTATTTGACCTTGAAGTTCATGGTCTATTGTGAGGCTCCAGCTCAAGGCCTTGGCCTCCTTGCAGAGTTCAGGGCTGGAAGCCACTGGAAACTGCTCAGTGCTTGGCGATGGGTTGGCGGGCTCAGAGGGAAGTGTGAGGGTATGTGGGGGAGAGGGGTGTCTTCATCAGGCCCTGAGTCAGTTTAGAAACACAAGGACAAAAAGTTGTGCCAGATCTGTGGTCCCTCCTTGGAGCCACAGGGATGAGGACAGCTCAGACATAGCAAGGGCTTCTGACAGCTGCTTTCTGCAGCTTCTGACGTGTTTTGAAAAAGCAGTGAGCAACTGAGACAGAATCTACTCTGTACCTTGTTGCCTGGGCGCAATTATGTCCCTCCGTGGAGAGCGAATCTCAATTTTATCCTATCCATCCACTCTATGCAGTCTTTGGTTAAATCTCAGAGTCATAACAGGGATCTCATTATTCTAAAAACAACACAAAAATACCTCAAGAGAAAATGCGTTTTATAAGACCTAAAAATTTTATTAACTCAAACCACCAAGAGCTTATGCAGCTGGTGGCAGCCTTTGTGAGCCAAAGCTCTTGCATTCAAGAATTTTCATTAGGATTAAAAAACACTCTGATTATCCAGCCGGGAGTGGCTAAGAGCCAGGGCTGCAGGGCCTGAGTTGTGCAGGTTAAATTTAGCAGCTTATAGTCGCCAGAGAGCATCAAGCACCTTCTGTGTGTGCAAATCCAGCACCAGGTGGAAAGGCCACAGAGTACAGTGGCCAGAGCTCTGAACTGAAACAGGAGGCCTGCCCCGGGCTCCCCACCTTGGCTCCCAGTTGCTCAGGGCTCCTGTGCGTGGCACTTTCCTCCTGTTTTCTGGGTCACCGAGTCCTTGCCGTCAAATGCGAAGTTGAACTTGGGTCTCTCAGGGTCCTCCTTGCTCCAAAGCTCGAGGAGAAGTGGTACGGGTTGCAAAAATTATAAAGGAAGGAGATGCAGAAGGGTGAGGTGACATCGGTGTTAGAGCTTGTGCTCATATCATGACAGCAGTTTTTGTTGGCTGTGTTCTCCCACTGCCCCCTGAGGAGGCCCGCCTTTCTTGGACAGCAGTGACGAGTTGGGGGCACACTGAGCTTCTGAGAGATCTGCTACCTTTTCCTGGGTCAAGGCCCCTCCAAGCAGAGATTCAGCCAAGGAGAACAGGTGACAATGTGGAGATGCCACGCTATGATTTATTACACACACTATCATCGTCAGAGTTTGTGAGGAAAAAAATAGGTTTTGATTGTTTCCAGTTCTTTTTAGCAAGCGGTTCAAGTTAACCCATTAGATATAATGAAAATTCTATCCCTGGTGACTTTATCCTTTGTCTTTGGCACAGATTGTTTCACATTCTCCTCCACACCGTAGCCAAGCTCACCTGATCTTAAGTGACTCCGCCTAATTTACCGTTCACTTAAATTGCATGTAGTTATTCTTACTTCGATGGAGTTTTATTGCCACATGATGGAGTTTCCGAGGCTTGGAAAAGCCAGCGCAGTATCAGCCCTCATGAAATTCTATTCGGTTCACCCTCCTTCTTAGTTAAGGAGGGTTAAACCCTGGTTAAGCCTTCTTAGCTCACCTCATGTTTTGATCAGAATAACGCAAAGAATTCCTCGATTCTCTCCCCCCAGCACTCCTTGTTCCTCACACACCTTTGCTTTCGTTTTCTCTCTCCCAAGGTTCCAGCTGACCACACTAATTTTATTACTTTACAAACCCCGATGCTCTTTCTCCATTCTGTAAAGGGGCTTCGCCTGTTTATTATGCCCACTCAGCAGTTTGCCGCTTGCCTTCTCACACGGCCTGTTTGGCCACAGCATGTCCTTCCTGCTGTGGACGGTTTCCAGTGTCCTGAGATGATGTGGCCCTTGTCTTTGGAGAGTTGAAAATCTGCCCGCTCTTGCATTCAAGAGGAATGGAGGAAAGAGGGGAGGGACACACACATGCACACACACACACACACACACGCACACACATGCACAGCCTTAGACGAGAGGGAAGGGGACCCCAGGGTGCCAGGGGTTGGGTTAGGCATTTGATCGTCTTTGCCTCATTCGATCCTCGTGTTACCTTGTGAGGTGCTATGTAGATTGCTTTCCAAATTTACAAATGAAGCAACATGCTTCAAGAGTTAAAAAGAATGTCTAGTAAAATTGAAAGGAAATGATGTACAAAATCCCATTGCACAAATTCAGCTCTGTAAGAAAAATGACCGTAATTTTCTATAAATCGATCAAGGTTCTATTACCAGCCCCCACGCCTACAAGAGGCAGAACCTTCATCTCAGGGATTTGGGGGCTCCGCTCCACATTGTTAAGGTGTCAATGTAAGTTCTGGGCAGCTCTGTCCAGTAGAACTTTCTGTGATGATAGAAACACATTTGCACTGCTCCTAGCCGTCTGTGACTGCTGAGCATTTGAAATGTGGCTAATGCAATGGAGCCAACAATTTTTAAACTTTATTTAGTTTAAATTAATTTAAATTTAAAGGGGCAATAGCGTTGCTGTTGGCAAGCATAGTGGACAGTGCCGCCGTGAGCAAAGTTACTTGGTGCAGCGGCATTGGTGGGCCTTGGTTGGGGCTCGTCTTGGGAACCGTCGTAGTGATGCATTTTGGGGTCATACACTTCCTTAAAGCAAGACCCGCCTGAGTGATGCTAATGGAACATCTTTGAGCAGGGATGGATGGGGGTCTGTGCTTGGAAAATGGAATGGCAGGAAATTGACATATAAACGTGATGGTTGCCTTCTCTGAGGGCATTGTCCCCGCATCTGCTTCCCTTTGGAGCCCTGAGGCCAGGGCAGCAGGGCCCCTGGAGCTGCTCTTGAAGTTTTCGTTCTCCTGTCTGAAGAATTGCCCTGCTGCCCGTGCTGAGGCCAGAAAGATTCCACTGGGACTCCTCTTGTTTCCCCCCACCCCCCGCCCCCAGCAAAGGCTGTGTTGGTTCAGCTACATCCTCAGGGAGCCCTCCCCATCGTGCCCTACATATGAGCTCATTTTTATGATTACTACTACTGATATAGGGTTAGAACCCCAAGCCCCACTTTCTCAGCCCTGAAAAATCACAGCGACTCATGACCATCTATAAGAATTAGCTCTTCGTAGGAAAATTATGCCCTACAATAGTGGTGCAAAATCTTAGGGATGATTGAACCAGGCCAAACTAATCCCGTTTGATTTCTGTTGCATGTTATAGAAGTCTGGCCATTGATGGCTGAGGCTCAGTACAAGAGAATTGGGCTCCTTTGTCCCTGCCTGTCCTCATCCCAGTCCTCAGTGCAGGGAATGGCCAGAGGAGTACTTAGTGCCTGGGCATGAGCCATCTGGTGCAGGCAATGCACTGGTTTTTTTCAGAAATGCTCCAGAGGCCTATCAGAGCAGGTGGAGGCCCGTGCTTGCCCCTAATGGAGGAGAGCTGGGGGTTTCTACTCCCAGAACCTTCGCTGAGTCATCACTGGTCTTTGCTGCAATAGGCTTCCTCATGAAGACTGATTCTTCGTGTAGAATTGACCTGAAGCCTTCTCTGAGGTCTGGCTGCCCTATGGTCTCCCTCTAGGACCAACACAGGCTGCTGGCAGAGAGTCTGTGCTGGTCAACATTGCCATGGATTGCCACTTTAGGAACCAGCTCTCTGTCTGAGGGGATAGTTTGTCCCTCAGAACATTTCATGGAGCTCCCCTCAGAGCAACAGGCCAGGGGCAAGTGGGGTTACATATCAGCCTCACACAGGCACCCAGTAAGTAAGTCAAGTCTTCAAATTTGGCACTCATCTTCCAGTTCTTCACTCTGGCAGAGACAGCCCCTAGAGGGACAGAGGGCATACAGAGGAGCATGGAATCCACAAAGACAAAGACAAAGACAAAAAGGACCTAGATCATACTGCCCTTGAGTGCAGGGCGGGTCATGGTCCTCTGTGTCTCTAGCACATAGCACAATGCCCAGCACCCAGGAGCCACGGGCTACGTGTTTGAGTGAACGAATGAATGCAGACCATAATTCATGAATTATGCTGCACATGCTTATTGATCCCCTGTGATAAACTTGTATATCCCGGCCTTTTGTGTGGCTGCAACAAGCTCGTTAAATGTGTTATTGCATTTAGTCCTCAACGACCCATTTCACGGAGGGGGACACTGACTTTTGGGTTGGTGGGTTGAGTAATTTGCCTACACATGGCGAGTAAGCAGCAGAGTCCCCAAGGCTAGATAAAGGCAAAAGCAAAACAAAGAAGCAAACAAACAAACAAAAGAAAAAAGTATTTAACAAGCACAATTTCAAACCAGGTTTCCGTATAAACCCTTTCATCTACCTTATAACATTTATGCTTTATAAAATTCTGTGAAGTAGCTTTTACTCTCCTGTTACTGAGGTTCGGAGAGGTGAAGTGACATGCCTTAGGCACACACACAACCATTAGCCATCACACAGAGGTGTTGCTTGCAGTCCCCAAGCAAACCCACAGCCCAAAGCACTTCTGTGACCTCCACACCTCCCTTTCACACTCCAGACAAGACAAGGCCTCTCTTTCACTTGCTTCTCACAGTGGGAGCAGTGCAGGCAGCATATTGGTCTACAGGTTGGAGAAAATATCAGTATTCACACCCTTTTGATTAGGACAATCAAATAAGAAGCCACTGCCCTGTGCGGCAGATCACGTGAGCTGTTCTAGGCCATGGAGGCTCCCAGGGCACGGGTCTGATTTGTCAGTGCCGAATTCCTGTTGGCTCCACGCAGAGCCACCTTGGTCCTGAATCAAATGAACTTCTGTGTATTTGACCTCTGAATTTTCCACTTCATGAAAATCTTTAATACAAGCAGATGCATACTGATTACTGCTTATGTGCCTGGCCCTGTGCTATGTCCTGAAAATGAATAAGACAGACCACAGGGAAAGGTAGAGAGTCTGTGCCAGAAAGAAGAATAAAATACATGCTAATTTGAGGAATTTGTCATGTGCTGTGGGGACAATTAATTTAGCCTAGAAATATATAGGAAGGCTTCCTGGAGGAGATGGCATTTGAGTTAGCCTGTGAAAGACAATGGCTTCTCTGCACAGAGAATGAAGGGTCAGGCATTGCAGGCTAAGAGAGAGAAGAGCTAAGACAGAAGGTCTGTTCTTCCTGACAACCATTTCCCTAACCCCCCACAACTCTGGGCAAAAACTTACCACCCAAAGCCAAACACAATTAGAGAGGCAAATCTATTTCTTTCTGGTAAGCAGGGGAAGGGATCCCATTTTTATATGTATTCTACCCTCAAAGCCTCCAGGCCTGGCAATTAGAAAATGCTCATTTAACATGTATGGAAGGAAGGAGAAAACAGATCCCATTCCCCAAAGCCGGAGTAGAACTGCGTCTCCAGTGCTGAAGCAGAGGGCGGCCCTTGGCGATCTCTTTGTGGGTTAAGGGCTGGGCGCTCCCCGTATGTGGGCCACATTACCGTCTTGACTTTGGCCTCTAAGAGACTCAGAACTAGATCGGCAGCATCCATTAGAACCTCGTGTTCGGCTTCCGGCTGTATCTCATTTATTGCCTTTCTTTTCCCTCTATCCTCGTATTTACTGCTGATGTGATCATTTATCTTGTGGTGCTTTATGCATCTAAATAAGTAGCTTTGAATTTGTTGAATGTTTGGTTGTTGAACCAAAGTGGAGAAAAAAATTTAAAGGTGAATAAAATACGTTGGCAAATACAGGAGCAAACCCAAGGTAGAGCAATACTGCCTGCATAGGAGCGCTCAGGATGGAGAAGGGGGGGGGGGGTAGGACGCACAAGGGTTATCTGAGCAGGTGCCAGGGGAGCGGGCAGAGGGGTGGCTGCCCGCTCTGCTGCAGGGCGTGGGGGTGGGGAGGAGATGACTGCGCACAGCCTCCTCCAGGCCTTGGTATTGATCCTGGGCTCGTAGGCTCTAATTCCAGGACTCACAGGCCAGCCCAGATTCCTGTCAATGTGGATATGCAGCTCGCTGATTCCTCTGATAAACTTAAAACGGGACTAGGAGGGCCACAGGCACCAGGAGCGAATGCTTCAGGAAAGCAAAGATGCGTCTCCTGACAAGATATGAGCCAGACTGGCTGTGAGAGCGGCAGCCAGTTTGGCCATCACTCCTGCTTCCTTAAGCATTGTTTTTGGTAGAATGGACAGCCAAGCTGGCCAAGGGAAAAATCAAAACAAAGTAGGGCTAGCATCAGAAGCTTTGCTCACCATACCGCAGAGGACAGACTCTGGGCCAGACGGATCTGGAAGCAGCGGGAAGATGTATTCACTTCTCACTCATGTTTGTTCTCTCTCTCTCTCTCTCTCTCTCTCTCTCTCTCTCTCTCTCTCTCTCTCTATCTCTCTCTCTCTCTCTCTCTCTCCCTCCTTTCAATCCCTCCCTCCCTCCTTCTCTCAAAGGAACAGCATGTAAGGCATCCCAGAGGCTACAGAGAGTCTAGTGTGGTGGGAGTCTCTAGGAAGAAAGGCACAGAACGGGGCAGATGAGATATGAGCCATGTTCCACACGCCCAAGGCTACAGCTAAATAATGTGCCCCTGACAGGCCAAGGCCTGGGAAAGAGGATGCACTTTGGAGACATAAAGGGCCCTGAGGAGGGTACCCCACCAGCCCCCCTAACTCCCTGAGGCTTTAAGACGTGTTCACACATTAGCAGGGGCCCAGGCAGCAGCCTGGTGTGACCGCCCAGCAGGATTTCTGACATGTGAGTGTGATGTGTGTGTGTCTACCCTTGTGTCTAGCCACTGCTCCCTCCCCCATGGAGGGACTGGGGCCGGGCAGAGAAAGGAGGCTTGTTTAGAAGTGGACCAGGGATGAGTACCATGGGCCAGGAACTGAGCAGCCAAACTAAAGAGAGACTCTGGGGCCAAAGAGGCAGGCTGAGCCGGAAACTGAGAGAGCAGAGGAGAGGCCAGAACAGCAAGAGGCCAGTGTTTAGAGACGGCACTGTGAAGGGAAGAAGTCTGGAATCCTGGAGCAGAGGGCAGCGCCTCCTGGTGACCCCCGATAGCCCTCTGGCCTTTGCTGACCTGCGGGTGGGCTGGTCTGGATTATAGGGGGTGGAGCCGCAGCGCTTCCTCTTCTGAGTGGATCTGGATCACTGTTTGGGTTTGTTAAGCACTTTATTTGAATATGGGATCTATGAAGGCAGAATTGGGCAAAGCAGCAAGTATGACAAAAGGAGCCTGTGTTTGCCAGCAGACTATGAATCCCAGTTCTGCCACTTATGACCACAAATGACTTGGCCTCTCGTAGGTTCAGCTTCCTATTCTGTAAAATGGGGATAAGAATATACTAAAGGGTATTTCAGACTAATTGACATAGTGATTGTGTAGTATAAATCCCATTGTCTCCTGAGTAAGGCTTCCTCAAAGCTCAGCCCCCCAGACAGGTAGTCTCTTTCCAGCCTTGTGGAGAGGGCTGCTGGGCTTGGGGGAGGGCTCAGTCACAATGTCTGTGCAGCAGCTGGATCCATCTGTCTGTCATCCATCCATCCATCCATCATCCATCCACCCACCCACCTCTAGCTTTCTGCATATTTGGTTTTTAAACTAATAGGATTATGATTCTAACCCTCCGTTAACTTAGCTTCATGATGTCACCATCAGACCATCGAGTGACCTGTCTTAAGTGTCTGTACTAATTTGCTAAGGCTGCCATAACAAAGTACCACAGACAGAGTTGCTCGAATAATAGAAATTCATTGTCTCACCGTCCCAGAGGCTAGAAGTCTGAGATTAAGGTGTCCTTCTGAGGGCTGTGAGGAAGAATCTGGTCCAGGCCCCTCCCGTAGCTTTTGGGGGTTTGTGGAATTCTTTAGTGTCCCTCGGCTTCTGCTGCTTCACCCTGGTCTCTGTCTTCATCTTCACATGGCATTATTCCTGTGTGCATATCTGTGTCTGTGTCCAAATGGCCCCTTTTCATAAGGACACCTGCCATATTGGATTAGGGTCCCACTCTACTCCCGTATAACCTCATCTTAACCAATATATCTACAACTGCTCTATTTTCAAATAAAGCCACAGTCTGTGGTGCTAAAGTTAGGACTTCGACAGATGAATTTTTGAGGACACAATTCAACCCATAATAGTCTCCCACTCTTTTTCCAGCTGCCTATGCTTTCTGAGATGGCTCTGTAGGGTCACGCCCACAGGGTGAGGTGCACTTTAGGAGACATGAGTTAAATGAATGCCTAGAACTTGAGCCCATAGCCTTGACTTGCTAGGGCTTAATGTTATCTACTAGACCTTTTTTTTTTTTTAGGCGTGGCAACCCTTGGTTGACCTCATAGATTGCAAGGACCTTGTCAGCTTACAATCCCTTATTCTTTATTGTTTACGCCTACAACACCTGGTCTTCCTAGGTGGTCTCCCACCCAAGTACTAACCAGGCCTGACCCTGCTTAGCTTCCGAGAGTAGACGGGATCGGGCTTGTTCACGGTGGCGTGCCCATAGACTATCTACTGGATCTTATCACCTTGAGTTATTTAAGCCTTTCTCCTCCATGCATAAAGGAAGAGAATCACAGGGTCTCTTTGCCGAGCACTACTTCCACCCCTGGTTGTGGGGCTGTGACGCAAACACCCACTCCGCCTTGTCCCTGTCCCAGAGAAATAAGAATTGTTCTGATGGGAAGAGTTTGGAGACTGTTTACGTAACAGACAGAGACTTTTCACTTTGGAATTGGGAATCTGAATGTCGCAACATAAGACCACATGTTCTAGTCTGCAGGAAACCTTCCCAGAAACTAACCTGACCCTGTCCAGATCATTCCTTATTTCAGCAGGCAGTATCCTCAGTACTTGTGCCTGCACGGGTGAGTGCACATGAGAATGAGTGAGGCGATCCTTGCCCTTTCGTGGTTCAGTCTAGTAATCCCACAAAAGTAAAGGCGCTAACTATACTCTGAGAGTGGTCAGCAAGTCATGGAGACTGTAACTATGAAAGCTGGGTATGAACTGTAACCATGTAATGAGGATCTGGTGATGTCTACTGTTTCATCAAGCATCCAGCCACTTTAGAGACTCAGGATTCCTAGACAGTGACAGTTGTCGTGAGCTAAGGAAACCTCTCAGGTCCTCACATGTGATGGGTGCTCCAGGGGCTGCTGGGTACAGAGCCATCTGTGCTGAGCCTCACTGCAGGTGCACAGCTCTGCTCCTGTCTGCTCCAGGGTAAGTGCGGTCCTAGCATCAGGCTCCTAGGAGCACCCAGGAGCCGAACCCCTTACCTCCTGGTAGCTGTGTGTACAGAGCCCTCCTGGCTCCAGGCGAGCTCCTTCGGCTGGGACGTCCCGTCTCTTGGAAGCACCACCCCCTGCCTGTTACCAGCCTTTCCCAGCCCGGGTCTCCTCTCAAGAGCCCTGGCTCTTCCCACTGCTGCCTAACTTTTCGTCCTTCCAAAGGAGCAGATGCCTAACCTTCTCAGTCTTGAGAAGGGACCCTCTAGCTTACTCTCAGATAACAACCTTTCTTTTTGCTAATGCCAGCTACCACTCACTACACTCACTTGATATCAATTCAATGATTCATTGAAAACATAAATCCTTCCACCAGGGTGGGAAGGAAAGGGAGAGAGGTGAGGGCAAACCGCAAAGCCTTCCTGCCGCCCTTGTGTGCACAGCACAGCACGTGTGTGCGTGTAAGCACATTGCGTTCATTCATGCAAGAGAATTGCTCAGCTCCAACTATGTGCCCGGCACTGTGCTCAGCCTTGCGGGGAGATGCCGAAATGAATCAGGTGGGAATTCTGCTCCGGGGGGCTGATGAATGTGGCGGAGCTCGGATAGTTACATAAAAGACTAATTCAGGACAGAAAGGTGCTGTTTACTATTAGAGCTGAATGGCGATCCTACAACGTTCAAAAAGGGTTGTGCGGCTGTAGCTGGGAGGCTCGAGGAAGGCTTCCCGGAAACAGAGGCGCTCCCCGGGCCTTTGACGAAGAGAGCGGATTTGAAGAGTAGAAATGGGCATGGGGGAAGGGAGAGCGATCCGGTCTGAAGGCAGCACCAACGGCTCTGGGGTGGGGGTGGAGGGTGGGCAGGAGGCACGTGGAGTCCCTCTCTCCCTGGAGAGTAAGGCAGCGAGGGGCCGTCGCGAACACGTGATGCTCCATGCGTCCTGCTGCGTTTACCTGTCTGTGCTGCTTGCTACTGGGTCCATGTTTGCGTGACCGTGTCCCATCTTCGAGTGGGTGGGAGGCCCATTTGCCTGAGTCAATTCATCTGACATTTTGAGGGAGAACAGGAAGACTCTTCAATCTGTTCTGTCCCCAGGACCAGAACGCTGATAGCCCTTTTATAAGCTCCAAAGGGGAGGGAATGGCCCGGCTCTACGAGTCTCATCTTTGTTAGCAGTCAGAGGCTCCTTAGAACACTCCTGCAGACAGGCCACATCTGGAGCCCATGTCCTGCCTCTGGCTGGGACCTTACCCCAGCAGAGTGGTGACGAAGGTCAATCATCCTCCTGCGTGGCCTGCGGGCTTCCCAGCTGAACACACACCTAAGCTCTGCTGCCGAGAACACGGGTCCGGCAGCCACGTTATTGACTATATAAAAAACAGCATGAGGGAGTGGAGCAGAGCCGGGCTTGGGTTTTACTGCCAGTAATTGCTTGTGCTGTCCTTGTCCTTGAACAGATCCTGATGTAAATAGCTCTCTCTGGGAGCGGAGTCTGGGTCAAGCCAGTTAAATGCCTGCCTGCCTTATTACAGGCAGACTCTGTGCGCCTGGCAGAGGTCCTTTGCTGCTCGGTGCTGAGGGCATAGGACAGACACCTCGCTTCAGAGCAGTGGGCGGGGAGCCTTGCCCAGCCACTGATTACCTGGCACCCCTCCACCCCTTCCGGGCATGGCCGCCCCTGCCCACACCTACCAGCCTCCTCTCAGATGTTGGCCAAGCACTGATGCGTATGGAAAGTCGGCCTCGGTGCCTTTGTTACCTGTCCCTGCACATACTTCACCCCCCGCCCCCAAACCTATTATTTTCCTGGACCATAAATTCCCAGAGAGTAAGGGCTACACTTTCTCTTTCGGGGGTGCCCGACATAACGTGGGTTCAGTACCTGTTTGTCAGATGTGAGGTGAGAGAGGAAAAGTAGAAAATAACAACCAGGGGCCTCTTCTCCTGAGCGCGACATGGCCTTGAGCCTCAGTTTTCTCATCGGTGAAATGAAAATATAGTATCTACCTGGGTGGGGTGCTGAGAACGGGCCACTCTGCCAGTCAGTGCTCTTATTGCCTACCGGCTACTTGACAAGAGGCAAGTCCGGGATGCAGAAGGGCTGGCAGAGTCGCAGTCCGGGCTGCCGTTTCCTGGCTGTGAGGCCTGAAGAACGTCCCGACCCCTCCTGGGCCTCAGTTTCCTCGTCTGTAACACAGAGAAGGTATACAGAGTGATATGTGAGGTCCTTCCCAGCCCGACTGTTTGTGGCTCTAGTTAAATCATTAGGTGTCTGTCCCTCACAGTCTCGGTTATCAGCCATGGCTCACCTCTTCCCAAAGAGGCCATTTTTATTTGAATTTCAAACGCTTTACTTATTTTGTGGTATATTTTACTCTCCACCTCGCATTTTGCTGCTACAGATACGACTGTATTCCCCAAGCACACCATGACGGTGGATGGGGAAGGGTGACAGTCCACCCTCCGGAAATGAGGGCTGGGGTCCGAATTCGTGCAGCTGATGGCAGTAAGGACTGAGTGAGTCTGGAAGAGACACTTTCCTTCCTCCTGTTTGCCTCAGAAGCCTTTGTGGAAGAGGGGAGATTTCAGAAAGAATGAAAATACTGACAATGAGGAGTCGGATTAATTGGCAAAATGACGGAATCCGGACTCCAGCTCTCTGGCTCTGACTTCAGTTACACCACTCCGAGTCTCGGCTTCTTCATCTGTAAAATGGGGCGAGTGATGGTACTTACCTTAGGGCTGTTATAAGGATTAAATAAAATACAATATGCAAAGAGTCGATGGCACTCCACGCAGCTCTTAGGAAGCATTCAGTAATGCTGCCGCTGGTTCTGGTGGGGGGCGCCTCGTTTAGGGGTGGCGTGGTGGAGGGGTACGCTGGACTGGAACCGGGAGGCTCAGACACGGGGTAGAGACGCAGTATAACTTGAGAGGGAGGAAGCAAGAAAGGCGGGGGGCTGCTGTAAAGGGGCGGGTGCAGGCGGGGAGGACGCTGACTCAGAGCTACAGGGCAAGGGGATCCCCAGGGGAAGGATGACCAAGGAGAGGAGACACCATGAGGCCTCAGACTTGAGAGCCCTGAGATTTGCCTTCTGAGCGCTTTCTATTATATCTTCAGAGCAACTGTCTCAGCTGGTTTTAGCCTTTGTGGGGGGGGGGTGGGGGGGGGGGTGATGGAAATTGCAGCCACATGGGGTCTGTGTCTGGGCTGGGACTCTCCAGGGACACCTCTGGCTTAAGTGGAACTAGAACTCAGCTCCCCAGCTCCCAGCAGCCAGCCCCAAGACTCTGTCGCTGTCATTCGGATGGATGCTGCTTGGTTAGCCCCAAATCACGCACCTGCCTGGCCCAAGACCTTTGTGCGAAGGTTAAATCCCCAGGGAACGGAGACTTGTGAGGCCTGTAATTCTTCTCTGCCTGCTCTGTCAGCTCCTCAGGTGCTGGAGCAGATGAAAGTCTGCGCAGACTGCAGGAGAGGCAGATCTGACGACTTAGAAGAAAGGGTGATTTCACTGAGGGCCTGAGCTGACAATCCCTTTCCCCTGGAGAGGCTTGCAGGTGTTGGCTCTTTCAGGTACTTTCCGGCAGGCACTTCCTACTGTCCCCCCCCCAACTTTGCCTGGCAGGGGAGTGGGGGAGCAGGGAGGCAGAGGTGAGAGGATGATGAAGTCCGTGGCTTTCTC
Source organism: Eonycteris spelaea (assembly GCA_003508835.1). Taxonomy (NCBI): domain Eukaryota; kingdom Metazoa; phylum Chordata; class Mammalia; order Chiroptera; family Pteropodidae; genus Eonycteris; species Eonycteris spelaea. The sequence goes on from PUFA01000037.1 coordinate 10,312,377, forward strand.
CAAGATTCTCAATGCAGATAAGATAAATTCCCATTTTCAGAGCACACACTGCACTACCTCACTGCCTTCTGACTACCCTCACTCTTGCCTGGGAAGTCTCAGACCAAGCCCCTCCATCCATCTTTAACCCCACAGAACCCAGCTGGCCGGGGTGGGAAGGAGAGCTTGAGTTTGCAGCCTGGCAAAGAGAAGGCTTCTGAGTGAGTCATTTGCTGTCCTTGATGTTGCAAAGTACGTACAGGAGGAAAGGTCACTGATCTCCATGTCTGTGGAGGAAGAGCAAGTAGAACTGGGTTTAAATTAAAGCGAATAAAATTTGTGCGTGCGCACATAATTGACCATCGGACAATTAAATACAGAATTGACTCTGTGGATCTTTGAGAAAGAGAACAGCATCTAGGGTTGGAAGAACCCAGGACCTTGCTTCTCTCAGGCTGTCTCCTCATCTGTATAACACGAGAGTACTTGCCCTATATACACTGCAGAGCCACTGCAATCCCAAAGGAGGCAGAGTGCGTGCCAGCTTTCTGTCAACCACAGACAGGGGACACGTGTCAGTTGTCACATCATTAATCATGCCAGGCGTAATAGCCACTTGCATTGAATGGTTTAGAAGACACAGGACTGGACCAGGTGACCTCTTGAGGTCCCTCTGATCCTAACAGCGTTCTCTGGGGTCCTCTGCCTTTGTTATCAGAGGAGCCCCGGGCTACTGGGAACAAAGGAGGAGAAATGGGAGTGAGTCTGGCGGAAAGGCTGTGCTGGCGCCTGGGGTCTCTAACCTCTGAGGCTTGGAGATTGTTAATAGAAATGAGGATGGATGATAACCGAAAAGCTGAACCGGCCAGGAAGTCGAGAATGCTCCTATTGAGACATGGGGCTCCTCCACCCCTCCCTTCCCTCAGACTTCCCAGCAGGGGGCAGGAAGGGCCCCTGCCATTGAGACAAGTCCTCCACGCTTTTGAGCTTTTACCTCGGGAGACCAAGTCGTGGTGTCTGCCTTGGTCCAGGGCACTTCTCCCTGCTGAGGTGTTGCTTCTTCATGCTGACAGCTGGGTTGTCGGTGGCTGTCAACCCCCGAGGGATGGCAGTCTCCCCTGGGGCTGTCTGCTGATGGGGTGCACTCTGCACTTCAGCCCTGGAGCACCCAGACTGCTGGCCTAGGCTGTACTCTTTTGGGGCTGGACCGTCACAGCAAAATGAGAAAAACTAAGAGCGCAAGCCTGAGATTACAGGTTTAGTCTAAGGATGGATCGTTAAATCAGGCATTTAACGAGCACATGCCATGTGCCCTGTGCTGCCTGGCCCTGTCAGAGAAACAGAAATGCGGGACATGACCTCAGAGATCACAGGCGAGTTAGGAAGGCAGCGTTTCCTCTTGTCTTCGGTGGAAGCATCAGTGGGGAACAACATACTGACGTGATCGAATGTGGGTCGGTAATATCGACGGGCAGCATGGACTAGGTGTTCACTGCGTGCGTGTCAGGCGCTTCACATGCGCTGTTTCTTTTAATCCTCATAATAATCCCGGAAAGCTGCTAAGCACTGTTATTTGCTCCATTTTACAGATGTGGAAACTGATATTCGAAGATGTTTAAAAAACGTTTCGGAATTGTATGAGAATGCTTGTTTCCCTACACCCTGATCAACAAAGTGTAGTTGATTTACTTATTTTTTATCACAGAGTGTAGTTTAAATTCGTACTTCTAAGTGAGCTTCAGCTTTTTTTCATATGCTTAATAGTCACTTAAATATTGTTTTCTGTGATCTCTCCTCATATTCTTTTTTTAAGAATGGGATGGTGAGGTTTTTTTCTTATCAATTTCTAAAAGCTAGTTTTTGTCATAATTAAATCACAAACATTTTCCCATTTTTCTCATCTGTCTTTAAATTTGCATATGTTGTCTTTCATCATGCAGGAGCTTTTTTTTTTTTAATGTAACCAAATTTGTTATTTTTACTTTATACCTTCTGGATTTGAATTAGAGAAGACTTCTGGTGGTTCTCTTTAAAAATTAAAAGATTAGGGGTGGCTCCATGGTGTAGTGGTTAACACATCAGGTGACCCCATGGTGTAGTGGTTAACACATCGGTGACTCCATGGTGTAGTGGTTAACATATTGGGTGACTCCATGTGCGTGGTTAGCATGTTGCATCTCCATGCAGAAGGTCCTGGGTTCATGCCCCAGGTGGAGCACCAGACCATGCCCTGGTGCACCAGGCCCCAGATGCATGGGAGGAGGTGTCCCTCCTTCAGAGATCCAGTTCTTAAAAAAAGGAGACAGCAACTACTGTAGGACAAGGGTGGAAGGGCTGGGGATTAAAGAGGGAAAAAATTAAATAAAAAAATCTTTAAAAGATTACAATTGTGTTAAACGCGAGGTATTGGACATAGGGTCTACTTCTTCTTTCTCCCATCAGACACTCTGCTTTGCACTTTTATCCTCTGATTATGTGGAGCGATTTCCCCTGCTGCCTGGGGATCGCCTCCTCAGGCTGAAGGGCTCCGCTCCTGCCCCAAAGACTCACGGAAGCTTCTGGAAGCTTCTCGAAGCATCTGCTCTGTGGAGTGGGGCTCCGGCTTGGCCGTTCTTGCACTCACATTACAGAGGTCCTCCTCGGCCAGTCTGGGTCTGGGCAGCTTCCTGTCCACACCATGCCCGGGCCACACCCTACACAGCCCCTTTGGCCCTGGGGCCAGGACTGCCCCTCCCATTGCATCAGTGACACACGAGGGTCACATTCGCAGTGTGAGGAAGGCGAGACCTTCGATCCAGGGCGTGAGGGGCATAAGCTGCCTTTCGTGAGCCTTGGGGGCTGCCACGTGCCGTCTATATGTTAGACCAACCCACGCGCCGGCTCCAGGAAGCGCGTTGTGCTCCTCATAGCCAGCACGAGAATGGCACAAAGAGAGACCCACTTCGGGGAGGAGAAGTTTCGACAGGCGGAGTCGGAGAGCTCAGGCAGAGAGCTGGCCTGGAGGCTGGAGCTTGCATTAGGGCATGGGTCTGTTCGGCGGTGAACTGGGATGCGAGAATGGAGAGCAGGAGAGTCCCGTTTCAAATAAAAGTGGGGAGTCCCTGTTTTCTGCTCCGTGAGAATCAAGGAGGAGGGAGCGGCTGCCCGCGGCCCCTGGAGGGGGCTGCAGGCCAGCAGGCGGGCAGGCGCTACAGCCCGCAGGCTTCCACGTCCCACGGGCTGGAGCTCGGCCCCTCTCGCGTTGTGTACGTACGCTCTCTCCGCCTCAGCTTCCTCGTAGGGGCATGGGATGACAGTAGCAGCGACCCATGCGGTCACTCAGATTCACCGAAATAATGTGTGCAAAGTATTCTCAGCACTTTAGACCGCCCGATGCACAGGGAGAGCACAGGCACCCAGTGGCCGCGATCGCTATCAGATGATTCCGGGCTCCCGCTGTGGGTGTGGCCTCTCTTCTTCTTTCCACGGTTTGGGCACCCAAGGGCTCATTTCCCTGCCATTCTGTGGCCTCTGTGCCCCCTCTGCTCCATCCTTCCTCTCGCTGCTTCTTATCTCCCCTGCCTTGTGAGGTCTTCTGCAAGGCCGTCTGCTCTTTCTATTCCTTTCTTTCCATCTATCTCGTCCTGTTCTGTCTATCCCTCTTTTAGGACCACTGTCCCACTTGAGTGCTGGCTTCTCAGGAGCGAGAGCAGGCAGCTCCAGGCCTCCTCTGCACCCTCCCGCCCCCAGGCCCCTTTTTTGCTCCCTGGAGATTTCCCACAGGGTAAGCCGTGGGAGGCAGCAGGCTGCCGTGGTCAGAACAGACAAACCGCTCTGCCCCCCCCAACACCCCCCCCCCGCCTCCACTCTCCCATGAAAACCAGGAATACTGCGGCATTCCTGCCTTATGTCTGTGGGCTGCATATAGGCGTGGGCTGAGAAGGACAAATTGTCCAGATGTTCAGCTTCTGGCTCAACTCAAAAGCCCAAAGTTTGCTTCTAGAGTAAAAACTCTGTCAGGGAAATGTTGAAAAAACAGGCCAGATTCTGCAGTCCAACAAACCAGCCTTCCTGTTCTGCACTGGGTTTAGGGCCAACCTCTTCCATCTGTATATGGAAAGAAGGAGAAAAATACAATCCGTAATGCTGCCCCTATACCACGTGCTCAGTGATATGTGGGGGAAAAAAATACAGAATAAAGGAGGTAGAAGGAATGCAGCCACTTGATATGCACCACAGGCCCCCAATTCTGCGTCAGCTGCTTCCTGAAAATTAAAATGTCGCTTTCCCAGATGCGCTGATGCGGGCTACTCTACCAGAAACAGGCTTGCCTTGCATGGGGGTGCGGCTGCTTGGAAAAGACAGCCTTTGGCAGATTGCATGGCCGGGCCCTTTTATGGGGGAGCTGGTCCCTGAGCCCAGCACAGACCCACAGGCCAGAAGGAGGGTACCCCTCCTCCCTCCGTGGCAGTGAGTAGAAGCACCATGGGATTTTGTGTGAATGGACAGTTTGGGAGACAGATTATTGCACTTCCTCCCTAGGAATACGGAGTCATTGGGATTGAAATGAACACAGTCTATGTCTGCATTTGGCAAGAAGGCCTTACAGGGCTGCAGGGAGGCCTCTGAACATGCCTGAGGGCTGAATTGGCTCCTTAGTGCCCCCAGCCTGGAGCCCGATCCCCGTGTAAGAGGCAGCACTGGGTCTGGGTAATTGACATTGGTCGCACTTTCTCGTTACCTTAAGGGTGTTCAGTGCCTAGCCCAGGACAAGCTCAGAGCCAGCTGCATCTGCCGCTGCCCCTTGCGTTCAGTCTGCCAGGAGAGTCCTACTGGCCCCAGGTGCTCAGCTCCCCATGGCCCTGAAGACTCTCCCAGGACAGCTTCCCAAGCGGAGAAGCATGAGCCTCTTCTCTTCCCAAAGCCGTCTGTTCTGGAATCTCCAGGGACCCCGGCCCTGATGACAGAGCTTGGGTGTCAGCTGTCTTGGGCCCTGGTCACAGTTCTGCAGGCTGATTGACTGAGTCCGTCATCAGCAAAGGACTTAACCTCGCTGAGACACAGTCCTCCACCTTCGATAAAGGGGTGTGATAGTTCCCGCTTCGTGGGCTTGTGGTTGAGATGTACAGTGAAGCAGGTAGAAGCTCAGCGTTGGGCCCAGTGGCCAGCACTGGGCCACCCTCCTTCCCCCAAGGCCACAGCTGGTCCATGATTCACCCAAAGACAGAGTATTTCTGAGACAGACTGAGGTGAAAATCTGCCTCCTCCTCCCCTGCACCGGCCTCTGAGAAGTCTGTTCCCTGGAAGCTTGAGAAACCACAGAGCCTCTGAATGACAGGGACAGGCTGAGCAGAGAGGAGGAAGGAAGGGGACCCCCGCCCTGCCCCATCCTTGTAGTCAGGAGAAGCAAGAGAAAATGAAGACCTTGACTGTAGCCCTCACCGGCCCGAGAGAAAGAAGCGAAGGCGCTAATGACACAGACAGAGGTGGCTGTCACGCTGTCACGATCCGTCAGCACAGGGCCAGAGCCACTGCTCAGGAGTTGCATCCTCCCGCGGGAGGGTGGTGTCATGGTCCACGGCCCAGTCCACACTGAGGAACGGAGCAGCGGCACCTCGTCCAGCCTCAGCATCACAAGAGGCTGGCAGCTCCGGATCTTGGGAAGATGACAAAGGCGCACAGGGTCTAAACCATCCCAGAATCCGAGGAGAAGCACACGCTGTGAGGGCCCTGGCCTCCCCCACTGTCTCATTCTCCTCAGGTCCTTAAATGAGATGAGGCTGTTTCAGGTCCGCTCAGGGCAGGGAGGCCCCTGAGCCACCAGCTCCCGAGGGAAGGCTCCTTTAAGTGTGGACGAGCCATCTCGGACATCTCTCCGTCCCTCCGTATTCAGTGGGCACTGCATAAAGACTTTTTGCATGGCTCATCGGAGCTGTTTCCTTGTGGAATGAGGTTTGGACAGTGTCAGAACACGAGGCTTAAAAGCACAGTGAGGCCCTCAGGTTAGATCAAAGAAAGGAAGCCCTGGACCTGTAGGGCCTCAGAAGGCTGGAGTGGGGGCCGCCCAGCTCCAGGGATGATTCCCCGGGGTCTGCTGGTGTCAGAGGAATGGGCCCTTTTTCTTCTCTGGGCCCCGGGGTGCCTTGGCTGGGTCCCTCCCCATCCTGGAGGATAGGGTGTGACTCTAGTCCCCTCCTACACACACCCTGCAAACTGAGGCCCAGGCAGAGCTTTTTTGTCTTCAGATCCAGCACCTCAGGCCTCTGCCTAGGATGGGACTCGGGGCTGGGAAGGGGGAACAGCGGTACCCGGTGCCCCAAGGGGAAGCATGGAGCGAGAGAGCGGAGTGGTGTAGCAGCTGAGGGGCCACATATGTGCAGCTGGGACTTTGGCACTGGACAGGTCACCTGTCTCCTGAGCACATGTATGTGTGTGTCCTCTAAACACGAGTGTGAAATACCTGCCTAGGTGGCAGTCGTGACAACACAGAGACAGTTCCCCAGGTGACTCCGTCCGTCTCCCTGGTCGACAGCCACAGCTGGGGAAGGCGAGGCGGGTGCCTCTAGGCTTCCTCCTGTACCGTGGTGCCAAAGGGAGGGAGCCCCGAGTCACACGATTGGGCCGTGACCTCAGGAGGGAGTTGCCGATGACAAGTGGGAAGAGCTCTCCAGTCCCTAAGAGGCGCCTTTAGGACGGGTTTCCCGCGATTTCTTCTCTGCGTGAGGCCACTGCGCCCCTCTCCCCAGGCCAAGTGGACCAGAGCGGGGTCTCCTGGGGAGTGGAAGGCTACTAAAGCTGCCTCTGAAAGGGCTAAGGGCAGCCTCGGGGTTTGCGATGGTTCCATCTGGCCTCCTGGGGTGGGAGAAAACATAGGGGCAAAGCCCTGCAGGAACCAGCAGTGTGTGCTCCCTGAGAAGCCCTCATGCTGTGACTGCTCCCAGAGAACCTGGCCCAGCTGTGCCCCAGGCTGAGGGTTTTCAGTTTTCAGACCGTGCCCAGTCCTTTTATACCGTGACGTGGCGTGCACATCTTTATCGTAGTTCACCTGTCCGTCCTCTGCTTCCCTGGGTCACCCCGTCCCTTCTGTCACTAGCTGCAGTCCCAGCCTGCTACCTGGCCTCCCTCCCATCACCGCCATGCCAGTCAGTCCTCAGACCTTGCTGCGCTTCGTGCTTTGCCTGGACAGAGGCTTTTCGGCCAATGCCTTTCTTGATTCCGCATGGCTGGATTCCTCCCAGTCCAACTCCCAGTTCCTCCCCACCTTGTCCCTAAAATTGAAACACCCCCGGGCTCAGAGGCAAGCAGGACTGGCTCTCCAGACGACCCCACACATTTCATCAGGGCTGCTGTGCTGACAGCTCATGAGCAGGCACAGGAGCTTGGGTGCACATCAGAGAGAGAAGTGGCCCTCCCTCTGGGGTCCTCCCAGGCCCTCTCTCACCCGTCCTCCCTCCTGGGTGTGAGAGACTCACTGCATAGACCGGTCTGATGATACGTCTATATGGGTTAGAGGTGAGTGGGGTGACGGTGAGCGTTTGCTCCAGGAGTGCAGAGCTGGCGAGTTCCGTCGGCAGCCGAGCGGCTGCACCCTGGCAAGTCGGTGGGAAGGCACCCGCTTGAACTCACGTGTTTGATGGCCCTGAGATTCACATCCTAATATGAGAAATGGGATTTTAACAGTACAGCAGACAATTGTTTATTGGGATGAGTCAACCCCAGAATAATCCAAACAAGAACATTGTCATAACCATCATTTTTCAAAACTAGCCCGTTGCACGAATTAAAGGGTTCTTTGCTCTGGCGCTTTGTGCGTGGGATGGTTAATCTGCCGGCTGAAGTGATGAGTCTCAGGGCAACCCAATCACACGCCACAGACGGACAACGACAGTGATGTCAGAGCCAGCTCTCAAGTAAGGTACAAGTTCAGAATTCTCAGTTGTTTGTCCGCTTGGCGGCAAACAACTATTTTTAAGAGTGGATTATAATTATGCAAATACGTACTTTGTAGCAGATTCCTTAATCCAGAAAAAAATTAGAAGAATGTGACCAACAGAAGATGTCGGGGGTGGATGAGTCTTTCTCTAACTAACGTGCTCGTTTGGTGCTAAGAAATACAAACTGCAGAGAACGTCAGGGGTCGACGCACCTGGACTAACGACTCCTGCGTCCAGCTCCGGGGGCGTCGCGAGGAGCGAGTAACTGGCGTGCTCAGGGTGCTCAGCCCACTGTCTGGTCCTTCGATGAGTGGCTGGGCGGCGTTAGCCGCACTTGGGCGCAGGCGCAGGTGAGGAAGGGAGGAGAAGCCCTGCCGAGTGGCAGGTGAGGGCGGGGCGGTGAGACGCTGGCCCTTCAGTGCCCGCCCACCGCTCTCCCTCCGCTCATGGGCTCTCCTTGCTGCTGTCTCCAGAACAACTCTTTCCCGACTTCCCATTTTTCTCCATCCCAGGCCAGAAGGCAAAAGGAATGTTCGGGACCATGCCCAGGGTAGAGGAAGCGTGGTCCCACCTCTGCAGAGCCACGGCGAGCAGGGGCACCACGTGGGAGGGGGCGAGAGGAGTGGGCTGCACACTCGGTCGGAGAAGTGTTTGGTGGGTTTGAGTTCTGCACAGCATGGGTCACTTTCCGCTTACTGAACTTCTCCCAGGGGACAACGAGACGGTATAGTGTTAATGTGACTTAGAAGCCACAATCAGAGCCTCCCTACAAAAGAGCGAGGCTTATTCAGGGTGAGTGGGGCTGGACGCTGGTCCCTCTGCCTCAGCCCTAGAGCAGCTCTGACGGGGGGGGGCGCGGCCCGCCTGGGGCCCCATTTCCTCCCGCTTGGCCGACAGCTGGCCCACGCTGAGGAAAGATGGGGTGGGAGGGAGGCTGCTGTGGCCATGCCCAGTGTGGGAAGTTTCGGGTCCTATTGTTGGGGTTGGTAGGGAAAGCGGCACAGATTTATAAAAGTGAGGGGAGGGAGGGGCTCCTCACTAATGTCCTTCCCTGGCATCACTCCCAAGGCTGGAAGCAGGTATTTAGGTAAGACGATAAAGCTTAGCGAGGTCAGGAAACGCCCTCAGGTCTGCGCCAGCACGCAGGGGCCAGCGGTTTCAGGGGTACTCAGACCCCGCAGGCTCTCAGCTGTGAAGGTGAGGTGAGCCCTGAAGCAGAAGGGCCCTGTGAGGACAGAGCAAAGGGCAGGGCTTGGTGGGGCCACGCCCAGAGGCCAGGAAGCAGCGGCCGTCAAGGAAACCAAGTCCTGGATGCCTGTGGCTGCCGTAACAAAGTACCGCCAACCAGGCAGCTTACAACAGTACGGATTTATTCTCTCACAGTTCTGGAGCCTAGAAGTTTGAAATCGGGGTATCTGGAGGGCTGGTTCCTGCTGGATCCTCTGAGAGAGTCCGTTCCACGCCCCTCTTCCAGCTTCTGGTTGCTGTCGGAAACCCTTGGTGATTCATGGCTTGTAGCTGCGTGACTCCAGTATCTACCTCCGCCTTCGCGTGGCCTTTCGCTCGGTCTTTCCCGTCTTCTCTTTTCTGTCTCCTATAAGGACACTCACCTTTGGATTGAGGACCCACCCTAATGCAGAATGCCCTCCTCTCAAGACCCTTACCATATTACATCAGCAAAAACCCTTATTTGAGGGTCTGGTGGACCTGTCTTTTGGTGTCCACAATTCAGCCCATTTCCCTGAGGGAGCACAAAGCAAGGAGGACAAAGCAAAATGCCAGAGGCCAGCACTTCAATGCGACAGTGCCATCTCGTCCCCGAGTGGCGGACAAGGGACATCTCTTCCTTGGCAGCACTGAAAAGTCTTTGATCTTCCTCAAGACGGAGGAACAGATGCATCTGTAGGAGTCTTTCGGGCCCCAGATCTGGCTGTTAACAGGAGACCTTGATGACCTGCCCCTCTCGTTGGGGGCCTCACGTGAATAAATGAGATGATGCCAGTCCCGGGGGAAGTCGCTAAGGGTCTGACCAGATCACTCTTGATTAATGCCAGAAGAATGTGCAGATGTTGCATGGTGGTGGAGGGACCAGCCCGTGGGCAGCACTCTGAGAGCCACTGGACCAAGTCACCTAAGAGCAGATTGTCTCTAGATTCTTCCTGGATAAAGTCCACGGGGACCTCTGCGTTCCCGCTGCTCCGACCCAGTGCCCTGCCCTCAGCACTCCCCAGGGAGGCAACATTTTCCCAGTAACCAAAACACTGGGCTCCTGTGCCGCGCAGCCCCTTCCTTGCCTTGACCACAGTCTGGCTCTGACATGAAGCCCCTCCCCATCCCCACAGATAAAAGGACCACAGCCTAGTGTACCTAGTGAGTCGTTCACTCCTTAACTGCTCTAAAGTGTTGGCTTCTTGCCTCTGTTCTTCTCTTGACCAGATCTCTCTGCTTCACAGTTCTGTCCTTGGATTCTTTATATGAGTTACTGATGGGCAGGGAGAGAAACTAGCAGAGGCGGGTGACAGGGCAGGGGGAGAGGTTATCGACATACACTGAGAGAGAATCGTCCTTTTCCTAAAACCAAAACATTTTCCCCTAGCAAAATGGCTGAGAACATGGGCATGGACAGGGACTCAGGTGGCTGGGGTTTAAGTCTTATCTCCATTGTTTTTGGTGCCCTTAGGTAGTCACTCTTTTTTATCTCAGTCTCTTTATTTGAAAAATGAGGATAGTGTCTATTTCTACCTGCTGTGGCTGCTATAAGGAAGGCATGAGGTGACACATTTAACAATGGTGCCTGGCACATCAGAGGGTCTCCCTCAGTGTCCACCCCTCCCATCAGGTCTGCTGCCACAAAGACATTTTTCTATAACGGGTGGCATTTCTGCCTTGGTATTGTTATATTTGCTGTGTGCCCTGTGTGAGCACCTTCGCCCAAATCTTTCACCTCCTAGAATCATCTCGAGTTGCCGCTCAAAGCATGATACATAACACGTTTATTCAGCAACAGTTAAATGTCAAGCAGTCTTTGTAAAGGTTTACTGATATTATTACCAAGCTTAATCCTTCGGACAGCCTTATAAAATCAGTAGTGCTATCTGCTTTTACAGGCGAGGAACCTGAGGCTTGGGGACCATGATCCCGAGCCTGTCTGACTTCCAGCTTGTGCTCGTGCTGTCTGTCACTCCACCAACTCCCGCCCACCCTGGGCCCACTTAGCGGCTCGAGCACAAGCCGGGAGTTTGCCAGTCTGTCTCTGGAGGGCAGGGCTCTACCTCATTCCCTTCTAGATTCACGTGCTGGCAGCACATAGTCTTAGCTCAAGGCGTGATTACCAACCTGGACGGGCCTTGGTCCCTTGGGGATCCCCTTCCCCTCCCTGAGGCTTCGGTTTCTCCTGTTCTGGGCGGTCGACATGTCCCTGATGCGATGAGAGAAAAATGTGTGCGTTTGATTCCATCATCAACAGAAGTGGCCATTCTAAGGGGTTAAGATGTGGCCTTTTCAAAAAGCAAAACCCAAGCAACTGCCAAACCCTAGTTTGTTTTTTGCATGTTTTCAGTCTCTTCAGTGGCCCAGTTTGTTAATCTCTATGTTTTATGCTTTGCCGTAAAAACAGGCAGGGCTCCTGGTGGAGGGGGCTGGTGGGTGTGGAAACTGTGAAGAAGACAACAGCACCAAGTCCTGTAGGGACATTGAGGCCCTGTGTCCATAGAGAAACTGATGCTGCTCTGTCCCTCACGGTGGCTTGAGTCAGTGCCAGCAGAGGCCTCAACTTTAAAGGAAAAGAGGCATGGCCTTCTCCAGTCATGGAATGGCAATGTGTGTATCCCTTACATGCAGTCGGTGCTCAATAAGTGTTTGCTTGGATTTGTGTCCTCCATGCCAGATAGCAAAGGAAGGAGACAATAGTGATTGCAGGGTCAGCCAGTCCCCTTTCAGTCACCCTTTAGTGACCAGTGGCAATTTGGGGTCATCCCTCTACCTCCTTAATATATCCCTCCTTCTTCCCACTGGCTTGATCACATGTAGCACGCAGGATGGCTGAGCCCGGCTGGAAACATGGGCTCAGGCAGGGAGGTCAGGAGGGGGCTGGGATGGGATGTGGCCTCACTCGCACGTGAGCATGTGCACACCCACGGAGGACAGCCGTGATCACACCAGTCATCAGTGCAGGGGTTCCGGATCCGGGTCAGCAGATTGGGGTCAGGCACCTGCGTCAGAGTCACCTGGGAGCTAGTTGCAAATGCCAGTTTCTGACCTCGCCACAGGGATGTCTCACTCAGTAGATATTAACCCCTCTGGCTGGTTCCGAAGTACAGTCAGATTTGAGAATGCTTGCTCTGGTCTAGCCAGGAAGGTCGTGACTTGCCCAAGGTCACACAGTGGCCAGTCACTGGCATAGTTGGGGCCACTTCAAGCCTGTGTTTTCTGCTGCTCTCTGTGAGTTTCAGATTTGGGACATGTGTCTGTGGTTTATCTGTGGTTTTCTATGATTCATACCTCAGACTCTGTTCGTTTATGCAACTGCTGAAAATGGACATTATGTATATATATTTACTCCCTGATCTGAGCTCTTCTAAGCAACCAGGCTCCCATCCTCGGTGCTGTTAGGACCCTGGGCAGTCCATTCCCTCTCAGAGCTCTTTCCCTACATGTGCTGCTGCGACCCTCTTGCTCAGTGCCCTGAGGGGACTCCTGCGCCCTTGGCCTGGCCTAGGTGGGGCTCGAGATTGGCCAGGCTTCCTTAAATGCAGAAGCGGTCAATTGTTCTGAGTCACCTCAGATCCCAGGGGGAGTGTGTTTTCCAGACAAACTTGAAAATAGCTGCTCAGAAAGCCCTGCAGCTTGAGGAGCCGGGTGTCAATTCAGTTCAACTCAACAACCAATCATTAAAGGCCTCCCAGGCTCAGGGCACTGCTTGGTGAGGGTGTGGAGATGGTGAGTGAGGCATAGCAGCTCCCCCACCCTCGGGCATCCTCTGTCTCCCCACATTCCAGTAAGTCATGAGCCATTTAGCGTTCTGTGTGGACTTCGCACACCAACATGTCAGGCCCGGCTTCAGGTTGGCAGGACCTGGCTGGCCAGGAAGGAGACTTATCCTCTGTGGTACCTGGACCTGTGTCAGCCTGTCTCCGAGGCTGGGCCTCTCCAATGGGTGATGAGGGGGCCCCAGCTAACGAGTTCCCCAGACAGTCCTCCGGCAGCTCTCTGTTGATGTGGCCCCTTTCCACACATCGCCAATGTGAAGAAAAGTGACGTGACGGCAAGAGCACTGGGCCACCCCGGAAGTTCTGCTTCTACCCAGCGAGTGACCTTGAGCAGCAAAGCCCAATCTCCTTACTGGGCACGTCATGGAGAGGCCCTGCACAGCTCCGGGAATTTTGTTTTTAATGAGATAATGCACTTGAATATGTGGAATGAGTTGTAAAACACAATACAAAGTTCTGTGTTATTATAATCATTAATCGTTCATTATCGAAAGGACTTTAGAGGTGACCTCATCCATGGTTTTTCAAAATGAGTTTTTTGGACACGGCATCCTTTCCCAGAATGAATCTTATGATTGAAGTCAATAAGTAAAACAGGGAACAAAAGAGAAAACCTGACTGCTCCGATGGGAGGTGTCCGCTGGTAGGGGCAGGCGTGAGGGGGCGGCTTGCTCAGGGCCAGCTTGCTGGGTAGCAGGGCCAAAGTAGCAGTCTGGTCTTCAAGTCACATCGGGCTTGTCTGTGGCCATTGGATTGCCTCCACAGAAAACCAAGTTTAACGAAAGAAAAATTTAAGAGATTGCAAAAGGTTCATCTCAGGGCTGCTTCTAAACTATAGCTCTTGAGCTCATGTAAGAGATTGAAAAAATAAATTAGGCAGAGATGATGAATATATTAGGTCAGTCCAAATGAAGGTGAGTGAAAATGGAAGTGCTTTAGGGTTTTTTTTTATACAGTGCCTTCGGGACCATACGTGTCGTGGATGGAGAAGTTCACCTGTAATCTCGTTTTCTCTCTCCCCACTAGGCCACAAACATCAGAAACAGGTGCATATGTGTGTGTGTGCGTGTGCGCGTGTGTGCGCATGTGCACACGTGCGTACACGCAGGGTCACGCACATCACTTCTTTCACCCTGGCACGGCCCTCATGAACAGGGGGATGGCCATAATTTATTCACTGACATAGTTATTAATTCGCCGACCATTGGTCGAGCACTATATATACCAGAGAGAAACAAAACGGAAACAGAATAAAGTGATGTGCTTGCCTTCCATGAGCTACTGCCTAACGGAAAAGAAACAGGAGTAAAATGCTCCTTCTCAACCACGGTTGCTGTGATCTGTGATGAAGGTACATGGGGCTGCCCCGGGCTTGATGGGGGAGAGTCAGGGAAGCTCATGGGCGTAGATAATTCCTAAGATGAATCCTGAAGGTCAAGTAGGAGTCCAGTTGAAGGGATGGGGCAGGAGATGAGCTTGAAGGGATCTTCAGGCAGAGTGAACAGGGCTTTTCTTCAGGACCTGAAATTAGTAAGGATGGAGCGTACAGAGTGGCTGATGGGTCGGAGACAGGAGAGTTGATGATATACTTTCAACAGTCATGTCACAGAGTTCAGATTGATTCGGGTCTTTTGATCCACTAGAAGGGTAGGACATTTGCAGTGGAGACCCCACACCCCAAACTCCAGGGGCTCAGCGGTAGGGTTCGAGACAGGAGGCACCGCTTCGCTGGAACGTGGAGTAGGAAACTGCCTTCGCATCCATCAGGGCTATGCACAAAACAGAGGGCATCCCATTCCCCCACACTGATGTGATTTCAGTGTTTGCCAGAGGGGGTTCTGGGAAATACCACTCTTTGCAAAGAGAGAATCTGGGGGAAAGTGTTTAAGAAGTGCTATCTGCTGTATTTTCCTCGTAGCCGTTCATAAAGCACATTAGCATTTGAAGGCGCTGAGAAGGCCTGCAGTAAAGCAACCCATCTAACATTGTCATGTGGCTCAAATTTATTTTAAAACTTTTCCCACTCACGCCACTGTTAAAAACCTCACGGAACACTTGGAAAAGCTGGATAGTCTTCCCCAGGCCTCCAGCGAGAGACTGTTGAGAGCAGAGAGCATCCTGGCTTATGGGGCTGGGGGTCTGGCCCTCATTCTTTGGGCGCACTCCTGCGTGGGAACTGCGGAGCATCTCTGAGCAGACGGGAGCTGCTGTGGCTGGTGCTGGCAGTACTGACCTTACCGTTGTGGGTCGTGTGGCCACCCCTCCCCACTTGAATCTAAAGTCCTCACCCAAATGCCTGGTCGTGGCTGCGTCTGAGGCCAAGAGTCCATGACTAACTTCTCCAAAAAGCAGCTGAAGTTAGGAAGCAGCGCACTAGACGCCAGATCAGCAAAGCCATCAGACTACATCGGCTCTGTGTCTTCTGGTTTTACTCTGGTTTTCAAAGGACTCAAGCACTTCTGCGGGGCAGCAAGCTCTGCCCTGGTTCACCCGCCCATTGAATGAGCCAGTGACTTGCAGGCAGGGCTGCCTTTGGCACACAGGGTGCCCCAGGGCAGGCTGGGCTGACACAGTGGAAAAGGCCAAGAGGCAAGGCTTCAGAAGAGTCGGCACCGACCCAGACACACGAGTATCTTCTAGAGGAGAGCCCCAGCCCATGAGCTGCCCTCCATGACGTGGCCACAGCGTCTGAACATGCTGCTTCTGTCAGGCCAACCTTCTCCCCCACCCTCACCCCGCCCTGGTCCAGGATTCTGACCCATGGGCATTTGGTCGAAGAGCACGTCCAGCTCTTCAATGAGGAGCCACCACTTCCCCTCACAAGTGTCCACTACGAGTGCATGTTAAGCCTTTATTAACCTACCGGTGTCCTGCATTGTCCAACCTCTTGGGATAAGTGTTATGTTGATTCCTCAATATCTGAAGAGATAGGTCCTTTCCTTTAGCCTTAAACTATCTCATCTCCAGTCTCAAGGACTACACCTGACCTTTGGTAACTGGTAAGAGGACCGTGTGTATTCTGAGTGAATCCCTTCCTTTTATAATGTTGATTATGATCTCTGTGATTTCATCTTTCCAGGCCGAAGACATTCTCCCATGGATTCATTAGCTCATATCTATCTGTTATTCATTCAGTTATTCATCTAGTCCACAAATATTTATTGAGAGCTCCCTAGGTACCAGGCATTTTCTAAGTGCTGGAAATAGTGAATAGGACAATCCTTGCTCTCTTAGGGTAGATAATTTGTTTTAAAGTAAAAGATTCAATGTGACATGCAAAGTACTGTGCTAGGCCCTCAGGGAGCTTTCAGGGGGAGTAAGGTAAAGATGTAAATAACTGGTATCGTGTTTGAGAATTGTTGCTTACAAAGACAGAACTCCACTCTACTAGCTCAATTAGAAAAGGGGAGGATACTATTAGGAATCGGATGCCCCACAGAATAAAAGGCAGGAACCGGAATCAGCTCTAAAAGCCACCTTCTCTTTCGGGTACATGCACATTCTCATTCAGTCATCATTTTTTTGCAGGACAGGGCAAATCTCCCCATGTGATGGGAGACCAAGCCCTGCCCCGAGAGAAGATGAGGGTCCTTTGGTGGAGAGTGAAGAAAGAATTCAACAAGCGCCAAAGTTAGAGTCAAAAGGAAAGTTTATTAGAAAAGGGGTCACACCCCAAAGACAGAGTGTGACAGAGTGTGACAGAGTGAGCGGGACAGTGAGAGACAGTAAAGGCACTGAAAGGGACCCTGAGTGTTCAGGGAATTCAGTCTATATGTCATTCTTTAGTTCCCATTTCCTTTGATATGAAGAATATGAAGTGTGAAAAGGTAAGAATATGTAGAGTGAAAGGCTTGCTGGCAGTTCCCAGCCTTTAATCCTTAGGTTCCCATGGTTTCGGCCAGAGGGAATGACTCTTGGTTCCTGTTTCCCTTTCACAGGAGTGAGGAATGAATGGGTCGCTAACAATCCCAGCAGAAATCTTCCTTTGTTCTGAAGGTGTCCTCCAGGCCTGGCTGCAGGGCTGATCAGCACTTTGCCCTCTCTGAATGTGGCTTGATCAACATTTTCATTTTCTTGCCTCCTCCCTACATTACTCTCTCCCTTCCTCCCCCTTTTTCTTATTCCTCCCCTATCTTACCTCCCTTCCTTGGTCCCTTCATCTCTCCTCCCTTCTCTAAGGGCTAGGGGGGCGATATTTTGTATCTCTACTATAAATGGGCACAAGATAGAGTGCATTACAGAGGCAGTCTGGTGTGAATACCATGAGGTCATTTAGAGTTGGGAGGATAACTCAGTGCTCCATGAAATCAGGGAAGGGTTCAGGCAGAGGTGCTGTTTGAGTGGAGCCTGGGGGTGAGGAGGATTTGGATGCCAGGTGGAGAGCAGAGCCTTTCCCAGAACAGAGAACCACATGAGTGGCATGGAGGTGGGAGACTGTCACCTGAGAGGCTAGACTACAGCAGATTGGATGGGGCTGATGGTGCCCAGCAGAGGCAGGGTTATAAATTCACAGCTAGACAGGGCAGGGATTGGAGAAATACTGCCCAGTGGAGGTCAGAAAGCCACCCTCTCACTGGGAACCAAGTAACGGGCCTTGAAGATTTAACCAGGTGTCAAGAGGAGTGGCAGCTCCACCCCACCCACCTGCTACTGACCCAAGTGTAAAGTCATCCAGTGACAGGAGCGTTGATGGAGAAGACAGATGGCAGGTGTGAGCCTCCGGTCTGCCAGTGGCAGTACTGATTGATAGCTGGCATCAAGCAGTTTCATGTTTGTTGGGTTCCTCTGTATTTATTGGCACTTTAAAGTGACCATCTTGTCGGTCCTATCTGAGAACCTGGGTGGTGCCATCAGAAAGCTCTGGGCTGGGGGCTTCCTGGAGAAGGTAGCGTGAGTTATGTAGTAATATATCATCTGCACCCACAGGTTAAAAAAATGTCCTTTCAAGGCTTCTGCCTTTTTTATGTCAGCAGGAGAAGTCACTTTAAGCATCTGCAGTGGGCCAGTGCATTCATATAGCAATCTTGTGCTGGCTTTACCCCAAGTCAGAAAAGGAGGGATTTCTTCCTACTTTGTAAGGGGGAAATTGAGACTCAGAAGATACCTGTCTGAGGTCACACAGCGAGGTGGTTGCGTTGGGACGATTTCTGAACCCGAAGCCCATCCTCCTGGCATGCCACCACGTGTGCCTCCCAACACCTGGGGGTCCTGTGCCAGGTCCTTAGAACCAATTCAGGGTTGGTCTGAGGCTACCTGTCCAGGGCACGGGGGTTTCCAGATTGTGGTGATAGAAAACTACCACTGTCCCTTCCACAGTCCTCGCCAGTGCTCTTCATTGCGCTCAATACCTCTGGTCTTCAAACCAGTGATTCACATTTGAAAAAGATGACCTACTGCCGTTTGCTCCCTACAAGTTCAGATATGCGATGAGTCAAACATGTCCCTGAGAGTACCTGCCACATATAGTATAAGCCAGAAACGACAGGGCTTTCCCTTAATTAGATGCCAGCCCAGGAGAAAGCTCTATAATATGCAGCTTACTCTGCACTCAGACGCATGAGATTGTATTGCTGTCTGTCCATCCTCTGCATGAAGGAAGCATTGTTATCGTCAGGAGGTACCTACTGGGCAGCTAATGGATCTGGGATTTAATGACTTGAGTATAAGCTCTCTATAGAAAAGACATCTATTATGTGATATTTAACTACTCTGAGCCTTGCTTTCCGCTTCTCTAAAATGGGGATATGTGCCCCAATGACCTTGATAGTGGTATTAAAAGGAATACGAAATAACGTTAAACTCCCTTACAAACTGCAGAGCGCTGTCCAGTGTTTGTTATTGTTAGGGCAAGCTCATGTGCAAAATCATGGGCCTTTCTTTCCTACTAGCTCCTTGAGGACAAGGAGGGCTTCTGTGTGAGACCAACTCTAACTTCTCACACCTAAACGCATTCACTTAGGGTCCAGGTCTGCACGTGGCAATGGCAGAGCGGTAGCCCCGCCTGAGGACTTGGCTGAACTTTCTTGCCCTGGAGGGTGGTTGAGACCAGAGGTGCTCAAACTTTCATATATCATATCACCTGGAGAGCTTCTTAAGTTACAGAGTCAAGGGCTTCCTGTCAGGAGATTCTGATGCAGGAGGTCTGAGGTGGGGCCAGAAAAATGACCTTTGAAAAGCTCACCAGGTGATGCCGCATTCCGGGCAAGGAGGGTGAAAGGGGGGTCCAGCTCCAAGGCCAAGACGAGGCGATTTGGTACCTCCAGCCTCCTGGCGTGTGGGGGTGGAGAGGTTGGGGGGTTATTTCTCTTGAAGAGGACGAGAGCAAGAGTCTTTCTTGCTGTTGGAAAGCTGAGAAGAGTGTCAAGAGAACGCAGTGACGACAGTCACTGAGAAAAGCCCCGGGAGGCCTTGCAGGGGTGGGGACGGACGTGAGCCGCAGCCCGCGGGGCCGGGACTGGAAGGCCGGAGCTATGCCAGGCAGCGGGGCCGCGCGGCCCGTTAACACAGTGTGTCGCTCTGTCTCACCCCAGATCGTCTTCCGGAAGATCAGCGACGTGAAGCGGGAAGAGGAGGAGCGCAGGAAACGGAAGAACGAGGCGCCCCTGATCCTGCCCCCGGATCACCCCGTCCGGCGGCTCTTCCAGAGGTTCCGCCAGCAGAAAGAGGCCCGGCTGGCGGCCGAGAGGGGCGTCCGGGACCTGGACGACCTGGACGTGGAGAAGGGCAGCGTCCTCGCAGAGCACGCCGCGGCCAACCACAGCCTCGTGAAGGCCAGCGTGGTCACGGTGCGCGAGAGCCCCGCCACGCCCGTGTCCTTCCCGGCGGCCTGCCCCTCGGGGGTGTCGGACCACGCCAAGCTGCACGCGCCCGGGTCCGAGTGCCTGGGCCCCAAGGCGAGCGGGGCCGACTGCGCCAAGCGCAAAGGCTGGGCCCGCTTCAAAGATGCTTGTGCGAAGGGCGAGGACTGGAACAAGGTGTCCAAGGCCGAGTCCATGGAGACACTCCCCGAGAGGACCAAGGCGTCAGGGGAGGCCACGCTGAAGAAGACAGACTCGTGCGACAGCGGCATCACCAAAAGCGACCTGCGTCTGGACAGCGTCGGCGAGGCCAGGAGCCCCAGGACCGGAGCCCCATCTTGGCAGAGGTCAAGCATTCTTTCTACCCCATCCCCGAGCAGACGCTGCAGGCCACCGTCCTGGAGGTGAAGCACGAGCTGAAGGAGGACATCAAGGCCTTGAACACCAAAATGACAAATATCGAGAAGCAGCTCTCCGAGATACTCAGGATATTAACTTCCAGAAGGTCGTCTCAGTCTCCTCAGGAGTTGTTTGAAATATCGAGGCCCCAGTCCCCAGAATCAGAGAGAGAGATTTTTGGAGCGAGCTGAGAGGTCCATTAAAAAAAAAAAAAAAAAAGGTCAAAGACAAAAACCGACCACCCTGCCCTGGACGCCACCCCCACCACACTCACCTACATGACCAACAACTTTAAAAGTAGGCTTTTCCTGACAAAATCAAAGTGGGACCAGTCGCTCAGGCACCCAGTCTCTTTTTTCCTGTCTGGGAAAAGATGCGGGGAGAGGGGCGTGCCATCACCCTGCAAGATGGCAGCTGCATCCGAACTGTCTTTGCACAATTTTGGAAGAGGGGGCATGCTGTCTAAAGGGTAGTTCCCTTCATTTGTAATTTTTTACTGTCGTGATATTTGTAAAAGATGAAAACTACCGGAAAAGAGCAGCAGCCATTTGGGGATTGGTGGGGGAGCACCGAGAACCCCTCATGTATATACCACGCAGGGCTCCTCCGTCAAGACCCCTAAAGGTGGCCGCGGGCACAGGGATTTCCCAGCATTCCCTGTCATTGTACAGCCTGCGTGTGATGTCACCGTATATTTTCTTACAGTCGTTTGTTAACAAGCTTGGGACAAGGGGAGCTTGAGAGGGAGGGTTGAGCCTGTCACCTTGCCGTCTGTAATGGTTAAGGGCCAAACAGCAGCTGAGGCACTGTGGGTTCCTCCTATGGACACCGAGAGCCGGGCCTCCTCAGGCCACCTCTGCCAAGGGGCTGAGCTGAGCGGGAAGAGCTGGAGAGGGGCCCTTGGGATTCGGAGATCTTGCAGCCCCCCTCTATGGGATGGCCTGCAGGGAGGGCTCTGGAGGCCCTGGATGAATCTCTGGCCTTGCTCCATGCCACTGGCCTCATCGCGCAGGCCCTTTTGCTTCTTTTCCTTCTCAACCTCTTCCTCACATGTTCCTGTGGCATTCCTCAGGGTATGGAGCAACGGAGGAAGGGCGATGAGCCCAGAGTTGCTTTATTAGCAAAGCAGACACCCAGACACACACACACACACACACACACACACACACACACACAACCTCAGAAAAATGATTGTAGCTAGTGTTATGTTTATATTATAATTCCTCATTGGGTTGTCCTTTCAGGAAGTTTGTACTTTGTCCACTGCATGGGGTCATTCTAGGACTCTTGGGAGCCAGGCATGGCCTTACTTTAAAGCTAACCTCTTTATCTCCTACAAGAGTCGGTAGGACTTCAAGAGAAACCGTGAAAAGATTGCAGGGCCATGATTGTACTTGCTTCAAAAGCTGGAAAAAGAATGAGGCAGTGGCTTTTCCAGCTGTCTCTGTATGGTGATGGAGAGGGGGTGGCCTGCAGCTGTGGTCTGCGGGGCAGGACTGAGCTCAGAACGATGGTCATAGAAATGCCTGCGGGTCACCCACGTCCCTATGCCAGGGTGCTCAGGGACATTCCACTGCCTCATAGTCACTTGGGGTGAGGTCATTCCCATGCTAGAGCTGCTTTCAGTGGTGTCAGACAAAGGAAAGAGAAGCAGTCTCTCGTAGAGCAGTGGGGCTAGCCCTGGTGATGCTCTGTAGAGATGAATCAGGACCGTAAAAATTGACAAGCAAGGCCAGAAGTCCAGCTCTATAAACTAAGCTCTGAGTGAAGCCAGCAGTGCGGCTGGACTATTGGGGACAGCATGGAATCATCCCAGGTACTGACCTTTGCATGTTATGTTGCAGCGACCCCATCCTTAGTACCTCTGCCTGGCGTTGTTTTGCTAAAGGGAGTCTGGACTCCAGTGCTGATTGCCCTGAGCACTGAAGGGAACCCGACAGTTTGGGGCCTGCCCTACCAAAGATATTCCATGTCTCCAAAGCACCCTATCTGGGCCTACCTGCCTACCTGCTCAGTGGCCATGACATGGACCCAGGACTTGGCCTTCAGTCGTCCGTGCAGAATGGGGCTGTCTTCTTCTGACTCCAAGGATTGGCGCAGATGGCCCCGGGGAGCAGAGTCTGGAGGTCAAGGCCAGGGTCCTGCCCTAGAGGCCCCACACACTCATGCTGCTCTTCACCTGAGACTTACAGAGGTGGCCCCTGGCTTCCTGAGGCTGAGAACTTAGACTCGGCCTCAGATGGCAGCATACAAAAAGAGGAAGTGAAATTTCCCAAATCATGATTGTGACTCTGGATAAAGCCGTGGGGCTTTCGCCTCACTTTAACTTCAAAAGCTGCCAACTACACTTCGCGGCAGAGGCTGTAAAATATCTGGAATCCCATCTGCCAGCTGCCCCGGAAACAGAAACGTTCTAGTTTGCCATTCCTTAAACCTGCTCCTTACTCTGCTTCTGAAATTTTGCACCCACTATTTTTAAGGCCAGGCAAGGGCCCTAACTCTAACATTCAGCCTCAGAAGCACCTGCCCATCTCTCCGGGGATTTGATGACAGGTGCCCGTCCAGCACCCTACAGGCCAATGTAGAAAGGCTGTCCGCCTCCCTTCAGCTGTGCCTGAGGGCCACAGGTGTCTATTCAGATACGACTCCCCATCTGGGTCTGAGACAAAGATGCTGATGTGTGAGGCTTTGAAGCCCAGACTTCTTTGGGAAAAGAAAATGAAGCTTCATGAATGTGCTCCCAGGATGGACTCCTAGGACTCAAACTGGGCTGGATCGAAGCCCAGATCTGCTCATCTTGGGGTCATAGGGCCCACAACATGTGCCCCTGTGGGTGACGGTGAGAGTACCACAGTTGTGGCTGTATATACTCTTGTTCTCCATTTAAGAATTTTAAGGATTTTTGCTATAATTGTTTTTTCTGGGGGAGAAAAAAAAACTTTTTAAATGAGCCAAACCTTCTTTTCTTTCACATTAATGACATGCACTTGGCCGCAGGCTGCTTCGTGCTAACTACCTATTTATTCTCTCCTGGATGTTGCTCTGGGTTCCCGAGCAAGGACCGTGAGCTTCAGATACCATTGACTGAGCCTTCCACTACAAATTGTTTAATTAAGTGTTCTCCAGCAAGCATGTGGACTAATTGATAAAGAGCAGAGAAGCCTGGTTGCTAAGTTTGAATTATAATATTGAATTCTTCAACAAATCTATGAGGACCCTCAATTACCTTGGGAAAATCGTTTAGCTTTTTCAGCTTTGGTCCCTAGGATGTAAGAAATCAGTGGGTTAGCAGGATCCTCAGAAAAGCCTAATTTTAAAAGGGAGTTTTAACAGGCTTAGTTGGTAAGGTTTTAACACTAAAGAAGGACGTAGATAAAGGAAGGGAGTTAGAATAGGGCAAAAACAGATAGGAGGTAGAGTCAAGGGTAAGGGGAACCACAGCTGGTGAGCTGAGGAAGAGGCCCCAGATGCTTTTAAATCTCCTTCGGTTATTTGCTTCAGTTAACTTAGTATTTTGTAAAGAGACAGTTTTAGAACCCTGAATGTTTAGAAGCCTCTAGGTACCCATTAAAATAGCCATTCCATTCGGGCACTTTAGTTCTTTTACCTGGTCTTCTAATTTAGTCTGGAGGAAAACAAGTTAGGGGAGATTGAGAGTTTTGCATCATGGCCATTGAGGTTCTAAATGATCTTTAGTAGGTTGGTCCATTTAGTCAAAAATATACATGAAGTGAAACTATTTTTTTTTTTAACATAAAGTCGCTGGGGTCCCCAAAGAAGAACCTCTTAGAGCATTTACATGACTGGATTCTCATTTCTCACAGGTTTTAAGAGCAAAAGAAAAATCCCAAATAGCCTGAAGGGGGTGCTTTCGGGGTTGGGAGTTGTGTTTTGTTTTACGGTGACAGCGTGCCTTCCATGGGACAGTTTCCTCCTGCCTGACAGCCTTTGCTCTAGTTGTCCCACCCATGACCAGGTATCCCCTGCCACACAGACATTTCCTGGCAGTTGGCAGGCATCCTAATGTCAGTCTTGCCTGTGCCTGACCAACTTATCCTCTCACAGAATCTTTTGCTTTGGAGACCAAAGTTTCTCATAAGAAGGTAGATTTATTTGCTTGGCCCATGCCCACTGCCATCATTTTTAATTTTTGCTCTCAAGAATTCCAAAGTAATTATACCAAAATTCAGTGCACTTCTGCCAAGAAAACAAGAACTCATCAAAAAGGATGAACCTTTAAACGGAAAGAGTGAAGCATTTAATTGGGTCCTGGATAAAGTCAGGGAGCTCCAGCAAAGGGAGGGAGCTCAGAACCCAAGGGCAGACTCACCAGACCAGAAGTGACGGAGACTCCCAGAAGCGGCGAGCACAAAGGGCTCCCCATTCCGAGGGTCTTCATCCTTGGGGGGGTCTTTCCTTCGGGTCCCACTTCTGATGCCAAGGAATGTCACCTAAATAAAGCCCAAAGTTGTCAAAAAGATGAGTTTATATGGCAATAGCAGAGGAGTTGCAATTCAGGACTCACCTGTAGCACGCTGTGGTTTGCTTGGCCTGAATTTCAATTCCTCTGCCATTTCCTAAAACTCACCTTCTTTGACAGTTTCGAGTTTGCCTCTATTTAGAGCAACAAAGTCAACTGTCGAACTTTTGTCCGAGCCTGCGTGGGTACTAAATGAGCACCTTAGGAACCCCAGGTGTAGGAAGAGCATGACGTCGTCTCCCCTTGTTGCCTTGACCACCGTATGGCATATGCAACCCCTGGGGAATTTTAGTAGCCCTGGTGGAGATGCAAGTTCACGTGCACTTGATGGACTGTACAGTGTTTTGCAATAAAGATGTTTAGCCTTAAGACCCCTGAATGGAACTCCAACTGTGATGGAGATGCCAACACTTTCCCATCTCCTCCCTCCTCACAGTGTCGCTTAACGAGGAGGCCCACTGAGGGCACACTCGGCCCCCAGACTGCCTCTCTTCTGTCACTTAATCATCGTACTGTCTTCTCGCTCGCTTCAATAAAGATTTTCTTCACCAGCTCTTGTGCCCTCCAACTGGAGATTTCACTGTCCTCTCAGCACCGACTGCAGCCATCAGAGCACCACTGTCTCACCCAAGGTGTACCTGTGGAGAAGTTGGAATTTTCATGCCCCACAGTTCGAAAGAATCAATGTGAATTTTCCTGAAGCTTAGTTTCGCTTGAAACTTCATTTTCATGCGAGTATATCAGACTTATTCTGGAACCTGCAGAACTGGACTTGAAGAACCTCCAGGTGCCGGACCCGGTGGGCGCCCTCCCCGCCCGCCGTTAAACTTTTCTAAGAGCCACTGTCTCTATCTGTAACTTCTGAATCCATTAGTCGTTCAATGAGAAGTTCATGGATCTTGTATCAGGATATGAACTGCTTTGACGTTAAGAATGATGCACGCCCCCCCATGAATGTATCCTCTTAATATTCAGACATCGTATTTGTGCATCAGTTGGAGACTGTCCACACCCTGATATTTTGCCGACGCTGCAAGGACACTTCTACTCAAGAGCAGTTTGTCATTCCAGGGCTTCTCCTTATATTAACACTCTTGCCATTGAGTCCTGCCAAATTCTTCATTGGGTTTTTTTTTTCCTTTGCATCTGTCACTTTGTCCAAATGAGCATGGATAAACAGAAGTGCAACTGAGCTGATACTATTTTTGTGGCCAGCTGAAGATGCTGCCAGGAACACCACTGTACGTCTGCAACTTTGGGGTTGTTAAGAGGAACACAGGGCCCCATCATTGATGATATTCCCTTCTCGACATTTTTAAACAAGCACAAATGATATTTGTAAAAAAAAAAAAAAAGGTTTAATTTTATTTATTATGGTAATAAACTATTTTATACATGACATTTGCTTTTGCCTTTCCTTATGTAATGTCAAGCCATTGCACTGGGTGTTCTGACCAAAGAACAAGGATGGTATTTTCTACTCCTTTTCAAGAGCTGGGGGAGCTCTAATAATTGCCGTTTGGGGAGATCTTAAAATTCAAGAGACACCAAGATTGCGTGCCTGTCAGGGTACTGCATAGCGAGAAGATGGTGGTGAAGGCGTTTTGCAATATAACCCAGAAATAGGGCTATATCTGCTATATCAGAGATGCTTTAAAATCTGGTGTCACTGGCAAATTGTGATACAATCATTGACTTAACAAATAGATATTGATCTACACTTAGAAGTGAACTTTTTGATTTTGAACAATTAGGGTTGAAATTTGTAGAGGATATATGAATGCTTCCCTGCCTTTTAAAATAGAGTGCAAAAACAATTGCATCTTCTCGGAATGACTCAGCATCAACAATAGGAGTTTGATCTGTGCTTTAATTCATTGGTGGTCTTGGAAGCTATTAAAGTAGAGGATGCTTGGCCCTAAATTAGTCCTAGACGCTGTTTCAGTTCTGCTATAGTTTTAGTGGGTATTGCTTCCCGCTCATGACAAACTCCACAACACTACCAGCCTGAGCTGTTATTGGAGGCCAATGGACCATGTAGCAAAAATGACACTTTTCTTTTCACGAACAGTGGAATTTCGGGAATGAGGCCTCTCTGAGCTACAGGTCATATCCAGGCCTCTGCTTGATCTCACAGGCTGCAGTGTGAACACAGTATTTTTAATAATATTCTCTCCAAACCCTGTCATTTAACTACACTGCAGCAAAACATAATAAAAATAATTTAAGGGTACATTGCTTAAAATTCCAAATGATTGATATTCATTTCAAAGGTCTCACCTAGTAAAGCACTAAACATTACATTCTTTAGATTGCCTCAAGGGTGAAAAAAAATCTCTTTGTGAACATGATTTTTATAATTAGTCAAAATGAATAATAATACAGAGTCAAGCAACATACATTTTGGGTTCCAAATGGATTTCAGCTATACAAAAAAAAAAAAAAAAGGATTGTTTCAAAATAAAACAATTTCTCTGAAGAGAGGCCTGAGAAAGGCTTCTCAACACGCACTGAGAAAGGCCAGCACTGTCGAGATCATCTGGCTTCTCAGTAGTTGGCCCTAATGAATGGATACGTGCTGGTACATCTGCTAGCAAACAAACTCATCATATTGTGGTCAATTTCATACACTTAGTCAATAATTGTGTTATTACTTTCGATAAGCAAGCGAGCAGTCTCAATTTCTCTAAGGAGGAAGCCCCTTCCACTAAATTACTGTTTTTCTAATATACAGATCATTATATAATTATATCTGTGAGTGATATAGTTTCCTTTTAGGTCTGCAGTCTTGAATAGAACAAAAGGTTTTCTGCTGTCACTTTGAACAAATTAATCTGGAGAAATAATAAAAATACTTTTAGGTCTTCTTGCATAGTTCCAAGAATTAGCCAAAATGAGCGAGATTTGGCTGTCCTTCACATGCCTTGCTTGCCTCCTTGGGGACCATCTTGGGGATCACACTTGGAGTTCTTCAGTTTTTGCCAAGTTGGGGTCAGAGGATCCTGGGGCTGGACGTGACCTCGGGACCTTGTCTAGTTATTTCCCAGCCCTGAGCCTATGACGATGGACAGTGACGTGTCAGATGTTCCTCAGCTGAAACTGCTCTGTCTGCCGATGCACCAAAGTCCTTCATTTAAAGCAACTTCAACATTTTAGTTCATGTGCAGAAAGAGAGATATAGTTTCATTTTCATATTATAGTTGGGGAATAGCAAGAAGCTAAAGAAAACAATAGTCTTGGATAATCCACATATTGGTCAATTGAGCCTCAAATATATAGCTAAACATAGTCATCATCATTTCCGAGAACCACACTAAATTATATAATATTTTAAGACAAATTCAGGATTATTACTTCTGAATACATTCATTAACTCTTTTAATATAGTTTAATGAATGAATAATAAGCCTATTTCTTTTTATATAAACAGTATCTCTGACGAGTTCAATATCTTTTGTATTATTTCTATATGTACACGCATTAGACACTTCCCTACACTCATCACACTCCTTTTTCTTCCGTGGCAAGCCCTTTCCTTCCATGTGAACTTCAGCCAAGCTCCCTCCCTGACTGACCATAAACCCCGAATTAGTGTTAGTCCGTGAAGTTTTACTGTGTTCATTTGAGTGCTCACTCTTCCCAGCCTCACCCCCTCCTTAAAACTTCCCAGCACCTTCGCCTATCCACGTCCCCTCCTTTACCAGGCTGGCTACTGAGGCTGCTGCTGCCCTGATCTGCCAGCCCTCCTCTGGCCTCTGCCCTTTGCTGCCGCTAAAAATGGCATGTGTCCATCCCAGGTCATCCACACCTGCCCCCTCCACCTCTCTTCCAAACAGAGTGGCTAGGGAAAAAAAAGGACGCCAGCCAAATGGCTAGTCCTGTACTCTAGGAATTTAAACCTCATTGAGTTAATAACCACAGCCAGGATACAGGGACAATAACAAATAACCAGCAGGAGACAGT
The DNA here is from genome assembly GCA_003508835.1 of Eonycteris spelaea. Lineage (NCBI taxonomy): Eukaryota > Metazoa > Chordata > Mammalia > Chiroptera > Pteropodidae > Eonycteris > Eonycteris spelaea. Next base: position 10,340,896 of record PUFA01000037.1, read on the forward strand.
GTCATATAGACCAGGACCAAGTGAACCTCATGATAATTCACATGTTTCAGATGTTCTGAGTTCTCCCATAATTGGGTACACTTATGGGAGATTAGGATTCAAATTTTAAAGCTTCTTTGCTTACCCACCCCACCACCCTCTCAAAAAAAAAATCCAAAGCCAAACAGAAGAATTCTGAATTCTCTACCACCTGGGGCCATTAATGGCCTGTCAGCCTCTTTCCAGAGGAGTGACTAGTTAAGAGTTATGTAAAGGTGTTTAGATTTTAAACATTTTTTTCTCAAAAAATATTCAAAACAATTCTATAAAAAATGTGAATTATCCATGTGATAGAAAAGGCTCCATTTTATTTGAAACAAGACAAGGAAAATCACTGAATGTAAACCGCTGAGTGGGAAGATGACGGTGGGACCTGCGTGGGGAAAAGAGCGCAGGGAGCCAGCCTTGCCCTTTGGGGTTCGCCTGCCAGCACCTGTCTGTGGACACGCTATTCTGCTTCTTCACGTGGGAACAATTCCCTGTCAGGTAGAAGCACCGCCATGTTTCTACTGCTCTGCACATCTAAGGAACAAGCAGCCAAATGCAGATGGCCCTCGATGAAGTTTGAATAACAGGTCTCCGTGGGTACTCACTCCTTGGGGTATGACAGACCATATTCTCTCTATCTTCTTTGACTGGGTTATTAGAAACAAAGCTGTGGCTTTGTCACTTCCCTGCTGGGGAGCTGAAGTGCGAAGCTCAAACCCCGGTGCTGGTTCTAGAGACCACGCTGCAGGACGTGGGGAAGGAAGGGGTCACCAAAACGTTTCAGAAATACCGCCCAGCGAAGGACAGGCCCAGCACTGGTCAGGATTTTTGTGCCTCAATCGAGAAATGGCCATTACATTTAATTCTTGGTAAAGGAGAAAGAACCAAAGGGCCCTTGGGGCTGGGTCCTAGACCACGAAGTCGCCACGTGCAGCTGGGCAAGGCACTAGCGCTCTGGACCCCAGCTTTCTCAACAGGAAGTGATGGTGGGGGGAGGTGATCTCTAAGTCCCAGAGTTAGAAGACTCTCTGGTTGTCGATTTTTTACGAGGGCTCAAGCTTCCAGTCTTGGAGTGAGGTAACTTCAGCAAAAGATGAGCAGATCAAGCACTGTGCCCCTGGAGGTTATCTGGGGGTGTGAGGTCAGGGAGAAGCACCGTTTGCCTTGGAGGCCAGCAGCCAGGGCTGGGCCCGGCGGCATTAGCTCATGGAGTAAGTCTGGGCCCAGGCGATGCCCACGTGAGAGTAGCAGTACAGGAATCCAGGACAGAGAGGGTCACCCACGGCCAGCCTGCAGGGGGAGGACAGATGGAAGAGCTGTTAGAAAGGCCAGGAGCGGGACGTCCCACGGGTGCACACCGTCCCCCCCGTGCACATCGTCCCCCACGGATGGGCCTTGGCTTACGCATTAAGATACACACAACCTCCGGGAGTTTGCTCTGACTGGGATGCCGGCCCGTTGAACCCTACATTCCCATTGGGGTCAGCATAAAACGCGGGGTGTGTTATCACAAATGCAAATTATGTTCAGGAGAAGGACTAGCTTTTAAAGACTACATATTTAGAAGACTAAAGCAGTTAATAATCAAAAAAGAAGAAAAGACTACGAGACCCAGAGTAAATCTCAAAATGCAGGTTGACCATTACACTGAACTGAGGGCCATGGGTAAGCACACAGGAGGAGAGCTGAGCCAAACAATGGCTTTCAAAACTCAATGCTTTTAGTGGTTCCTTCTACAAGGACTTACCTTAGAATATCTGATACTCTTTTCTTTCTTCTTTTTAAATTAACAGCTTTTCTGTTGAATATTTGATGCTTAATAATCTCCATGCCTTCTACATGTTTCACTTATTCAGACACTTACTTATTGGGAATTTTGGAGAGCCAGAGGTGCTGTGGAAGGTACCAGATGCCAAAATAGAAAGATCTAGTCCCGTGTCAAAGGCACATCTCACTCTGGCTTGGAAAAGACTCACACACACAGACACACACACACACACACACGCCATGTAATGTGTGCTAGGTGATGTGTACAGAGCACATGTAAACTGGGCCATGCGGGATGAGCAAGAATTCATCATATGGCAAGGGACAGGGACAAACTACCAGAGAGATTACCTTAAGTGTGAGCATCACAGGCCACCCAGGGACCAGGATGGTGTGATGTGGCCACCACACAGGGAGAGACAGGCAGGGTAGGGGTAAAAGGAAGAGCAGGGAGGAGGAGGCGGGAGCGCTGAGGGTGTTACATCTCTTCAGGCTTTCTTCTTGCCACGTCCACCATCAGTTGCTAATATGACCCAAGTTCAACCAGTATAGCATATTGGTTAAGCTTGCAGGCTCTGACGTGGGATTAGACACAAATTCAAATCCTGGCTCTGCCACTTGCCAGCTGTGTGACCTTGAGCAACTTAAGAAATATCAAATGTAAAACTAGGGGGGATAGACAACTTACTTAATAGTGTCCTTATAAGGTGCCATGAACGAAATGGTGTCTTCCACCCAAATTTATATGCTGAAGCCCTAACCCCTTATGTGATGGTATTTGGGGGCGGAGCCTTGGGAGGTTCATAGAGTGAGATGAGGTCACAAGGGTGGGGCTCCCATGATGGAGTTAGTGCCCCTATAAGAAGAATAAGGACACAGTGAGAAGGCAGTTGTCTGCAACTCAAAAAGAGGGTCCTCACCTGGAACTCAATTAGTCTATACCTTGATCTTGGGCTTTCCAGCCTCCAGAAATGTGAGAAATAACTGTCTGTTGTTTAAGCCACCCAGTCTATTATATTTATTATGATAGCTGAGCTGACTAGGACATAAGGATGCATGCAAAGACATGAAGAGGCCACATGGTCCTTGGCCTAGGGCACTAAAGAGAAGTAGTAGTAATGGTGGCAAGAGGGCACAGAAGTCTCTCCAACAAGATTAGAGTGACAACAGGGAAGTCGAGCCACGGTCTTCCTCCTAACTCTTGTTTTTAACTAGCTTCTTAGACTGGCTTGGCACAGGAATTCTCCCTGAACTCCTGAAGACAAGTGAGGGGAGCAGAGAACCCCCAAGAGCCTCGCTCTGGGACCAGCTCTAAATCTACCTCCCGTCTGCTTGTCAGCCAGTATATTAGTTTCCTGTGGCTGTTGGAACAAATTACCACAAACTTAGTGGCTTCAAATAAACAGAAATGTATTCTCTCCCACTTCTAGAGGCCAGAAGTCTAAAATCAAGGTGTCGGCCGTCTTTTCTCTGAAGGCTCTGGCGGAGAATTCTTCCTCACCTCTTCCAGCTCCTGGCGACCCCAGACATTACCTGACCAATGGCAGCATCACTTCATTCCCTGCCTCTGTCTTCCTATGGCCTTATTCCTTGTGTATGTCGGTGTCCTCTCCTCTTATAAAGACACCAGTCATTGGGTTTCGGGGCCATCCTAAATCCAGGATGACATTCTCTCAAGATCCTTAACTAATTTTATCAGCAAAGACCCTATTTCCAAATGAAGTCACATTCCGAGATCCCAGGTACACATGAATTTGGGTGTCACCATTCAGCACAGTACAGCCAGATACTTTTTCAAGCTTCAAAAAGACCCATCCTGCCTGGAGGCCCTCAGACCCTCGCCTCCGTGGCTCAGGCAGAGATGCTAGGGAGGGGCCCTATCGACACCTGCTCCTCAGTGGGCTCAGGGATTAGGAAGAAGGGAGGGGACTTCAGGGACCGGAAGCACTCCCAGACTGCAGCTGTGCTTAGGGTGAGGCACCAGCAGGTGTTTAGTAAACAGGAAACCCAAAGGCTGGCTCTGGAGCAGCATTGGCGTGGAGGGGGTGGGGGGAGGGGGCGGGGAATGTTTCATTTACACAAAGCTGGGCCTGGTGCTGCACAGTTGTGCGTGGACATCCCTATGAAAGCTCTGCCCAGCACACAGAACTATAAGGAGAAATGTCCCGACACTGTCCAGAGGCGAGGCACACACACAGTCAGTTTGGATCACAGCTGGATCCTGAAAATTCTCCCCACTGTGACTTGTGTGCCATGCAGAGAGGCAGCTAAATAGATGTGTAATCCTGATTCCAACTGTGAGACCCTAGTAGGGTCCCAGTTTCTTCATGTATACAATGGAAGGTCCAAAATAAATAAAAGCATGTGAAATAAAGTAAGAACACGGTTTTGGCAGTGTTCTTAAGAAGTGTTCCAGAAATGCAAAGGATTGCTATAGCATCCTGTAGGATTCTGTTACACACACACAGATGCTAGCCTTCCGATGCACAAGTGTTCCCAAGACAGCAACCCCTGTGTGTCCTGGATGGCTGCCAAGGACCCTTATCCTTTATTGACAAAGAAAAAGATAGATTCCATAAGTCACCCCTCCAAAGTATTCGAGCAACAATTTATGAGTATCTGCTGTGGGCCAGGCCCTGGCCTAGGCATTGATGTCACCACCTGCAGGTAGCCTATAGGTATAAGGTCTTTGACTGTGGTGGCTGCTAGCCAAGCACTGATGTGGCCCGTGTGTGTGTGTGTGTGTGTGTGTGTGTGTGTGTGTGTATGGCAGGGGGTGGGAGGAGGGTGCTTGGAACAGAGCCTCCTCTTCACAGGACTTGGATGAGCCTAGAATCATAAACCCAAAAAGAAACTAGAATGGGCTGTCATTCTGGAAGCATTCCGAGGGTTGCTATGACGCACAGTTACCCAGGCTCGTCAGCCATTAACAAAAACGATGGCATCAAAAAGCATTCTGTCCTGCCAAGTGACCTTATCCCTCAGTCCCCTCACCCCCGGGCTTTCTCCACTCTGCCCTCTCCTTCCACACTCACCCTTCGCACCAGGATTGCCAATGCTAGTGTTCAGTCAACTCCTATTTCCCCACATCCCCGGCCCCATGCATGTGAATCACACACACACACACACACACACACACACACACACACACACACTCCATTAACATGGTCTATAAAGCCTGGTGGGCAGTATGGTATTAGCCGAAAGAAAAGAGAGTATTTTTGGGTCAAAGTGCCCTGCACACTCCTGGGCCCCAGAGTCAATGATGTGGGTAGCTTCCCAGTGGGCTTTTGATACCTGGACCTCGCAAGATCTAAACAGGTAAACAGTTTTAACAGCTGATGATGAGGGAGCAGTAAAGATAGTAAGAACAGGAAGCCAGCAAGTCAGACAACAGTTGTAAAAGATTAGTTAGTGTAGTTAATAGGACAGATTATTTAACAGATACAGCTAAATGCATATAAGTTGGATGTTTAGCACAATAGGTTCAATTAAGAAGATCAAGGATATGGTGTAATAGATGGAGTTATTAGGAAGGTGGTTGTATCATGCTGTTAATAGGATATTGGCAAGTTGTGTAATAACTGCTTCTAATGAGAAGCAGGTAGGACACAGAGGGAAATGGTACAGCTAATAGAAAGCGAGCATTGTAACTTCATTTGAGGTTATTACGGCTAAGTGATTCTCCAAGCAATTCTACCAGTCTGAAAGGACTAGAAAGGCAGAGGCTCAGGGCAGTGAACAAAAAGACGAACATCACGCAGGGACACCAGAAGTCAAAGGCCATGTCCAGCCAGCTTTCTGGAAGGTGAGGGGATAACCAGAACAAGAAGTAGGGCTAATGAAAAACTCCATTTAAAAGGTAACGTTGTAAAACGGTGCAGCCACAGTGGAATAAAAAATATGGAGGTTCCTCAAAAATTGAACATGCAATTACCAATTATATACCCAAAAGAGCTGAAAAGAATAACCGAAGAGATATTTGCACACCCATGTTCACGGCGGCCTTACTTACAATAGCCAGAAGGTAGAAGCGACCCACGTGACCAGATAGATGAATAAACAAAATAGGGTATATACGTGTATGGGATATTTCTCAGCCTCATAAAGGAAATTCGACACATTGCAACATGGATGAGCCTTTAAATGACACGAGCCAGTCATAAAAGGACAAATACTGTATGATTTCCACTTATACGAGGCACTAGTGTTGTCCCGTTCACGGAGACAGCAAGTAAGATGCGCAGGCGAAGGCGAGGAAGTTATCGTTGAATGGGTACCGAGTTTCAGTTCTGCAAGATGGAAAATGCTCTGGAGATGGATGGTGGTGATGGCTGCGCAGCCTGTGAACGCGTGTAACAGCGCCGAACTACAGTTTAAAATGGTCAAGACGGTAAATGTTACGCTATATATAATTTACAATCCAATTTTTTTTCTGAGTGAAAGAAGCCATCGACACAATACACACCACATGACTCCATTTATGTAAAATTCAAATGGAGTTATAGTAACAAAAAGCAAGTCAGTGATTGCCTGGGGGCTGGAGCAGAGGGAGGGACAAAGGGGCACCAGGAATCCTTGGGACTGGTGGCAATGTTTTGCATCTTGATTATGGGAATGTTTTCAAGTGTACATACCACTGGAAAATACCTTAAATGGATGTATTTTATTGTGCATAAATTATTTCTTAATAAATTTCTAAAAAAATTTTTTAAGTAATGAAACATTAGCAAATCACAGATTTGCGATATTCTGCTGCAAAGTCTTAGGCTATATATACCCAAGGTATTCAAACAAAAGATGCAGGAAGATAAAATTCATTTTTAAACGATGATGAGTCTTCACTCCTTCATCTCCCTAGAGGCCCCAGGAGGACTTGCCCTGTGCAGGTCTTAACACCCGGCTCCCCTAATCCTGCTTTCTTCCACGGGGCCTCTGAGGAGGAGGACGATCGGAGAAACTCTTTCTAAACCGTGCAGATACGTTTGGCAGCTGAAGCACCAAACTCCCATCCCAGGGAAGAAATCAATCCTTCCTAATGGAAGAGGAGTTAACTGAGCTGCTGAACTGTGTACGAGCTATCAATTAACTCATCACAGGTTCGCGAGGCGGTCAGGTGGGGCAACACCCCCCAAGCCTGTGACCCTAAGGCCACATCCCACTGTTGATCAGTTTTAAAAGAAAATGGCTGGTGACCAGCACATGAGCAAACTTTGTGGAGAAGCCTTCTTCCCGCCCTTCCTACCAGTCAAGGCGGAACCACGGTCTGTCTGGTTATGAGTAGTTTACAAAGAATGTGCAATCTACTATACAGTTTGCCAAGAACACACCATCTTCATGATCCTCACAACACACTGAGATAGAAATTACTAACCTACACTAATATTCTTGCTTGGAGCCGCACTCCTCAAAGGGCTCAGAGTCCACATCCCAAGCAAGGGTGTCATGTCGGGTCCTAACGGGAGAACAGTCTGAAGGACTCCAGCCTGTCCTGTAGTCTTTATCTACCATTATCTATTACTTCTCTATTACTAACAATGCCCTAGCTTCCTCCCTTCATCCACCCAGGCAAGTTTTCCAGCCAGAGATTTTGGCGCCATGTTGCTTGTCCCTCTGCTCATCCACCGCTCAGTCATCGCCTTGCTGGATCACAGTTCTCCTGAGGGGTGAGGAACAAACACCATGACCCTCCCAGCTTGGCTCTTGGGTCCCTCTAGCTGGACAGATGGACTCTCACTTTCTGGTCCCAGGGAGCAGCAATGTCACCCAGTGACTCAAAGCCACTCGAAGGAAGGAATCAGAGGAGCTTCCTGAGAGCCGTCAAGCTACACAAAAGAAGCAAGTCTCACCTCCCCAGACAAAGTGAGTCTGCAAATGTGAAGGACGTATTACGATCATTAAATGCCACCCACTACCCATCCATCCCCCTAGGGGGATGTGACAGCCCACGCCACAATCCCAGGGACGACCAACATGAGGCTGATGAATTCCAACCTCTACAGAGGGCCTCTGTGACCAGGCAGGCTCGGAGAAGGATATGCAATGGGGAAATGGCATGAAAAGGCGATTCGAGGAGATGCTGCAGAAGAGACAGTCATAGGACTTGATGACTGGTGAATTCAGGGGCCGAAGAGTATATTCCCTCTCACTGACCCTGACCTGCCTCAGACTGTACCCACAGGGCTGACCTCCAGCTGATGCTCATCAGAGAGACAACACCTGATGTTAAAAGACTGATATGCTTCCCTACTAGTTATTAAAGCCACGGTCCCAGCCTCTTCCTCGTCTCTGTCTTCTGATAATAATGAATGGGTGACAGCTGGCTTTGGAGGGGCCTCCAGGACCACCTCCAGTGCTTGGCCACCATCTTTTTGGATCGGCTGGTCTGTGCCCATGGCTTACCATTTGTTAGATCTGCCCCTGATGTGATGCATATACTGCTCTGCACTGGTGGCATTTTCTACTCTGAGGCCGGTGGAGGTTGAGTGTCCTTCCTTAGGGAACTAGCTTGTGCATCAGACCCTAGTCCTAGGGTGCTGGCTCCAGATCTGGGGCTCAGCGCTACCCCTGCCCTGGCACCCTCTGCACCAGCCCACCAGCTTCGCCACTGTCATTTCATTAATTATTCATAATGACTTTAGTCCCGGCCTAGTCCCGGCCTGGAGGTATTGTGGAACCATTCGTCACATGGTCCTGAGCCTGCAGACCGTCCTCAGGAGCTAAATTTAGAGCTTTAACCTAAATCAAGCTATAGGGCAGGAGCCTTTTCCTGTCAGGGCCACCTTACCGAAGGACACCCAGCAAGCAAAGCTGCCCAGACTCCGAAGCCTGTGGACCGCTGGCTTCATGGGAAGATGGACAGGTCTGAAGAACAGGCTCTTGCTACTTCAGGGTTAGAACAACTTCTTACACACTTGGGCCTCAAAGCCAGGTTTTGAGGCCTCGGGGGTTTGTTTTGTTTTGCTTTGGAAATGCTCACTTGCCTCTTTCACATTCTCTCATGAGAAATAAGGACTAGATGATTCTAACTAGTTCAGAATTAAAGCACAAAATCATAGGGCGTTGGTTCTCGACATGAGCACACATCGAATCACGGGAGGACATGTTAAAACCGCCATCCCACAGTCTGATCCCGGAGATCTGGGGTGGCTTTCACCGACAGGAGACAGACAACGACGGAGATCGCCTGTTGCCAGGCACCTTGCCGGGCTCCTTCCACACGCTCGGCCACCTCACCTGGGGGTATTTTTAGCCCCATTTCATGGAAAGGAAACTAAGGCTCAGAGAAGTACAGTAACTCTCCCAAGGTCTCACAGCCAATGGATCCTCAGGCCATACTTGGACCTCAGGGCTGTGTGAGTCCAAGCGCACTTGGCCCCCTGCGCTCCCAGAGCAGTTACTAGTAGCCCTGGGCCACCTGCAGGAAAAGCTCGCGCCAGGACCCTCCGTCCTGGCCCGCTCCCTTTTCTGAAATCCTCTGCCTCCAAATCTCATTTCCTCCCTTATTCACCGAGCAAGGGTGACAGGGAAGGGGAAGCAGCAGGTTCTTAGTAGGTGTCATCTGTCCCTAACTCGCTCGGTCACCCACCTCCAGAGGCCTCAGCGTCTCCATCTTTGTAACGGGGGATGAAGAAAGCATCTGTGAGCACGTTTGTGTCCTTTGTCTTGGTGCCTAGTTTAGACTCGGGCACTGAAGAGAGCACGTTGCCAGTGCTTGGATGACTTTTTATTAAGACTGTCAGAGCCCCGGTTATTTGGCCCCTGCCACTCCCGGCGCCTGCACGGGGCAGCCAATAGGGGGACGCAGAGGAAGGGGTGGCTCCGACAGCCCTCGGGGAGCTTCCTGCCATCCCGAGAAGGAGTCGCTTGCAAGGCGCTGCGCGCACATTTTCACAGGCACAAACGGCGGCGTTTAATAAATCACGCTGTTCACAGTCAATTTCACATCCTGATGAAGCCGACCTGGGCTGCGTTTCTCATCCCTCCGCCTCCCCGTGCGGCCCTGCAGGCAGATGCTCCCTGAAGCACTCGCTGCCATAAGTGAACTCATCTCACGTGAAATTGCAGAAGTGGAGGGAACACACCGGAGCCACTTTTATTTTATTTATTTATTTATTTTTTTAGTTCTGACAGGGAGAGTGTAGGTGCTGAAAAAAACATTTATTTTCTCTCCGGGGCCACACAGGTAGGGGACCTGCTTCTCAGCAAATCATCCCTCAGTGGGTGCCACAGCCCCAGCTCCAGTCCCTGGGGCCAGAGGCTGCAGAATCAGGACGCGCTTCCGCAGGGGCTCCTCTCCCCGCGCCTGCGTTTCCGTCCAGCCTCGCGGGGGCTGCGGGCTCCCGTTAACCCGCGCCCACGCCACCGCGGAACGCCGCGGGTGCCGCCTCCTGAGCCCCGGCTGCCTGTCGCAAGGCCCTGACGACCGCTCGCCCGCACTCACGTTCATGCAGCGCCTACTGCGTGCCCAGCATTTAGTCGGGCCGGCTCGACACTTTTCCCACGAGCACGCTGCACCGTCACCTGGGGCCTGCGACAGTGTGCCACCCAGGGCCGAGCGCGCGGCCCCTGGACCGTCAGGGCCAGCTCCACAGCTCTGCTCCCCAAGCAGAGCAGGGAACAAAAGGCTCAGGGAAAACACGGGGACGCGGACACGATGCTCAAACGACCGGCTAGGCGGGGGCGACGGGCGGACACTAATAAGTTGAAATTTCATGATGACAAGAACGGCTGAGCTTTAACTGTTTCTGTTTTGTTTTTTAATCCAATGGTACAAGTATGCATGGCGGAGGCCTGGGGACTGAGTCACGGAGGGGTGGTCGACAGGCCTGGTCATGGTTAGGCAGAAAAGGGAAGGCTCCGGAGAAGAGAAAGCCGCTACCTGCAGGTTTACAGAAGTCTGCCCTTTTGGAAGCGAGATGAGAAGACATGAGCCGTCCCGGAGGCTGGAGGAGGAGGGGAAGGAGGAGGGGAGGAGGAGGGGGGAGGAGGAGGGGGGAAGGAGGAGGAGGAGAGGAAGAGGAGGAGGAGGAGAGGAGGAGGAGGAAGAGGAGGAGGAAGAGGAGGAGGAGGAAAAGGAGGAGGAAGAAGAGGAAGAGGAGGAGGAGGAGGAGGAAGAGGAGGAGGAGGAGGAAGAGGAGGAGGAAGAGGAGGAGGAGAAGGCCGCGGAGGAGGATGCCGGGGGCGCGGCGGCCCTCGGGAGGCAGAGGGGCGCCGGAGGCCCCGGCTCTCCGGCAGGCCCCGCAGACACCGAGCTGGCTCTGACAGGAGCCACAGCAGACGCGGGACAGGCGACAGCTGGAACACAGTTCCTCTTTCAGAGCGGAGGTAGAACCAAGTCTGAGAGTCCCTGAATCCGCTTCTTTCTACCCAGGTCACTGGGACCGGGCACACACGGTGAAATGGTCAATGAATAAATAAGGAGAAGGCTGAAGGAACACAGATGTGGGCTCCCGACTGTTGAGCAGGCATTCACGAGCCTCCTGAATCTCGACTATGGGAAATTAAAAATAACACTTGTTTCAAAATCCTTAAACAAGAAATCACATGTGTGCCTGTTTGGCCTCCATTCTCCAAGTGACAGAAGAGCCCATAGTCGAGGCATCACCCACACTGGGGTGTGTGGGACGAGAGGCACCTGGCATGCACTGGCCAGCAACACCGAGACTTTTCAAGGAACAGCAGGGCACAAATGCCACTCCAGTCACCCCCCTCCCTACCCCCGACCCCAAACGGAATATACCAGAGAGAGCTGGAAAGGGGGAGAAAGAGAGCGATGCCTAAACCGTGGGAACACCTGAAAAGGTGATGTCAGCAGATGCGTCTGCCGTGGTCTTTTCCTAAAGCAGTTGTTAGATAAAGGACTCCAAATTACTTGACTTAAATTTCCCAGCAAAGAACAAGATGCTAAAACCAAGCTCCGGGCAGCAGCAGCTGCAGCAGCAGCTCGTCCCAGAGCTCTGAGCAGCGACAGTGGGTTATGAACGCCAGTCACCCCTCGGAAAGAGAAGGAAATGTTCCCGCCTGTCAGGGACGGCTTTGTTCTCACCTCGCTGCGCCCACTCACTGTGTCTGCAAGTCTGGCTCGCTCATGCTGAGGCGTGGATGGGCTTCAGCCTGGGGGTACAGTGGAGCCAAGAGCTTGTCTGTGCCCCACCTTCCGGCAGCTGCTGCTCTCAACCCAGAGGCCGCGCTCCCCCCCCAGCCCCCCCCTCCCCGCTCCTGCTGCCTCGCCAGAGGCAGGCTGTGCCCGGGGTGCAGGTGGTGGCCCCATGTGGAGCCATTCTCTCTAAGGGGACTGAGCCCACAGCTTTGGCCTCAGTGCTGACTCTCACCGCCTACCTGCCCCCTGTCTTCCTGAAAAGGAACTTGACAGACAACAGCTCTGAGATTAGTTCAGAAAAATGTGGCTCCAACATTTACAAACGGCGGTGTTCGGGAAAGGCAGCTCGCCTCCGAGGTGCTGGCACAGGAGGAGTGTGGCAAACAGGGGTTAAGAAGAACGTCCACGTTCAGGGAGTGCTCTGGTGGCAGCTGCGTCGTGTGCTCCCCTCCAGCCAGCCGGTTGAGGGGGAAAGCCTGGTCGTGCCGCAGTAACTCGGAGCCCCTACATGGTCTGGGCGCCCGCGGCAGGCCACGCAGCGGGCAGCTGACCCATGATCGCAGGGAGCCAGGGACTCTTTGCTAGAGAAGCATCAGCACTTCCCTGATAGGGGGCAAGGGCTCCTAGGTCACTGCTCCTGGGAGGGGAAAGGAACACAGAAGACCCCACAGGGCCCCCATCAGACCCACACACGCTGGAGACCCGGGCTGTGCCGAGGGTGGGCAGAGGCACAGAGCCGTCCCCCACCACAGCTGTTCTTCTCCTGCAGGAATGCAAGGCTCTGGGGCCACACGGGTGCACAGGCATAAAGCTGAGTGGCCCCAGACAGAAGCCAAGGCCACACTGCTGTCATCTCAGGCCACATGCAGGCAGGGTGCGAGGGGGCTGTGTGTCCAGCCTGAGAGTGAGGGAAGGCACATGGACAGGAGCGTAGACTCAAGTGAGGTTGACCGATTCCGGGCGCCATGTTTGAGAAGAGACGCTGTCACAGGCCACTTCAAGGAGGATTCTAGAAGGGCTCCACAGTGTTGGCATGCTGATAAGCCAAAGTTTAGCCGGAAAAAAGGCCACGCGGTCCCATGGAAAGGGAATTAGACTTATTCTACGTCACTCCAGAAGACAGAACTGGGGCCAAGAGGCAGAGGTTAGAGGAGGCAGATTTTGGCCACTACTGAAAGGAGCCTGTACCATCGGCAACACCCCTCCCCCCAAGGCTGTTCTGGGTCCCCATCCCTGTCATCATTCAGGCAGACTTCCAGAAGACAGCCATTGGGGCTGGCTGCCTCCCAAGGGAGGTGGAGCCAGGTGACTCCCGCAAGGCCCTTCCCAAATCTGAGAGGTAACAGTCCACAAGACCCAGTCCTCCAACCAGCTTCCCCTCCCCCTGCCCCTGGGCTTGGATGAAGAGATGAAGCTCGCTGCATCTGGAGCAGGGGAGAGGGGCGTCCCCTCCGTCCTGGGAACAGAAGGTCACGTTCCAGCAGCTGCGCAGACGTCACGCGATGCGGCAGGACTGTAGTAAAGTGCTTATGAGGTTATTTATCTGACGTATAAAGTGACTCAGACACTTTTTTGGACTCTGTTGCAGAGAAAGACGTTTTGTGCCTTGAACATCTCATTCGGAAGGAACACCGTTCCCCTCGGGAGCCCGCCTCTGGCCAGTGGCCCCGAGGGCGGGACAGCAGGCCAGACGCTGAGCCCAGGCTGGGCTTCGACTCCCTGCCACACGTCCCTTCTGGCGACCCCGCTCACTGGGGCAGCCGGGATGTCTGACCCTGCGCAGCCGTGGCCAGGCCTCAGTGACCTCACTGTGGATCTCTCACCTGCCAACCCGCTCGGAGTCAAACACCTCGAACCAGAGAAGTCAGGGCGGAGCACAGCTGAAGCGTGCGGAGGAGCAGAAATCAAAGGCGGCCCGGGTCTCCCCGGGGTGCTGCGAGTTAATCCGTGTTCGCAGTTACTAGTGAGCGGTCAGCCGGCACCGCCCTGCCTCTTCGGCACTTCCTGTCCGGCTGGCAGGGCTGGCAGGCGGGCTGGGGCCCTTCAGGAAACTCACCCCGCTGTTTATCCCCTTCCTGGTCGTGTCTTCACACGCGGTTAACGTTGGTCCCCAGGGAGGCATCTCAGCAGCCGCAGTTTCTGGCTGGGTCTTGTTTGTGACCTCAGAGCACGATATTTACGCCCTGGCCTCCTCGCAGAGTCCCAGAGGCTCCCTCGGTGTGGGTCGCCTCGAGGCGTGGAACCCGGCCCCGCTGAGCTTTCTTGGATTCCGCTGCCGTCACGGGGCAGTGTCCTCGGCTCTGCGACGTGGGCCTGGACGTCTCTCCGCCCTTCCGGTCGCATCTGCCTAGTCCTTCCCAACTCGTGTCCCAGCAACGGAGCGCGGAGTGGCAGCCAAAGAAGGAAGTGTGACACTTCTGTGTCCCCATGCCTGCTGATGCCACCTCTGCCGACCGCCTTGGGTGGAGGCTGCTGTCACCTTTCACACTGCAGAGCCTCCCACCTCCCTTTCCTCGGCGGCTGCCGCGTGTTCCATTTGGGAGGATTTGGCTCCGTTCTTGGGAAGGAGCTGATCTGAAGATAAACTAATCATCCTTGGGCCTCTCATTCAACACTTAGGGAGCTACTGCTACACACAGGCAGTGGGCACAGTGCTGGGGCCACCAGAGAGATTAAAAGGCTGACTTGCGGTTAGGGAGACAGGAATTAGATGTAAAAAAAGATACACCATTGACCTTGGGTGTTTCCTAAGAATGAATAAATAAATGAGTCAGAATTCAACATTTGTGAAGCTTTTTCTGTGCACTGGACATAATGCCAAGGGCTGGGGAAAAGGGGACAGAGGACGGGCCCCCGTCCCCACAGAGCTCCATCCTGGATGAGGAGGGAGGCGTCTGTGGTGGGGGACCAGAGCGATGAAAGGCTGGCTTCGGGGGGGGGGGGGGATGAGTGGCAGACAGGGCTAAGGCAACATCGGCTGCCTCCACTCTGACCATCACCGGTGCCCGAGCCAGAAGGGCCGGCCTTGGCTGTCTCGCCCTCCCAGGCACATACTCCACCGGTTTCCACCCTCTGGACAAGCCTCTGCTCAATGGAAGAAGGAAGGCCTGCCCTCCAGTGCAACTGCCCATCTCCTGTGCCCTCTGACAACGCTTAGAGGGAATTTTTTTTCCTAAAAAATTTTAATCTGTTTATCTTTTGACCAGGTAATACACAATCTCATGTGCTCTCTGACGACGCTTAGAAGGAATTTTTCCCCCCAAATTTTAATCTGTTTGTTTTTTTGACCAGGTAATGCACAAAATAAAATTCAAAGGTCAAATGGTAAGCAGGGAAAAGTGAATCTCCATCTTCCCCACCCATGTCCGACAGACCTAACTCCTATCTCTAGAGGCATCTGTTCCCAGCTCCTTATTTATACTCCCAGAGATGTTCTATGCACACAGAAGCATAAACGTTTTATATATATAAACACGATATATATATATATATATATATATATATACACACACACAAATACATACATGTACCTATATACGCATCTATGTTTTAAACAGCTTTCAACCTTTTATCTTGAAAGATGTATTATTTGAACATAAACACTATGCATATTGTTCATTTCCTTAATTTTTTAAGGTTGAATATCTTTGGGATGGTTCCACGTAAGTCCATATAATGAATGCTGCTTCGCCCTTTCTAATGGCTGTGAACATTTCCACTGACTTTATGTCCGTATTTTGTTGACCTGGCCCCCTCTGATGGGCACTTATGTCCATTTCAACCTTTTGCTCTTACAAACGATGTCAGATGAATATCCTGCATACATTTCATTTCATATGTACCAAACTATATCTGAATGACAAAATCCTAGAAGTGGAATTTCTGGGTCAGTGTGGACAGATGTCAAACTGTTCTCTGTGAGGAATTAGCACTTCATACTCCTGGCCAAATGGATGAGGTTAAACCTTTGGATCTATGAAATCAGGGGCAGTCCCTTGGCGAACTTTTAACTTGCATTTCTCTCATTAAGAGTGAGGCTGAGCGTCTTTTCATTTGCTTCAGAGACATTTCTGTTTCCTTCTTCTTCAAACTGCCTATTCACGTCCGCTCCCCATTTTTCTACCAATTTATGGGAGGGAGAGATCTGTGTGAAATACCCAGCACGGTCCCTGTTTTCCGTGATCGACCTTGACAGACGCATCGCTTAACTCCCAGTTTTTGCCCAGAGCCTGACGAGTGCCCCCGACAGTGCGGGGAGAGTCGGAGGAAGAAGGGCAACAATCCTGTGAGTCTGGAGAGAGGGGTGGGGGCTTGTCATGCACAGAGGAGGGACTTGCAACTTTCGGGCTCAGCCTTCACAGAGAATCACTGGAGGGGTTCTCATCAAAGTGTTCTTTCTCCCATGGTCAGAGTCACAATCTGTTTCTTAAAAATTATTCCAGGCTCCATTGGAGCTGGATCCACTCTCTCCCCAGGAGCGAGACTGTATGGCTCTGAGGAGATAGTTCCTGGGCTTCTCATCATGACAGTTAATCAGTAAAGTTTCATATAGTGGATTATTTCTTCTGGCTCTTGCTGAATTTATATAATGAGAATATGTGAAAACCCATATTGGGCCCTTCTGGACCAAGCAGGGAAGTAGAGTGCCACGGAGATGTAAGTTAATAAAGGACAGGCTTGTCCAGCATCCACACGCCTCGGGCTCATCGCCTACCTTCCCCATCACCTTATAAGGAGAGAAAAATTCAACAGCTCATCTGTCTAAATTGGTAGCTATACAGAATATCTAACCGATGTAGAAAAGGATCAAAAATGTTTCCTATCCAAGAGCTTCCAAACGTTCCGATGAAGAGTTTGAGTTATAGCCGAATACCCTTAAATGTGTTTACAGATGGCTAAATTCTAACGCTGCAAATAAAAGGCCCTTGTATTACATTTGCCCTTTGGAGAAAAATAAAAAATGATCAGACTATGCTCCCCTTTGTTAAACCCTTCAACGGAACCTTTAAAAATAAATTTTAAAAAGACTCTCTCCTTCAGCATTCTCTCTAGAATGAAGAACCACAAAGCAGAATTGTATTACCTGCCTCCCTGGCTGAGTCAGTTTCAGGACTCTTAACTGTCAGTCCCAGAAGAGAGCCCTGCCCTTGGACTCAGGAGTCCCGAGTTCCACCACCTGTCAGCCACATATACTAATACCTCTCGAACCTCTTTAAACATAAGATCCTTTAAAACCAGTATCATCAAGCTTTACTCGCAAAATCATTATGAGAAGTGGACCCATCTGATTCACCATTCATTCAGCAGAATGTCTGAATAGGGCAAAGTGCTGGCAAGAATGTACTTAGACATCTCACAACCCTAAGTCCAAAAGAGGTTTCCTTATGCCTAAAACTTGCCATTGAACAAGCCCATTTCTGGCTTGGACTGGTATGGGGAGACAACCATGGATATGCTCTGGCTCCATCAACATCTTGCTATTCTGTTATTTCTAACCCCGAATTTTCTGCAGCTCTTTACACCCATCACCCCCCAGCACTGCCAAGTACCAGCAGCGTGCTTTCTGTGACGCCAACTTGGACCCCCACGTCCAAGGTTCCAACATTCTGCTTTCTCATTTCCTAAGCTAGACAAGCTGGTTGACACCACAGATGACAGGTGAAGGTCATCTGTGACTGATCCCCGGGTGATCACTGACACGGACAGCGTGGAATCGGAAGCGGCCACCTCTCAGACACAGCGTGGGCGGACGGATGTCTCCGAGCAGCCCATCCTCACAACTGGATACACACTGAGTATCACACCACCTGAGGGCCATGTCTGCACACAAAGGCCAACCACAGATGCCAGAGGCTGGCCTCCAGCAACATCCATTGTTGCTGTTCGGTGTGACCAACCAGCTTCCTCCGTCTGACCCAGTCAGGCCCGTCTAGGTTACTTGTTAAAAGCTGTAGTGGATCCATGGCTTGTCCTGTGAGTCCCTTTGCATGATGCTATGCTTAGCTCCTGACAATGAGTCTCTCTTTCTGACCTCACTTAGACATGGGAAGTAAAAGGGCTCCTGCATATGCTGGGTGGTCAGAGGGGACCCAGAATGCGATTCCAATCACTATCTGAGGATAACCCCTGTCTCTGTATACTAGAGCTGAATATATAGCAAAAATATGCTAAAATTCCTTTCTACCTTCCCCAAGTATTTGGCTAGGACCAAGATTATACAGCTGGGCTGATTCCAAAGATTTAAATTACTGGAAGCTGTTTTCATTATACACCAATTGGGTTATTTAACATAAAATTCAACGGTGCTGGATGTCTGAGTCTGAATAAATTATAGAATCATTATGCTGGGAATGGTCTGTTTTTAAAAGGCTCAATTCTGGTGTCACTTTAACTGAACCACAAATTCCCTGAACATTTCTGCACGCAGTCATGTTAATTCAAACGTTCGTAATACAACCCGTTTTTGCATTTTGCATAATGCACATTCAGACCTCTGTACAATTTTACAATTAATCTTGCATTTTCTATTAACACGTGCAAGCACACAGCCACTAATTTCTCTATAGAACAAATAAATTCTCACTTGGAGAAAGAAAAAGTGCTGGAGAGTGCAGAGGGTGTTCTGTATAATGAATCAGCTTGTGGGGCTTTAACTCCAATGTATAGATTTAGGGTCTTGAAATAATAACCAAATAGCACTGCATAAGCAGATAGATATTGAGGGCAGGACTGAAGACATCTACTGAAGAGTAATAAACCGGAGAAGTACAACGGCAGAAGAGAAATCCAAATGCTGCCGTGATGGGAGGATCCTTTCCCCCACCGCCAGCCCCACCAAGTTCACTGCCAGGGGAGGAAGACCCTGAACAATAAATGTGGCTATAAGCTTCCCTCGGTCAAACATACAGTGTTAACTACATGTTCATAGAAGTCCTCTGAGGATCAACACAGCAGCAGTCGATTTATCTGAGTATTTTTACCTGTGGTTGTCCTGTGACGCCCCCCGCCCCCCCCCCCCACCATGCAGAAGTGGTTCAGCTGTTGAGGCTGATGAAGCCATACACATGCCAGGAGGGTGTGAGAAGTTTAATCATTCACACAATGAGGGTGTCTGGGGAGAGCAGGCACCCGAGTCCTTCTGAAATGGCTTGAGCAGCGGGAAGGGCAGGTGGCTTTGGTTTTTATTGTCACTGGGGGTAGGGCCCGGGTGCGCAGGGGCTGGGTTTGCATGGTTTGAACCTTCCGCCAGCACGAGGGAAGAAGCAAGCCCTTTTCCTGTTGGCTCATCCTGAGATGAGGCACAGGGGATGGAGGAGGAGCGGGTTTACATACTGTCAGCAGTCGGACATCAAAAATGCGGCAAAGACAGAAAAAGTTGAAAATCACATGATATTACTTATATGCGGGGTATAAACCTAAAGGCAACAAATGGGCGGGACAAACAGAGACTCACGAACATGAACTATAGGCTAGTGGTCACCAGAGGACTATAGAGTAGTGGGGTGGGGCAGGAGGGGGGAAGTAATGAGGTAAAGGGGTCCAAGGGGGCCAAATATAGAGTTTAGGGGAGGGTGAAGTGGATAAAGGGCATCAAATAATGGCAGCTGAAGGAAACTGGACTTTGGGTGGTAAACATACAATAGAATATAGAGATAATGAACACCTGAAAATTATATCATTGTATTAACCAATGTTAACCCCAATAAACTTCATTTTAAAAAATAGGGCAAGACTCTTTATTACAATTGTCCTGCCTTTGAGCTGCTATTTGGGAAGTTAAAACTCTAAAAGTTGCCTATTGTATGACACAACCTATTTAAATCTCTCTCCTCATCAGCAAAAGTTGTATAATATTTAAAATAAATGATGACACACATATCAAAGGAAATTGGCCCAGTGTCTGTACCTAACAGATGCTCAATAATTGTTACTGAATCGCAATGTGGAAATTTAAGGAAAAAATCTGTTTTCTCTGCATAGTTCCACCGTTACCCTTAGTTTGTGTCTTGGTAAAAACCGGAGAAGCCACCAGCACTAATAAGGCTCTAAAACCATTTACTAGATTGGGGATAAGGCGTGGGAAAAGGAGAGCAGATGGGGCTATAAGGCTGGTTGGCAGAACAGGAATAGTGGTGCTCAGGGTACTGGAGAGGGCAACTCCCCAAGATGTGTCACAGAACATGTCTGTCCAAGCATCTGTGCTGGTCACATTGGATAAGCAGGTGGTAAAGAAAGGGTGGCCCTGGCAGGGGGGCGGGGGGTGGGGAGGGTGGTGGTTAAAGGACAGGAAACAATGTTATGCATTCCATCGTATCCTCCCCAAAACATGTTTAAGCCTTAACCCCCACTTCCTCAGAATGTGACCTAATTTGTAAATACAGTCTTTACAGATAAAAGCAAGTTAAGATGAGGTCACAGTCATTGTAGTGGCTCTAAATCTCATACGACTGATGTCCTTATAAAAGGAGGAAAGAGGAACACAGAGATAGTCAGGGAGAATGCCATGTGACGACAGAGGCAGAGGTTACAGTGATATAGCCACAAGCCAAGGCTCGCCAGCCACCACTAGAGCCTAGGAGAGGCAAGGAAGAATTCTCCCCCAAGCCTCAGAGGAGAATGACCCTGCTGACACCTTGATTTTGAGCTTCAAGCCTCTGGAACTGTGAGAGAATAAATTCGTTGTGTAAGCCACCATGCTTGGGGTACACTATCACAGCAGCTTAGGGAACTAATAACGTGGAGAAGAGATCACTCGCTACTTTCATTTTTTTCTTCGTTGGCAATTTAAGTGTATAATCTTACTGAAAATTGGGGTAACTGGGGATGATAAAGTTTTTTGTTTTAGAATGATGAACAAATCACAGATCTTCATATACTGCCAATTAGTCTTCGATTCCTCAAAGTTATTTTAAATATACAATGAGAATAGGTTTTATATAAAATACCTAGAGTTTTGGCTCTTAGTAACTTTTATATTCCATGGTCAATATTGTAACACATTTGCAGACAGAAATAAAGATGTATTTCTGCAGGTCTTGTAAGCAAAGAAAAAATATTAGCAGTGATTATCTCTGAGTTATGGGATTATAAGTATAGATTATAAGTATAGATAATCTTTTTTTTTTGATAACTCTCAAATTGTCCATATTGTAATAAAAGAAATATTTTCAACAGAACTACATTTTACTTTCCAAGGGATATTATTATTGTCATAAAAGTGAGAAATTGGATTCAATGCCTGGTCTTATGGGCTTGTGTCTCGACTTTTGATCCTGGGGCTCAGAGCCATGTTCACAGCCTCTTGATTAGGCCTAAAAGGATTAGAATAGGGCATGCAGAGGCAGGAACATCCATTTATTCCTTTAGAAATTGGAAAAAAAAAATGAACTTATCCTGCCAGGGCAAGAGGCTCAGGCCAGGAAGCTTGTGGGTAATTTTTTCTGATTCAGTATAATAATATAGATAGTCTTCTTACTCTCAGGAGTTTTCACAAATAGGCCTTAAAGTCCGGCTGTTTATAAGTCTCTTTGTAACAAAAATCAAACATATTTAAAAGGAAATAGAGAATTCTGGTTCTGCTATGAGTATACAACCTAATACAGGCTCTGTCTGCTACTTACAACTAGAAACTGCAAAAATACATAAAGCTACAACCTGAGGACTCAAAAAAGTAAACAAAAATAGCAGATTTTAGAGGAGTGAAAATTCGGTGAAGCACAGAGTATAAGATTCTCTCTCTCGCTCTCTCTCTCTCTCTCGTTCTCTCTCGCCCCCTCCCTCCCTCCCTCTGTCTCTCATCTCTTGGCTGTGCCCAGAGAGTGAGTCTGGTTTGTGTCTGCACTGAGAGCATCATTCTTAGTGGCTAAACCATGTTGCTAAAGCTAAGAAGCCCTTTACTACCGCTGAAGAACTGATCCTGCCCATTGCTAAGGACATTTGTCGTGAATTTTTAGGAGAGGCTGCCGTTCAAAAGCTGGCACATGTTCCTCTTTCAGCTAGCACCATAACTAGACGACCTGATGAAGTAGCAGAGGATGTTGAGGCACAACTGTTAGGATTAATGAGTCTCCATGGTACACAATCCAGGTTGACAAGTCTACTGATGTTGACAAGGCAACAAAGCCCGTTTTTGTGCGATACATTTTTCAGGAGGATGTGCATGAAGATATGTTATGTGCACTTTTGTCACCAAACAATGCCACAGCTGCAGAACTATTCAAGCCTTCGAATGACTACATATCGGGAAACCCGAATTGGTCATGTCGTGTCAGTACATGCATGGATGGAGCGGCTGCCGTGCCTGGACGGCTTTCTGGTTTCACCGCTCGGGTCATAGAGGTCGCTTCTGAATGTGAGTCTACGCACTGCGTCATCCACAGAGAAATGCTGGCTAGCCAAATAATGTCAACGTTTTGCAGGAGGTGATTAAAATTACAACCGCATTACAGTACACAACCTTAGCTCACGTCTGTTCGTGCAGCTCTGAGAGATGGACGTGGAGCACACGCATCTTTCTACAGGTGGCCACCGGCTCAGACGAGCTACGAGAGTTGCTCTAGAAAGACAGTCACCCCTGGCAGCACATTTCAGTGACACAGAATGGGTCCCAAAACATGCTTAATTGTGAGATGTATTCAACCTGCTTAACCAACTCAATCTGTCACTTCAGGGAGAACAACTATGTTCACGTCGGTAGGTAAAGTGGCTGCATTCAAAGCCAAACTGGAATTATGGGGGTGATGAGTGAACAGTGGGATCTTTGATGTGTTTCACACGTTAGTGGGGATTTTGAAAGCGACTGAGCCAGGGCTTCTTTCTCCCAGCTCGTGCATGATCACCTGTCTCAGCTTTCGAAAGAGTCTGAGCATTACCTCCTAGCTGCAAAAGACCCCAAACTGGGAAGGAATGGACCTGCGACCCATTTATGAATAAGCCAGGTGAATCAACTCTGTCCATGCTAGAAGAGGACCAACTGCTTGAGATCGCAAATGACGGTGGCCTTAAAGTCTGTTTGGGACAACTCCAAATCTCCATACGTTCTGGACCAGAGTCAGGGCGGAAGATCCTGAGATGGCCACAAAAGCCGGAAAAGCCTGCTTCCATGTCAGCGTCCTACCCTTGTGAAGCAGGGTTTTCCGCAGTGACAGCGACCAACATGAGATTATGGAGTAGACTGGGCATAAGCACCACGCTTTGGGCGTCACTGTCTCCCATCACCCTTAGATGGGACCATCTAGTTGCAGGAAAACGAGCTCCGGGCTCCCACTGATTCTGTATTATGGTGAGTTATGTAATTACTTCATTATCTATTACAAGGTAATAATAATAGAAATAAAGTGCACAACAAATGTGCTTGAATCATCCTGAAATCAGTCCCCACCCCTCCCTGGTCCGTGGAAAAATTGTCTTCCATGAAACCAGTCCCTGGTGCCAAAAAGGTTGGGGACTGCTGCTATGTGACATAAGTGTCCATGTATATGGTATATTTCCAAAAGAAGACAAGCTATTCAAAAGCTTCCCAACTAATTTTGCCAAAGACCCCTTTTTAGAAGGAACAGTTCACTCTCCTAAGAATATCATTTCAAGGATTAAACTCAGGACTATCTTAGGAAACGCCGACCCCTTGAATGAGCATGGAACTGGGTCAGGGGCCTGGCCTCTAGTCCTGGTTCCACACAAGTAACTTTACCTCTTGGAGCCTTGGTGTCCTCGTCTCTAAAATGGGACAGTTAGGCCAGAACCTGTCCCCCAAGGTCTTTTTGGATCTAACTTTCCACAATTCTATGGCTTCTGCCTAATATACTCAATTGGCTTATACTAAAGAGAGGGTGAATCAGATGATCTCCAACTTTTCAAATAATTCTTCAAAAATGTCTATATTTTCAGCTACAAATCTCAAAAACAACAACCATTTTTAATTTCTCCATGGCATGAAAATTTCCCGAAGTATTACAGCTCAATTCTTGGCATTTGAATATACCATTTTCCACCAGCTCTAAACACTACTGGCTCATTTGTGTAATGTTTCCAGATGCTCCTGCAATTAGCTCTGTTGTATTTAAATTCTGTCCACTAAATTGAATAAGATGTTCCTTCTTCTCTTCCAACAAAGCTGTCTAGAGCAAAATATCATGGAGCTAATGAGGGACAACAGGAAAGCTGTCCTCTGTATGCAGTTGGTTCACACAAAACCTTAAGCGATTCATTTCCCAGTGCTAAATCGAGACCCATTCCACCTCTGCATCTCCAACATCAACTAGCGTAGTTACAAGGAGGCCGCACAAAAGATGAAGGAGTGATTCACCCTCCACGCAAGCAGTAAGTTCCAGAACATTTGGGAATATATCAGCTATTTCCCAGCTACATAAATAATGATTTCATTTGTGATTGATCGAAGACTAGTACTATTCATATTTCTTTGTTTCCTAAATAAATCAAGGGATATATCAATATTGAAGAGATGTCGAATCTCAGAAATTTATATATTCAATGCAATTCCAATCAAAAGTCAACCTATTTATTTACTTTTCAGATATTGGCAACACATTTCTAAATTTTGTATGAAAAATGAAAGATCCAAGAGTGCCCAAGTAATCTTGGAGAATGCAGGTGAGAGAGTTCCATTATCGGCAACAAGAATTATAAAACTCAGTAATTAAGACAGGACGATATTGACCCAAGAGGACATCTGATTTATGACAATGATTGCACTGCACAGCAGTGGGAAAATGATGGCCTTTTCAATGAATGTTGCTGGGTCAATTAGGTACTCACAGAGATAAAAGAAATCTTGATCTCTATCTCATATAGACACAAAAATTAATTCCAAATGGAGTGTAGGTCTAAATGGGGAAGGTAAAACAATAAAGCTTCTAGAAGATAATGTAGAGTAATAACTTCATAACCTTGGGGAAAACAAACATTTCTTAACGAGGACATAGAAACCATTAACCATGAAGCAAAAGACTGATAAACAGGACTTAACAAAAATTAAAAACTTCTGTTCATCAGAAAGCATCATTAAAAATAAAATACGGAAGCCACAAAGTGGAAAAACATACTTGCAATACATAAAATCAAGAAAAGCCTTTTATTTGGAATAAAGAATGCTTATAAATCAATAATAAAACAGCAATCGACTCAAGCTTTTTTAAATGGCCAAAAGGCTTCTACAAGTGCTTCACAAAAAAGGATATACAAGCACAATATACATATGCAAAGATAGTTACACTTCAGTGCCAGGGAAATGCAAATTAAAACTGTGATGAAATACCACACACACACACACACACACACACACACACACACACGCACACACAAATTAGAAGAGCTAAAATAAAGACAGATAATTCCATGTTCGGGAGAAGATTCAGAGTCACTGGAATCCTCATTACCCTGGTTAGAGAATAAATTGGTGACTTTTACTGAAATTGATCACACATATATCCAAAATCCCAACAATTCCACTCCTAGGTTCATACCTAATAGAAATGTGTACATTATGTAGAGCCCTTAAAGACATGTCTAAGATTTTTCAAAGCAGCACTGTTTGTAACAACTTCAATCTAAAAACAACCTAAAAAGTCCATTAACAGTTGAATAGATATGTAAATGGTGGTACATTCACACAATAAAACACTATACAGCAATGAAAATGATTGAAGTATTGCTATAGATGACACTAATAAATCTCTCAAACATAATGTTGAAAGAAGCAAGACACAAAAGAAAAATACAGGCAGATCTTCTATAATGTGATATATGTGCTCCTAAAAATCACCACGGCAAAATCACTCAATTAAAACCAAAAAAACACAGGGGCATACCATTCAAAAATCTTGTCAGTAACACATTTAAAAAAAAAAATAGAAATCTGATAAAAGTGGTAGCATGGTTTTATACATCTAAAATGGTTTAAAATGATTAAGTACTAAAATAAAATTTTATGTTTATAAAGATCTGAAGTTTGCAAATGGAAGTTGGCGTCCGAAGGGTTGCAGTTTGCAAATCACTGCGAAATGACGGAAAGAAGTTTATCTGAAGGTGGTCGGAGTGTTACAGCAGATCCAGCTGTAACACTGGAAGAGGCTGGGGTGTAGCCCATGACATCCTCGAAGAACTAAGGTGGCTGGCACACGTTTGAAGCGTGCACAGGTGTGCGTGTTGCGTCCCCCTACTGGGCTTGGTGCACCTGCATAAAGTTTTCTGTATTCACCTAGTGTTTCTTCAGGACAGAATTGCAAACAAGCACACGTTAAATTACATTATGCTCAAATTGTTCCCTAACGTATCAGTCGTGATGGAAATTGGCATTTTCAAAACAAGCATTATAGTAGAACTGACAGTACCTTGTTATTCTATTTAAATAGAGTTCAAACACAGGCAAAAATTAATCTATGACATTAGCTATCAGGATGCTGCTTACCCTGGAGGGGACGCTGTGACTAAGAGGAATGACAAAGAGAAACTTCTAGATGTTGGGTAGTAGCTTAAACAGGTGTGTTCAGTTTGTGAAATTCATCACGCTGCCCACTTAACATTTGCGCACTGTAATTTACATATGTTATAGTTTTAAACAAACATTCAAAAAAGGAATGTTACTTTTAAAATTGAGAAAACAAAATCTTCCTCTTTAAGGAAGGCTGCCCGGATTTTAAGAAAAATGATGAGCTTTTACTGCCCTGCTGGATGGACGTTCAGTTTCCCAAAACACCTACACTAATCACACCATTCATATAGCTCTGTCCGTCCAGTGTTCAACAGTTCAGCATTCATACCCTAAATAACAAAGTCGGATTCCTAAATTATCAACTCCAGACAGATAATGAGCAGAAACCCCACCATTTTCTTAGCAGTGTGAAAATGGTGCTGAAGAAGGAACGAGACGACACGGCTTCAAGTCGCAGCTCCGCCGTTTGCCAGGTAACTAGCTGGGTTTTTAGCAAATCGTTTACCTTAAATTCTAGTTTCCTCACCCATTATATAAGAATAATAATTCTGCTCAACCTATATTGCAGAACTGTAGTGTAAATGGAAGTACAAAAAATATAAAAATATGTATAAGATACTATTAACAGTATTTTCTCTCTCATGTTCGACTGAAATTTAGTTTTAAGTGCCCTCCTTCCTTTGTTGGTAGATATCAACAATGTCTTAGATATCGAGATCCCAAATTACAAGGGTGGCTGGAGTTAGCCGGGGTGTTATTTTTGTTTTGTTTAGTTTTAGTTTTGTTTTTAATATAGCTCCATGTGGAATTAGGAGATCCACAAAAGCATTTTGATGGTGATGGAGCTGAGGACTTTGGTACTCTGAGGGATTTATGTCTTCATGAGGAAAATATGTGTCCATACAGCATTTTGGGTATGTGCAGATCCAGAGGGATTTTAAAACTTCCAACCCACCTTACTGGAGTCAATATTCAGTTATCTGTGTGGGAGACGAGATTTCACCACAGCTCACACTGCCCCCACCCCACTTCCCCTGCCCTTGGTCACCTTCTTCCTAAGGCTTTTCCATCTTGTCTCCTAAAATTCAAGTTTGCTTTTTTTCCTATCAAATCAAAAAAATTAAAGATGGTGCAAAAACCTGATATCTAACAATATGCCTCTAAACCCACATGCTATTTGGATATGTTACAGTTTGGATTATCTAATCACTGGGCATATATACGTTGCCTGGAGTTGTTGGGTTCTTGTCTCCCTCAAGGATCTCAAAGGATGTTGTAGATTCTACCCACTAAACTCAGTGGGAGAGATTCAGACAGAGTAATACTTGCTCCTTCTCAATTATGGAGCAACTCACAGACTTGTAGAGATGGGCACCAGAAGGGAAACTAGAAGTTTCTCATATTGTTAACTGATGCTGGCATACAGATCAATTGGTGTAGAGTATCTCAAAGGTGATATAAGGAGCATTTCAACCAGAATCACTAGGAGTGTTCACTAAAATGCAGATTCCTGGGTGCTACCCTAGAGCTACTGAATCAGAATCTCTTAGATGTAGAGGCTCAGGTTTCTGCAACTCAAATAAGCTTTTCAGGTGATTCTAATGGGCAGTAAACTTAGGAAATAACTGTACATGAAATTGAGCAAGAGAAGAGCTGACATCACACCGATTAGTGATGACACAAGGGGAGCACTCTGATTAAGAAAGCTGTGTTAGACCAGGTCAACCCTGAAATCACTCAACATCATGTGAATAATGAGCAATGCAGCTACTAGGCTCAAACCTGCATTGAGCCACAGACAGGAGGCAGGAGAGAATGTCATACATATTTAACATGGAGCTGTCACAACAAATAAACAAAACCAGAAAATTTCCTACACACCCTCCTGAGGACTCGTCAGAGGTATGCTGTGACTCAGGTCTTCAGCATGCCCCTGGCTATGAATCAAACTCCCTACTCTCCCCAGATCTGTGCATCCATCTGTTTACTGGATGCATCAATACAGAGCATTTCCTCTGGAGAGTTTGGAAAAGTTATCTTGTGCGAGAGAATTGCAAAGCATGAGGGCACAGAAATGCCTGGACTTTAGCAGATGACCAGCGAATGGTTTTTGGATCTCGAGAGTGAGGAAGGAAGGAGAAAATGGGATGGAATGTGATTGGAGGATGGAAGGAAGAGTAAACGCTGACAGAAGAAGGGCCGAGAGGTAAATGGATGAATGGACAGATTGAGGACCAAATAGAATAACCATTGCAGACCAATTATCTTTCAGACCCGAACTAATTTTTAACAGATGTAGTGAGATATGATTAAAACAATGACTCCATGTAAAGGGTATAACCCAAAGGCTTTCAGCATACTCACAGTTGTGCAATCATCACAATTGATTTTAAAACATTTTATCACCCCTCAAAAAATGAACCCCATGCTCATTTGCCATTAGTCTCTAAACTCCCATCCCGTCCAGCCCTAAGCAACCATAAGATATTTTATGTCTCCATAAATTTGCCTCTTCTTGACATTTCATAGAAATGTAATCATATATGACATGGTCCTTTGTGACTGGCTTCTTTCACTTATAATAATGTTGTCAAAGTTCATCTCTGTTATAGCTTTATTAGTACTGCATTCCTTTTTATTGCTGAATTAATATTCCATTGCCTAGATAGACCACATCTTATTTATTCATCAATTGATAGATGTATAGGCTAATCCCAATTTTTTCACTATTATGACTAATGCTATGAACATTTGCGTACAAGTTTTCGTGTGGACATATATTTTCATTTTTCTTGAGTATATACCTAGGAGTGGAATTGCTGGGTCATAGCTCTGTTTAACCTTTGAAGAACTGCCGTACTATATTCCAAAGTGTCTGTTTTCTAGTTCACATTTCCATGGACAGTGTATGAGAGTTTACATTTTCCACATCCTCACCAACACTTATTTTCCATTGTGACTTTGCTATTACAGTATTATTTTTACTGGTATTCTTTTTTAAGAATTTTTAAAATTGTTTTTCTTACTTGTATTCTTGCTAGATAAATATTTTTAATTTTTTTCAAAAAGCTGGCAAGGTTCAGGTATGACAATAAGGAATCACTAGGCCAAAATCTAACAGACCGTGAGAACCGAGGGAGCTAAGAGAAGTTCTTAAGGATGTCTATGACATGAGAATATCTGTCTGTCTAGATGTGTTTCAATTTTTGGGGTAGGGTACCAGAAATAAAATCCCAGGGCCTGCTAAAAGCAGTGAGCCTAACAAGTGACCCGCAAAGGCTGGGGCCTAGGAAGGAAGCAAATCACCTTCAGGGAAAAGGTGAACCAGCAGAAAACATAGCCACCCTCTTCCAGAGGATGTAACCCAGGTAACTCAGATACACAAGCAAATTTTGTTTGGAGGAAGGTACCTTCGTACTAGGCCTCAGGAAAACCCCTCATGTAATTATGTAAGAGAATCGGCAACAGTCAAAGATAACCAAGTATGTACGAAAGAGGTGCTCTGGGTAAGATGGAGCATAAAAAAAGGAAAAAAAAAGACAGTAGATACAGACAAATACAGATTTAAGATATTGAAAGTATCAAACACAGGTTATAAAGAAACTATACTCGGTATACTTGAAACAAAAGGCAAATCTCAAAATATCTTAGATAGAACTTAGATATCAAAATATATAGAAAGAACAAGAAACTATAAAACCACGTCCCTTTCAGAGTGAATTCGGCCCTGGAGAAGGTATTAATTCGGGCGGTTTATTGAGCAGCTGCTTATCTCCACGAAGACCCCCTTTTCATCTGGGCATTGTCCTTGGCACTTGCATAGCCCCTGAAATTCCAGAGGCGTGTAGGTAAGGAAACAGAGGAGAAATCCATATTCTTTCTCCAAAATTCAGAAATTAATCTGAGCTACAAAAGCAGTAGATAAACCTCAAGTATTTCTGTCCTGTCTCAGGTACCAAAATCATTAACTGTACAAATTACGAAGACTGAGATAATTCCTAAAAGTCTCCCCTGAGAGAACTCTGAGGCTTTCTTCTTCCGTCTTTGCTGTTCTCAGACACACGGCTGCCCAGTCGCCCCTCGTGCCGCCGCCTGACTGGCCTCCCTCTCCCCGCCCTGCTCCCCTCCAAATCGGCCTCCGCATCGCTCTGCAGAGATCTTTCAAAAACAGAAGCGCGTCACTCCTCTGCAGACAGCTCTCTGTGACCCACCGCTGCCCGAGCTCATTAAGGTCGACGTCCACACTCCACAGCACGGCATGTACGGCCTCCATCCTCCTGTCTTCGGGCTACCTGTGCGGCGTCCTCCGGTGCAACCAGCCCACGCCCCACGTCATACCTCACCCTCTCTGGCTATGACCCTGCGACGTTTCCAAGTCTCCTGAATGTGCAGTTTTATGCCTCCGATGCCTTTGTGCATGCTGTGCCCATCCCCCGGCCCGGCACTTATTCATCCTTTAAGCCCACCTCTGAGATCACCTTCTCCACGATGACTTTCAGACCCAGAAGATAAAGTCGACCACGCACTTCTTTTTATTCCTTTAAATAAACTTTTTAAAATAAATTTATTTATTTATTTGAATTGGTTTCAAGTATACAGTATATTGGTTAGACATTTCTCTAGTTTATAGTGTATAATTGTTCCTTCTCTCCTCTGGTTTTCCACCTAGCCGATATATAAATGCTGACTGCATCCCTATGTCGTGCTCCCCATCCCGTGACCAGCTATCCACTACTAATCTGTACTTCTTTAACCCTTCACCCCATTCTCATTCTGCAATCGTTTCAGATTTACAGAAAAGTGGCAAAGCTAATACCAAGAATTTCCATATACCCACCATCCCAGTTTCTTCTAACAGCACATTTGTCTAAGAAACCAACTTGGGAACATTATTATTAACTAAACTCCCCATTTTATTCTGATATCACTTGTTTTTCTACAAACATCCTACACTTGTTCCAGGATCCAGTCCAGCGTACCACAATGTATTTTGTAGCTCTTGATTTTTCTTTTTTTACCATTCACTTCTATATCTTCAAAGCATTTTGTTTTCAAAGCACCATACCGCAGTTTGCCGTGTTTGACTATCGCTGTACCACGCAGTATAATGACCAGCAAGAATACAGGGAGGCCCTCTCTCCTTCAAACAATTTTCCTATAGAAAAAGATCTTAGCCTCACCCAGACTCACCAGACCACTGCATCTCCCCTTCCTGAATCAGGTAGGTTGGGATGCTTCCCACATTTCTAATTTCATTACTGTGTACTTTTGCTTCTTTTAGTAAAATCCTTGCTAATGAGAGCTATTTTTTACAGCAATGCAAAAGGTACAATCCAACCTTCCAGCAATTTTGTTGGGGCAGCCGGGAGATGAGAAAAGTAATCAGGAGCCAAGCTTCAAATATGAGAAAAGTACGTGACAGGTAACCGTGGACACAAATAGAATGTCAAAACAGGACCGGAAACAACTTTATGTTAAAAGTTACCTGGTTTCTTGTAGTTTCATAAAAAACACAATGACTTTCCAAGGAAAGCCTGGCTCCCCAAACAGGCCTGTGTGACCATCCTTTGGCTATATGTCATTTGAAATAACAGTACCCATTCTGTTGTCTGACATCTTGTAGACTGTGTGTGACTCACAATCCTCAGAATGCAAACAGTGCACGCTTGTGTCTTATAACGAGTGCGCTTCCTTAGGGAACCAAGACCAGCATGAGGGGTCCCACACACCCAATGTGGAAACGGGGAACAGGGGATTCAGGTTTATCAAGCAAAGACTCATGTTCCTGTGTCATAAACTGGGTGGCGTGGCCCCACCCAAGCAAGCCGGAGACATCTTTCTAATGCTCTGGCACAGTGTCACGTCCCCTGGCTCAGCCCTCAGTTATCTGTTTTCTTCTTTCGCTAAAAGCCACATGTTATGGGTAACTCCCTTTGGTGCATGCCCAGGGCCCCTGGAAGACTTCTAACAGCAGAGGAACGCGATCACCTTTTGAAACAAAATATTGGATTTCCCCTTTTATTTTATTGATCGCAGGTGAGTCTTCTCAGTTTCCTGCCCTGCCGCCCACCCCAAGGTCACATGAAAATGTCATCAGAAAAATAAAGAAAAGTCTTGAGACATGCTGCCTAGAGACCTAAATGGGGCTAAAATTAGCAGCTGCCTCCTTCTCTGGGCAAGAGCTGGCAGCAGCTGGCGTGTGACAATAGAGAGGGGAACTGAGGGGAGCAGAGAGGCGCTGCGGGCACGCTGCTCGCACGGGGGGCACTAGGGCTTCGAGCATCGGGTCAGCTGGAGGCTGGGCAGCTCCCAAGTGGAGCATCAGCCCTGCCTGCCTGCTCAGGAAGCCTCAACCTAATAGCCTGACGTGGGGCGACACGTTCTTCCAGACCAGCTAGTTCTATCTGCCGATTTCTATGTAATCAACATCACAGGTTAGAGAAGGACCCACGAGGAGAAGATGAATATTAAGGCAAGTGGTAGGTAGAAGTTTGGCTTTGTCTTAAAATCAACTACTTAGTGCATCCCTGGGCTGTCACTGCGGGTTCCTGCTTCTCCCCCTCCATCTTCACTGACCACATCGCCACACTTTAAACTGACCCGGATCACCCAAGAGAGACAAGGGCTCCCCAGCAACGAGAAGGCGGGCTTTCCTTGCTCCTCACTTTCACTGGGCCCTCCATCAGACTTAGAATACCCTGCTCGGGATGCCCACACTCACCCTGTGACACTGTTGTGGCCGGCTGTGTGACTACTGCCAGCCCTTATTCCACACAGTTGGGATGTCTGTCCTATGGCCTGTGCCCAGAGAGCCAAGTCTAGCTACAGTATGGACTTCAGCACTTGAAAAGGGCGTTTTCAACCTTCTGGCTTGGGACTCCTGCCTGAACCGTGTTTCTTTTCTTCTTTTCTTTTTAGCATTTTATTTTAGTATTAATTTCAAATATACAGTGCATTAGGTAGACATTTATGTAGTTTATGAAACAATCCCCCAATTACTCTATCAGCCCTCTGGCTCGACACACAGCCATTACATTACCCTGCCCCGCTCCCCACCCCAGTAACCTATCAGCTACCAATATGTACTTTATCCCTCTGCCCCTTTCTCCCAGCCCCAAACCCTCCCCTGGCAGTCACTAGAAAGTGTCCGTGAGTCTGTTTTCAATTCGTTTGTTCTTTTTGTTCCTTAGGTTTCGCACATAAAAGTATTATTATACTGAGGGAAATAAGTCAGACAGAAAAAGATGAACTATGTTTCTTACAGCAGGAGAGGAGTCTCTGCCAGCCCATCTCCACGTCTTGTCCCGCCGCCTGACCTTCGCACACCAGGTGACCTGTATGAGTCTCCTAGGGCCGCCATGACAAAGTACCACAAAACGAATGGCTTAACACAACAGAAAGGTCCTGTCTCCCAGTTCTGGGGGCCGGAAGTCGGGAGTCAAGGTGTCGGCCAGGCCACGCCCCCTCCGAAGCCTCTGTGGGAGGCGCCTTCCTTGCCACCACCAGTGTCCTTCTGTGTCAGTGTCACTCCAATTCCTGTCACCTTCTCCCTGTGGCTTCACGTCGTCTTCCCTCTGAACACACCTGCCTCTGTGTTCAAATTCCCTCTTTTCATAAGGACACCAGGCATTTGGATTAGGGCCCGCCCTAATGACCTCATTTTTACTTGCTTCTCTCTGTAAAGACCCCATTTCTAAAGAAGGCCACATTTTGAGATAATGAGGTTAGGACATTAATGTATTTGTGGGGGGGGGACACAATTCAATCCATGATACCCCATTTGTCATGCCTGACTCTCTCAGTAGGTTCCCCCTGCAAGGAATACTCCACAGCAGGTGGGGTGAACAGGGTGGTGGATGGCAGGCTGCAGGCGGCAAGAATCACGAGTCAGTGCAGAGAAAAATGGTCTGGATGGAGCCCCACGCCTGCTGACAAAAAGCTCTGCCCTCTGAGAAATCCTGCTACTAAACAGGTGCCCACAAAACAGGATTCGTTTCTTTATTTCAAGACAATGACAAGGTTTTCTCTGTGGTTTTTATCCTCATTTACTGAATATTCAGTGAAATGCGTGACAGCCTTAATTATACTCAAGAGAGGTGACCACAGTGCTGGACACAATTTTTGAGGCAGGGAAGTGTTCCCTTGGATCCCACCATCTGGTCTTTACTACAAAGAAAAGAACAAGAACCAGTCCACGCTGCTGCCTCCCACTATATCCAGCACCACCCAACGTAATATACGTGGGATCGTGGGCCTCCAGCTCTTACAAAGGCCATCCTGAGACCGTCCTGTTTGGTGATTCAGCTAGCATGCCAAACAAAATCATCTTCTCCTTGCACTGCTTTCTTGGTCTAAGTAAGAAACGAGGCCTGTGAGCAAGCTAACGCAACATCTGAGTAAGCCTAAAATAGGGGAAACCAATACCTTGAGTGTTGATTTGTCAGGTGAGCAAGTGTCCTTCACCAACTGAGCAGGCTCAGAATAAAAAGAGTTGTGGTGGTGCGGACCAGCCAGCGGCCAAAGCAGCCAGCAGCTGCAGGCTGGCCTATAAGCCCCAGAACCTGGGAGCTCTGATTCCTGTCACCCCCACAACCCCCTACTGATAAGATAAGTACCAGGAATATAACAATAAACCAGGTGCTTTAGACTTTGTCTCCAACAGTGATACCCAGGGGTGTGTTGTGGCACAAACTGATCGCCTGTCCTGATTTAAGCCTCAGGGAGCAGAAAGGGCAGAGTGGTATGACGTAAAGGATATGGGATTTGGAGTCAGAAGGCCTGTAATTTCACCTGGTTTCACTGCTTACTAGCTGTGTAACTATGAACAAGCTTCCTAACTGCTATTAGTACTACTGCAATCATATCTGCTTAAACTGCATAAACTGTCTGGTAGGGCTACTGAGAAGATTAAACTAGTAAATTAGAAATTCTTTAACAAACAATAAAGAGCTAAAACAGTGACAACGGATGCTAAATTTTTAAGAGGCACTAAATTATATTCAGTCAGAGGGCTCAGAAAATCTGAATGCCTGGTAGCCTAGACATCTGTGCAAAGCAAAACAAAGGCATACTTGATCATCAGCTGGGGCTCTGGCCCCACACCCTGTACACAACTCTACACACATGGCCAGCCTGGACCACAGGGAAGATCAGCTTGAATGCCCAAATGTCCCAGTTTTAATGATGTGGCTCGTAAACATGAAGGCATGCATACATGCACACTCGCAGGAGTGGTTATGGTGTTTTCACTACAAAGTGCAGGGCGAGTCTAAGCCTTTCTCCTGGCCTTCCCCAGTCAAAAGAAGATAAAGTTACTGCGTGGGAGGCAGAGAAAGCCTCTGCAAGAGGAGAGATGGCCAAATGAGACCAGAGCAACAATTATTACCTCTCTAGTCCCCTGGGATCATCTAAATGGCCATGCCCTTGTGCTAGCTCTTTTGACCCCTCTGAATATGCAACTAAAGTAGATTGCGAAAGTGGCCACACTCCTTTACTCCTACCTGTATCAATACCTTTATAACATGATTATGCACCTTATCAGGAGATGGAATCTATTTCTCCTCCTCTTGAATTTGGGCGAGCTTTATGGCATGCTTTGGCCAAGAGAATGCAGCAGAAGTGATAAAGTGTCAGTTCTGAGCCTAAGCCTGAAAAGGCCTTGCATACATCCTGCTCTCTCTCTTGAACTATGATGACTGCCACGTGGAACAAGCCTGGACAAATCAGCTGAAGAATAAGAAATCAACATGGAGCAGTCCTGACTTAAGTTTTGGGGCGGTTTGTTACGCAGCAGTGGCTAACTGATACAAGCTAAACCCCAACCAGACACTGTCCAATCCAGATAAATGCTTCTTTTCTTTGGAGCTAGAAGAAAGAGATAAGGTAGGAAACAAGTGACAGAGTGAGCTTCTTTCCCTTATAGAGCAGTAGTCTTCAAACTGGGTTATACATACCACCAGGGTTATAGCAGAATTTGCCAAAATATATAAAACAACATGGCTAACTTTAGAAGAATTGCTATTCAGGTCCTCAGCATATATATGTAAGTTCATGCTTGTTTATATCTGTTCTCCTTTCTCCTCCTCTCATAAAATAGGCTTTATGCCACTTTACAAAGAAAAGGCAAGCCTCTCTCCTATCCTTATCTCACCTCAAGTTCAAGGGAATTAGCATAACACTTTGAGAAACTGACAATGTCTACAAAAGCTGAATGTATGTATACCCTCCCAGGTATATATCCAACAAAAATGGAAACATATCTTCACCACAGGCCTCCTAGGTGCTAACAGTGATTATATTCACCAACAGGAGAATGGATAAAGTGTGGTCTGTTCATACCATGGAATATTTTATAGTCATAAGCAGGAAAAACCTATAACCACACTCAAAAACATGGATCACTCCACATGATATTGAGCAAAAGAAGCTGGACACAAAAGAATACATTTTATGTGATTTTATTTATATATATACATATATAAATTATATATGTAAGTGTATATATAAATTATGTATGTATATTTATATATAAATTACATATATATTTGAATCATATATATAATTTAAACAACAAGCTCCCCACAAAAAGCTATGAATTTAGAAGTCAGAATAGTGATTACTCTTAAGGGCAGGTAATAAGTGGTAGAGATCATAAGAAGGGGCCTCCAGGTGCTGGTTATACATGTGTGTTCACTGAAAAAAAATTCTTGTGATACATGAGCTTTTCTAGACTACACTGAATTTTAATAAAAAGCTTTGAAATAGCCAGGGGACAAAAATAAGGGGACAATTAGATAATTCCTTTAATCAAATAACCATAAAGTCGTAATCCATCCATCTTAAGAGAAATACATTTCCAATAAAATTTTACATTTTATGGTACTAATTAGTTATCAAATAATATCATCTTTGTGTTATTTTGAGTTACATACTACTATAATTGTAATGATAACCCAGCCTGAGAGAAAAATGTTTACATTTCTAGCCTTATAGTAATAGAGAAAAGAAACAAGCAAACAAAAACAACAATGCTGCAGAAAAGTGTGATAGCTGATAAAGCTAAAAACTTTTAGACAAGACATTAAACTAGTATGCGATCAAGGAAATATTACTGTGAAAGATCTTGCTTATACATATTTTTTAAAGGAGAGGGGTGTATGTATATCATATCACTGAGTTACTTATCATTTATGTTTTTAAATGTTGGTTTTATTTTTAAATGTCAATATTAATAAAATGTCAAAAATTAGATCTTTAATAATTATTTATATTTAAAATGGAAGAACTTAGATGCCTACTTTAAAAAGTGTGACAGGATACCTAATTTTTCAGTTACTTCATTTGGGGCACAAAAGCAAAAAAAAAAAAAGTTATACAAAAAAATTCAGTACAAAAGAATCTCCCCAAATATTTTCCCTTAAGAACATGTCACAGTGCTATATCTCACCTACATGAGTCAGGATGCTTTTGGTTACAAGTGACAGAAACACAGCCAAACTGGATTGCCAGGAAGTGAAGGCTCTGAGATTTTATCCCGCTTGCAAGCAACAAATTAGCCTGTCAGGTTCGTGGATGCTGGAAGAAGACACAACATTCTTGGGACAGAGACAAAAGACTTTCTTACAGCAATAATAGTAGCCAAAATAATTACACCATTTCCCTGAGCCCCAGATGCCGCAATGCAATGTGAAGAGAGCTATGTGGCCTGGCCAGTCCCAACACATTCTGACCCCTAGGTCTTAGATATGGGGTGTGCCCAACCGGAATGACGCAGATTCAGAGTGGGGTAGGAGAAGGTTCCTTGCAAAGAATGGAGAACAAATGCTCAGCAAGCAAATTCCCCCTATACTACTCTCTGACCTCAAGATAACACATCTCACATTTCTTCTGTAAAAGTCAAGTATCATTTATTTTTTACAGGCAAGTGACATATCCAAAGTGCTATTTTATGATAAACTCTCTCGAGAAAGAAGTTATGTGGTGGTGCCATGGAAGTGATGTTTTGTGTAACAGCGATCGCCACTTTACTGTGCAATGATCAGCTCAATGGTGGCTCCTCCAAAGACGACCACATCCTAACCCCTGGAACCCATGCAGGTTAGCTTCACTGGCAAAAGGGACACGCGGATGTGATCAAGTTATGGATCTGGAGATGGGGAGATTAGCCTGGATTATCCAGATGCGCCTGCTATAATCACAAGGGTCCTTATAAGAGAGATACAGCAGGAGTCGGTTAGAGACACAGGCAACCTGACAACAGGAGCAGGACACAGGAGAAGGGATTGAAAGATGTTATGCTGCTGGCTCTGCAGAGGTAGAAGGTAAACCACGAGCCCAGGGATGCAGCTGGCCTCCGGCAGCTGGAAAAGGCACGGAAACAGATTCTTCCTCAGAGCCTCCAGAAGGACCCAGTCTTGACTTTGGCCCAACAAGACTGATTTCAGATTTCTGGCCTCCAGGAGAGTCAGAACGAAATCTGTGTTCTTTTAAGTCATCAAGTATATAATAATTTATTACAGCAGCCACAGGAAACGAATACTCATGGCAATATAAAGCAGGTGGTCAGTGCCCAGCGCACTAGCGAGCAGAAACAAACCCAACGATGGGTTCTTTTGCACAAACGAATTCGCACCCAAAGCTAAGACGCCTGATGGTGGCGGCTCCTGTTAGATTTCGCCTCTGTTACAACACTGTTACTGCATTTCATATGAAATATTCTTAATATTTAACACTTTTTAAAAATGTTCAGTGGCGACTGGAGGAGACAGTCTGGCGAAAGGGGCTCCTGGCTACTAGCGCATCCGGTAAACGTTTCTGACTGTCAGGCTGTTAAACTTTAATGCTCAGCTGGCATGCACACGCATGGCGGACGCTAACCTATTTCTGCACCCATCGGTAGGAAGTATAACAGCTGCGATAAGCAGTCGCATAAAATAATAATACAAATACCGGGGTGTGTGTTTATTTCAGAAACCACTTGTGCATTGCAATCCCAAATGATTTCCTGCTTTGGCCTTAGAGTGTGGACTTGGGAAATGCACTGCTGATATCGTCTCATATGCTGAATATTTATCATGTGATGAGTAGCTCTTTCTCTCTCTATATAAGTAGTTCTATTTATATATATACACACACACATATTTATGTGTGTATATATATATGTAAAGCTTAGCTAGAGAATAAAGGGGGCTTACTTAAATTTTAAAAATTTTTTGATTTGATTTTAATTTCTATTACTATGTTTGTAATATACTTTCCCCCAGTTTTACTGAGATATGATTGGCATGTAACATTGTATTAAGGTGTAGAACGTAATGGTTTGACTGTAACGGACTTTTGAATATCACCCTGCATATATATGATTGGGGGGCAGGTAGATTAGAAGCCAATGAGAGGTAGAGACTTCAAATATTACATGCTAATAAATTAGTAAAAATAAAAATTATTTTACTTTTATTTAGTTAACTTTATCTAAGCTATACTGGTCTTTACTTGAAAGTCTATATTTAAAGACACTTAAAAATGTTCCCATAGTCTCTGAAGCTCTTCAAATAAATTCACAAAAGCTCCTGGTTAACAAAAGAAGTTGCACAAAACCTCACAGAAAGTAGGAATTAAATGCACTGTGATTCAAAGTCCTTCCTGGATACTTTAGAAATTCTCTCGGGTGTAACATAACCCCAGGCGCATTGCTGGATGAGACCTCCCACTCACCATTTCTCACGTCCTGTGACTACTTTTAGTAAAACTGATGCCCAAGACATCTGGGCGACCACACAGCATAGAGTAAAGAGGAAACCAAGGCTTCCGAACATCTCGAAATTCAGATTCCAAGAATGGTCGTAAATGGACCAATGTGTAACCATGGATGAATCGCTTACCCTGTGCCTACATATCAACTTCGCCACCAGTACAATGGGCGGGAAACCCCTGCTCCTCAAACTTTTCTAGAACTCGCAGAGAATCCAGTGAGGCAGAAGCAGAATCAAATAGAGCCATGAAAACCCCATTGAAAGGAGGAAGTGCCAGGGAAGATAGCAAAAGTAAGTAATTACAAAGGAAGGCCACCCAGAGGTTGGCGTCTGCCCTCTGTCTTCTCTCATCAAAAGTGAAATTTTAGTCCCAAGAATTTAATAAGATGTAAGGGAATGAGTTTCTACGTACCACGGCCTTCCAGTCTTTCCAGTGCGATGCCCAGTTCAGCTTTAAATACAATGCCTGTCCAGAGCCATCTGAGTCAGGAGATGAATAAACTGCCTGGACAGGGTAGCAATCAAGGAGATAATACACTTTCTCCTTTCTCAGATAGAAACGGCAAGCAAATACGGGGAGTGTCAAGGCTCTGACCTGCATAAGAAAATTACTAGTTTCTCTCTCATTGCAGTCTGCGGGGAAAGAACCAAGTTCTCGTGTTGGCACAGGGCCACTCCAGGATGTGTGTTGAGATGGAGTTCGCCAAACTAGATCAGGCAACGAGGAGGAGGGGAAGTGTGTGTGTCTATGTGTGTGTGTGCGTGTGTGTGTGTGTGTGTGTGTGTGTGTGTGTGTGTGTGTGTGTGTAAGATAAGGAGTCAGGCAGGAGACTGGTGGCTGCTGTGTCTCTACCAAGCTCCCATCACTGCAAAAAATTAGATGGAGAATCCAGTGCTCTATCCCCTGGAAAATCAATAGGTCTCCTTTTTACAAAGCCCAGGCCTTCTCCTGACAGAAGTCAATGGACTTTCCAAAAGGAACACCACCCTGCACCCAGACAAACATGAAGCTCTCAGCCCCTTCACGGCCGGAGGAATGCCCAGTGTATGCAGTGTATGCCTATCCTCATTGTCTGCCTTTTCTTCCCACTGCCCCGAGGCTACAGAGCACCGCCAGGATGCTGAGCACACGGCTGGTTTACGGAGACTGGCCTTGGAGTTATAGCACATTGGCATTTTTGAGTTACAGAGCGGTCACCAACTGCTTGTCCAGGGAATTAACTTACACTTCAACGCTGAGGCTTTAAGGCAGACCTGAGAAAGCTCCTTCCATCAACAAGTGCTTCTTGTTGAGAGCCAGAGAGTAACATAAGAAGCAACGTGCATTTGCCTCTGCAAAGCAGGCCACAGCAAGGTCCCTCCCAGAGCAGGCTTGGGGACCACATCCTGCCCAGACCCCTGGACCCAGCTAGGTCCCTTCTACACACACACACACAAACACACACACACACACACACACACACACACACACACACACACACACTCTCTCTCTCTCTCTCTCTCTCTCTCTCTCTCTCTCTCTCCCCTTCCCCCCCCACCCACACCCAACCTCCCCATCCCTGCCAGACAATCACATTCCTCAAGCTGCTTGAAGTAAACGTCAAAAGTAAAAGTCTGGGAAATGTTTTTAAAGGGAAAGATATAGCTATAGATATGTAGATATTCTTTTTTCTCCACTGCATTAATTGAACATTACCTCTCCAACCTCTGCAGCAGAGATGACACTTGATAAAACCAGTTTGTGCGTGACGCATGCCAGAACCTCAGAGGGCCACCCAGCATTTCCATCCCTCGGCCGGCTTTGGCCACCCTTCTGCACAGCAGGGCTGTGCGTGCGGCGGAAGGGAAGGCTCTGGTTTTGCAGCCGTGTATCACGAACCCCAGAGAGACCAGGGCAGAGACTTTTGCATAAGCTACTAAAACAGCTTTGTAGCTTAAAGCAAACAAATCCACGTCTAAATTCGGTGAACTGGAGACACAGAGATGCTGACCGTAAGCCAAGTCCTCCGGGTTCATCAGGAGACACTGCTGGGGACATTAGCAAGGCCGGGCAAAGGCCGTCTGAGAATCAGCAAGGCTGTGCCTTCTACCGCCCCAATGACCCTCCGGACACCTGACTGTCATCGTCCTGCTCTTCCAGGACTCACAGAGATGAGATTTGCTAGGGAAGCACCTCCCGGTCACTGCAGCAGGTCCAGCTCATCATGGCGCAGAGGGACAAATGGCGGTTACCGCCAGGGTAGTGTCAACTTCCAATTAAACCTGGAAACTAGACACTGAGCATAAACGCTCTCCACCCGCTACAGGCTTCCTCGCTCAGTCCGCCACATGTCCCTCAGTGTGTAGAGACGAGTCTCAGAACAACAGGTCCTGTTCCTGTGGCTGAAGAGAGACAACTGGCGTGTCAAACTCCTGGCTCATTCACCAGCTGTGAGGTGTAGAGGTCAATAAGCCCTTATCTGAAACCTTTGGGGCCAGAGGAGTTTCAGAATTCACACACACACACACACACACACACACACACACACACACACACAGTTAATTTTATAAAGCTAATATAACATCCCAGCAGGGTCTGAGGAAGTATCCTATAAGCTCATTAGTACTTTTTGTACCAAAACATGAATATTCGTACTGATTTTCTTTCAGGTCAATCAAATTAGTTACGAAAAAAACCAAAGTTGTTAAGGACGGGGGATTTAGCACCATCTGCCTCACTTCCTCCAAAAGGTATCTAAACTCAGTCACTCAGGGACAAAGACCCACAGCAGGGACCAGACAGATGATGCAAATGTCAAAACACCAGTAGACACTCTGACTCAGGCGTCCATGGGACAGACCGGCTGAGATGAGACCGAGCTGATCTGAAGAATCTCTGACACAGAAAAGAGAGAAACAATTCCACAGACCCTCCACATTCAGAGGGCCAGTCCCCGGGACACCAGCACCTAACTCCAAGGGGACACGACATGTACCCAATCACAGACCACAGTAAGGCCCACACGGCAGCCGCAGACCCGCTATTCCAGAGCCCTGATCACTCGTGACTGACGTCAGCTCCATGGCGAACCATGCTCTGATCTTTCTGCCTTTGAGAAGCAGAAAGAACATCTTACAGTGGCTGACCTTGCACGCCTTTAAGTGCCAGCATCCCCAGGGTTCACATCCCACTTTGCTCCCGTCTCACTCGGTGCATGCTCCCTGGCTAACTGCACCCACTTCCATGGCCTCACGTGATGCCTCCATGCCCTTGACTCCACATCGCAAGCATTTAGTCCCACCCTCCCCGCCGCTCCAGCTGGTTGCCTCATGTACCCCTTCCTCCTGTGCCACGGCCTGCTAATACCTGTGTACCTTCCCACATCTCCCTGCCTGGCACTTAGGTTGCTCACGTGACTGGTTCTGACCAATGGAATGTGGGCAGAAATGCCACATGTCACTTCTGGCGGGGGCATTTGGTCCTGTCTCTAACCCCACGTCTCTGCCCCTCCATGATGCCAGGACAAGGCAAGGGAGAATCAAAACAGAAACACTCTAAGTCCTGGAGTCACTGCTTAGAAAAAGGCACCAGCCACGAATTGACCTGTGAGAAGAACAAACTTGTTAAGGGGAAAAATTACTGAGAGTTTGGAATGACCTGAGAGCAGCGAGTGTTACTGACCCCACACACCTGCTTTCTCAGCCTGGCAAGTCCCTGCCGTACTGTGCTCAAAACTCCCACTCAAACGCCACCTCCTCTGTGAAGTCCAGCTCCCACAGGAAGGCCGACTCCGTCCTGCGACCTCTAGCCGTTTTCTCTCGCATCTGGCACAGCAATTACCCGAATCTATTGACAGATTCCTGCTCGCACGTTTGGGTCCCACACGTGTGTGTGCTTCTTTTTCCATCCGTGTGGCCTCAGCGCCTTCAAGTAGCAAACACCCGACATGTCTGATTTACTGAAGCAAAGATCAGAGCCTTCTCGCTCACGGGACCAGCAAACCCCAAGTCAGCGTTTCCCCGAGCCACGGCATTCTCGGCCTTGTGGTAGGAGGCAAGATAAATAAGACACTGTCGCCCACCTAGAGGAGTTTTTTATCTTCAGATCCTCTGCACCCCACTATCTCCCATCCTTATGAAAGGAAAGCCTCCACTTTAAAAAGTGCATGGTCCTTT
This sequence comes from Eonycteris spelaea, assembly GCA_003508835.1. NCBI lineage: Eukaryota > Metazoa > Chordata > Mammalia > Chiroptera > Pteropodidae > Eonycteris > Eonycteris spelaea. The sequence goes on from PUFA01000037.1 coordinate 10,385,147, forward strand.
CAGGAAATATCGGCTAAGACATTTCTCAGAAAGCAAGACCGAAGAGGGGCACTGCGGCGATGGGACGAAAGCAGAACAGGGCTCTCTCTCGGGCCCTCTGAGCCCGGCTCACGCCGCCTGCCACAGTTCGGATTCGTGACCTGGCATTCTGGGACCACGCGGCTGTGTCGGGGTTGTTTCTGAGGTGGACAGGGCTGCAGCGAAAGCATCGCTGGCTCAGGAACCCAGATGTGGAGAGGACGGCCTCGCCAGGAGGAGTCACGTCGTCACTGCTCGGCAAAGCGGCCGAAAACAAAAGCGCAAAACCCTGTCAGTGGTCAGGGCACCTTTGCTGTTAACGCAGAGGGCACTGGCTAGAGTGACGCACACCATCCGTCGTTCCCTTTCTTCCGATTCTCTTAAGGATGTGACATAACTCTTAGTTCTAGCCCCAGGGAAACGGTGACCTTAAATAAATGATGATCAATTATGAATGCAGTGTTTCCACAATAATGCCCACAGACGAGCGTTTTGCCTGCTGCAGGTGCGGCTTTGCTGTGAACACAGAGATGAGCCACTTAATGTACATTAAACAGAAGGTCGTCGGCTGGTGCTGGCATCCCAGTGTTCAGACAAAAACATTCCTAACAAAGAGCTGTGGCAAACACAGGTGCCACAGCCCCAGCTGCAAGCGAGCACAATGGGGCTCCCAGGACATAATCCCCGTAGGCCTTTCAGAATGGTAAATGTTAGACTTTGCAGTGTACTGAAGGCTGGGGTCCAAGGACAGTAGGGAAAATTAATAAAAGGGAAAGACTTGGAGAGGTAAGTTAGCAGAACGAATGGGAGAGTTTGGGAGACTTGAGATAGTATATTTTGATGTTAAGTGTCACATGTCATAGAGAAGAAGTACATTAAAATAGGGGGCACTTAAAGTCACAGCTAAATACCGGGAGTTGTTCCTGGCTGGTATTTAGAGGTCACGTACCATGAGCAGAACAATGCACGCCCTCTCCAGTCCCGTTCAAGTCCCAATGTGGAAAGCAAGAAATTGACTGAAAACAGCATTGCCCGGCACCTTACCTTGTACGAAGATCCTGTTCCAGTAGATCTTCCCGACTTGATTGCCCCGAGGAACACCAGGTTGGACAAGATCAGCATGGAGGTGGAACAAGACGCGAGGGCCGCGTGGCATCGACGGCGAGCTTGCGGGGAGAGGAACCGGACCTGGGGGGCGAAAGGCACGGAGGCATCTCATCTCAAGGCTAAAAGTGAGACGAGAGTCGTGCAGCCCTCCTCGGCCGCGGCCCAGGATGCCTCCCGCACAGCCTGAACTAGGTGGCTGCTGAAACAGGTCTCACAACTTCTGTTCCTGCAGCACGCTAATTCTGGTCCCAGAAAGAAGTGACGCCCTCTGAGTTGTTACTTCCTGTGACCAAAACGGGCTTCTCTTGGACATGGGTAACAGGGGTACTGACGTGAGTTAAGATTTAGCTGGAATGGCTCCACACATCTCTGCACGCATATCTACAGGTACGAGAACTTTTTACGCTGCTTTCTATGATAACAAGCACAGCTCCGTGTACTGAGCTCCAGGTCAGGGTGATCTTCTGGGCCAGTTTACTTGACCCTGGGGAGCCTCCCCCAAAACTCTGACCCACTATTAGGAGGAGTCTCATTAACAGGGTGCAGGAGAATCAGGACAAGCTGACTCCATTCCTGGAATCAGAGATCGGGGCACATGCCCCATGGACAGTGAGCCTGCAGCCGCATCGGAGAACTTATTACAGCATCTGAAATGGGCAAGAAATGGAGCAGTGCTTTCCAGTGCTGATGATGAAGAATCCTGCTCATTCATCTGAGCTTTTCATTGCACTGTCTCCTTCCCCTTCAATATCTTCTTGAGGATTTCATAAAGTCGTCAAAGCCTTTCTTCCTCAGCATTGACTGTTCTCGTGGCCCTCCTGAGCGAGGTTATAGTGCTGTGTCTGGAGTATGTGAGACCCATGACTGTCACAGGGACTGTCCTTTGGGACTAGATATTCAGAATGAGAAGCAGGGACAATGCAACAGCCAGACACAGGGCCCCAGGTTTCCTGACAAATACCTCAGCCTAATCCAGAGACAGAAAAGCGAGGGAGCAAAGGGTCTAGAGACAGTTCCTGAAACCTGCACGTCCTGACTTCAGCTGTACTTTAATTACAACTAGAATTCTGAATTGCCCAATTCATGGCAGGCAAAAAGGACTAAGCCGGAGAGCGATTCTCCAGCAGGGGATCCTGCTGTGAATCGTCTGTGGCCATTCTGTGAGCCTTGGTCGGCACCCTCTGGAAATCCAGAGCAATGAGCTCCTGACCCGCTCCCCTCTCCTCTCCTGCCAGCCCCAGCATCTGTTCTGCAAGCTCAGCGGCAGCCGTTGCCATCCGTCTGCCCTCCGGCATCACGCCGGAGCGTGGCTTCACTGCCACCGAGTACGAGCGCGCAGCCTTCCCATGGAGAAGCTGTGCAGTAGGCACTGGCTGAGGGATCTGCCTGGACGTGGCTGTTCTGGACAGCTCTCCAGTGATGCTGGCACGTTCCTGGTTAGAGGCCCCCAAAAGGTGACCTCTAGTCTCTCCCCTGCTCTAAGAGGCCACAAGCATGTGCAGGGGATAATGTGTCCAACAAACCCAGAATAAGGGACAACTACACAGTATAAAAACTAATACTGAGGGAGAAATGAGGACAAAGAAGGCTTGTACCTCAATGCTCTCCTCCTCTGAGAGTAAGGAGACAGAAATCTACCAGTTTCTGCATTTTAGAGCAGAGGAAGGTATTTTCTGGGTCTGATTGACTCAATTAGCTGTAACTGGGGAGGCGAAATGAGAGGAAGCAGAGAGATAGGGAGAGAACCTAGAATAAATCGAGAAAATATGAATTATCTTAATTGGCATAAGTGTGTCCAAATAATTCTCTCCAGGTACAGGGACTATGACAATGCATTTGATTTCTAAGGGACCCAATGAGTCAGACACTCTGCCACTTCTGTTCTAACCCCATCAGTCTCCCCCAACCTTAAACACTGTTTGGGGAATTCAAAGGCCCCAGGTGATCTTTTATTAATGTGAATCCCAGAGAGTGCACATAGCTTGGTTACCTCCAAGTGGTTCTCCTTTTATGGGAAATCATCACAATCATTAAATAATCAACAGAGATACTGAGAGAGGAAAACGCTCTTAGGGTTGCTAAGCAGGGCTGCGGTGCTAAGTTACCTGGTACCGGGCAAGGACGGGCTCTAGAAGGAGGCAGAGCTGAGGGGCACGGGACAGAGCGAGGGAGGAGGCAAGGGGAGAGTGAGTGCTGGAGGCACAGGGCTCCTCTCCAGCCCTGAGGCCCTGATTCCTGCGAAACTTCCCTGTATTCTCTGATTACCCCAGGATCCTTCTCGGCTACCTAAGTGTATAAATTCCTAGTTCTGCTTAGGGGGAAAAAAAGTCAAAATAACAGCAAATACAAAGGAGCCACTGCTCCCAGAGACAGGAGGAAGGGCTTCTAAAATCTTAAATGACTGATGACGATTCAATTTTTAGAAAAGTTAATTTTTTGTTTGTTTGTTTTTTAAAAAGCAATAATGTTAAAGGCATGGGCTATTGGAATCAACAAGCTAGAAGACTTAAAAAAGAGATCAAGATGATCATAAGCGATTCTCCATTATCCCCCAGGGTGAGTGGGTGGGAGACAAAACACATGAAAAAGAAAATCCAAAAACCTGATTTAACTAACAGCTCCATCCTCTGAACTGACGAAATTAGCCTTGCCGACAAGTAGCAGACTGGACAGGGCACTGCTCTCTTCATTGTGAGTCTGTGGGAGGGAGAACTGTGGGCCTGAGGAAGGAAAAAGAGAGCCTGGCTGGAGAGTCCAGAGAAAGGTAACAATTAACAGCAAAGGGGATGTTAAGTCTCAGCTGCAACCATCTCTCCTCTGCAGATTCCCCGGAAATACTGCAGAAGAGACGGCTTCGACATTAGGGATTTCTTTCTCTCATCCTGGACCCATCTGGCCTCAGTCATTGGTTTACAGGAACTCTAGAGGAGATCTCCATACTTAGGGGATCCCAGGAGGAAAGATGCTATGTGGGCGAGGCAGGAAGGATATATTCCCTCGGCCAAGCCAGCTCCACCAATAAGTATGACTTTCTGAATCTCTAGCACCATAGGCCAAAGTTCCCACTCTAAACTCTTTGTTTCCCTTACACTCTCTTCTCTGAAGTTCTACAGCAATTATCGTCATCACTCCTGTGGTCCTTCACGTCTAGGATGCTGGCTGTCCACGTGCAAGGGACCGAGCCTTATTTGTTAGTCACCGTCCTCATGGATTAAGTGTTTGAAACCTCCCTTGGTAGGGAATTAGTGTTGAGGAATTGTAATACAAGTGGGGAAACAGATCAGTGTACAGCGAAGGGTTATCGGGAATGAAAATAAGAATTGGCAACTTGGTCAGATAAGGCAAGACGATAAACAGAATTTGGTTTTCGTTAACATGAATATATCAAGATGAAAAGCAGCTCTGGTCTGGTCATGCGCTCTCCCCAGAGGACAGATGAGTCTGTGGCAATCCAATCTCCTGGTCACAAAAAGCTGGAGTAGCACTGCCCCCAGGGGCGTTTAGAAACTTACTGGGCATGTTTGGTTGTCCCAAGGACAACGCGATAGCCAACAGGTGACTGTGGATTCTGATGGGCAGGGGCCAGGGATGATAAACATACTGTAGTGTGCCTGTCCTGCCTGAAATGTCAACAGCACCCTCTGGAGAGAGGGTGAAATGTTTTCTTCCACATTCATTCTACAGCTGACTTCCCTCTCGGTCCCTGGGGGCACAGAACACCCCTTCCTCTCTCATTAGGAACAATGACAAAACCATTCCCCCTTGTCCCTGGGGCCCAGAAAAAAAAATGCATCTTGGGGCAGAGAAAGGGTTCCTGACAGGCCCCAGTGCTCGGCCTCTCCCACCCTTGCCCCTCACCGCCTGGGATCAAATTTGAGAGAGGAGGAGTCTCCTGTGCCGCCAGCCATGTTCAGGCAAGATGTACCACTGTTTCCAAGCCCCTCACCCCACACCCCTGAAACCCAGAGGAGAGAGGAAGAATGAGAGATGGAGCAGGTTAGAGAGCAGGGTGTCCCCATGCAGGGTGACTAGTTCTCCGGCGTGGACTCTGGCCTCTGTGACAGGTTGGGGCAGTTCCTCTCCATGCTAATGTCGCTACAACCCCTTCTTCAGGCCAAGAGCAGGTACTGGATTTTGGACCTGGATATAGCAAGCCCCTCAGAACATCCAGGAGTATGGGCAGACCTCTTATTTCCCTGTGTGAGCACACTGTCTCTGAAGCTCTGAAGGAAGAAACAAGAGGCGGGTGTGGGAATGTTATCACGACAGCTAGCAGTGGCTTTAAACTTCCCTCGAGACACCGATTCCAAAGGTGAGGCAAGTAACTCAAACGAAGCAAACTTTAGGGTTGAACTAAACTTCTGTCAAACTCATTTGAATTTCTTTCTGTGACGGGTACACGGCTCGTGTCCACGGCTCATGGGTGTTTATTCATATCTCCATGGCAACCCCTCTATCTTTTCCAGTCAACATCCTGTCCCTGGAAATCACAGGACTGGCTAGGGCAAACAAGCTGGTGGGGGGGCGGTGTCTGCGGAATTTGGGTCATAAGTGACACTCGGCAGGGCCCGGGGATGGAAGGCAGATGGTGGGGCTGCTGGCTGCTGTGCTCGGGGGCCCCACACTCGTCCACGGAGGGGCTGCATGTGGGGCTGAGCTGGGAGGAGGGGATGGGCTGAGCATCTGGGGGAGCAGATGGGCCAGAGAAATGGCTGCTGAAGACGGTGACAAAGGCTTGGCAAGTGGGACCTGATGCTGTTTATTTTTAAGAGGGGAGAAGCTAAAAAAGGAAACTGGGTGGGTTTGAGCAGCTGGACACAGTTCCTACAAATAATCACTGAAGTTTTCATTTTCTAATAAAAATGCTTACCAGAGGATAAGAGAGGATGAGCAAGAAAATGGCGAGGGGGGACACTGGAGGGGAGATTACCCCACAGGCCGTAAAGAAGAGACCAGCGACAACGAAAGAAACAACTCTAGCTCTTGTGAAAGAGAAGGCTGGCCAGAGTGAAACACTCAGGATCACAAAGACTCAAACTCCAAAGTCATTCTGGGGCCCCCGTCCCATCTCTGTACCAACCGGCCAGGGCACTGCTTCCCTTGGTTCCTTTCTTGAGTACTTTGGTAATTTCCACTGAGAAGTCTGTGTTTCCCCAGTTACCCATCTCCCTCATGTTCCTACCAGCATCTCCTGAAGGATGGGGCAGCTAATCCTTGACTCTGTATCACCCAAGACCCTGTGCATGCTCAATAATTATCCTCTTTGCACTAAATAAGTTATAGGATCGCTTGACTTTTTAAATGCCCCATCTTATCCTGTATCCAAGACAAATAAATACGTAAAGGCACTCAGAAAGGAAGGCTTCCTTCCTTCTTGCAATTGTTCGAAGCTTCAAAAATGTCTGGGCAACGAAGCTATATTTTCCAGACTCTGGTTGCCACTGAGATCTGAGCAATGCATGCTCCTGAGGGCGAAGCGAGCACCTGCAGTGATGGAGGCAGATGGAGGCAGAGCCAGTTTTGCTTAAATGGACAAGTCGCCTGCTCCGTACTTTAGAGGCCCAGCTTTGTTAAAAACAGCAGAGGCTGTTGTGTGGACAGGAAGCCACTGTCAAGACAGAATATGGAGACATAATGGTTTCCTACAGGCGACGGTGTCAGACAAGGGTGCATTTTCTCTCCCTATTTGTTTCATCTGTATGCAGAACAGATCAAACGAAAAACTGAGCTAGACTTAGAGGAGGAGTAAAAACTGATGGAAGAAATATCAATAACTTATGATACGCAGATGACACCAACTTACTAACAGAAAGTAGTACTTAAACGGTTACAATCAAATAGGTCAATGCAACAGAATAGAGCCCCCAAATGAATCCAGGTATATTTGGATATTTACTGTATATCAAAGATGATCTATCACACTGGGGAAAGTATGGATCACAGAGTAAAACAATTTTAAAATGTAAAAACCATTCTTAGTTGCAAGCCATACAAAAACAGGCAATAGACCAGACTTGGCCCATGGGCCATAATTCGCCAGCTCCTGCTCTATTCTATTTTTGATCTCTGTCCTAAAGGAACATTTACACACATCCACAAGGAGGCCCAAATAGGCATCTTTCACTACAGCTGCATTTGCAGCAGAAAAAAATTAGAAACAACTGAAATTTCCAATAATAGAAGGATGGCTAAGTAAACTATGATATATCTATATCATGTCCAATTATGCAGATCTATATAGACTACTATAGAAACATCTTCAAAACATACAATGAGGCAGAAAGTGTGAATTTTAGAATATTTGGAACATATCTCAAAACACACACACATAAAGTAGCATGATATGGAAGGCCAGACTCCAATCTAATAACAATGGTTGCCTCTCATGGGACGACAGTGAGAAAGGTGTGTTTGTTTTGGGGGGGATGGATGTCTTATGGGACTTCAGACTTATCTGTTTGGTTTATTTTTTAAGAGCACATGGTCATGAATGACCTCATCAATTGAAAAAATAATAAAATAATAGAAAAAGGAAATCTAGGAATCTTTCCACTAAATGGCCTTAGACCCTAGACACCTCCCATGAGTATAAAGAGTCAAGGCACATGGGTGGGAAGATGGAAGCCAGATGACTATCACGTCCAAGTTATGGCTGCTCATGGTACCGGGTCTCCCGCTCCAGGCAGCACTGAGGTCCCCTGGGACTATTAAATAAGGCTAGGATGTGACAGCCATGGCCTCAGCTATATGCTGTTCAAAAATAAAAAACAACAGCTTAGGGCAAGGCCTGCTTTTTGAGAAAACTTGATATTTAAAAAGCTATAACTGACAAACCAGGTATAGCATTGCAAAAGAACTCACCAAATGATAGTACAGAAAACTTGTCTAGTGACATCCGGTTAAACATAGTAGATCAGATATCTCTGCTAACTTCACAAAACCCACTAAAATATAAGTAGACATCTGAAATTGTAGAAATCCAGATAAGGAATGGAAAAGAAGTGAGCAAAGTTAACCCTTTTTTGTAAGATAGAAAGCAGATGAAGGAATTGGCAGAGCTGAGATACCTGAATGCTAGATGCCAGAGAGAAGAAAGTCATTCATACACCAGATCCCCAGAAGTTCCAGCCATTAGAAGCACCATATACCACAGTTGGCAATAGTAAACCATATAGAAAAAAAAAATAGGGAGGCTGGTTAAAAATCCAGGTAATGGGTCCCGGGTTTCCCTTTTTCTCCACCATTATGATGAAGGTTTTACTTATTTATTTGTCCATGAACAAATTGCATCAGAGAGACTTTAAACTCAGAGACAACAGGTACAGCGACATTTCAGAATATCAAAAGTTATTTGTATTAAGCTTGTAGAGAAAAAAAAACAGATTACATACAAAGAATCAAGAATCAAAATGTCATTTCGCAACAGCAATATCATTTCACTTTAGTTTTAAAGCTAAAAACTAAAAGACAAATAATATCTAAAAATTTTAGGAGAAATTACTTTTCAACCTAAAATTTGGTGCTCTGATAAGCAATCAAAGGTAAGGGTAGAATAAAGACAGTTTTGAAACTATGAGGTCTCAAAAAAAAAAAAAAACAAAAAGAAAATATCATCATTGTCCTTTCCTACAGAAGCTACTAAAGGATGTGCTCCACTAAATCAAAGGCAAGAAGAAAAAAAACAAGGAGATCTGCTACCCAAGACACAGGGCTTCGGCATAGGAGAGAGGAGAAAGGAAGTGTCAGGTTAACAGCAGTACAACAGATCGAAAGAGAAAGTAGCCAGATGGGAAAGGAGGATGAGAGAGCCCCAGGAGAGATTTTCCAGGAAAAGAAAAGAGCTTACAGATTACCAGAGACATCTAACCATGTGGAAAATACTTCTTCTGAGAAATTTTCAATTATTGGAGAGCCTGGAAAGAAGAGGTGACAGTCAACTACTAATCAAACAAAAAAACACAGGCAATTCTTAATCTGAGGCGGGGAAAACAGTTCACTAAGAAAGGAAATGCAATTCTAGGATATAAACCGGTCTGGCAGGGAGCCGCGTGTCGTGCAGTGGCAGTAACGCAAACACTGAGCGCTGACTTAACCAAAAGGAGAGGTACTGTTGCATTAGTAGGAGAAGCAGAGAGTGGGGCTGACATGCAAAACCTCACTTAGAATGCAGCGAATATTTATAACCCCTAAATAAAGAAACCATAGAATGTACTTTAGAAAGACAGAGGTAAATCTCGGACACAACCAAGAGAACTGGAAGTTGAAGGACACAAGTGGGAAGAACAGAGACGGTTCCTCTATTTACTCGTCTAAATGAAAGCTTGCGGCAAGACCTGACTTTTGCACAGGGATTTAGAGCACGGCACGGGGAACAGAGTCAGGATGATTGTAATGGTGCGTGTAGTGCCAGATGGGTGCTTGAGTAATCGGGAGGATCACTTCCTAAATTATGTTTTTTTTAAAGAAAGATTTGACTTCACTTGGACCACTTTTTAAGAAGAGTTATTTCATAGACAGATCAAGTGGAGCCACAAATGAAACATAAGTTGCCCTTGAACCGAGAGCTGGAATGTCAACAAATCTAATGCCAAGTGTGTACAAGCAGCAAAGAGAGATGAAGTGAATGAGTGATCTAGTCTGAAATCAAGGAAGCTTAGAATAGAAGGTGCGTAACCTGGTTTGACGTCCTTTCTAACCGGACTAACCATGTGTTCCTAGACAAACTACTTTCCCCAGACTCTAGTTTTCTCACCTGTAAAACTGGAGGTAATAATACCAGCCCTGAAGGGCTGCTGTGATGGTTGAATGTGGTAACAAATGTGAAAGGTCTTCTGCAGTGGCCGGGACAGTGTCTTCTTCAGCAAAGGATGGCCGCTACAATAGCCCCACATGAGTCTGCTCCGGAGGACAACTCTAACCTTCAATTTCTAACAGGAATCAAGCATCCATGGCCGGTCAGGCAAAACCTCCTGACGGTGAGTCCAACATGCTCTCTTTTCTCTCAATAACCTTTAACTGGGCAACGATACGTATTTACTATTGAAGAGGATGAAAAGGTAAGTGAGCAAACACAAAGAAGTAAGTGTCACGAATAATCCCACCAGTAAGGGTTCACCACCATCAAACATTTTAATTAGTGTCCAACTTCCATACGTTTTCCTGTGTTTGTATTTTTAAATAAAGTTTTATTTTGTCCATTATTCTTTACTCGTCAGTTCTGTCTTTCCTCACAGTGAAATTATTTCAACATCATGACTTTGAACAGCTGCAGAGTCGGCTTACAGATGTCCTGCACCTTCGATAGCACAGGCGTGCCTGTCGCCCCTCGGGGGTAAGACAGTGGCCATTCCAACTCTAGGGCATGATACCAGAGGAAAAAGCAAGAGCCACGTTGAACTATGTGTTTTGATGCACGTTGGTAATCACAAGTGCAGCGATACCAACCCAGCTCGTCGCAAACAAGGCCAGCAGCTGCTCGATGTGCTTTTTTAGGCAGTGTTTATTTCTAGGCCTTGGAAGGAGTGTGAGATATTTTGGAAGTCCTGCATATCTCTGACCTCTCAGAGCTTTAAAAAAAAAAAACCCAGAATATTCATATATACATATACATACGTACACATATATGTGCACTCATACACACGCACATATATATACACTACATATATGTATACGCTACACACAGTCACAGCATACATACATAATACATAAATACAGCCTGTAAATATATAATAGTGTAAAAATATTTTGTACTAAATATGTATACATTACTTTAGAAAGAAGGGGCTACCTCGCCCTTCCAATGATAATAGGAACACTGGACACTCAAGCTCTGCTACCCACAATGGGTAATTCAGTTTGGGGGAGGAAAAGAGATCCAGGTTTGGAAACACACATTCAAAACTTCAACACGTACATAGTTAAGATTTTGCTTTTTCCTAAGTTCTTCTATGGAAAACCGCTTGGCACTGGACTATGATTAGAGTAACCACCACTTAACTATGCTGAAGATGCAGACATCAGAGACTCTTAAGTAAATAATCTAATCCCAAAAGCCACTTAGAAAAGCCAGTTTCAAACATTTCCATTCAAGCCACGGCTCCCATCTTTGGCTCACTATTTTTCGCAGGTTATGATTCCCCAAGGTGAGAGTTTGTGCTGAGTACTTCACAGGGACAGTGGACAAGCAGCAAAGGATCAGGGAGTGACCCAAGCCTTGCTCAAGCCTAACGTGGGAGAGACTGAAACGGCAGCAGAAGTCCAAGGGCTGGCCAGACCCGCGGGCTGGTCAGTCCATGGAAAACTGAAAACCGACGCTATTTCAAAGTGTTCCCTTTGTCAGACAGCCGACTCGGTAACGGAAAGTTAAAAGGACCATCGAAAATACTTTTGCCGTCCTAAACACATTTGAACGAAAAGGTGGAATTATTTGCAGAATTCTACCTCTCAGACCAGAGGGGTTAAGGCTTGGGTTCAGATCCCCACAGAGAAGAAAATGTATAACCAGGGAATTGCACAGTGCGTTTCCTGCATCGTTAATGATCCTTCAGCGTGGGAGAGAAGAGAGGGGGCGCCCACGGGTCGTCATCCACCACGGAACACACTGTTCGTCACAGCATGCCTGGCTTTTCTGAGACCGAGAGGCCCGGGTGAGTGCCAACAGCCTGGCACAGCCAGCTAATTTGACATGTGGGATTAATACGTTAATTTAACGCTCTCCTGTTTGGTTAAGTGGTTTGCATTTCTATGTTTCTAAATTTGGCATTCAAATCCCTTTATTTGGCCTCTCTCCTCTCCTTCCCTCCATTCTCCAGAATGAGAACCCCTCGTTTGCCACGTTTGCCCTGTCGGCCTCCTCACTGGAACATGGCGTTTCGGTTCCTGACTTCGGGCTGTGTGTGTGCTCTCCTCCTGGCCCGAAAGGCCCATCTTTTTCTCTCTACGAACACACCCGACTCCTGCTCTTAATCCTTCGGAGTCCGAGTCAAGCCCCATTCCTAAAGCCTGGCTCACGCTGACCGCCACCTTCATGAACATCAGCTGCCCCCACGACTCATTCTGGTCCATGCACACGACACCTTATGTTGGTCCTCAACTGGCCTGCACACATCTTGTCTCTCCAACTAGATCATAAACTCTGAGGGGACAGGGAAGATGATTCACAGCTCTGCCTCCCACTGTTAGCAGCCGGACACAGTGACACGAACTCTTTACCTCGCCTCATGTGACCCCTTAAGAGCATCAACACCATTGACCACTTCCTCCATGAAATACCCTTGTTCCTGGTTTCTGTGGAATCACCCTCTACATCTTCCTCCCACTTCTCAGCCTCCTCCTATTCAACTTGGAAATGCTGGTCTAGTCCCGGGCCGCCGCTTTGTCTTCCCTTTCTGCATACACGCTCTCTCTGGAAAGTCTCAAACATTCCCAGGGCTCCAAATATCATCTGCCTGATCCCAAATGTCTCCCTCTCACCTGAATTGAATCTTTCTTCTGGGCAATGCCTGGGAAGGCGAGGCCAGTCAGTGTGTTTGATGTTTATGAAGACGAGCCCATTTTTCACACAGATCATTTCGCTCTTCACAGAGGAAAGCTCTCATTCATGGTTTTATTGCCTCTTTAATCCAAAGCAGCCAATAAAAGGTGACCACCTGATAGGAGGCCAGGCGAAACACCTTGATTCACGCAGGACGTGGATTAATCATAAGCTCTACAGTTATACACTGGCAGACCAAAACACTATCTCCATTCGTAGCAGTGAAAGAGGATGTAAAAAAAAGAATTAGAAGGAAGGAAGGAGTCACGTCTTTCGCTCAGAGCTCCCCAGCGCTCTGCAAGTTGTCTCCTCCATAGAGCACTGGAAAAATTTTTTCATAAATGAGCAAGTTAAGAAACGAAGGACATGGTTGACCGCCTCAGTGGGCTCAGTCTAGGAAGGGCTGCATTCTGGAGTAAATGGCTTATCTACTGTGAGCATGTGACCTCTGTTTGTTGAAATGAATCCAAGCATGGAGGCATGGATGGCAAGTCGTTGTCAAAAAGATCAACTCTTCTCAGACCAGTTTGCTTTGCATTCCTTCAGCAGGTTAGTGGGGGCAGTGATCACTGACCCCAGCGAAAAGGTTTTCTAATCAGACCAGCCAACATGCACATTTGCCAGTCAGGAGTCCACAGAACTAAGTAATGTCGGTTGGCTCATGTGAATAGTTTTACAGTCAATTACCCTTTTAGGTTGACTGATCTCTCAAACTCTTGAAATTTCTGGGTCTACATCTTAAAAATCAAACTGATCAATACAGCTGATAAACTAAATGGACATCACCACAGAGCCATGTTTTGGGGTTCTGTCTGACACATGACAGCATCAGATCCCTCCCAGAAGCATTAGACTGACCTTCCGTGATTTTCACTGGCGGCACGTTTCCTCAATTAAGTCTATAAATAGAAATTTTACTGCTTTGGAGAGGCTATAAATCAGCTTAGCAGGACACTCTTGGGGGCAAAGAAGAGGGGACAAGGGCAGGGGGAGGAAGACATTTAAATTATTCAATGAAACAGGGTGGGGGTGGGTAAATAGCTTGATCCATAGATTCTCCTTCGTGTAGGAATAACTGACGAGCAGTCTTCAAGTGTCTGTCTTCAAAGAAGAGATCAGATTGAGAATTGGCAAGAAGTAGTGTCACTCTACTGATGCTTCAAAAGGTTTCCACTTATTAAAAGATTTCAATGCTAAACACAAGTCCTAGCTCCCCGGGAGAGCACTTACACAGAGAAAAAGCGTGCCGCTTCAGCAGCAACCCCTCTTTGTCCACCCAGCTCGGTGCTTTGTGAAAATGCCTTTTGTCCGCTTCCTACAGCTCGGTGCCTCAGTGAGTGACAACCAATAGTCACCCCTCTCGCAAAGCAGCAGGGTACCAGGAAGGCAGAGTCCTCTCCGCCCCTTTCTTTCCTATACATATTTTGTGCTCTGAGCATTAAAATAGCACTTTTCTATAACCAGACCAATTAGTCTCTACTCTGCCACAAAGTAGAATAATCTCCCTGTAAAATGCTTAACAAGCCCCATCTTAATAAGCTGTTCCAGTATTCAATCTCTATTCTTCATGCTGCTGCATAAGCCTATGTCCTTGTACAATTCCCTCAGTGAAGTCTGAATATCATTCATTCATTCGCCCATTCGACAAACATGTACCGCGTGCCTACTTTGTGCCAGGTGTCGTGGCAAGTCTCAAGGGTACAGATCTCTGACCTCGTGAGGTTTCCAGTTCGGTAAGGGAGCTAAGGATTGAACAAGTTAGTGTATAAAAACATTTCATTGCAACTGGTAAGTACAGCAGAAGAGACCACTTACGAGGTGCCCAATGTGAGTTATTGAACGGGACCTGATTGACTTAACAGGGTCGGTGAAGGGCACTTAAATGAGGTTGCATTCAAGCTGAAATCTGAGGGATGAATGGGGGTGGAGGGCAAGGCATCCTAGGAGATGGAAGAGCCCGTGAGTGGGAGCGAGGGCCGGAGGGGCCAGGCATGAAAATGGACAGAAGGAAGAACAGAATACAGAATATGAGGGGGAAGGGGCCTAGCGGATGGGGAGAGGTGGCTAGCTCAAGATCAGCCAAGGCCTCACGTAGATCCTAAGAAAATGGGATGTCGCTATGGATCTTAAGAAGGACAACACGGGTGGGTTTTTATGGAGAAGTGTCACTCGGCACCATGAGGATAATGAACTGAAGCAGGCAAAAGTGGAAGCAGGGAGTCAAGTTAGAAGCTATTTGGTAGGCCTGGCAAGAAATGAGAACAGTTGGATTCGAGTGACTTGGCAGAAATGGAAACAAGTAAAAACAAATTAAGATCGACTTAGGGGGTAGAATGTACGGTACAGACAGCAAGAACTGAGACAGAGGGTCATACGAGGGATGCCGACGGTTTTGGCCTTGAGCAACTAGAGGGATGACGGTGCCCTTTGCAGAAACGAAAAAAAGCTTGAGGGAAAGGAGCCGGTTGCGATTACTGAGGACAAGAGTACGTGGGTTCAGCGTTATACGTGCTAATTCTGAGGTATCTGCGACATATCTGAGCGGACAGGTTCCGGAGCTAGTTGGACATACACAGCATTAATGACGATCATTCTAAATAAGTGTTGAGCAAAGTCAAACACTCTACATTCTTTAATTTTTTTTTTTGGCTAGAAAAGCAGTATATTCTAGAATAGCACTGCTCAAAATGGAAGTTGCTAGCCACATGGGGGCTGCTTAGATTCAAATTAATTAATAAAATGAATGTTAAAACTAGTTTTTCAGTTGCTCGCATGGCCAGTGATGGCTACATGGACAGTGCAATGGACATTTCCGTCACAGCTGAAAGCTGAGTGAACAGCCCTGCCTAGGACATCGGAGGGTTTCCTACTTACAACACTCAGCTCTGACTAGTCAAGAAATAGAATCCTACTATACTTTATGTCATAGACAAAGCTGTGAGGTTGAAGATGAAGAAGACATGGCAAATAACCCTTGCTATTCAGATATCTTTAATCTATCTTTTAAAAACAGATGAGGATGAATGCCACGGAGAGAGCGTACGAGGGCCATGGGGCGTGAACGCACATCGTAAAAATGCGATCCGAGCAACTGCGAAGACTGAGGTCAGAAAGTAAGGAGGCACTAAGTCTTCAGTGGGTTTTGACAAAAGAATGGGAAATAGATTCATGAAACGGGAAGGAAAGGGTAATTCGAGTGAGGAAACAGCTTATTCAAAAAGTCATGTACCTTTGGAATGCCGGCCATGTTTTTCTGAAGGAAAACAGAATCTGTGCTGGACCGTAGAAAAAACAGACAAGTGGATGGAGAGCCCTGGGGTGGACAAGTGGAAGATCTGAAGAATCGACTCAATTTGGAAGCACTCATTGTGCACTGACTTAACCCTGCCGCTAATTCAGACACGGAGCTAACCGTTAGGGTTATAAACAGTAACAGGATCCTAACCCTGTATCCCAGGAGCTCCTAGTGTAAACAGCCACAACCAAGTGCAGGCTGTCGCCACGAAAGATGGGCAATAAAAACGGGTGTTGGAAAACATGTTCTTGCTGAATAAATGTGTAAACTAAACATCACATTTGCGATATACATGACAAATCTCTCACCCCCCCCAAAAAAATGCATATTCACAAGGTACTATGCTCCTCGGTGTTTTGATCATGGATAGCAACTCAAATGCAGTAAGCACACGAGGGGTCTGGACAGGGCTGTGACGGCACAGAGCGGACATCCAAGGCTTCGTCCTGCGAGTAGGCGTCTTCACTGTCTTCATTGGTTTTTAACCAAGAATAACAAGCCATAGGCTATGAAACACAGTTTGGGTTACCCTGCTAACATTTTAAGTTTTTAAAATTTATGAATAATAGAAGCTATAGTTCAAAGTCTACAGAGTGCAGCTTAACATTCAGTTCAAGGTTAACGTCAGACCTTTCGTGAAGGGATGTGAAATGTGTTACAGGGCTTCATCCTGGTCTGAAAAGAATTCTCTGGCTTTCACAGGTGATGACTGGGTTTCACGCTTTGGGGAAGACCGCTCAGACTTCAGGATGAAGATGGAAACCTTTATGACACTACCTCTTATGGTTTTTCTTTGTGCTGTATAGCCGTGACTTTTGCTGAAATTCCATCTTCTATTAGAATTCACTGACATTTCGTTTCTGCTGATTTCTGGGCATTACTGCTAAATATTTAAACGTGCATGAGCATATTTAAATTCATTCGCATGTGTTATTTTGCTATGTACTTTGTATCAATTTTTACCAAAATTACTGTCCACTTGTACTCTAGCTAGTTCTATAGAAAAATGCTCAAATGTATTCTATTTTAGTAGTGTTGGTTAAAAAAATACATTTGCTTGAGCTGCATATACTTGGGAAATTTAGCCACATGAATCATTTTTCAGTGAATTTCTTGTGTTTTATTGCCTGCCGCGAACACTGATACCATCATATTTCTTTTAGCACTTTTTTTCCGTTATCAGACTATTGCTGCATACTCACAACCGATGATTTCCTACAAGATTTTAGTACATCATATACCACATTTACATCATAAAACACTTACTGGTAGCTTAAAGTCACTTAAAATATGTAAAGAAAAATGCTTAATTAATTTTCCAAATCATTTTCCTGTAGAGCTGGAACACGTCTTAAACCCTCAGGTGTTTTATATGCTATTAGAACAGTATCTATCAAATTAGCAGAGATTAAAATACTGCAGCTACTCAGTATTGGGAAGTGTTGGTAGAGATGCGAATGGGCACTCTGTCTACAGGGCAGTTAAGAAAAAGTTAAGCAGTATGCATGGCAAAGCTTAAAGGTGAGAAAAACATTTAACTTAGCAATTTTACATACAAGAATTCATCCTGATTATGATATGCATCTCAATGCAACTGATAAATGCAAAAAAATCAGAATAATGATTGTTAATAATAGGAGACTAATTAAATAAATTATGGCATGTGTATGCAGCCATTTAACGAGGGTTGTTAGAAATAGATTTGGTGACATAGAAAGGTGGTCCTGATACAATCATATCTCTAGAATAATAGCATTTGTTTTACATGTTATGTGCATGGGGAAGTATATAAAAAATATTTAGAAGAATGGGTATTAATGGTGGTTCCTGCTGAGGCATTTTTCTCTTATTCTTTTCTGAATGTCCTAATTTGTATATAAAAAATATGTATTGCGTTTATAGTTAAAACATTTATTTTTTTTAAATGCTATGGAAGTCTACTTTTGAAATTGCCCTATTTCTAGCATAGGGGCTTTGAACCAACCAAGCAAGAAGGGCCCATGATACACTGAATCTGATGACCACCTTCCTTCCCAAACCTAGTCCACCTGGCGCGAGTGTCCGCTACCACACACCCTGCTCACCAAGAAGTCCTGGACCCACGGGGTCTCCACGAGCCTCCGGACTCCATTCTCCACGGTGACTCCCAGCCAGTTGAGTGCTGCCCAGGACCAGAGGTAGTCGTACCCACCATGCCAGTAGCTCACAAATGCAAAAGTCATTGCAGTGGAAAACAGTGTCCCCAGAAGGCCATGCTGGGACCCGCCCACTGGAATGTACACATACCTAGAGAAAGAAGAGGCTGTTAGGAGCCATGCGGAGGGCTGTCCCTGCCATTAAACCTCTCCCCAGACTTGACTTTCCAGTCACACATTGATAGTCACTGTGTGCAGATCCTTCCCTACTTCCAGGAGGCCATAGAGCACTCCCTGAATTCTCTCCAGCATGCAAGGAGCTGGCAAAAACATGAGCCTCGGCTCTGCAGGACTTTAGGTTAAATGAACACACAGGCTAAGGAGCTCTCATTACCAGAGCAAACAGCAGTTACAAAAGGCAGGGTGAGGAGTAATGGATTTAGAGTTTTCTAAAAGGGATGCACCCTACCCTGGAAACCCAATTGCAGGAGGGCAATTAAGCCTCTGGCTGCATGAGGACACCACCATTCGAGGCAGGTTTGTATTTTACAGCTCAGACTATGAAGTTTATTGTAAACCCAGTATTTAAACACAACTGCCGAAATGGCAGGAGCTGGGTGCAGAAGCGGGGTGCCAAGGCTGGTTCCTCCAGCGTTCCAGGCAGGTTTCCGGGAGCAGTGGTGAATTCACAAGTGACGAGTAAAGCTCTGTGCTCACAGGGCAGCCAAACCGTCATCCAAAATGAACGGCCACCCTCCGGGTCTTTTCTCTACTGCTGAGACAGCTGTCTGACGACATGTAAGCAGGACCACATTCTTCAATCAGTATTTTTCTGCTAGAGCTGGACAAAACTCACACCTTGGGTTTGGTAGGATCTGGGGAGCTAGTTACCCACCCTTTACAATTTGTCATGTTTATGTATTATTTTAATTTCTGTGGGAAATTTTACTCTGAAAATCATTTTCGAATAGAACAATTTTATAAGCTAAAAAAAAATAATAAAAAATAAAAGCACCCCTCAATCAATACTTCAAAAATACTATACGATTGTAATTATTTTAAAATGTCCACCTTCGCTCTCACATAGGCTCCAGGTGACACAATAAATTACATGATGGGCTTAGATGGCTGAGATGTCAACTTGACTGAGGCACACAGCCGGGAAGGGAAAGAGCCCATTTGCTTCTTCTATGGTACCAAAGTTATTGTTCTCTGTTACACTTCTGGATTTATTTTGAAAACCCTCTATCTGACCCCAATCTGAAACAAATGAGAAAGCATGGGAGAATGTGGCCATTTTAGAAATAAGCCAAGCAAATACTTTCTCTTCTGCAAAAAAAAAACAAGATCATCTTGACAATCGAATTAGCAAATCTGTATCAAGCACTCATTAAAGGAAAAGGGGTCCTCCGGCTGCTGTGGGCATTTATTTAGACCTCCAGGGCAGTCTGGGCATTATGGGAAACACAGAGCCATAAGACAGTGTTCCTGGACAAATGGACAGGTAGAGCTGGTCATGAAACAGTAGCAAACAAGAACCATCACTAAGCTACATGATACGGTACAGAGTAGACACAGAGGGCTTAAGAGCAGAGGGCGTGAGGGGAAGCAAGTGGGGTAGAAAAGGCTTAACTGCAAAGGTCCCCACCTTGCAAGGCCTAAAGGATGAGTTTTGCTGGGCAAAAGGGAGAAGGGTGGGTGTTGCACCACAGTCTCAGAAGGGCTGGGCCATGAGCCAGAAAATCCTGACAGCCCCAGGCACAGTGGTTTTATTTGGTGTTCTGCTGCCCCCTACAGGCTACTTGGTTATTGGCGTAGACTACTCAGCAGAGGCCAGAAAGGGCCACCATTCTCTCTGCGTGGAGGTAACTGCTTCCCCATCACCACACCCCGAGGGGCTCTGACCGTACACAGCGGTGTTGTGTGCGAGAGGGCTGCATGTAAAAACAAATGTGGGGAGGGGTTCGTCAAACCAATGTCTAAGTATGAGGAATGAGTGCTGATTACAACTTCGCAGACAATTTGTTATAAATCAAGTCATTACTAATATACTCTTCTCACCTCACAACTTTTATGTGGAGATTTTTTACGGTACCTTACGACAGTAAAGTGAACTGCACTATCTATATGAAAACCCAGCACAGAATATCATCCACATCAGGGGTCCTTAATATTGGGTCCAACTCCAAAGAGGACGTGTTTTCAAGCTTGTGATGAGGAAGCGTCAAGCCCCGTCATTACGTGCTCAGCTATTTTAGGGATCCCTTGGCACTACGGCTTTGTTATTTGCCTTCGAAATGACATCCAACAAAAATTCCTTTTATCGTACAAATTGGTATATGGCAGGTTTCCAAGGACATGAAGCTACTTGTTCAAATCAGAAGAAGGTATGGTTTCCGGGGGAAAGATAAAAATCCCTTCTTCACTCTTCATTTCTAGAAGGCAGTAGGTATGACAAGGAGTGTGAATGGGTTATTTCCTTTAGACAGTCTTGGGTCCGTTTCATGATTACTTAAAACGTGTCTCTGTGAGAAAAGGAGTCGCCTGACCCTGCTTACTGAGATCCACGGCACGGTGAACCTGATTCCCCAGTGGAAGACAGCACCACCTTCTCAGCAAAGCAAAAATAAAGCATTGCTCCTTGTCAGGGGCCGTGTGAGCCTGAGTTTCCCCGAGGCCCGCCACTGCCAGGCCAGCGTCACGTGCCCTCTGCCTGCAGGGAGTGCCGCTGAGAAAGCTGGCATCGTCTGCGGCTACCTTCTTAATTTAAAGCCATCTCACCGAATCGATGGAACACAGCAAACCCCCAACTCAGGAGAGTAACCTATATAAAACGTAGAGCCAGATGCTTTACATATACCATTTCTAATCATTAGAACAAGCTTGCAAGGAACAACGGACTAGGCCTATTACACACAGAAGAGGTGTAAGCTGGACCTAGAATATCCTGGTCTCAGAACTCCCAGGCCTGTGTGCTAGGACACCGTTTCTCATAATGGGACCATTTTTTGGGTGATATGTTCCTCTTATTTAACCAAATCTTCAAAGCAGTCTCCACAGAAACATCTACTAATATTTTATTAACTGAAGAAACATCCGTTGTAGAAG
Source organism: Eonycteris spelaea (assembly GCA_003508835.1). NCBI lineage: Eukaryota > Metazoa > Chordata > Mammalia > Chiroptera > Pteropodidae > Eonycteris > Eonycteris spelaea. The sequence goes on from PUFA01000037.1 coordinate 10,406,343, forward strand.
AAGAATCTCGCTTGGAAGAAAGATGTTTATTATTCATTAAAAAAAAAAAAAAAGTCTGGGCCAAGGAGCTCAGTGTCAGAGGCCAGGGTACAAGTTCTGTTTTTAAACAAGCTAGTTTCTTTCTGTCCCACAAGCAGACATTACACCTGCCATCTTGACCAAGCTGGCATCCTGCAGAAGTCTATGTAAGAAGTAGGGCATCAGAAGTTGATAGCTGGGGGTTGTATGTGTGAAAGGAAAAGAAAGTACCCATTTTACTTATATCCACTAGGAAAAACAACTCAGGAACATGCCCTGCGAGCTGAGGACAGGGGTGGTGAGAAACCTCGTGGTATAAATACATGAATCTTAAACAACACTCCCTTTTTCCAGGACCTACACAATAGCTACCTGGTCTGCCGCATTATCCCCAAAGTCTTTGCTGAGGACTAATCCCTGACCCCTCAAGATAAGAGCATGACGCAGCTAAGATCCTTGTTTTTTACTGTCCAAGGAGGAGGGCTGGCAGGTTCCCAGTCTTCAAGTATCTACTGCCTGGCAGGGAATAGCTAATATCCTGCTCCGGCTCTGTCTTATCTTTCTACCCACTAGTTCTCTTAACAAATCCTCAACAAATGGGGCTCTCATACTTCCATGCCATTGGTCGTACTATTTTCATATTCCTCCATCCTCTCTGACTGTGCAGCTCTTAGTCAGTCTACAGAATCCAGTTGATCTTCCACCTCCTCCAGGAAGTCTCTCGGGAATATTCCAACTCTCTGTTTAAACCAGACAACCTATGATTTGTATCACTGACTGAACCAGTTATTCACCAAAATATGTCCTTTTTATTATGCTTTTCATTTTAACTGAATTGTAAAATTTCTTCAGATAGTACTCTGTGTGTGTGTGTGTGTACACATGTGGCCTATCACATAGTTACTAGTCAACAGTATTTATATATCTAACAATAAAATTTTCACTTGCTTTTCATTGTCTCCAACAGTTTTTAAACTTACAATAAATTGTCACCACTGTCACAAACCCATCATGAGCAATTAGGAACCAAGGGATGATAAGTTTCTGCCCTAGTTATTGGGAGAGACTTCGGAAGACACCCATTCCCAAAGAATACAGACCTATGAAGGACCCTGAATGTCTGTCCATGCTTTATAAGCTTACTTACCCTAGTAAAGTCAAAAGCTGTTGGCCCCAAACTTCTAGAACTACCCCAACCTCAAGAGATTTTAAGAGATGAAAATGACTACCCTTTTACAGACGAGAGCCTTTAACAGCTGGGAAGGGCAAGACTTCTGGCTGTATTACATTGGTGGTGAGGGGACCTCGCCTTTGAGATGAATTGCTCAGAGTTCTTTCAGGGCTAAATGTGATGTCCTAAACCCAGTTCTCATAGGCAGTGGCTCCCCTGGCCCAACCCTGGCTCTGGCTTTGGCCATGGCCCGCATTTTACTCATCAGTCAAATCCTCCTCCCCCAGGTAGGACAAAGGCCTGGTGTTTAGTTTCCACAAAAGAAGCTATAGGTCTCCTTAGGGAAAGTTTTCAAAGTAAGATGCATACATAAAAGAATGTCATTTTCTTTAGTATCTTTTAATAAGTAAAAATCAACAAGTGGTTAATGGGCGACTGTAGACTATTATCTCCAGGAAGAGAGGTCCACTTTCAAAGCAGAGGGCACATCCTGAGCTGGGCTAACTTTCAACTCTTTTAACAAAAGATGCTGGCTATAAGTTTCATATGCGACTCTGAAAAGTCACCTATTAAAAATACTATGCCCTGCGTAGCAACAGAACATCGTATAACTTATAAAATAGAGATTAAATTCGGGCTATTTCTCTACCGTTTAAAGTTCTATGTTCATGCAATTAAATGCCGACATTTAAAAAAAATTAATCTTTTCATTCTACAAAGCCAGTAGCTCAGTGGGTTGAAGTACTGGACTGATGAACTCAAGCCTGTAACTTCCATCCTAGAGAAAGATCCAGCTCTACCTTCATAGACCAAAACCCAAACTCGAGTTCCCCAAAAACTCTATACGCCTCCCTGCAAGAGATGCCAAGAGGGTATGAACGGCTCGGCCCAGCCGTCCTCAGCACTAGAACAGCCTAAGCAGCAACAGCGGCAAAGCACAGAACAAGAAGCAAGGCAGCGCCGGGGAGCTGGAGAGGTGACCTGGGTCTTGCTCTGCCACTTACCAAGCTCCATAACCTTGAGCCTGTCAATCAAGCCTGCTCAGTTTAAATGCATACGACGAGTTTGTATTCTGGGAGTGCTAAAACTTCCTTGGGTATAACTTGTTGTGCAGATGAGACAACACATGTGTAAGAGCTTGGAGATTTTAACACCCCTGTAAATGGGAGGATGCATACTTACTAAAAATGGGCCAGCAGCAGCCAGCTTGCATTCAGGGAAAAACAAGACGCCATTGTCCTAATGATTAGCATTCCGATGACTTTCATAAGCATTTGAAGTCACCCAGACCTCTGGCTTGCTTGCTCAGGGACGTTCTTTATTTAAAACCATTAGCTTTAACGATGCCACCATCAGAACCAGCTCATTTAGTGCTAAGGGATCAACACCCACTCAGGCCTAGAGATTATGCTTGATCCAGATGACAGCCAGCTGTTCTCCAAACAGCTGCCATTGGCTACAAGGGGCCCGTAGAGGGCGCATGGGCAGGTCAGGGCCAAGCGGGCCCTGCCACAACGGGGCTGTCAGCAACATTTCACCTTTGAATCACAGTAGCCCTTCCACTCAGGTGTCCCTTTATCAAAGTAGGAAAGTCACCTAAACAAATCCTTTCCTTGTAATGGGTGACTGCTGTGTGGGCGGGGCCCGAAGAGAGTGCTCATACAGGTCACTCGCTCGCTCAGTGTAAAATAGCCTAATAACGCTCCAGGAGGTCGGCGTCTTGATGGTCCACGAATCTTTGCCATATTACAATCTTCACACTACAGACGGAAAAAACGGAAAAACAAAACCAACCCAAGAGACACTGCTCTAAGATGCCATACTTCAAAACCAGCTTCACAAAGGGGACGGGAAGGGTCCAGGGGGAGGTGACTCACTATTCCCCTCCACGGGGTTGCTAACCCGCTTCTCGGGAGCACGCTGAAACCTCGCAACCCCCAGGGCTTCTGGGCCCACGTCTATTTTGGGTTATAAACAAACACCATATAAAGCAGATTCTTTGGGTTTTGAGCAAAAGAGATAGAGCAGGAGTTTACACTCTTCGGTGCTGTGGAGCCGAGTCTAATCGCTAATAAAAAGATCCTCGAAGCCTCGGTGTAATAACCACCGCGCGTTCCTGGCTGCCTGCCTGTCTTCCCACCTGCCTCCCAAGAGGAGGCTAACAGCATTGACGAGCTGCCCCGGGCCAGCTGGAAACAGGGAGTGCGTGAAACGCCAGACGTGAAGGGCAAACCCGGACGTACGTATGATGCAGGTGTGTGCATGACCCTGTCTCACGGTCGGAGGGAGAGGTTTTAGGGAAAGAGCCCATCCTAATGAGTCAACCTTCACTTCATCAGTAGACTCTGAACCCAGGGATAAAATGACGGCTGTCCGGGACACATCCCTCCTCTTTCTAGCAATCACACCGCTCGCTTCTCCTGGGTGCTCCCTTTTGATCTCTGCCTCTCGCGGACATCCTGTTCGGCACCACCCCTGCTGGTCCTAATCGTCTAACTCATTTATCACGGCTGTTAGGGAAATGGCCACTATGAAACGAACCTGTACAACTCAAAAGTTTCTGAGCCGGCACAATGCCTTTGGGTCTCTAGAAGAAAGTGCTCTGAAGATAAGCACAATAAAGAAATGCCTAAGTGGCTTTCATCCTCGAACGGGGTGTGCGGTGTAATGACTTTGAGATAGTGTGTGGAACAGGGTCCCACAGAGGCAGGGCCCAGGGCCTGGCAGGGTACATTCCACAGTCTCTCATAGAAAAAGTCCAACTGGTTGATCATTCAGGAAAAACAAAAACAAAAATTAACATCTAAAGAAAAGAAGCTGCAAATGCCTCATCCTCGGGAGGCATCAAGCTGTGACAACAGTAGCCACGCCCTGCCCTCAGGATGTCCAGCCTGAAGTGATTCCCACTGCACTGAGTCCTAGATGAAAACCCATCAGCCTGGCTTTGTCCAGGTCATTTTCCAACTGGCTCCATCTTATGAGGCTCCAAAATAGATCTTCCCCTCCAGTCAATGAACTTCATTCCTGCCCAAGTCTGGGCCCTACAATCATGCCACCCATCCCCCAACCATGGAGGACCCCCGGGACTGTCTTTTCCACCATTTGATCTTTCAAAATGGGTTCACCATTCATTTCAAGGAAAACTTCCCCAGCCGATCTCACGGCATGCTGTTAATTCTTTATCTCCTCAGAGTTCATGTATCCATCGTGGCCCGAGTTGTTTCTCCAGATTCATGTGCTGCTCTTCAGCATTGCTGAGCTGCTTTATCAGGTCTGAGGGGCTGGAGGGTTCCCCACCTCCCAGTCAAGACGTGGAACAGAGAATCGTAACATTTCTCTTTTCATTTCCCCCATAGTCTAACTTAGGCTCTGCATTCAGGAGGTGCTCGATAAATCCTGGTCCCCTTCCTTCTTTTCCTGCTCTTTCCCTCATTCTCCTCATTTCCTTAGTTCATTTGCCTCCCTGTTCTTCTTTTCTTTGTGTCACTCTCGGTAAACAAAAGATAATTCTCCAGCTAGTAAAATGTGGCTCCATCAGCAAATGTCATCGTTCACGTCTGCCACCGCCACACTGTCCCCTAAAGTGCGGCGGGGTTTGGAGGGTAATATTATAAAGTCAGACTTAGTCACAGACGCCAAACAGCGAGGGTGCGCTGAGCAAGGGGACAGCTGGCAGGGACTGAGCGATGGGACACGTGCCAACTCCACCTTCCCCAGGAAACTGCTAGAACTCTCCAAAAGAAAAGGGAGATGCAACCAAAAGCAAAACTTCAGTGTTAAATGGTTAAAAAATTGAAGCACCCAAGCTTGAGAGTTTTAAGACTTGTGATGTTAACTTTGAAAGCCTCAAATGAAACCGTGGACATGCCCATCGATGTTCACTACATATGAGGAGAGGGTGTTCACAGGGCCAACCGGAATGTGTGTGGCTTTGACCCTTTGCTGGCTTAAGTTTTCTGAACAAAATCTCTCTCTCTGCCACAAATGTCACTTCCAAGTCCAACGTGTATTTTGGAAACAAAACAAGTGGTGAAAAGTCAGGACAATCACAATCACTGGACATGAATGAATTGAGCACGTGTGCACGTGCACACGCACACATGCACACACACATGGACACGCACGTGCACACGCACGCACACAGCACCTTAGAGCATAGAGGAGGTGCAGTGTGGATGGATGAGCCAGAGTCACGGACTTCAGTGATGGTCCCTTCTCTGGGCCTTGGTTTAGGACTGGGAAAAGTTCAGGGCTAGGGGAGAATGAGGGGGTGAGGTCTCTATAGTTTGAAACGTTTGGACATAAGTGTGAAGAACTATGATCAATCACAGCGTGTGCTGCTGCTTTGCTACTGGTCTCTGTCTTCTCTTACTGGATTTGCAGGACATGGAGCCCTCAAGGCATTAGCTCACGCTCCGAGTTTCCCCACGTCCCACCCCCTCTGCTGCCATGAAGCTAATTCGTGAATTAACGTGAACTGCACCACAAAATGGTCATCTGAAGGAAGCCCATGGCAAATCTTGACTCAAGGGAACAAATCCTTTCCTAAGAGCAAAGTCACACACACACACACACACACACACACACACACACACACACAATTTATCTGCTTTGTCAATTCAGACTTTTGTAGGCTAGATTTTCTTAAAGAGTAGCAGCCCATGGTAATAAAAATATGTGTCTGGGGTGACCACAGATGGGGCTCAATGTCCAGAAAAGGAGAAAAGTGAGAGACAATGCCAGCAGGTATCACAGGGGCACCACTTTCAAAAAACTGCCACCTAAGACTGTTTTCAGGAGGAAGAAAAATAAAGGCCTCGGGCACAGAAGTAATTTTCAAAAAATAATCAAAGCGAAATGGTTGCTGGGGGTGATAACGAGGCTGCCCCTCTCTGGACCGAAATCAGCACGCTGACAAACCAGCTTTGACAGAACTGATGCTACTGCCTCTCATTTATCACAATTAGGATCCACAGTCCCTATCAGACATGATACCTTTTAAGGCTGGGCACTGAAAGCGACAACTAATAATGGTTGGGTTTGGACATGAATGACAATAAATCCGTGGCAGCATCCAACACAACCATGCAGCACAGCGTTTACGGAAACAAAGCAAGCACATCGTCCCGTGCCCGGGAAACGATGCTCTCGGCAAGCCTTTTCCCCCCTCCCGCAGCAAGAGCCCCTGGATGGCACTGCTTAGTCTGAAGATCCCGTGGTAATTGAATGAACTCTTGAGCGCACATTAGAGATTAATATTTTAAGAGGTGGCATTTTGGAGGCAGTCTAAGGATGACATTCAATGTGTGTCATAAAAAGCAGAGTCTTCTGTGGATTAAAAATGCCACTGCTCATGCAGTGAAAGAGGAAGAAATCCAAAAATGTCGGCCACGAAACTGGATGTCAACATGCGGGTTAGGAAAGAGGTGGACCACAAGGGTGGCATCTCGCCTGCCCCCCGAGGCTCCCTGCCAAGTGGGGCCAAAACGAGGAAAGATGCTTTCAGGGTGTGCAAGTCCTGAGCTTGACTTTTGCCTGATCCCTGAGAAAGGCAGAGAGGATGAGAGGCAATCGAGACACCCCCACTGTGGGCAACAAACGTGGCTTCAGAGAGAAGCCATGTCTTGAGTCTGGGGACGCAGAGAGACAGCTGGGGTTCAAATGAAACAAGCGCCACTCCCAGCCCTTCCCTCCCATACCAGCACCCTGCCTCCCAAGTGCGTGGTCGGTGGAACTGCGGGAGAGGGGCCACTCCCACGACGACTGCAAGGGCAAGGCGACCTCCTCTGAGCTCCTGCAGGCCTGGAGCTGCGCTGGCCCAGGCCATGTGCACAAACGCAGCCCTGGGGCCCAGCAACCAGCCCAGCAGGTGTGTGCCCCGGAGCCATCAGCTTTCCCGGGGGTGGGGGTGGGGAGTGGGGGGAGGAAAGGTGTGGAGGGGTGCCATCTACCTGGGTCACGCACCCAAACACAAGGTGGGGGCAGGAGGGAGCTAACTCGGGGTTTACATCCTTGCCGTGGGTAGCAGAGAGGAGGAAGTTCATTTTGAGAGCTCAATAAACAGTTTATCAATTCCATGGTCAAGGCTGAGAGACAGGGAGCCTCCTTCCGGAACATTCCCTCTGTCCCTAGAAGGAGTCTCTGGAACTTCTCAGGGCAGAGGCGTGGCTGCTCAGGCTGCAACGCACTGGGAGAGCCAAGGTGCAGCTGTGGGCTCCAGACACCAACTTCAAGAGCCAAGGGCGGATGCTGGCACGGGCCCGAGTCAGCAACCAATCTAGTCTTCAGAGTTCAACTGTGGGGCCACCATTCCCAGCCCAGCCGGTTATCATCATGTCTGCCAGTTTCCTGCTGCGTCAAGGTCACGACATGACCTCTGAGGCCTCAGGCTGACCCGAGGGCGCTGCCTTACGTGACCTCCCCTGGGAGCCCCAGCCCCGTACGTCCCAGTCGGTCCAGTTAGTGTTCCAGCTCCTCAGCGAGGAGTTTGCCGGGAGAACGGAAATCTCTGCATTACACCAAAATGTCAAGGGTGACGCTCGACTCACAGTGGCCGAGGTCTCCCCAGCCTGAGGCCCTCCTGCTGTTTCCCTCCACACACAGTCCTGGGCGGTGGGTCTGTGGCTCGTTCTCTCTCCTTAACAGCACACGCGTGGTTGCCGCTGGCTCAGCTGCCAGAACCCGCAGGATCTCTCCCGTGCCCTCTGGGAACCCCGAGTTCCCGGGTCTACACTGCACACTGTCGTGTGCCCAGCACCACTCTGGAAGGTAGCCCAGAGGGCTGCACAGCTCTTTGGAGGACAACCCTAGACCAAAGTCCCCTCGGGAGTGAGGCACCTCGTAGCATCACACTCTGAGCAGGGCACAGGAATCCACAAGGGACTGGGCGCCTTTCCGTGAGCCTGGAGGAGCTCAAATACTTCCAACGGGTGTACTCCCGGGGCGGCATGCAGTGTTCTAGGTAAAACGTCGCTCTTTAAGGCCACAGGTTTTCAGACACAGCACATTAACCTCTCGTGGTGACTCTGAGTTGCCCCTGTACGACCTGGTATCACTTAACTCTACACTGACTGTCCATTAGAATCAAACCAAGTGACTCCTTACCTCCAAATCGTGTTTGTATATATTGTGTTTGTAAAAGGAAGGTGCCTATTAAAAATACAAGTACCACTAGGGGCTAGTGCCGTGACAGACACTGAAATAGTGAGACGAACAGAAACCCACTGCGCCTAACTGGAGAGGCCGGTCTAGAGGTAAAGTTTGACACCCAGAGGTTCAGTGAAGAACTATAAATCAAAGCCGAAAGAAAATGCAGCCTCGGATGTAAACAAGGCACACGGGCTGGGGCACAGGGGAAGAAGGGTGTGGCTGTGCAGGGAGGCCCCCAGGAAGGAGCCCCAGCGAAGGCCCCCTCTGAGATGCAGAAGGACGGGTTACAGGAGAAAGGGGCGGCTCTATTTTGTCTTTATTGGCTAGTCGACATCAATTCCAATTTAACCCTAAACACTGACGAATTTATCAAAGCCAACGTCAGAGGGAAGAGTTTACCACTGCCTCCTTCGATGTTTCCAGGAGAAAAAATCTTAAACGTTGACAAATTTTTAAAAACGTAATCTTACATTTCACTTTGAAAAATCTAAATGGTGGCTACAAACGGATTTGTGGGCACATGATACATGTAATGAAATGAGGCTCCCTGATGATTACCTGAGAACCGAGCGTAGACATCACAATCTGGAGGTTAACGAAGCTGCCCCAGGAGTGAATAAGGGCTGTGGGTACGAGCCAGGCTCTGTCTCCACCTGTGAAACCCTGAACCACTGTGACCCAGAAAGGGCCACACACAGTCTCCAACCAGCGGATACATTTATAATCCATGTCCAGCTTACCTCACAGGAGCATATATGATGATCAAATTAGGCAAAAGGGATGGAAAGGAACTTAAAAAATTATTATTATACTAATAGTATACAGATAATAGTATATTGGGGCCACTATTATCCATAAGAATCAAGGAAGGAATTTCCATCGAATTAAGTATTTTTCTTAAGAAGGAAGAGAAAAGGAAAATGCCCCCTGTTCACCATAAGCCAGGGACTGTGATAAACTTCTTACAGATACTATTCAATTTTCAAAACTACCCGGGAATATTCCCCCCGATCTACAGATCAAGGTTACTGACGTCCCGCAAGGAGCTGGCAGACGAGTTCCACCTTGCAGCAGAGCAGAGCCTGGACTGGGCGGTGAGAACCCTAGAGAAGCACGCTCTTCCGTCTGAGCTTCCTAAACGAAGAAAAGGCTAATGTTGGAAGGGAGGCTGAGACTCAGGTCTGATTCCGAAACGTGTTCTTTTTCTCGCTAAATCATGTGGTTCTTTTTTTTTTTTTTTTTTTTTACTAAATCAGTACGTATGGATATCAAGCACAGAGAAACTAAATGCTTAATATTTAAAAGACAGTTAATAGTGACCATATCTTAGCTTTTCAAAACATCTACTGAGCCCCTAGTGGGTGTCGGACCCCACGTGCAGGACTTATACAGCGTTTCGTTTGTTTGCATGGTACCCTAGCATTTCTTAGTGCCTCGGAGTCATTTTTGGGAACCTAAATTACCATCATAGCAGCAAAGCATAGCAGTTCTAGATAGCTAAATGTCCAAATTACTGTGAGATGACAAATCTGTTGCATTTCCACTCAAATAAATCTGGTAAGAATTTATTCTAACACCAAATCCAGAGGACTAGAACACTCCCCGTCTATTAGTGCAAGGATCCTAAAGATAGAAGGGGTGTGTCTGGATCCCCTGCATTATCCCCAACTGGAAATCAACCAGCCTACACTTCCAAGCTTCAATGACCAATAATTCTTCACTTTTGGAAAATCTTTTCTAGACAGCTTAAGATTAGAGAGAACATGCTTCTCTATATTTTTCACCAGTTGATTTCGGTTCCCTCTCTGAAGCAACATGGAATGGGTGTACCAGGTCTTCAACCGGCAGCCTGCCAAATATCTGATGAAGGTTCTCATCTCTCTCTGAAGGCTTCATTTTACATGTAACTTCCATTTCTTTATCCACTCTTTCATACTTCGTTCCGAATCTCCCATCATAGTTTCCCTTTTTCTAGATATTTACTCCTTTGTCTGTGTTCCTCTGGGATTGTTCTTCTTGAAAAAAAGGTTGAATGTTTACGGAATGGCATGAATAATGAAGAACAGACCAGGAATGCCACATTCGTTTTCTGACCATAGATTCATAACATTGACAAATATTTTCTAAGCATCTAGCATGTACCAGGTACCTTGCTGAGCACTGGAGACATTCAGGAACGTGTCATGTGAGACTGCCCTCAGAGAGCTTATATCCAAACCTATTTATAATTGATGAAGGCCTGGGGGTATTTGTTTTGGGGCAGGCGTATCTCATACCACAGTTTGCACCTACTACTTTTCTGAGAAAGTCACGACCATTATATAAGAGTGTCCTCATCTTCTTTCCTAACCACATGCATGTTTACCTCCTTTAACACCTACCACTCATTCACGTATGTTCCCATAGTGGACGAGATGCCCTTTCATGAGTAAGACTAACTCTTGAGGGGCCTCCTGGGGATCCCCCACGCTCCATCAGTTATTTCCCTCTCACCCTGTACGTTTACCCAGCTTATTGGAACTGGGTCTCTCCTTAGCATAAAGACCTATTCCAACGCCTCCCATTTTATAAACACCTTTCTTTCATCCCACAACTTCCACTTTTTCACCTTTGATCCTAACTACTTTTCTTTACAGCCAAGCATTTCAAGGTCCTTGGAAGAGCAGTCGACATCTTGTCTCTGAGTCCTCACCACCCATTCACTCCTGAACCTGCTGCGACCTGACTTCTGCTCCTCCTCCCCCCTCCCATTCCATTTAGACAACGTTGTCAAGGTCATGAATGGCCTCCAGATTGCCAAAGCCAATGGACATAGTTATATCTTTCTCTTACTTTTCTTGTCTCTTGCCTTTGGCATTGACTGTGCCTTCTATTTTTCTCTTTTGATAATTTCTGCCTTACGCCTTACCACTACAGTACTACTTATATTCATTATAGAAAATTTAGAAATAGACACATGAAAAAATCCAGAAATAACTACCAGTGACCTTTGCGTGTATGCCCTCTCTGAAATTTTTCTATAAATACACATGGATACATACTTCTTACAAGAAATGGATCACAAAGGTACCACTTTGGGAAATTGCTCTGTTCACCTAATCTATCATGAGCATCCTCCCCTATCTCTGCCTTCCTTATTCATATTCTTTCCTCCCTTGGATCCAGTGTAACCACTCTCAGATTTTCCTTTTGCCTTTAGAGCTACTGTTTCTCAGTCTCCATCACAAGCTTCTCATTCTTGGCCTAGTTCTAAAAATGTCAGCAACTTCTCAGGGCTCCCTCCCTGGACCTCCGTGCACTTACACTGGGAGACCGGATCGGCACATTAACGAAGCCATTCCTGGAGTGCGGGTTCATCTACCACATTGGCCGGCCACTCAGCGCACATAGAGCAGGTGAACAGAGATGCTAAAACGCAGAACGTGCTCAAGGAATACCTGCTAAGCTAATCAGAAGGCAAGAGGAAGGGGAAGAAGGGCTCGAGAGAAAGGGAACTGCTGGAAGCGACTTTGCACAACTGAGGAGCGATGTGAGGGCAAGGGAAAGAAGAAAGATGTGGCGAAGGAAAGAGAGAAACATCAAAACAAAACTCTCTTCTTCACCCTCTGCCGAGAACTGGGTCCATCATCACCATGCATCACCATGCATCACCATGCATGAGCAGTCTTGTGAGGTGACCCCGAAGAAATGTCCCTGGACTTCACTCCATCGTGGAGTTGAAGAATCCTCCCGCCACACTTCTCACCTACTACCCACCGCACACACTGCCCTTCGCTCCCTCCACTCCAGTTCCATCTTTCAGCCCTCCCCAGATGAACACCGTCTACCTGCCAAACCCATATGATGACCCTGACCTCTAACCCAATCTTTTCTGCTATTCTTAAAGCCTTTCGAACTGTGGTTCGAAAACAGTATTCACAATGCATGGCTGGGAATCTGGAGATGTGAGGGGCAAGACTGTATGCACCGTTCTGCCCCATTTTACACAAGGGACTTCAGCATCCTCGGATTTGGGTGTCTGCAGAGGGTCCTAGAAGCAATGTGCCACAGATATCGAGGAATGACGGTATTCAGTCGCTTCATTTTCTTGCCTATACTGGAACGCCACAGGGCTGAGACCTAGACGAGTACTTGAACCTATACCTCCAGATGCCCAGCACACTTCTGCATCCTCTCTGAGTGCTTGCCATAGGCAGACTCATCTGATCCGGGGTCATCAAAGCAGAGAGAGGACTTAAAGCACAGTGTTTAAGAACATAGGTTCCCTCCTAAGCTCTAAACCCACCTTGACTTACTAGCAGTGAGGCCCTGAGCCTCAGGCTCCTGACTGGTAGAGTGAAAGTAACAAAACCCACCTCACAGAGATGTTATAAAGATTAACTGAGGTACTGAATGCAGTGAGCTTAGACCTGTGCCCAGCATACAGCAAGCATGCAATAGATGTCAGATGTCAGCTGTGACAAGGAAAACGCTCCAGAGAAGAAGCCAAGAGAAAAGAAAGCAAGGGATCTCGCTCCTCTCTCTGAAGCATCAATGTCCTCTCACCCACAGCATCTCCAGAATTCTACACCCACCGCTCCCTCTTGGCCCTCGGTGACTGGATTAAAAAGAACTTCTACTGAGCACCCTCTTCTTTATGAGCATCATGTTCTTTAATAAGCTAGTAAGTGGAAGTCCCCAATGTCAACAGTTCAGATTAGAAAAATACACACTATTCCCAAATACCTTCTCTAATTAGCATTTGTATGATTTGTACAGTTAATATATCTTACAGTAAAGGATGTTCTTAAAATAGCAGCAAATTCCCTACCTTTTAAGTGTTCAACAGCAAACTAAAATTGAACTGGTTTATTGCAAGCTATTTATGAGTTGTAATCCTGTAATTAGGGCTTCACTGGTCCCTACAGTGCCAGAGCTCTGCAATATAGGTTACAATACAATATGATGAAGTGTACATCATATTCCATTAACCTCTATCATATTCATTCATTCATTAATTCAATACCTACTACAGGTACCCACTATGCACCTGGCACCAGGCTAAATGCTGGGGATACACACGTTGCAATGATGCCTCTGTAAAATTTTTATGGCATCGGATAGATCTTGTAGGGCCTTTTAATGTCATAGTGGACCAAAGCCCTCACTCTCCTGACCCACCAGAAAGGGTTACTCCCAAATTATTTCAGACTAATCAGGTTCTTGGCCTCGTTAGAACTATTTCTAGGTAGAAATGCTATAGTTTTCAGACAATAAATTATGGAGTCTGGTATACGTTATTTCGCTAGTCTCACACACACACACACACACACACACACACACACACACACACACACACCCCTTCATTTTCCCAGGAAGCAAAATGACTAGATGGCCAAAAGAAGGGACCATATCGACTCATCTACATAAGTCAGTGCAGAGCTGCCAGCAAAGCATCACAATGAAATTAAATCCTGATCGAGCACATGGAGACCAGATCTGGGTCCCCGTCTCTGACCCGTGGTCCACAGGACATTCAGTGGGAACACCTGGCCATTTTTGTGGATGGCAGTATTACGTAGTGGAAAGAAGTGGGTTTAAGGGCCAAAGAGGCCTGGGTTCCAATCCTAGCTCCACTACTTATATTATCAATATGACTCTGCAAAGGTGAGCTAAAATCTATATATAATGGGTGCCAAATGCCAAATAATATATGGTGAATGCAGTTAAAAATTGAACCTGTTACAGATTCTGCTTCACATGAATCTTTACTGACACTTAGAATCCATCCCACTGATTCAACAGCTATTTACTGAGCACCTAGTATGGGCCAAGCAGACACAGATTAAACTGTTTACTTCATATTGTGAACAGAACACACAAGGTCTCTGCTTTCATGAAGCATTCTAGTGGGGAAGACTAAAACAGGAAAACAAATGGATAAATGATACACGTTGATTAATAATTTCTGCGAAAAAAAATCAAGCAAGATCAGGGGCTGGAGTCTGACAATGTAATTTAGGATCTCACCACAGATGACACTGTGTTATTCACTTCTCTTTCCTGCATGTTAATTCACATCCTGAACTAGGAGATAATCTCCTCGGGCATATAAATCATGCCTTCTGAGCCTTTATTCCCTATGACATCTGTTAGAGTGCCAAGTACACAGCAAATGCTCAGCAAATTCCTATCAATTGATCAAGAATGAACGGTCTGAAAAAGATTCTGCAAAGTTAGACAGCATCTAATTCCATGAGTTATACTTGACATCACTATGAAATAAAGAGAAACTTTTGAAATGCAGTATCCCCACAACTTCCAGATCAGAAAGTATTGAATATAATGATCATCTTTGCAACTAATCTGACACCAAGACAATCCCAAGCCTTCAATTTCAATTTATTTGGGCACCTTTCCCAAGGATGCCCATCATACCACATACCAGCCACCTGATCCCAACCGATGGATGCCTGGCCCCCACAATAACTGGCACAATTCTGAATGGATCAACAGCTTCTCACCTACAGAGTTGTTTTGGGGGGATAAAGAAAAGGGCAGAGATTGTTTACCCATTTGGAAATAAAACCATTTTCCTTCCTCACTTTGCCAAAGTTTGTCAGCCCTTTCAACCAGGAATACCTCAAAACTGACCAGAAAGGAGCAAGGAAGAGTCACCGAAGCCATTTTTTAACACTGGAAAGCTCACCTCCCTTCTCCCTAGCGATTCTCCCACTAGGATCACTAAACACTACAAACCACTCAAGCCAACAAAAACAGGTATGTAAGACCCACAAGCAGGTCCTGGCAGGTGGTAAGCATTGGACCTTTTAGACAGTTGCATCCTTTGTTTACAACTAAAGAAACACAGGGTCACCCAGGTAGGCGACTTTGCTGCAGAAGCCTGCAGAACCTAGTCACCAGCCTTGGGTTAAAACTCCCGCTTTCCTGATTCCTCCCATAACATTAGGGGCCACCATGCTTTGTGAAGCACATTTTAGGTTCATTTATCTTTCACCCAAGTACCATTTGCTGGAAACTTTCTGATAGAAGACCCAATGCTAGATGCTATGGGAAATTCAAACCTCAGTGAGAAGAAAAATCTTTATCACCAAATAACTTGCAATATAGTATTGCCCTCAAATAGAAGGTGCCACCAAAAACAGCTTGCTACCAGCCAAGCTGAATAAATGAATCCTACGGACCCAGGTCCCTACAAAATGTAGCCGCTTGCCCAGGACACAGTTGAAAGCTTACTTGGTCTTCCTACTTGGGAGACTGCGCTTCTGGCCCTCAAGGAAGCATGTCCAAATGCCTATGTGGACAATGCCATATGCCCTGTTCATCCCACAGGCTCCTGGCCACCCGGATCATCAGCCAATACCTTGCCCACATCTTCCCTGAAAGTAGCCAACAAATGATGAGCCCTGAGAACCTGCTACCCAGCAAAGAGGCGTTCGTGCAGAAATGTACGTGCGTTATCACCAACAGGCTGGAGAGAGTCCAACTTTTCTCTGAACCGCGGATCTGTGGGGTTGGAAAGGTGAGGAGGGGAGGTTGGCCCATTTGAGATTCATCTGTCATCCAAGCAGACTCTGACATTTGTGGGGGTACTTATTATAATGAGCCAGTCCTCGACTCAGTATAAAGGGCTTCTTTCTACCTCATTTAGCAAGCAATTTACCAAGATTTAGTTAATAATACAATGCATTTCATTCCTTAGATAAACTGTATACTTGAAGCTGGTCCTAGCATCATCCTGTCTCTCCTCCTGAGGTCTCTCCCAACCCTGAGTCTTTGGTCCCACTGGGCCTTCTCTGTGCTCTTTCAAGATACATGGGGGTAAGGGCTGAGTATGAGTGGCACACAGCACAATGTGTAAGAAGTCTCGAGCGTATTTGGGTCTTATGCCCCTACAGCCATAATGCTACACCCTCCCCCATGTAGAAGGATGAAACGCCTATCTGGCCCTTCAGGAGGTCAGTGGCTTTAAGCTGTTTTTCCAGTATCACTGAGTTACATTGAATCTGATATGCTAATTCTGCCAGAACAAATCATACCCATTTGTGAACGGCTGACCAGTTTAATGGTAGAATCTGTGGTCAACAAACTGTTATTCTTAGGCAAATTACATCAAGTTAAATGCCATAATCTTGGTCTCATCAGTACAAATCTCCAACTCAAACAGGTCATCAACAACATCCACCAAACTGCAGGCAATCACACATGGCAAGAAAGCAGCGCTTTTGTGTTGGGCTTCGGACTGCTTCTGGGCCTGCAAGACGGTAGGTGTGTGTATCCATGGAAGGGAAGCATGTTTGGGGGTCGGAAGACAAGGAGGGAGAAGCAGCACCATGCGTTGGCAAGACTACAGGAAGAGCCGCCCCCAGTGTCCAGGTGAGCAGCAGGGAGCTGGGGAACCAGATGGCCCTGCACGCTTTTATGTGTGCACGTCCTTCGCAAATGTCTGGGGGCCGCCCATAGCTAGCGCAGAAAGTGATAAGCAACAGAAATACAGCGCTTGTCCTATCAGAAACAACATTTTAGCAAGGATGGAGTCAGATTATAGAAGCTTTTGGTTTTCCCTCTTTAAGAAAACCAGGCAAAAGGTACCGTGTAAGAAGAAACTCTCTGCTCAGCCCAGGCAACGGGAGGCGGCACTGGAGGGGGCCAGTGGGACTGACTGGCAGCCGCCCACTCCGCCTCCAGGGCTGGAGACTCGCTGAGAAAGACAGGAGTGGGGAGGAGGAAGAGAGGCGAGAGAGGAGAGCAGACCCAACGGGCTGCACACCGCAGTTCTTGCTCCTCACGAAGTACTTACTGTCTAATGAAAATTGCTACTACAAAAAAATAAATAAATAAAGTAAAATCAGGGGAAAGGAAAGGTGAAAAGGAAAAGAACAAAGACGGCTGTTCTTATGAAAACAGGCACTCGCTCCAAGTAAAAACAGGGGCTCCAAGTACAGACATTAATAAGCAGATATACTGGTGGGGAGAAATTTCAATCAATAATAATCAGGCGCAGCTGGCCCACTCTTCTTTGCCGGGTTTAATAACACTTTCCAGCCCTTATCTGATTGGAGCCCACACACACATGCATACTAATGAGGTCACCAGCGCAGAATTCACTGCTAGGCTTCCAAGGGAGCCTGACAGGCACCATTTCTGTCCCCGAGTGTCTGTCAACCCATATACGTCACCTGTGCCATTAGTCCAGTCAGTTTGCTGGTGAGTCACTAAAGGTTTCCACCCATACGTTCGATTGCTACGCACTGCTGAACCCAATGGTTATGAGGGTAGCGTGTGCAAGACTGGCTGCCTTAAAACAGCACAAACTTCCCCTCCTAAAATAGAAAACCAGAGAATTTCTTCTTCTGACAGTGAGTTAACGATGGCCTTTCTGACATGTCCCTAACTACCCCAGCTTTTCTGTCATCTCTACCCTCCCGTGGGCTCGCACTGACGGGCGGCCACTCCGTGAACAGGGCTTCAGCCCAATTCCAGGACTTCTCGGGCCACATCCCCCATGACTCCAGTCTCGTACATGCATTAAAATTCTTCTCCTCCCTGTCCCCTCCTCCAGCGCAGGCAGAAACTGTTGTGTTCTACCGGCTTGGACAGTCGGAGAAACGATGTGTGCAGGCATTTGTTTCTCCTCTGGTGTCAGGGTGGGGGCTGGGGAGGAACAGGGGAGCACGGAGGCAGTCGGTCCTCCTCCTGTGGGCTGCCCCTGCTTCTTCCAACCGGCTGGCGGTTAGTTTTCCCTTGTAGCCAAGTCTCTGAAGGCTGGTCTTTGAGGAAGGCTTTGATCGGTTCCTTGGTGAGACCACCTCCTGCAGCACAGGGTGTAGGGTACCCCCTCACGCTCACCACAGACCTCCCACTATACCTGGCCTCTCTCAGGGGAGGCCTGCTCCACATCCTCCTGCTTCTGGGACCCCTTATCTGGTGGGAGGCCTTCTTGGCAGAAGGGGGAGATGGGTGGAAGAGGAGATGCTAGCGGCTCACGCGCAGCCACCTTCCGAGGGGCCCGTTCAGTAGACATGATGGCGTGTACTCTAGCCTCGCCAAACGACCACAGAGCAGACTGCTTGATGGCTCCCCTTGTCAGGCCCTCTGCCTCTCCTGACCCTGTCTCCCAAACACAGCGGTGTTAGGCATTTTGCAAATCTGGCGGCTCACCAGCACTCAGAGGTGAGGTAACCCCTACCCCGATTTAGCTGAGGTGGAAGAGCTCCAGGCTTCATGAGTATCCCCTCAGGGTCTTCCTCTCTCCTCTTCAGAAAAGGGAAATTCTCCTTCTCCCAAGAGAAGGAGAATGGAGGAGACACATGGTCTCTGTGCATGAACACCTCTCTTCCCTTAGACCCCTTCCTCTCTTTCGATTCCTTGATACTGGCAGGTGGGCGGCGGGAGGAGGCTCACAGGGCTGCTTCCTGGACTTGGGACTCTCAGCCAGCCCTGGCGGCACCCTGAACTTAGAAGGTGGAGGTAACTGCCTCTTGTCCCTTCCCAGAATAAAAGGAAACATCTCCCTTGACATCGTGTTCCAACAATTACCTATCCTTAGCTCAGATCTTCACTGGATGGCTCCGTACACATCTGCTCCAAATGACAGGAAGTCCAGGAAAACCCACTCTCCCTGCCATGGTTCAGGAATGCTGTCTTCCCACTGAAAACACTTTGCACCTGCACAGGCTTAGACTGAAACCTGCCCCCTGTCTCCCGGCATCTTCCTGCAACACCCACATGCGCACCGGGTACTCATGGCATCTCCACAGACTCACACACACACACACACACACACACACACACACACACAACTCATACACACACACAACTCACACACACACACATCACACACACACCTCACAGACACAGACACAATTCACACACATATACGAATCACACCACACACATACAAACTCATACACACAAACTCATACGCACACACCTCACAGACACACACACAATTCACACACACAACACACACACACAAATCATACACACACAACTCACAACACACCTCATAGAACACACACAATTCACACACACACACACACACACATGCACATAACTCACACATAGGGAGGGCGGCCTGGTCTCTGTGTATAAAATGGTGCTTTTGTCCCCAAATCCAAACTTCAACCTTTAGGACCAAACCCTACACTGACTTCTGACCCACACGTCACTGACGGTGAAGTCGCTCCCTTGGCCGCCAGAGTTAACAGCGTCACCAAAGCACAGTAACCAAGTGGAGCCTGTCTTCCAAAGCCAGGAGGGCAGAGCAGCCAACGGAGGCCGTGCCCCAGCCGAATCAGGGCAGAGAGCTGGGGTTTGCCTGCAAGTAATTCTTTCAACGGGTATTAGAATTCAACGGGTATTTCTGAACCCCTACATTATCACAGACACTTTAGAGGACACTAAGGATAGAGTCGGTAGTAGATAAAAACACAACAATAACACGATTAACCTGTTACTGTTACTACTACTACTACTACTACTACTACTACTACTACTACTACTATTGCTACTCTCTTTCTGAAAACACCTGCTAGAAAAACCATGAGATGATGGGCATTCACGACCCTCCCCCGCCCCTCCACACAGCGATCGTAAGCCCACCAGCCCTCGGTACTGCTCGCTCACTGCAAGACTTCGGATGGCCTTGATGTATGACAACATAAACGGAGCCTGCTCCACTTGAAATGTTCAATAAAACTACAGATCTGAGTGATGAATATTTTATCTGGGGAAGAAAACAACTTCAGGGCCATTTCTAATAATATGTCAACCCCAGACAGGAGTGGGTGTGAGCTAGAGAGTAACAAAGCAGATAAGCATGGGAGATGCCAGGGCTCCAGGCAACCACAGAGAGAGAGAGAGAAAGAGACAGAGACAGACAGAGACAGACAGAGACAGACAGAGACTGAGAGACAAGCAGGCAGGCAGGCAGGCAGAGTGCAGGCTAAGCAGCTATGAACTCAGCCATCTGCAGAAGAAGAAACCAAGGCCCACAGGTAACTGGTTTGGGAAGGTCACATCACAGGTGACTCAGTCAGTCCCGAACCCCAAGATGTTTGCCTGGCCTCGGGGAGAGTACCGCAGGACGCTCTGTGAGCATTCAGCAAGCACAGAAACGAAACCTGAGAAACCCCACCGCTAAGCGAGCTGCGACTCCAAAGCGTAGGTGGGGTTCGGGGCTTGCTACTCGGCACGTCCCAGCGTTTCCGAGGTCCCTCTCTTCCGGCCTCATAGGCGTGTGTCTGTGTCCATGATCCTGGTAAGAGCTTCGGCAGAAGAAATACCATCCTCCCCTGCATCTGGAAGGCGCCTGAGGAAAGGGAAGCTGTGTGACCTCTCTCCGCCCCGGGAGCGTCGACAGCGGAGCATGAAGAGGGGCCCGAGCGGAGAGGTGAAGAAGAACAAGCAGCAGGGACTCCACACTCCGGACACTCAGCGTGGGGTCCAACAACAGAACTTGGCGCTTCTTGCTGTGGGCCAAGACGTCAGCCTCGGCCCCCTCCTGGGCAGCCCTGGAGCCACCTGGGGCAAGAAGCTGCCACAGCTGCTTCTGGAGTCCTATCTTCTTCTCCCCTCCTCAGCCCCTCGGTCTGCAATGGCCATGGGAAGATGCTGACGTCTGAGGACAGAGGGATGCCAAGGAACAAGCAATGAGGGAGAAGCTGCATTTAACCCCGCACCCAACTCGTGCATACTAAGCCCGGGTTCTGCTGGGCTCACGAGGTGAAGGCCCTGCTCCCTGCCCTGAGGAGCTCACCATCCGGCAGAGAGAGAGGCAGCCACGTTCATACAGAGGGCAAGCATGAAGGAGACGAAGAACCCTGTGAGGGGAGAAAGGCAAGAAAGGCGTCTCAAAGGGAATAATGAGGGTAATGAGTATATGATGGCCATATTACTTTCCTGGTCAACAGCAGGTAGCCAAGTCCCGCCCAGGATCTGGGTCAAAGGCAGCTGCCCCATCTAATGTCCCAGCCCGTTCCAGGAGACAGCTGCATTCAATAACTGGTCAAGAGGGAGACGGTTATTGAGGCCCAAGCTCCTCGTCTCAAGGTGAAGGGCACTGTGAAGGGCATTCCCTCCAGAGCTACCCATGGGGCCCACTAAGGGAGGCCTCTTTGCAACCCACAGCGGTTCAAACTTCCCTTTGCTTAATCCTGCTTTCCTCGCTCCTTCAAATGTATTCATCCCAAAAGCACTTCTGGGTAAGAATCTGCACTCGAACCTGCATCTCAAAGTCTGTTTCCCAGATAATCTGCTATCTCAGCCAGGTACAGGGCACAGGCAGAGGCTTCCGAGAAAACCATCTCAAAAGGAGATAAATCTGATGCATAAATTACTTACGTTTTAAGTAATCAAAACACTGATTGTTTGTCAAAGATGCAAACTTTCTCCCAAAGCTCTCAGAAAGTTATGAGAGGTCCCGAAGAATCCATATGGAAAATCCCATAGTAAATGCCCTGAGTGCTCGAAAATCTTAGTCTTGCCACCTGCTTCCCTGGGCGTCCCTCTCATTCTTCACGACTCGGTTTATCCAGAGAAACAAAATGCCACAGCTGTCACCAGAAATACAAATGGAGAGGAGGCTACTCTCAAGGCGATCAATAATGCTGAGGGAACAGTGTGCCTGCAGACTTTGATATTTTTTTTAAACTGCTGCTCATGGATTAGGAAGCAGAAAGCAAGGAAATTCAGCTCTGCACAGTCGGCTGTCAGTCAGAACAGCTTTTTCCCCTATCAGTCTCTTTTGGCCACTTTACGGAAAATCGTAGCTCAGGCAAAACTGAAATGCCTTGAGAGTGAGTAAAAATGCCAGGCGTGCTTTCCGACTGCACCATTAGGAAATTCTGAGGCTCCCCTCCTTTCTGCAGAGCTTGTAGTCTGTTTATGGAGGCGAACGCTTCGCCCAAGTGCCTCAGTCGGCGGAGCAGCCCGGGAGCCGAGAAACTAATTTGTTTTCCCCTCAATAAATGGTTCGTTAATGTTGCTATGACATTTAAAGTTTAAATGGTTTTATGACTCGAGATTAAAAAAGAATCATTCCAATAAATTTCTGATAGCCGAGAGGGTTCCTGGCATCTTGATTAAGCAGTTCTTTTGTGGTGATGAAGCTTTATCTTGAAGAATGAAGAGGGCAAGCATCAATCAGCCAAGAGAGTCCCTGGTGGCTGGGCTCAGGAGCCGACAGCCCAGCCACCTCTCAGGGACACGATTAAAAATAAATACATAAACAAAAAAACTACCAATCTTCTAGCGGGATTAGGATTTTTAGAATAACTTCTAACTCTGAGCTGTCTCTAAAATGGGGCGGAATGACCAGAATCGCTAGCAGGCCCGGGCCCCCTCCCCCGCTCCCGAGTAGCGGGGCGGAGGGCTAAGCCTCTGGCTCAGCTGCCAGCCTCGGCCGGGAGCTGTGCTGGGGCAGCACAAGAGCCTCCGTAAGCACTTCGGTTTGGTTGCTGGAGAACCCACCGCGTCCTGCGAGGATCCCGAGACCTCAGAGAAGAGCCGGGACATGACGGCTGAAACCCAAACTCTGGCAAATGCCGGGACCGCACCACCACCGAGCGCGTCAGCTCTGTGCCAGTCGCCGGAAGTTCTCATTCCTGCCTGCGAAATCCCGACTTCTGAAGATTAGACAAACCCGTGAGAACGAAACGCTGGGTTTCGGTGGTGTCAAAAATACCTCCTTCCCACCTCTCCTCCCCAGCTGGCCTTCCCTGCCGGCGAGAAGGGTGGAACATTTACTGAATGCCGCTGCGTGCTCACAGCTTTTCATCATTTAAACGGCGCGCCGATCCTGCCGCAGGTATTAATATCAACATTGTGCGGTCGAGAAAATTGAGGTTCAGAGACTTTAAGGAACTTGCTCAAGGACACAGAGTGTAAACGGGGAGGTAAGATTCCAACCGCAAGCTCCAAAGCACCTTTTTCTGCTGTGTGGACAGATCTCTTTTCTCCAGTGTGCTCAAGTGACATGTGACGTCGTGAGACACCCAAGCCAGCTGAAGAATTAGTCAATGCTGATTTGTGGATTTCGGAAAAAGAGAGAGAGAACTTCCTGGAATAATCAAATAGCCTTGGGGAAGAGGTGAGACAAAAGCGGGGCTTGGAGAGGGGGCGACAGAATAAACGCTTCGGGCCGGCACAAAGGCCTGCCACTGGGAATCAGCACAGCGCGGGAGGGTTGGCAGATGGGGTGCAGAGCATAAACGTCCTCATCCTTGCCCTGAGGAGCCTTTGCTATCTGAGCGCCAGGATAAATGATGATCACTGTTATTTTTAAAGGCAGGATGCAAGTGAATGGTAGGATCCAATTTAACAATAATAATTCATTGCATTTACGGATATCTTAACTTTTTTCAAACGACTTCCTTCATTTTATCTATGACAGTTCCATAACATAAATAGGGCACGTGTTGTTCTGCTCACTTTACAGAGAGGAAAAATGAGGCCAAACTTGCTCACAACTCCCAAGTTAATGATGAACCTGAAACTCGGGTCTTCTGACTGCCAGACCCTTCAAGGCCAGATGTAACGGCCTTAGAGAGCCGTTCTCCAGAGTTACAGATTCTCACCCCTCCTCTCACCATCTTCATACAATTCAGGAGTTCAGGGAGCCCGACAAGTTACCTGGCCTTCCTAGAGGCCCAAGGGCTCCGAATATAAGTCCTACAGAAACTCTGCCAGTCCATCCACTTTATATATAATCAACAAAATGCTTTCTCTAAAGGCCCCACTGCCAATGACTCAATACTGAACCAAGAGGAGCCTGGCGGTAAACTTCAAAACCTTCCCCCCGACGCGTGAGGTCTGGAACCGTCTGCCTGACTCGCAGGCGCCAAGGAGAACCAGGTATGGGCAGGAGCATCCAGCTGCAGCTGGGCCCCGGCCCCAGCCTCCGAGCTCCTAGTCTCCTGGCTCCTACTCTAGGTCTTAGCTTGGACCACGACTCACCCATTCGTCCATTTGTTTCTTCATCCGTTCATCCATTCATTCAACTTACAAAAAAATTTTAAAGACTGACTATTTTCTAGGCCTCGCTGTAGACGCTGTATACGGTCTCTGTTAACCCTTGCACCGTCTTCAACAGAAACCCCTTGGGATCTACGGTTGAGAAAACCAACCGCGCTCCTCCTGTCTGCCACAGCACCCCTACTGGGACGCTGACACAGGCCACCATCAGGCCTGCGTTCACAGTTGTTTGCTCGGCCTGGGTAGCTGGGACAAGCCCTTTCCAGGGCATTTGTGGGAGCTTTGCCCGAGTTTCCTTTGTCTCGGTGCCCATGAGTGAGCAGTGAGAGCAGAAAGGAACACTCATAAGGCAACGGCAACCCCTGAGGAGGCCCCTCGCCCCCCCCGCCCCAGCGGCGGTGAGAAAGCAGGCGATGAAGGAAGGAGCGGGTCCAAGAGTCTCGCCAGCCTCTTCCCCAAACCTTCTTGGATTCCGTTTCACGCAAACCACCTTGTCGCCCTAATATAAACGTCTCATACGTTCACTTTTTAAAGCCACCGGCACTTCAGAGCCAATCTGCCGCGCTCTCTGTGCACACAGAGGTTCGCCGCCTGTGTGGTGTGACAGGCCCACCCAGACGGCCGGCTCAGCGCAGAGGGAAATGGGTCCTGGAGTGAGCGTCTGGAGCCGCTGGGAGAGCTGGTCGGATTTACAGCTATTTGGGGGGTTCCCTTGAGCATCGAATTACCGGAGGCTCTAGAAGAAATGAGATTTTTCACGACTCACTTAATCATATTCTTCACAGCTCCAGACTCAGTGTTATGCACACAGTGGTGCCCGAATAAGTTTTAGAGCATAAAAATAGTAACTAGATTATCAGCGTGCCAAATAGAGGCCTGATTACGACTAGCGAGCATGCCACTCAGGGCCAGGGTCTATTGTCTCAATGGAGTCACACATGCCCTTATCATTTTCTGTGAATCCTACTAAATTTTCTGTCTAGAAATTTCTCTTTTCATAGAGAACCAATTCAAATTCTGCTCAAGCTGTACTCAATAATGAATCGAAATATATTCTTTCTTATAATCTGTTAAATTTAATTCTCTGTATTATGTTTCGACCACCCTGCCATCTGCTGACCAGTAAAGCCACCTAGGGCCATTTGAAAGGGTCCACAGAAGCCCTGACGACTCTCAGCGCGAAGCATCCTTAGTCACCTCTGACGGGGTCAACCGACGTCCACAATGACAGCGGGAACATGTCCGGAACTGCGTCTGTCACCAAGTGCTGGCGCCTGCGATATGATTTCGGTTAGAATGAAAAAATTAGAATTTTTACCCCGTGCTTCCACATCGCTGTTGAGCCTGTATTGCGTAGTGCGTTCTCATGACGACGAAGGAACGAACCCAACTCCCGTCGGCCGGCTCGCACGACGAGCCCAAGGACACCGGAGCGACGAGACGCGGGGGTGGGGCGCCTGTCATGGCTTCTCTGCTCCTCTCTGACCTGTTCTCTTCTCTGTTCTCCATCCCCAAGTCGGTTGCTCTGCCTCCTCGGAGTGTCTGCTTTTCCAGGACGGTTAGCTCACAAGGCACCCTCACCGCTGTCCTCAATACCAACTGCAACATTTTCGCTATTCTGCGATCCTTGAAGAAGAATCTAGTTGGCCCAGCTCATCTCTGTTTGCCAAATCTCAAGTCACAGGTAACTTACAGGAGCTGGCCACTCCTAATCCAATAGGATAGCCGCAGGTGGCAAGGCACAGGGCTGGAGTGCCTGCCTACTCCACGGGCACTTCTGGGTGAAGGCGACCTGTGAGAAGGGGCTTGACCACAGCAGGCACCCCTAAAGGATTCTTGAGCCACCCTTCTGTTGCCTTCACACTTTTCAGTGTTTATTTTGTTCATCTTTTTCAGTGTTTTCTAGACATTATTGGGGCAACTGGAGAAAGTTGTTTCAGAGGCCAAAGACAAACATCACGTTAAACCTGAAGCCTGCAGGTACCTCTTCCATATCCTCTTTCATGTGCGGTTCAAAACCAGACATGAAATTTATGGATAGCAGTGGCTCTCAACCAAGAGCAACTGTCCTCTCCCCACCCCAACCCCCCGGGACGTTTTATACTGTCTCCAGACATTTCTGGTCGTCACAGCCGAGGGCACTACTGGTGAGCGAGCAGAGGCCATGCAGCTCAACGCCTACAGTGCACAGGGCAGCCTTTCACGGCAAAGAATTACCTGGTCCAAATGTGAACAGTACCAAGCGTGAGACATCCTGAGAGCAAATGCCCGACCCAAACACTGGCCCTGAGGGAATTATTTATATGGCAAGTGTTTTCGCTATTCTCCCGGCCACCTACAGTAGCACCACATCCATGGTCTAAATGCCCCGGTTGGTAAACTTTCGGTGGATTAGGACACAGACATCCTTTTCCAGCTCAAATGGGAAAAAAAAATAGCTTTTGTCGCCTTTGGTCTTCCCACTGCATCCTGCGGTGTAGGCAAGGTACAATCACTAACGGAGATGCTGAGATGCCCATGCGGTGGACTGGAACCAGACAGGGGCATGACAGGGGCGGGCCACACCGGGCTGGAAAGGCAGACGTCTGCGTTCTCCAGTGGGAAACTGGGGAGAGCTGGACACATTTTGTCTGATCAAACAGCACTGAAAGAGCAGCACAAAGATGCTCTGAAACTCATCTCGAAACACCTGCGGTCACTGGGAACCGCCGGGACTCCAGCGACTCTAGGTCGGGCGGGTGGGGAAGGTGAGGCTCGTGTGCTGGAATGCCTAAGCGTTCGCAAATGTCTCCGGGCCCTCGTACAGGGACTTATGTATTTCATAGCGGTGGCGTCAGTGATTAGCTTACTACCGCTCTAAAAGTCTTTGCGCCAATTAAAAAGAAGAAAAATTTTAAAGAGGAATTCCACCACTTCCACATGGCTAAACGAGTCAGTTCTCAGCAGCCTGATGGCCAGGGACAGGTGGTGGCTGGACCTGACATGCATATGCTCCCAGGCCCCCTGGAGCAGCTCTCTGAGTTCGGGAGCTGGCTGCTGGCTGAGTAATCGCTGGAGCCTCCCTGAGCCCAGCAGCTCTTCCAGGCTCCGTGACTCAGAACCAAGGGGGCCGTGCTATTGGCTTTCAGATCCGAAAGTATTTTTATTTTAAACGGCTTGGTCACAACTCAAAGTAGGCTGCCAATGACACGATTAGCACATTTCTGTTGTTGTTGCTATTGTTGCTGTTGTTGTTGTTGTTATTGGTGGTGGCAGTGGTGGTTTGGTTTGGTTTGATCTAGAATGTTCTTTTTATGTCTGTTTTTTCGACTATCAGAAATACACCTGTGGGTATGCTATAATAGGGATTCTCCTTTACTCCAAAAAAATCTTCAACCAAAACCTTTGCTATATTTCCCATGCATATACAGCACAATGACACACACACACACACACACACACGCACGTGTGCGCGCAGCAAGAGCACCCTCAAAGTAGCTTCTGTTATAAAGGGCCAGCCCGCATCCGACATCAGATGTGTGAACAGAGTCCTCGAACAGCAAGCTGACTGGCCTCTCCCCAACCAGAGGGATTCCAGCAAATGTCCACAGAATCGCTAATTACAAAAGGAGGATTATTTTTATATATTTATTATGATCCCCTTAATCCTCGAAAACACTTTTTTTCCAGCCTCAGGAAATAGCAAGAAGGGATCGCCATGTCCCGAAGCCCCCGCCCCACAGGATCATAGCACGGAGGCTCAGAGTGACAGGCCGGTGACCAACCTTCCAACACTTCACAATGGTACCGAGTTCTCCCACTTACACAGTCTCACCCAATTCTCACGAATCTCTGTGATTCAGTCACCATCCTCCCTTGGCAGGGGAGGAAGGGAAGCTGACACGGGCACATTCACATGGCCAGGCGCCAGAGGTGCTGGCATCCGAGGCCACGTCCTGTAACCCAGGGCTCCCTGCACCACGGCCGCCCTCCTCAGAGCCAGGCTTCCATCCCTTCACCAGTTCTGCCCTGGAGAGGTTGATGTGGCCCTCAGTGACACCACGACAGAGCTGGGCAATCCTACAAAAAGCGGGGAGCTGGTCACGAAGACTAGTTCAGAACATGTGACTGCAAGCCAACCCTCTACCATGGAGGGCCTTCCTACTAGTAGTGCATCCACGGAAAGAGAGCAGAGAGGGATTAGCCCAATCTGGATGGTTCTTGCAGATGGCCAGAGAGTTAGACACAGCAGGTCCAATTCTGTGAGGGTCAGCACTGTGGGGACCATGTCTCTGGCCTTCTTCTAGGAACTCCATCATTGCCTGGATACACAGGAAGTAGATTTGTGGAGTGAGGTTGGGGACTGTGTTCTAATAAGAGCATGCAATTAAACAAACCAAAAAAAGAATGGAGAACTGTATCTACATGTGGTGTGAATAGTCATCACCCCAAGTCCTCAGGTGACCAAGTTAATATAACAGGAGTGCACACCCCGCAGAGCATCAGGGCAACGACGCAGGATGAGGTCTGGAAAGAAAAATCGCTCGGCTCTACGTGAGCCGTCAGGATGAAGAAGGAGTCAGATGCCACCCCGGGCCCACAGGTACCTGCTCAGCCATACCAGGAGGAGCACCCAGAGGAGCACTCAGCAAATAAAGGCACAGTTAGGCCCATGCCAGGGCAGCCAGCAGGTGCGGAGAGACATTCTTCTACTTTACACCACAGGGTGACACTTCCAACCCCCCGCTGCTCCTTGGGGTTGACAGGCAGTGATGGTTTTCACATCCTCCTTCGCCCCAGTCTCTTCCCATCCCTGTCTCCCACAGTGACATCCTGCACTATGTGATACCACACCAAGCTGCCAGGTGCCAACATGGACTCATTTAAACTGGGCCTTTTTTTGGTCATAGAGTCAGGATTGATTTTTCAGAAACTTAACAAAATTTAGTGAAACCAAATTACCAAACTCTTAATTTCCTGACTAGAGAAAGTTGGAAAGATCAAAATCGCAGAAAATCCCTAAATCTCATTTTATCCAGTAGCTTCCTTGGCATGACTACCGAATCCCTTTAAAGATGCCCAGCTTAAAGCAGCGATGGCATAGCTGCATCCCGCTGCCCTCGAAAACATACCTACGGGCACACTGTACACACGTGGTGGGAAAGCTGCCGTACCTGCCTGCCCAGCAAGGTGCACCAGAAGCAGGAGAGCAGAGCTCTTAACGGGGAATGCTGCAGGCTGTCTGCCAGTGCAGAGGTAACTACAAACAGCTAAGCATTGCAAAGGCTCTCGCCAGACCTGAGCCAAAGGGCAGCCTCCAGCGATGTTTCAATCACACTTGCTTCCCTGGAGCCGACAGAGATGCTGTCTTCTGAAGCATTTGCCAGTGCCTGAACTTCTGAAACAGGAAAGCAACCCACAAGAGAGCCAGCCTCCTCGGTGCCAGGTCCCTCCATCTCAGGCAACAACCACTCCTGGTCTGGTTCAAGTTCAGGTGCCAACGAACAATGGTAGGGCCAAAAGGTGAGGATCGGAGGGTTCCGCCATCAAGATATTTACTAAACAAAGTGCTATACCAGATGTCATGGGATTTTTCAAACACGAAGTAAAAGAGACGCATCCAAGGCACTCATAAACCCAGTGAGAGAGAGAACCTCACCCAACTACATTCCAAAAAAAGAAAAAAGAAAAAACAGGATGGAAAGAAAGAAATAGTCCAGCTTTGGCTCAGCAAATAGAGTCGAAATCCAAGTCCCATTGTTCATTATAAATACTGTCCTTAGGAATTTGTCCCTTCTGCACATTCCCCACTATGCTCTTCCTCGACCCCACATCAGTTGGAGAAAGCTTGAGCTCTGGCATTTCCTAGTGGCTTAACCTTTCTGACTGTGTCATGCACATTTGCTTTCCCTCTTCAACTAGACCAGAGAAAAACTAAGCAGTTGCTCACTTTTCTGTCCCCGTATGGGCCTCACCATATTCTGCACATGGCGGAACTCTGCATGGTCCCAAATGACACAGAAAAGCGAGTATTTTAAACTCTGCTGTGGGACCTCGAGAAGACCAGAGTTCTTGGCTTGTTCAAGTGCTTACAGGAATTTGTCCGCTTTTACTAAGTCATGGAATCCTACAGTTATGTCAAGTCAGAACTAGAAGGGGCCTTTTAAATCAGACAAGCTAAAACTTAAAGTGACTTTCCCCAGCCATGAAATGAATGAAAAAGCCAGGACGTCTGAGACAAAATATATTTGCATCCCACCCCAACTGAAACATTTACTTGTGTAACCACAAGCACTTCCTCAGCTGAATGCTTTTCGTTCATTATTTTGCTTAAAAAAAATGATTAAAAAGTTCAAATTATCTATTTCCATTTCCAAAATGGGTTTCACTGCAATAGACGCAGTATATTAATAAACACACATAAATGTCACTCTGTGAAAAACATATTGTCTGCAAATAACCTTTCAATCAGAAACAGATGCTGAGGCTTTCAGATTCTAAAGTGTTTTTATTTTAAATGGCCTGGTCACAACTGAAACCAGGCTGGAGGTACACTGCTCTTTCTTTCTTCTCAGGACTTGTTTTGAAGGTCTGACCTTCCCTCGGGATTTCACATCACTCTACAGCACCCAGGATTCACAGCCCGCCAGGCCCGAATGGGCTCCTCAATCTGTCTCTCAATAAACCATTGTCCACACCTGCCACTAAGCAGCTTCCACACCGACTTAGAAGGAGGAAAGCACCAGAGTACATTGCGGCCCATGTGGATACATTCTCACTGGATCGAAATTCAGCAAATATGGACTGAAGGCCCGTTACATGCAAGACCCCATGAGATAAAACCAGGGCTTAGACCTAACGTGGTGGAGTAGGGATTCAAACCCAGTGGTCTGCTCCACAGCCCGGGCCTCTAACCACTGTGCTATCCCAGCTCTCTAGACTACAGCAGTGACAGAGACTACCCTTCTACTGAGCTTCCTCCTCTAAACGATGCTGGGGACCACTTAGCCCACAGCCCCTTTATCTAACAGGCCAAGGGTCCTCCACATTTTTGGGTTTACAGAACATTTTCAAACACAGTCTGGTCTACTGTAACACATGCTTCTTTAAATAGCATACTTTGTATGCACTTGGTAAATAGAATGTCCTTATAAAATAGCAATCGTGTCAGTTTATATTTTTTTTTCTTAGTATATCAATACCTAGCCCACACGTAGAAACAGCTGAACATAAACTTCACTAACAGAGCTGACTACATTACTGTCTCAGATACCCATGCACCCCTCCCCTTTTTCCTTCTGGCCTAGCTGAGCCACGTGCTCTGTCTTAGAAGCACACAGGGCACCGTTCTCCAAGACCTTGTTAAAAGAAAACCACAAAACAAGGATCCAAGGCCATCCGTCTCAGTCGTCACCCACGTTTGTGCAAAGCCTGCAAGGGGTTTTCCTCCACCTCCTCTGCCCTTGTCTCCAAAACTCAGCCACCTCAAGCCCTCCTTAGAGCCCCTTTCACTGAGAACCCGTCACCTTTTAAGGTGAAGCCTGAGACTTAAGAGAATATTTCTTCCCTCAGATCTCGGGGCAACTTTCCAGCTGTGCTGAGACTTCTCTTGGGATTGTTATTATTTTTCTTATGCTCCAGACAGAGTCGTGTAGGTTTTGCGTGATCCATCTACCTCCACTTTTCCATAAGTCCTGTTATTTTTTTTGCGTTCCACTTTATATAATCTGAGGCTTTCCAAGTTTGCGTGCCTTGCAGAAACACCCGAATTGGCAGCACAACCGAAGGGATCAAACTTTGTCCAATTACCTCAAGGTTCCTGTGGTTCCTCTTTAGCACTGAGATGCTGGGCGGGAGTTACTGCCCCAGCCATGCTCATTCACATAGTCTAACATGTCGTTCAGAGTTTGGGGTTGCAAACACCAGGAGCCACTCTAGCTAGCTGAACGAGACAAGGAATTTCTTAAAGAACATTAGGTCCCAGAATGTCTGGGTGGGCCAGCGAATCAGGCCGGGAGACGAGGACTCCACCAGGCCACTCCGGCAGGCAGACCCTACTGGATGCCACTGCCGGCAGTGCTGCGGCTGACTCCCAGAGCTGGGGACCCCCCTCGGGCCGCATCGGAAAGCTGCACGTCTCTCTACCACCCTCACCAGGAACGTTCTGTGGGAGGCCCTCTTGTTTTCCTGACTCTCTTCTGAATCGAAGTTACCTCTCTGATGCATCTGAGTGGCAGGGCCTAGGACACATTCTTAAACTAGCTGCAAAGAGAGACCCAGAAAGTGGCTTTTGACTTGTACTTCGAGGAGGTAGAGTTTATAAGATCAGAAATCCCCCCCAAACTCAGAGAGGTGTTTAAAAGGTACTGAATAGCTGGAGCATGGAGCCAACATCCACTACACTTAGGAAGCAAATTTCACAAAACTCAGCAAAGACTGATCTCTCAGAACTGGGCTGGCGCCCTCCCGAGCTTCCGCCCCACGGTAAGCTGCCCCCATTCCTCGCAGCCTGCTCACTTCGGTGCTCCATGATGTACGCCAGCTTAACAGCAGGTAACCTCATTGCAACAGAACTTCATTCCTGTATGTTGTTGATCAATATTGGAGCCATCCCCAAAGTTCCAAGGCTGCACGTATAGGGATGTTTAAAGGGATAACATATTCCTGTTAGCACACCGGGATTTGGGCAGTCCCCGAAAACAGATGATGGAGAAGCAAATCACTGCGCTGACTCACAGCATCACACCTCTTCTCTGGGACATCGGCAACTCCTCGGCCCTCCAGACTGAAGGGTGTGCGGATTCCCAGTCCACCATTACACTGTCCCACAGTCTTCTCACTCAGAAAACGGTATCTGGACACAAATGAGTCTGCTCTAATTAATGCGAAAGTGTACATCGCTGCAAATGTTGGTATTATCATTAATATCTCAGTTATAATATTTCTCACAATGGACCTTTCCACTCTACTATATTAATAGGCTACACACTAGCATTTTTATTGAAACTTTCTTCCCATCAATAGAGCAATTCCATTGTCTAAGTGAACTCTAGACCTGTTAGGACACATATGCATATATAACATAACTATAACCACACGCCCCCAGCAAATTCCTTAGTCACTCATTTCCAAGTTACTGCTTAGAATTAAGCCGGGCTTTGGTCTTAAAGTGGCACTCAAGGCCTTGCATCGCCTGTGCCTGGACAGCTGCCCAGCCTCCCTGTGCCCCACTCTGCGTTCCAACCACAAAAACCTCCTCTCCATTCTCCCCCAGAACGCACCCTGGTCCTCCACCACAGGGCTCTTCCCTCTGCCCTCCGCCCCAAGCATTGCCTCCTGGGGGGGATGTTCCCCACGATCAGCTCCTGCCCCACATCTGGGTGTCCCCCTTAGTACCCTAAAGCATTAGATGTCTAGAGGGCCTTTAAAAGTGTTTGAATGAATAATACATTTTAGTTTTCAAAAATGCAAAAGGACTTAGTAACCATCTTCTTTCCATTTAACCCATTTACTTATGAAACCAATTAAGTGGTCTAAGCCCTATTTCAAGAGCTGGATAAAAGCCATCACAAGGCAGACAAGGTCCCTGCCCTCGCCTGACTTGTGCTCCAGGGGCAGAGACAATGCGTAAACAAGCAAACAAGTAGAAGCACTATGATTCCCATGAAGTGACGGAAGGGGAGGTGTGAGAGCCGTTTTTGATAGGATGGGCAGGAAGGGCCTCTTTGAGGCCATAGGTGACACTGAGCTGAGAGATGAGTGAGGAGGAAGAGGAGGAGCGACCAGGGGAAGATCTGGGCGAGACTGAGTCAGGCAGAGGGAAGGGCAAGCTCAGGGGCCTTGCGATGGAGAGGAGCCTGTGTGAGGAAGGAAAGGGAAGGAAGCGCCAGGGGATGAGTCGGGGGCGAGGGGTCGGAGGTCTGTGAGGAGGACTGGGCTCTCTTTGAAATGCACCGGGAACCACTGGAGGGCTCTGAGCAGGGGAGCTGCATGATCTGATCTATAGTTTTCAAAACTCACAGTGACAGGCTTATCTGGGGCTTTGATGAAACTGGGGTTTTAAACCTCAGCCATCACTGTGCTGCTCTACGCTGGGCTGGAGCTCAGCGTCCCAGGCCTGTCCTTCTTCCTCAGGGAAGTTTCTTTGACATCCAGCTGCTGTAACAGCTATCTGTGTTGAGCAACAAAAGCCCTAAACGACCCTTTAATTTCCTTCTCTTTATGTCTGCTTGGCAGAGTGTAAAAGGTGAGTTGATACATGTGTAACTGGGAGGCAGTTAAATGGTGGTACGTGGCGCTAGGCTCTCGCTCTAGAAGCTGGGCAGCTGAAGAGAGCAGGCTTGGCACGGGAAGTTCACTTGGGATGGTGGTGTGCAGCCTTCTCATGGGACAGGTAACAGGTAGCTTGTCTTCTGAGCTCTCAACAAGCCCAGGCCCCGTCCTTCATTGGCACTCTATCTGTGGGGTCTCTGAAGGCCCAGTTCATAGCCCTCAGCGCTCCTGCCTTGGCGCACTCCCCTTGGATGTCAGCCACCCTTAGGACTTAGAACTCCTCAATCCACAAGGCCAGTTCCCTTTCCGGGGCTGCCTGAGGTAGAACTCCGCCTGGTCAGCTCGTGAAAGCTGCTGCATAATGTGTTGGTGCATTCTCCTTTGTCTTGTTAAAAACCAAACCCCTTTCTATAAGGTGCAGAAGGACTAAGCTCTTTCCATTTTCCCACAGTCATCATAAAACGCAATACCAAAAATGCTCACACTTCATTAAATGTGACAGCTCCTTTTTGCCCCAGAGCTCCGTGAAACACTCCGACCACTGAAAGAGAAGCATGTCCCTCTCTGCAGTCGGCTAGGCTGAGATCACAGATAAGGCTCTGGGTTTTGTGGAAATGAATGTCATTCCAGAGAAGGCGACATCACCTCCGTCAGCGTGAAAGAGGCAGCTGATTCATTTCAGGCGTGCTGCGGTGTCTTTTATGCCAAACACTAAGCATTCGGTATAGCCCGACGAACCATAGTACATGTTAAGAGCTTGCTGGAGCCAATAAATGGAGTTACTTTAAAAAAAAAAAAAATCTATGCCAATTTCTCCACCATCTCCTCCTTTACAGGGGGAAATATATTTTCTTCTGTGGCCAACACGGAATGAGAAGGATTTCTCAAGTACCACCCCACTCTCTCTTCCAAACCTCTACAGTTTTCTCTAGCAACAGATTTACAGGACAATGTCACCACTCTCTGGGGTTGCTAGGGCACACTCACTGCCTCTGCTTCCTCATTCCCCCCGGCCATCACACTCTGCCTCTCACCAGCCAACTGAAACCACTTTCTCTAGGTCTAAAGGGCACTTAAGACCTGCTGGTGGCTAAATAACAAGAGTTTCTCCAATTAAAAAGGAAAAAATCCCCACTCAAACCTCCCTCTCCACCAGCTGCCCGGTCTCTCTTCCGCCCCTTCCTAGCTTAATTTCTTCAAAGAGTTGTTGTGCCTTCCCCTCACCTCCCGTCTCATGCACCCACACTCTCTTCAACCCAGCCACGGGGTCATGTTCTAAGGAAACAGCTCCCCTAAGGCACCCAGAGATCAAGAGTGCTCAGTCCCCCTCAGGCTTGACCTCCCAAACTGGGAGCAGAAGGGAAGAAGTGATACCCCGCCCCAACCTGGAATTACTGAGACAGGGACTGACTGCTCCCAAGAACCACTCCCCCACTTCCACTCTACTTGTAAGCTGGGAGGAGGAGAGGGGAAGGAGCTCTTGGCTTAGGGACTGCCGTCACGTGAGGGGTGATGAAGAGATCTTGTCGCAGAGACCAGGCATGGTTGCAAAAAAGGGAAGACTGGCCTCTCATTCTCCAACCGGATAAGCAAGGGGCATATTATTCGCTCTGTGCCCACCACATTAGGGAAGGGGAAGACTGCCGAGAGATGGCAAGGCAGAAAGAGGCCTTACTCCTCCACTTGTTTGATTCACAGAACACGGATGAAGGTGGCGAGCTAGAGCGTCTCACCAGTACCCACGCAAAAGGGCAAGGGGATCCTAGCACTGGTTACGTTAGCGGCTCTTAACCAGTCCCTTCCCCTCCTCCCCGAGCAACACAGGAGGCACAGCTGGAACCCAGAAGAAGGAAAAGGAGGAGGGGTCCCAGAGACAGGCCACCCCTCCCCCCACTTCAAGTCACTCACCACAAGCCTGGCAAGTGATAAGCTCAGGGAAGGCATGAAATCAAACGTGTTTTTCTCACGATGCTATTCCCAGATATATCAAAGTAAGTACACATGGCTTAATAATTATTTATCGAATAAATAACTGAACAGCTTCTTCATGCTCCCCCTCCTTGTCCTTTTTGTCTCACTTCATTCACTCATTCATTCACTCCTACCACAGACGTTTGATGATTGTCGAAGGTTAATTCTCTACAACTGAATCATAGAAAGGTGATTAAGACATAACTCCCTGCCCTTAGAACGTTACTAGAGAAAAATTTTTAAAGTACAAACTTGCATCTACCTCAGGGAATGATGTGAACAACAGCACTGCGGTAGTCCAAAGTACCAAAACCATTCACTCAAAAATCCAAACCACTCCCAGAAGCTTCCCAGATAGCTCTTCCTGATCACTTCAGATATAGGATTCTCGGGCCTGCCTTTCCCTGACTGCTGGTCCTTCATCCCTCCTGCTGGAAGGCATTAACCCTTGACGTGTCGAGAGTGGCGGTTTATACACTGCCATCTATGTGTGGTATCCTGGAGAAAGCCAGAACGATCCATAGTCCTCAGGTCTGGGGTAGGCCCAGGAGATCTGCACAGCCTGGATGAGGCGCTGGAGGAAGGACAAGGTACGTACGACCCTTCATAGACCACCACATGTCATCCAGCACAGAGCAAATGCTGTTGGTCCCGGGG
The DNA here is from genome assembly GCA_003508835.1 of Eonycteris spelaea. NCBI lineage: Eukaryota > Metazoa > Chordata > Mammalia > Chiroptera > Pteropodidae > Eonycteris > Eonycteris spelaea. The sequence goes on from PUFA01000037.1 coordinate 10,443,535, forward strand.
AGAGGTGATGCCGATTACGCCCGTTTCCCCTCGAAAGCATCTCACCCACAGGGAGATGGTCGTGCACGTGGAGAGCTGAACCGCCTGCCCCAGAAGTCACGTGCGATTTACCGACTGTTCGTTAGCAGAGCCTTAGTCAGAATTAATTCATTTTAGAGCCACACGTTTGCGGAATGCACATCGCTCCTCATGATTTCTGGTTTCCTTGCAATCTTCGGCTTATGGTCCTTCAACAACAATTACTGCTTCCCACATATATTTCTGACAAGCATTTTAATGACAATTTTTCACCATTGTTAAAATAACAGACGCTTAATATAAAATCTAGAAACTACAACGAAGTTGACAGCAGAAAAAAATATCATGCATACTCTTACCAATATTGTTAATATTCTGGTATATTTCCATTGAACCTGTGTTTGATTTAATAGCTACTTGGAATTAATATGCCCCATAAGCCACCTCTGGTAAAAATCACCAATAAACTAGGACATAAACTTGCCATCTGTAATCTCTTTCCATTATGAACAAGCTGTAACTTTATGACTATAAAACAACCAACAGATCCAGTTTACGAAGCTTAAATTCAATGGAGGGAAAATTGGTTAAGCGAATTGGTTTCGTACATGAATGCAAGCTAGCACTCTTCTCTATGGGTCTTTCCAGATGTCCAGCAGTTGGAATTCAGCTTGTCCAAGCTCTTGGTTAGCTATCGTTTCAGGTATAAACGCTTTTAAACATAATTTCCTTTGATTGTTTTAGAAGGATAATCTGGTGTGATTCTGGGAGGCACAACAAAAACTCAGTGCTAGTGGTGTTTTCTTAACACATATACAACCACCATTACCTATCAGGATATTGAACAAAGAGTTTATTTTCATCTCGGTCTTCCCTAATTGACATATGCTACTCGACGATCTCAAAAATAAAAATGACTGGCTTACCTGATTAGGAAATCATGCAGTCCAACATCAAAATACCTGTTCGAAGGAGAGAGAGACAAACACATCAATAGAAGACCCTTATGGGATGGTGGACTTGACAAAAAATACATAATATGCATTCAGAACATGGTGAATAAATGGACTATTCAGTGATAGTCGTTCTCAAAGTATGGCCCCGGAGCGGCCAGGGCAGCATTACCTGGGAACCTGCTGGAAATGCAAATTCCCAGGCCCTGCTTCGGACATTCTGATTCAGAAATTCTGGGGATGGTCCGAGCAATGAGCCTGAACACGACTTCCAGGTGCTTCTGATGCAGAATCATGGCCTTTGAGGATAAAAGTGTTTTGGCAAGTCTAAGTTCTCTCTCGAAGTAGAGGCGCTAAGGCTGGACTTCCCAGGTGCCTTCCATCTTTCCAGTAGGGGAGTCCTTTGATAACACCAGCTATCTCCAAAGTAAACGAAGTATGTTTTTGAAGCACAAAACACGCTGGCCTTAGCAGAAGAGAAGGGGCGGGGAGGGTCGGCACTGGCTTCCCCGCTCCTCCCAGCCAAAGGCCTTGCAGCTTTTCACCAAGAGAGCAACCGTGTCCCTGTCACGGTCTGCCCTCGCAGGGACGGGAGCAGAGCGGCTCCCTGCACCCACCACGAGCTGGAGCCTCATGCCAGGCACCCCGCAAGCCCTGGGCAGTGGGGGACCCTTGCAGCCACAGCCTCCCCGACACCACACTGGCCTAGTACACACGAAGGGCACTCGCTGCCCTGGTGTCTCCTGTTCCCCCTGAACCTCCGGCCACGTACACAGTGCCCTTCTCTCCCTTTGGGTCTGAGTCAAAAGACTGGGTGACCAGAAGCATGATGCTGCTGTCCGCCAGGCCGTACCGCTACTCCTAACACCAAGATGGCGGCTGTTGTGTCTCCCTCACCAGTCTGGCCTCCCAGGTTAGCAATCTGACTGAGTAAGGCCTGAGCTGATTCTGTCCCTACAAGGCAATGAGCAACGGACACGGAAATTCACCCCGGAGTGGGGTCTGACTGCCCAGGCTCTGACTCTCCCTAACGTCCAGCCCCACCCCCACCCTGCCCCATGAGCATCCAGCACCTCTGCCACCCGACACATGCAGGCACAGACTCACATCAAAACAAGATTCCTCCTGGGGTATCTTTAAATGACAAGGTTCTATGAGGTACTTCACCATCTGATTACAGATCACGGACATGGGGTGGGTGACGAAAGAGAAACAAAGCCAAACTTAAAGTTGACCATTTTTAAGTGTTCAGTCCTGTGGCATTAAGCACAGTCACACTTTTGTGCAACCATCACTCCCGTCCATCTCTAGAACTTTCTCATCTCTGCCACGGTCAAGCTGACTTAGGCTCTTTCCAAGGGTTCAGGGCTGGCCTCTTCTGGGGTCGGTGTCTTTAATTTCAAAATACGAGCAAACCAATGAAATCCAGAAGTATGTTCTCATTACTTTTCCTACACAGATGGAAAAGACCCCTTAGAAAGCTAGAAGAAAAATGAAATAAGTCCCTTTTTTTTTTTTTTTAAGAACTGAATAACAGGCACTGTGCTGGGCACTCTGTGCCTTATCCTCACAACCAACCCTGCAAAATAGGCCCCGATTTAATAATGCTGCATGTCCTTTTCCCCAGCCACTTAGCTAGTAAATCGCTGAGTCAGGATCTAGCTCAGAGTACCAGATGTCACAGTCTGTGCCTATTTCCTTCACGTATTCAGCCACTGACTCATTTAACAAATATTTAGCGTGGCCTACACTGTGCCAGGTAGCGGAGGTCGGGAATGCGTGGCATATAACTCCTAGCAAAGAGATGGCCAAGTCGACAATAATTTCAATACGGTGTGAGCAATATCAAACATTCTCTCTCTTCACGGACTGCACACTCCGCGAAGGCAAGAGCCGGCCGCCACGCAGATTCCCAGGGAATGTCTGCTGAGCGGACGGATGTGTGAATGAGGTACTGTAACAAGGCGCCAGTGTCTCTGTCTGTGCTGAGACACAGTGCACTGCAGAGATGCTCAAAAGTAGTTAATTATCACATCAGCTATTATACGTAAATGCACAAGATAAATACCCACAGATAGAAATGGGGCTTCTCTTCTGAAACAAGGATCTATCAGACTGTATCTACCAATTATTCTTATCGCCTTTTTAAGAAAATAATCTCTCACAGCTACCAGCCCGCAGTAAGCCAGATTTCCTCAAGAGGAGACATAAGAAACAGTGGTCCTGTGCATACCACTCTTGGTTCCTTCCAGAAATTAAAACTGGGAAATCGTTTACGTGTGTATGTGATATCCAAGTTCCTGTTGTCTGAGCATCAACTGACAGCAGCAACGGGAGGTAGTTTTCAGCTCGATGTAAAACGGAACTTTCTAACAAGTCGTAATGCCCTAACAAGGCAGTGAATTTCCCACCATGGGATGGGTTCACGGCTGGGTTAAACGGCTGTTTAGAGGAAATCGAACCATCAGATAGAAAACTGGAATGGATGGCCTTAAAGTTTCCGTCTAGCCCCAGGCTTCTGACTCCCTGTGCTAGTCACTTCCAGAAAGCGTCACTAAGTGTGAATTCTTACTCCCACAGCAGCCGTTCTTGTCTGAAAACCATCAGCAAATTAGTGGACTGTGCCTGGGCTAATGCCTCCATTGCAGCCCTGATCGTTTATTTATTACTATTATGACTGCAATTCTCGTTAGAGCCTCACAGTGCATCAAAATGAGGCTCCTTGTGCCTGATGCATGTTTATTCACCGAGCAGAGACCTGTATATCCTCGAATTTTGGTCCCTGCTTTGACGGGGGTGGGCTCAGGTCCACACAGCATGTGCACGGCAGAACTCGGACCAGAACCCACAGTTGGTTCCAGGGCTTGTTCTGCTCTGCCAGGCTGCCTGCCTCTCAGGGTCCTGGTCCTTCCTCCCAGGCTGACCCTGGCTGTTTGGGAGCTAGGGATTTAAAAGGCAGTGAACTCTGGCCAGAAGTTGCATGTCCCTTATACAGCCAGTGAGATAAGCTTCCGAACCACAGCTGTCACAGCCGCTTAGCGTGGCGCACACAGGGCGGTATTCGTATGAAGCACCAGATTCGGATCTCAGTCCTCACCTCTCCTTCTTCAACTTCCAGTCCTCACGCGTTTTCATCTCCAGACTGTTTATCCCGTCAGCGGGCTGCCAAACTTTAGCTCTCAGATTCCTGCCTGGGAAGTCTGAAAACTGACTTCAAGAGTTGGAAGTAAAAACCAAATCAAATCCCTGTGAGAATAAAGTTTACACCTAGACTCAAGAAGCCCTCGTTAGTCTGGCTGGGCTACCTAAGTTAATGCTAGAAAGTGGTACAGACCTTAAAGTGTATCTGCTCTAACCTCCTTACCTAAAAAAGTTAGGAAACAGAGGATAGGAAGATGAAATACTTTGAAACGTAACAATACAACCAGCGGCGGAGCTGAGGCTGACAGTCCGGGTCCCCCGGACCCCAGTACTTTATTCAAAGTGTCAACGCACTGCCCTCCTCCCAGTCCCAGCCAACGCCTTTATCCTGAGATTGCCCCGGATACAATGCTGGGTACCGGCTCCCCGATAACATCACATCATAAGTGCCACCACGTCATGCAATCTCCATCTCCACCCATAAAAGTCGCATGAGTACAGAGTCAGCAGGATGCCATTCCCTCCCTTGCGTAAGTTCCTTCCACAGTCCAGTCATGCTGGATCCACCCTGTACGTCCATTTGAGATTCAGAGCCTGCTGGCAGTCAGGACTAAAAAGTGATGCTCAGAAAACAGGGAAAAGTGAAAGTGAACTCGGGTCAGGGAGACACCAGTTAGCAGCCCGACTATATCTGGTGAAATACCAAAGTCTGATGGGAATGTAGAGAATGAGAATTACAGCCCTCGCAGGACAAATTCTGAGCAAACATGGTGAAGAATAGTGTTTGGGCTTTCGCAAAGGCATGATCTTCACTGCATCGGACAATTGCCTGCCGTCAGATCACTAGGGAGCAAATTCTGGGAAAACAGCCCCCAAGTCTGCAGATCTGGACATCACGCCGTGTTGGAGAAAGAAAAGGAGAGAACCAGTGCCAGGCAGAAACGGCTCAGGAGGGAAGAACTACAGAGGACACCACGCCCCACTGCGTGTGGAAACCAACTCAAAGTCTGAGCTCCTGCTCGCTCGCTTATTTGACCTTGGGCCAAAATAATAATAACAACAACAACAACAACAATAACAACAACAAATCATCCCTCTGTGCCTCATTTTTCTTAACTGTGGCATGGAGGTATTATTATACATACAGTGCAAAAAGGAAAAATGTAGTGTCCAGAAGTGCTTCCTAAACATTCTACGAATGTTCCAGATTATTTTCTCTCCTCTTTAGACCTTATTAAGTTCCCGAAGGCCCTTCCTCAAACTGCATTAATGTTTAGCTCTTACATTTAAGTCCGTAATCTAGTTTAGGTTAATTTTTGTGTGTGGTGTGAGGGACGGTCTATATTCACCTTGTTTTTTATTTCTTCATGCGAAAACATCTGGTGGACATATTTGCCAACATGGAGGTCTGGTAAGTACAGTCTCACTGGGTGGCAGAAATGGAAGACAGACCAGAGCCAAGTAAAGAGCAAATGGGAAGGATGGGAAGCAGACAGTGGACGTAAGTAACCCTTATGACGAGTTTGGTTCTGAAAAGAAGGAGCAACTGCAGAAGGATGAGACAAATGAGGTTGCTTTTTGTTTATCTGGGGGGAGTTTTCCACTGTGACAGGTGATGGGCACAGAAGATGGGTGCAGATGTTAGCAGCAGAGGGACGAGTTTTAACAGAGAATGAGGCAAAGTCCTCAGCTGAAAGAAAAGTGGATAGACTTAGGCTCCTCCCACTAGAAGCCCCCGGGCAATGGCCTCCACAGAACATCGCCTGGGGTGGAATCCACAGTGGTACTGCGACAAAGGGGAACTGGCTCCAGAAGGCAACCAGGAGCAACAAGATCAAGGAGAGACATCCACATCCCTATGGAACTACTTATAAGGCCCTGCAGATCTTTCCGCCCAGGATGTCACCAACAACCCACCTACTGAATTATCTCCAAACAGGGAATAAGAATATCTGACTTCTGCCTTTTATTCCCTCCTCAGGGACATGGGGCTCAGCTTCCACTTATAAAGTAAACTGGGCCAAGACACCCAGTGCTTCAGGAACCAATAAAGTAGGCCACACCCCAAAAGGTTGCAGACTGGGAACCGGGCAATTAAACAAGTCAATAATACCCCCAAAATGCTACCAGGTCATGAGAATTTAACATAAAGCAAATGTAAACACAACCTTAAAAGTTGAATAATGTAATAATGTCTTCTCTGTAATACATATTTATGATCAATCATTTTTTTTTAAATCTCATTCCACCCCACAGCACTTCCCTTGTGGATACAACTTTACAATGAGCAATTATTCATGATACGTGTTTGATGAAGTTGTTTATTATGGCTTAAAAAACAGCCATCGCACAACCATTTCGGTGATCTCGTTTCGCCCCTAGAAAGAGATGAACATTGGTCCTGTGCTGTTAGGAATCCAAGGCCAACTGGTTTGAAAGGCAGAAATGAGACTCAAGTGTGTTTAAGCGGGGTGAGACACATAGGCTTTTCCTTCTTGCTAAAGGAAAACGAAAAACTCTTTACCACAACTGGAATTCAAATAAAATGGTCATTATATCTAAAAATGATACTTAATAAATTCAATATTACTGTCATTCTCACCAAATTATATCCTTTGCCTCCTCAGTTTTATTTTCATACCAATTATATGTAGGATCCTTGATTTAAAAAAAAGAAAGAAATGCCCCTTTCATACTTATTCTCTACTTGACTATCCAAGATACAGCAGAGTTTCAGAGTTTTAAGACAACCAAGGAAGTCCCCACGTCTTTATAACCTCTCCCACACTCACTATTACCAGAAAAATGTCTTAGTCTCTCCTTGGGCATCTCTTTCATCTAGATAGCTCCAGCTAATCCCAATGAATCCTTCTATAAGTTTCTATAAAATTCTCTTTATTGAAATTCAGAAGAAAAAAAACAAAGGCGTTATACAGTGACATTTTGTCCATGAGTGAATAACCCACATCGCAATCCAGCTGACACAGGTGAAGGAACGGGGAACAGAGACCAGAGGGACACAGGTGAGGATGGAGTTCTGCAGGGCTGGACCACGGTGCACGGCTGGAGGCTTGAAGTAGCGTGACACAGACGGACTCACCAGGACTGGACAGCTGCACAAAGCTGATTGGCACAGCAGAGAGAGCAGGGGAAAATCAAGAGACTGCAAGGCAGAGACCTAATACACACGAAAGCTCTTGGCTTTTCATAAACCACCACTCAAACATTTGCTTTTGCTTTTGCTTTTCACATAGTTAACACCAAGCCCAGGCCAATGGGATAAGACCATGGCAACTTCATTAGAGACCCTTTGTTGGACAGCATTGTTCTGGACAAAGGGAAGTCGTTTCACACAACTGACTGGTGATGCCGCCTGGTCTAGGGGGATGCGTGCAGGTAGGAACCTAAAGAGGCCTCCGAAGTTCTCTAGCTTAGCAGCCCTCAACCTGCTCACTCGAACTGTCAGCGGTCCACATCTGTGTTATAAGAATTAAGTCCCTCTCCCATTGGATGTTACCAAAAATGAAATAGGCCTCAAAGGAAAAAGAGATCTTCCTTCAAGAAATAGGAAGTATGGTTGCAAAGTCTCCAACATTTTGAAGTCCACATATTCCTAGGAAAATCAAAATTTACTACATGTAATAGAAACACTGAGAAAAAAAAAAAAACAGCATCATATGCATATTGCACCGCAAACCTGTTCTTCTGAATATAAACCTATTCAAGAGAATAAAGAAGCTAATTTCTTCCTCTCTTCCACAAACATGTATTGAGCCCCAACTCGGGCCAGAAACTGTCAGGTGCAGGGAACAGTCTCTGCTTGCTAGAGTTTACAGCTTAGAGAGACAACAGATACTTAAATAAAAGATTACAGTACGCTCAGCATCCAGAGTGCTACTGGGGACAGAACTTTGAGAACAAAGTTCTCTGGGGAGCCCGTTGGACATAACAGTGCTCCAGTCCTCCCCATGTGACAGTTACTCACAAAATCAGCTCTGACAATCCAGAAAAGGCCTGTGGCTGCAGGACTGGCAAGCTCTATAAGCATTTTGAAACACAGTCAACACCAAACCAGGAGACTTCTTGTAAAACAGTTGCTTTCCAATTAATTGGTAGCACTCACTTTATCCTAAGAAACTATTCCATTCTGAAACACCCACAGTTTTAAGTTAAAAGCCAGTGGCCATATGTTCTTATTTAATGTGGTGTTTTCAACTGGCCTCTTAACGGTTTAACTAGAGACTCCTAGCCCGGTTAGAGTCCATTAGCATTTCAAAAATAATTTGTTCTCTTTCAGTCACTTATGCTAACAAAAACAAAAACAAAAAAAATCAGCTAGGAGAGCTAAAACGATTTGTTGTGCACAGCAGGGTATACCAAATTATATCAAAAGCCACATCTTTAATTATCCTATACGATTCCTTTAAGTAGGGCACACTTTTATGTACAAAATAACCCCGCTTCACAAAACATAGAAGTTTAACTATATCCCATTCATCTACAGGTAGGATTTCCTACAAGCTCATTACCCAGACCACACTCACAAGCCACTAAAGCAAGCAAAGAAAGGCAGGAAGTATAAGCACTGTCATAGCCCACGTATCAAATTTTACAAGAAACTGGAAACCAAGCACACAGTGGTGCATAATACATGACCGCAGATTGGCAGTGAGGACCCATAAACAGCAGATATACTTCGCAGATGATCAGACAGGTAAAAGATCCAAACTACAGAGAATCAGACAGTAGGACAATGAAAGGACACTAATACAGACTCACTTGATTCAGGAACAAACAGTCCCACCCAGCCCATATAGACTTCAGTTGAATTGTTTCATTGCAAAATCACTGATGTTCATATTCGTTCTCTGAAAGTCACTTGTAATTAACCATGGATGTAAAAGAGTTTCAATGACAGAGGTTCTTAAATGGGCTTCTGCCAGCTTAAGCACACCTCTGCCCAACGATGCACAGCGTTAGGCACTGTAGGGCGGTGTCTCTTAAGCATTTTTTCAATGACCACATTAAGATGTTATACCTCAGCCCAGTATTTACAAATGTAGGGAGAGGTTGCGGTAATCAGTCTTCGAAGACGGCCCTCAGTGGTCGCCACCTCCTGGCATTCACACCCTTGTGTCGGCCCCATCACACCAGGACTGGTCTGTGTGACTAACGGAAGTGAAGAGAATCATGTCTGGAGTAATGTCTCACTTTTGAGAGTCGGTTATAAAAGAGACGGTGGCTTCTGTCTTGGGGATGCTCTCTGGTTCTCTCTCTCTCTCTCTCTCTCTCTCTCTCTCTCTCTCTCTGATTCTCTCTCTCTCTCTCTCCCTTCCTCTCCTCTCTTCTTTCTCTCTCCCACACCCCCAGGCTATGTCCTCTGGTAGGAACATGACCAGGAGCTGAGATTCCTGTCAACAGTCACAAGTGTGGGCTCAGATGCAGATTCTCCAGCCCAGTCAAGCCTCTTGAAGACTACAGCCCTGGCCAACGGCTCGTCTTCAGCCTGAGTCGAGCTGTTCATCTAGGAAGCCTCTGGCCCACAGGAATAATAACTGCTGGTTGTTTTAAACTGCTAAATTTGGGGGTAATTTGTTACACAGGAATAGATAACTTCCACAGGTATATAGATGAAATAAAAAGTTTCAAGAAACCTTATCTTTACTCTGCACAATGCATAGTGATATTTTCTGATCTTCTCCATTTTTCAAAATGCTGTCTGTAACCCATAAATAATTATGACCTACCAGCAGGTCATAACCTGAGCGACTCAATAGACATTAATAATATACCAAGTACCTGGAATCCCATATACACATATATGTATACATTTATAAATGGGAGAGCCAGGGCTCATTAGTCCTTGGTCCTCTTCTCTATATATTCATTCCCTGGGTAGTCTCACCACCCCATCTCAGGGTTTTAAATGCTATCTATATGCTAAAAACTCCCAAATTGATATTTTCAACTCAGACTTCTCTCCCGATACCAGACCCATATATCTCCCTAATTTTTAAACATGCATATCTAAACGAAATTTCAAACTGAGCACATCCAAAACTAAACTCTTGATCATCCCTTGTATCCCCTCCTCCCATAACCTACCCCGTCTCAATTGATGGCAACTCCACCCTTCCAGCTGCTGAGGCCATAAACCCTGCTGTTACCCTTGGATCTCTAATGCCCACATCCAATCCATCAGCAAACCCTGTTAGCTCTGCTTTCAGAAATATATCCAGCATGTGATGACTTCTTACCACCCCTACTTCAGCAGCCTCCTAATGAGCTCCCGTTGCTCTCCTAAAGACCTTTCTCAACACAGCAGCCAGATGATCCTTCAAAAACCCAAGACACGGCACTCCTCTACTTAAACCCTACAGTGACTCTCCATTTCCAGCCCAAAGCAGCTGAAGTATTTACTACAGCCCACAATGACCTGCATATACAGGACAGAGGCAAGGTGCTATAGCAGAAGTATGTTAAGATGTGGGTATTTTCAGCTAACAGCGAGTTCAACAAATCAACAGTGTTGTGAGACCAAAAAAAAAAAAAATGCTAGCATTTGTCCAATTTAGTAGAATTACAAAAAAAAAAAAAACGATGTATTTTTGTGTTCACTGGTCCCCACACCTAGAGGATCACTCTCAATTTCAAGTGCCAACTTTAAAGAGAGATTAACAAAGAGGAGAATGTTAAGAGGGTACCAGCCAGGATAAGGGGGGAATCTGAAAGCCTACTATTTGAAGGGATAACACAAGGAACAAGAAAAGTCTCATGTGGACAAGTAATGGACCAGAAAACATGATGTAGTGATTGTATTTTCAGGTAGATTTAGTGCGATTGTGATTATAACCAAATGTGGGAAGTTTCCTGTCACCAATAAGATTTTTTTGGTAACATCCATCCATCCATCTCCACCCACCCATCCATCCATCCATCCATGCATCCAGCCTTTATAAGCACATAATAGTAGGCAGTGAGTATACAGAAACCACCCAGTTACAATCTCTCTTTCAGGAAGGTAACTAGGGGGTGAGGAAAGAGCTAGAAGTAATCAGGTCATTACCATTATGTGATAAACAGCAGGATGGAAGGGGGAGCTGGAGCAGCGGGAACCTATAAGATAGAGAGAGATCCAGGTAGGCTTGGATACAAATCAACACATTAGAGTAAAGGAGACCTGACCTGAGCTGAGCTTTGAAGGTTGAAGAAGAGTTAGCTGAAGGATGTAGTTGGTAAAGGCAGAAGAGGGAGACAGACAAGTGTGTGCATGCGTGCATGCATGTGTACGTGTGTGTGATGACATTCCAGACAAAGAAAACAGCTTATAGAAATAGAGACAAAAGGAAATATGGTCTCATAAGGTGAATGGGGGTGGGGAAGGTATCTGCATATAGTTTGTATGACTGAGGGCAAGGTTATAGAGGCAGAGGCAAACTGTGAGCAGAATAGAAATAATCATAATAATAGTAGATCCTTGGGTGTTCAGTTTGTGTTAGGACTCTTTTAATCTCCTCAAAACAAGCTTATCAGGATTGTACCATTACTCTTGTCTCCATTGTACAGTTGAGGCAGCAGAAGCCCTGAGAGGTAAATAACTCCCCTAAGGGTTTTTAACTGGTAAGTGGCTGAGGTGACACATCCTATGCCAGAAAATGTGGCTCAGAGCCCGAGGCGGTAAGCACTGTCCTCAGACTGCCGCTCCAAACATGCCTGTCCATCATAGGAGGTGGCAGTGTTTAACCTAAGGGCACCAGGGAGCCATTAAGCAGTTTAAGGGTAGGAATCACTAGACAGAGATTTGCCTTCTAGAAGGATCCCACCTGCTTCAGTGAAGAAACGGAGTTAGGGCCAAGAGTGAGGTGGAGAGGCCATTCCTGAGAGATGGGGACCGTCCTGTTGAGATCACAGGAAGGGCCTGAACCAGCCTCGAACCAACATGGACTGTGGTCACAGAGGATTTAAAAAGCACATAAAGAAACCACGGCCCCAATCCCATTTATTCCCTCTTCCAATCAAGGATTTTTTTTTAGCCTCATAAAAATGGTGTCTCTGGGCACATTATGTAAGATGGCTCCATCATGAAGAAGCTTAAACACATATTGACTGAGTTGTTTATGTTGTTGATTTGTTTGTTTCTATCTGGTGCTCTTCACGATGTGTTGGTTTGGTCTTTTGGTGTGAAAAAAATTGGTTTTGTGATTTCATATTTTAAGTATTTTTCTAAATTAAAAGTAAAAATCTTTACTATGGAATATTTTTCTTAGTAAGTAAAGTCTCCACAATCTTTCCCTATTCCTAAGTTTACCCTTGACAAAAATTAAGGCATGACACCCAGGTTAGATGCCACAGACCTCAACTTAAACTTCTAGTATAATGCGACCATGAGGTCAGTGGGTCCCCATATCATTCCCTTTGTGAGAACATTAGTTTTGACGAATAATCTCGTTAAGAAATTTTGCCTGAGGACTGACAAAATGGGTGTCAAACCTGGAAAGTTCTCTTAGGTGTGTGAATCAGCCAGAAAATCATCTCTTAGATGTACACGAAGATGCTTAGGTTTGGTATTTGAGCCTCCGTTTTTGGGTCCACAGGGACTTCCCGCTACAGAATTCCCCTGGGAACCAAGTCTAAAGAAGGGCGTCTCAACTCCAAATGGGACCATCCAAGAAAATCGGTAGAGACATGTCTCCACTCATTCAAATGCGTGGTCATTATTTCTTAGGCAGAACACCTGCTGCTGACTGAAATGTCTCTGAGATGCTCAGAGATGCTTCTCCTTTCTTCACAAACTGCTAAAGGCCGACGTTTCCCCTGATTTAAGTCTCTTTTTCTCCCCTCTTCTAAAACATAACTTGGTCTATTCAGGCCCAATGTAACTTAAAGGCTTAGTAGCCTATGAGCCTGGAGTCCAGCCCCTTTTATCAGACGTCAGGCAGCAAAGCTCAGATGCCAAACCTAATCCAAAGCCCTGGTACTGGTTACAGATCTCAAAACTGTGCATCTCAGACACATCGTGAACTTCCGTGGAGTTACTGTTCTTACTAAAATGGGCTTGTAAGATTGTTTGCTTCCTTCTGTATCTCAGTGGTTAGTAGAGGCTCTAGGTTAGGACGTGGAAAAATCTTTAAGGACCTCGCCTCCTCCAGATAAGCTCACTCAGCTGATTTGGAAGGAGTGGCACTCTAGACCATCGGAAGTGACATGGGACAGGCACCCGTAACTTTATGCTGGGCCCCTCTTCAACTCAAGGCATACATTCGCAAGGTGTATGTGTGCTGGTTAAAACGATCATGGGCGGTTTTCCCGAATTTTCCGGATAATCAGCAGGTAGGCAGCCTGACCTACCACCTCAGCTTTACCAGCTCCCAGTCAGCAATCACAACACAGGAGTCAACGGTCTCCGAGACTACACTGAATGCCAGCGGCTATGAAGGAGAAAAAGGATAACAAAAAGAGGCCCGAGCCGAAAGGAACTACTGACAAGATACCTGGCGGAGGCTGAGAACACACAGAACAATGATATGGTGACGACTACAGCCACCAGTCAAAGAGCACAACATGAGATCCTCAAATTAGGCCTGCTTCTCTGTCAAGAAGGCTTTAATTGGTATTTGCTCAATATTTACGTATTTAATCATGCAGAGCGGTTATGCAGTTAGACTGACAGGGCCCCAGACTGGCTCTCCTGTCACTCCTCCTCCTGCTCCAGGGTCTGTTACTCCTCCTCCTCCAGGGTCTGTTACTCCTCCTCCTGCTCCAGGGTCTGTCACTCCTCCTCCTGCTCCAGGGTCTGTCACTCCTCCTCCTGCTCCAGGGTCTGTCACTCCTCCTCCTGCTCCAGGGTCTGTCACTCCTCCTCCTGCTCCAGGGTCTGTCACTCCTCCTCCTCCAGGGTCTGTTACTCCTCCTCCTGCTCCAGGGTCTGTTACTCCTCCTCTTCCAGGGTCTGTTACTCCTCCTCCTGCTCCAGGGTCTGTTACTCCTCCTCCTCCTCCAGGGTCTGTCACTCCTCCTCCTGCTCCAGGGTCTGTCACTCCTCCTCCTCCAGGGTCTGTTACTCCTCCTCCTGCTCCAGGGTCTGTTACTCCTCCTCCTGCTCCAGGGTCTGTCACTCCTCCTCCTGCTCCAGGGTCTGTCACTCCTCCTCCTCCTCCAGGGTCCGGGTTCAGCTCTGGCTCTGGGTTTACCTCCTGCTCCTCTCCCATTTCCTTCCCTCTGCTTGGCTAATCTCCCCACTTTCCACTATTCGTTCTTTGGACCGGAAAGAAAACTATTTAACAATAATAACGAAACCTTTGCAAAACCATCAGGTTTTAAAGATAGAACCTACATTGCATTCAAATTCAGTTGCACCAGAAATGAATACTATCAAAATAATGACTTTTTTATCAAAGAAACTGAATCTTGAATGAACAAGTACTGATAGAAAAACCATTATCTAGGATTTTTCAATTGACGGAATTTATTATAACATTAAGGAAAACATTGCTTCCAATATGGAAAATTTCCTTTTTCTCTCAGTAATGGGATTCCTCCAGGACTCCATTTTGGCTTCTTTACTGTCTGTAAATGTTTTACCTCTTACTCATTTTATTCATTCACTGAAAAAATAATAACTGAACACCTACTAAGTGCCAGGCGTTGTTATACACAGGCATCAGTGGACAAAGCATGAAGCTTCCGTTCCAACAGGGACATGGAGAAACAGTAAACGATACACATCACCGGTAAGCAGCCCATACAGTGTGTTATGGGATGGAAAGTGCTAGAGCAAAAAAAAAAAGGTAGAGCAGAGTGAGGGGGATGGGTGGGAGTGGGACTGACAACTTCCAACAGAATGGTCAAGGTAAGCCTCTTGTTAAAGGTGACACCTGAGTCAGGACGTGAGACAGATGAGGGAATTTGCGATACCGATATACTGGGGGAAAGCATTCACCCAGAGGAAAGGAAGAGCCAGGGGACTCTTACAGGTGTCCCTGCTGTATTACGAACCTCTGTGCTGACCCATCGAGCTCCCCAGCGGCTCTGGACCCCTCTTCCAAGATGTTCACCATCACTCCTCCCCACCCCTCATGTCTCTTCGAAACGAAACGTAGCTCTGTGGTGACTGTCGTGAACCTCCCTCTGGAACACTCCCGGATCCTTGTCCTTCGACCGGACGCCCCTGAAGTCCATTCTCTTTGAAGTCCGGGGAAAGACCTCAGATGTTGTGTGGCTCTGCAGATAATTGGGTTTACCCTCTCCCACTGCCCAAAAGCCCACCTGGCTACTTTTTGTTGTTTTTAAGTATTAACTAAGTCTGGGCACAGCCTCCCTCGCCACATCCTCATGGTTCGGTAACCCCTTTGTTCTCACCCTTGGTCACGAGCCCCTCCCTCTGCCCACAGACCTGCGGCCTTGGCATCTGCACTGACTCTCAAGCTATTTCCCAGCCTCACGGCTGCACGGCATGGCAGCACCCATTCTCTTCTGTCTTCTCCCACCCTCTGCCCCTCCGCACCAAGATCGGGACTTCTTAAAAAGCAAAACCTGAAAAATCACATCATAGGAATGAAGAATACCTGATGGAAACTATTTAAAATAATTATATGGCTCTGGGTTGTGAGGAACTGGGGACTTCATTATCCCTCCTTTTCACATGCTTCAGAGGCAGATATTTCCCTCCTCGCTGAAGAGGCTTTCAAAGCCATAGTATAATCAGCAAATCAAGCCTTCCTCTGGGCTAGCAGCCTGTGCAGGATTTAATGGCATGGGGGAGGGGCGCTTGCCTGCCTGTCACTGAAGCCAACTAGAAGAGAACCAAGAGGCTTGCTCTTAGATGACAGCGATTCCTGAGCTGAATGTTCTTGACTCTTGAGTTCGCAGAAGCCTCTTTTTAAGGACACAAATTACAAAAAAAAGTATTATTAGATATGAATTATAAACATTAGGGAGCAGTCTTCTATAATTAACAACCTCAGAAGTTGGCACGGTGTATGGGGAACACTGTCCTGTCCCCACACGGAAGGTCTGTGTGTGGACCCTGACTGTCCACTCAGATGGACACATGCTCAGTCAGTCCTGCCCTGTCCAGCAGAGAAGGACACAAGGCTGGAGAATGTCAGAGTACTTAGAGGAGCACTCGACTCTAGATAAAAGCTCTAATTATTAATAGCATGAATAGTTCTTTCAGCGTCTTCAAAACAATCCTTCAAAATGAGTGAAGAAGAGATGAGAAACTGATTGGAGTGGCTTCATTACGGGTAAGCGCCAACTGAATGTCATCTTAGGCGGAATTCAGAAAGACGCCCTCTGACAGGCTGTTACAGAAATCCATCTCCTTTATTGCGAGACTACTTTGTGTCTACGCATCTCTATGTTATAGCTAGCGATACATTAATTAACATCCTGATTACACTGCTATCAGTAGGGATAATCTGGAAGAATAAGGGATTATTAAAGGAGATAACCTATTCAAACTGCCTATTTTGCTTAACACAAGAACAGAATGTGTAGCATTGATGGGTGATACAGTGAGGCCCACGTGGCGGCCCTGCTCGGAGCACCCAAGAAGGAGTGAAAGGAGCCCTACTCTTAAGCATCTGTGAAGACAAGGATGCGGCCATAGCTCTAACCAGAGGCAGACTGGTGAACCATCTACGGAGCCTGGCCCTGAGCTCACAGAGAAGGACTTGCCTCAGGGTGGCCAGATGCTGGGACTCTGACTGAGCCACGAGTCCTACAGGGAAGCGTTCCTTTTTAAAAAGTCAAGTGCAGAGGTGCGTTCTTCATTCTCACTCTCATCGGGATACTGGGCCTTTTACTGAATGGGGGGCACGGGGCGTGGTCTGGCCTCTTTGTTCTTCCTCCTTCCTCACTCACATTCTCTATACTCTCTTCTCTCTCTAGTTCTTGCTACTCAACGTGAGACAAGATACTGAGGTTCAAGTTTGGGTTCAATGGTGAGCAGAGAGATCCCTCAAACCTCATTTTACTAGTACTCTGCACATGGCTGGCCATGACCCTGAACTTATTTACATAAACTTTAGGGACCACAGAAGGGGGGATAGCAAAGCAGAGTTTTCCATATGTGAGGCATCCTTCCCAAATACATCTGAGCATGTCCAAGTCAGGTTAATGGGGCTCCCACTGGCTCAGATTGGGACAATATGAGCACTAAAAAGTTAAGTACAGTAATTGAATTATAAATTAATTATAAATCACTGAAAAAGAGAAAGTGGTACAACCATATAGATAATAAATAGATAAACAAGTAGAGAAGAGGCTCTTGTTTAAAATATGATGCCAACTGCCAACTGGTAAGTGCCAAAGTTGAAAATCATCATTTGGCTCAGACAAGGATCATCCATAATGTTCTAGGGGGAGATTTTGACAAAGAACAGGATATCTGTATGGTTGCAAAATATATGTATCCTACAAAATGCACATTAGTTAAAAGGTAAAAAAAAAATGTATCTATACAGTAGATAAATCAGACATACTGAAGGTTATTCAGTATATAAGCTTCCAGATCGATGAAAATTAACATCATCAATGAGAACACTTGGACACAGTGTCGTCCCCCACCGCCCAACATGATACCCTAAAAAGGACACATTTCCTACATAGGATTCCTACTCGGAATGCATAATCCAAATCTAATCATGAGAAACATGAGACAAAGTCAAAACAGGGAAAGTTCTAATAACTAAGGGGAAACTGTACTCGTCAACGTCACAAAGAGAGGCTGTGGAAATGTCCTCAATTAAAGCAGACCCTAGAACTACAATTCCATGGCGGTCTAGCATGTTTCTGTTCTCTCCTCTGGAGGAACTCAGGCCTGGTGTTAGTAACAGAGTTTATCGCTTCTTATAATGACATGCAGATGGAAAATCAGGTTTTTTGTTTTTGTTTTTGATTCACAGACCTCTTACCTAACCTAGCCCCATGCTGAGCCTTGCAAAAAAAAAAAAAAAAAATGAGCCCTCTGATCAAAGATGAGCCTGCAAATCAGCCACAATGCCATTTTGTCCCTGGGCTTGCTTCTTAACTAATTATTTTCCCCCTAAATTGTGAATTCACAGTATTCTAAATACAGCTTTTGCTCTGTTGGCAAAAATGGATTTCTCCCTACACTATAGAAAGATTTATATTACAGAAATGGATTTACACTTAATATTATTCTACTTTAATCCTCTTTCCAACTGAACTTCAAAATGAAATACATTTGGAGATAAATTATACATATTTAAAAAAAAAAACTGCCTTCATTGAGCTGGCCACAGCCAACTTTTAATCTGAGATCCCAGTTCATTTAGAAATTAAAAATAGATAGATATCACTTCTTCTACTTTGTATCATAGACATTAATTATCTGGGTCATGGTTGATAAACATAATCAGAAACTGATCTAATTTTTCACACCACTTCCCCTTACCTCTCACAAGGCCATACACACACGTAACCTAAAGCTAGAAGGAACCGTCAGAAACCAAGCAGACCTCTCTCTGCCTCAGGATGAGAAGCTATCAGGAGCCCCACTTCACAGATGAGGCCATCAGGGCCCAGTGGCCCAACAGCTGACTGTGGCTCATGCGGCAGGCAGTAATAACAAGGCGTTAGGATCCTCCAGTGGCTCAGAGAAGCTTTCTCTCTACTCTTGTACACAAAGGTGGAACATCACGGAGTTACAGCATTTTGTGAACTAGCTCTCCAGCTCATCCTGCAAATCACTAACATGGTCTGATTCATTACCCATAATTTGAATAGTCTTAATGCTCTCTTCATTGCAGTAGATATAGAGGTTTGTGGATTTCATGCCAAAATAACAATAGAAAGCTTCACAGTGACAAAGGGCCAACAACAGTGTTATTATTGTGTATCAGTTAAATTTACTGGTAGTAAATCTATAAGAGATACATTTACATCAGGCAATGTGAATTAAAAAACAAAAAAAATGACCTTCCCAATGGCCCCAGCATCTCTCAGCACAAAAGAGGCCACATTTATACAGCACAGTGCCTGTAGAAGATGACCTCTGGCTTTGACTCCAAGATAAAAGTGGAGAGCTGCTTGGTGCATGAGGAATTAAGAGGAAAGTGATGAAAAGCTACTGTCAGGAACATATTACACCTCTTAAGCAGTGAGAAATTCATTTAATAAATTGATTGAAGCCTGAAATCTAATTAAATCTAAAAGAGGTATCAAACTGAAATGCTAATAAGTTCACGCTCAGATTGTATACGCGGAAGCTGTGCTGTGTGTGCCTTTAATAATGCATTACCTAAAGTATTTTCTGTATTCATTAAGGCAGTGCAGCAACGTGACGTGAATTACTTCTACACTCCGCTTCGGATACAAATACCTTCCTGCAAGCATCTGTTTAGCCACTTTCCCCTGCCCGGTCAAGGTGAGTGATGTGGTTCTCAAGGGCCGTGATCGTGGCCATAAAAAGGAAACTCACAACTTAGTAAGGAAATATATATACTTTTTATTCAGAAAAAAAAAAACAGTGAAGTGAGTATCCTTCTGTCTAATTACTGACACACTATATTTAAAATAATTTGACTATCCAAGACTAATAATTCAGAACACCAAATTGCTTTATCGAAACTAAAGCTTCAATTAGTTCAATTTCAAGCTGGAGTACATCATCAGATAGGCACCGGGTACTGTGATCCTGTGTTCAGCTCTCTGTTAGACTCTCCAAACAAAGCGGTCAAGTTCCAGGAGCTGTGCTCCACTTGTGAAGTGAGAGTGGCTTAGGGGCAGAGGAGGTGCTGGAAAGTTCTTTTTTTTTTAACTGATGCAACATTGGTTAATAACAGGATATACGTGTCATGTGTACAACCTTACAGTCTGACATCGGAAAACCCCACAGTGTTCTTGTCACCAAAAGTCTAGTTTCCATCCACCACCACACATTTTACCCCTTTAACTCACATTGTCCTTTGCCCTTTGTCCCCTCTGGTAACCATCAATCCATGGTATGAATCTATGAGTTTTCTTATTCGTTTGTTCATTTGTTACTTTTCAAAAATATTCTGCATGAATGAAATCAGTTTTTGTCCTTTTCTGTGTGACTTATTTCACTTAGCATAATACCCTTAAGGTCCATCCGCGTTTTGCAAATTTCATCTTTTCTATGGTTGATTAGTATTCCACATCCTCTCAACACTTATTTTTGGTCTTTTTGACAACAGCCATTTTTACAGATTTGAGATTATACCTCATTGTGGTTTGAGTTGCATTTCCCTAATAATTAGTGATGTCAAACGTCTTTTCATGTGCCTTTTGACCATCTGTATGTCTTCCTTGGAGAAATCTATTCAGATCCTCTGCCCATTTTTAATCGGGTTTTGTTGTTGTTGTTATGAGTTTATATAGAGAGAGAATATAGAGAGAGAATATATATATTCTATACACACACACACACACACACACACTATATACATATATATGTAGAATACAAATCCCTTATCAAAAATATCATTTGCAAATATCTTCTCCCATTTGGTTGGCTGCCTTGTTTTGTTGGTGATTTCCTTTGCTGTGCAGAAGCTTTTTAGTTTGATTACCATTCATTTGCTTTTGTTTCCCTTGCATTAGAGTCAAATCCACAAAAACATCACTAACACCGATGTCCAAAAGCTTAGTGCTTACATATTTTCTTCTATGTATTTTATGGTTTCAGGTCTTACATTCAATCAACTCCTTAATCCTTTTTGAGTTGATTTTGTATATGGCATACAATAATGGTCTAGTTTCATTCTTCTGCATGTAGTTATCCATTCTCCCAATGCCATTTATTGAAGAGACTTTCCTTTCTCCATTGTATATTCTTGGCTTCTCTGTCATAAATTTGTTGTCCATATATGTGTGGGTTTATTTCTGGGCTCTCAATTCTGTTCCATTGGTCTGTGTATCTGTTTTTCTGGCAATACCGTTTTGATAAGTATAGCTTTGTAGTATAGTTTGAAGTCAGGAAGTATGGTAACTCCAGCTTTGTTCTTATTTCCCTCAGGATTGCTTTGGCTATTCCAGGTGTTTTTTGGTTCCATACACATTTTAGGATTATTTGTTCTAGTTATGTTCTAGCTTATGTTTGCCTAATTACTCTGACTAGGACTTTCAATAATACTATGTTGAATAAATGATGAGAGTGAGCATCCTTGTCTTATTCCTGATCTTGAGGAAAAGTTTCCAGTTTTTTCACTACTGAGTATATTAGCTGTTGGTTTGTCATATATGACCTCTAATATGTTGTGGTACTTTCTCTCTTGCCCATATTATTGAGAGTTTTTATCATAAATGGATGTTGTATCTTGTCAAATGCTTTTTCTGCATCTACCGAGGTGATCATATGATTTTTATCCATCATTTTGTTAATGTGGTTGGTGTATCACATTCGTTTATTTAAGGATGTCAAACCATCCTTATATTCCTGGAATAAATCTCACTTGATTGTGGTGTATGATCCTTTTAATGTACTGTATTCAGTTTGATAATATTTTGTTGAGAATTTTTGCATCTATGTTCATCAGAGGTATTGGCCTGTGATGCGTGTGGTGTGTGTGTGTGTGTTGTGTGTGTGTGTGTGTGTTATCCTTATCTGGTTTTGGTGTCAGGGAAATGTTGCCTCATAAAATGAGTTCGGTAGCATTCCCTCCTCTTAAATGTCTGTAAGACTTTAAGAAGACTAGGCATTAAATTTTCTTTGACTATTTCATAGAATTCATCAGCAAAGCCTCTTTCTGGAACACTCCTCCAGATACCCACTCATATGACTCACGTCCACTCCTCCAAGTCTTCACCAAGTGTCCCCTTCTTAAAGAGGCCTACCCTGGTCACCCCACCTATGGCTAATTCTCACTGTTTGCTGACCCTGTATCTGTGAACTTACCTACTCACTAAAATTCATTTGTAACCTCAAAATCAACACTTGAGGCACTTTTACAGTCATGCACAGACAAGCTCAGAGCAGCAACAAAATCGAGCCGCTCATCACCCACGTGTCCACCTGCTCATCACCCAGGTGTCCACCTGAGACGGCGCAGGCAGCACTCCCCCTTCTTGTTTCAGCTCTCACACTGTTTGTAAACAAGTGTTCTTCACAGTCAACCGAGTGTCGTGTCTTTTGTACTTTTGTGCTTTTTCCTGGTGATTGCACTGTTTACAACGCCCTCCGAGCCTACTGCTAGAGGGCTGTCTGGTGTCCCCAGGCATAAGAAGGCTCTTAGAGAGAAAACCTATATGTCAGATATGTTTCACTCAGGCCTGAGTTACAGTGCTATTGGCCATGAGTTCAATATTCACGAATAAACAATGTATATTAAATAAGCGTCTCTTTAAAACAAGCTTGGGTATTGACTGATTGACAAAGATGTCATGACTAAAAGCTCACAGCAATCCAATCCTGCATTTCCCCCAGAAGCAATGGCTCAGTATTCACTAACTCACTGTTTGCAGAAATCTCCTGGACTGAATATCGCAGCCTTTCTCCCAGAACTCCAGATCCCCCTGGCCTGGCTCTATTTCCCCCAGCACTTACTCCATCCTAACACACCATACTGCTCACTTATTTATTACATTTATTATTATCTATCTCACCAGCTAGAAAGTAAACCCTGTGAGAGTACACGCTTTTGCTTGTTTTGTTCACTACTTTATCCCCCGCACCCAGCACAGTTTCTGCATATAACGGGCACTCGGAAAATATTTGTTGGCTCAATGCATGAATGACAGATGGGTGGAGAGTCAGAACTTCCCTGAAGCCGTGGTCTAGTCAAGCATATTCCTAAAGGACAAGTCACACATGAGGGTCTCCGGGGGGGGGGGGGGAAGGGCAAAGGTGGGGATTCTGACCCTACAATATCCACACTTTTTTTTTTAGGGGAGGTAACCTTTGGTTGGCCTCACAGATTGCAAGGACCTCATCAGCTTACAATCCCTTATTTTTTTATTTTTTATGCCTACAGAACCTGGTCTTCCTAGGTGGTCTCCCATCCAAGTACTAACCAGGCCTGACCCTGCTTAGCTTCTGAGATCAGACGGGATCAGGCTTGTTCAGGGTGGCATGACCACAGACTATCCACACTTTAAAGACATGATAGTTTGAAGCTGATTATTGCTAAAATGCTAAGGAAGCTAACATTCAGTAAATTAGGATATATTGAGAGATGACACAGTGTTGTCCCAGCTCTACCACTTACTTCTTTGGACAAATTATTTAACATCTCCGGCTTTTATTTTCCTCATCAATACATGGGGATAATAAAAATGAGGCCTTCTCTGACTAACCTATTGAACTGACATTACGACAATAGGTACGGAACAAGTGTTTTTAAATGCTCAGGTGCTACCGAGGCTTATGGACGGTGCTGCTTGGCCTGGGGTACGCCCCTTGTTGGCATTAATTCCCTGACAGCAGAGACTCCCCTTCAGCTCCACGTCCGTAGGTCGGGAGCTGGCACATAGTAGTAGGTGCTCAGCAAATACTCACTGAACAGAAGAATTTGGACTTTGGTACAATCTACTAAGATCGTGCTCATAATTTGTCTAAATAATCTATAAGTAAAACATCAATAACAAAAATAATCTAGACCATTTGAGACTCAAACATGAAGCTGCAGAATAGCTTGTGAGGGGACCATACAACAGGGACACTCTGCTCAGTAAGATGTGACAAAACTTGCCCTGAAAAAGCAAACAGACTTTTCACTAACCCTCCGCCGCCTGCTCAGTGATCAGAGGACAGAGCACCCAGATCATGAGGGCAGGCGGCTCGGCAGAGACCACCCCACCCTGACAACCCTCCCACAGATGCCTGTCTCTCCTCATGGAGGGAAGGGCTCCAGACGACCAGCCCTGATACCAGGAAAACATCTCGAGCTCACTCCCCGCTGCGAGTTTCCACCTGTGTTTGAAGAAGCAGCTGACTGAGTTCACATATGAGAGACTCATACGAGAATAACCTGTGTGGATTTCTCGAGGGCAACTCCCGTCCCTACTTGTCCTTCCGACCCACACTTTGCTGGGACAGCACTGAGTTGCTTGAGCTCGAGGATCCATTAGGGAAGTGCTTTTACCGAGTGGGAGAGAATCGCTCTCCCTACTTCACTTCACACCCTCCCCTGTCCCCTGACCCCTCATCCGTAGACAGGGAACCCGCAGGATACTAAGGTTTTTCCCAGATTCTAAGAGGCAGCCCTAACCCTCCTCTTTTGCCATCCTAAGAGCCAAAGATCACGGCCAGATTCTACAGGTAACTCAAGTAGAGGTCTCCACTCAAACCCACGAGAGGTGCTGGCACAGTTTCTTGGCTTTACTGAAAGGATTCCAGTGACCAGTGACCTTGAGGAAGAGAAGCACACAGACCACATTTTAGTTACTAATGATTTTCAGTCAAAGGCAAAATTTTGGCAGATGATCTTAATAGTAATTTGGGGGAAATTATAACTGCTGTCAAATAGGAAATGAAATACAGAAACCATATCGTCTAAAACCAGTCCTTTGGCTTTCTCTATGGATCAATCCCATGGAACTGAGTAAGCACACAGCATTTGGAGGAAATATGCCCTGTCTCAAATACACCACGTCTCTCCCTGCTGTAGAAACTCGCTTGAGAAATCCTAGGGAACTTAGGATTGTAGTCCTCAATTTTACAGTAAAACCACAGACTTTAAGAAGGCTACCTGATCCCAACTGCAAAAATATAAGTAGTCTGGGAAATACATTGCTATGATAATTACTGCTACCAACTGAGTCAGTTGCCAACTATAACATGCAAATTTACATAAAGGGATTTGGGCTACTGCCACCACCAAGCCCCAGTGAATCCATTTTCATGAATCCCCCGATAACGGCTCTGCTCCCCACTGCCAGCTGAAGAACCTCGCCTGACTGCCACCAACTCACTCACTAATCCCAAGTCCATTGGCACCTGTTGGATACCCATGATGTATATGTTCATTAACTTCTTAGCAAATCTTCTATAGACTGTGCTGGCAACATTTCCAAAAAACGTAATGACTACTTGTATCTATCATCTTCACTCCAACAGCAAGGTCATACCCACAGGCTTGGCTTTCCAGAAGCCTGGTGGGCCAGCTCTCCTATCTAAGCAGTCCCACAGTGAGCTACATACTTCCCTGCAAAGGGGATCAGGAGCGCAGCCTTCCAAAATCCAAGGAAGGCTGTCTGCAGGTCACAGCCAGCTCCCGGCAGAGGTTGGGCATTCCTTCCTGGATGGCAGAGTCCAACATCTATGAGCTTCTTACCTACGAGGAGCAATTTTAAGGAAGCAGAGGGACGAGAGCAGAGAAAAGAGAAGTCCGCATGTAGGAAAACGAGTTGGAGGACAAATCCATCCTCGGGACAGCAAATGGGGTCAATCCATTTTTCCCAGGCTTTTGTGACTGCAGACCAGTGACCTCCTTGTGGTCTGGGTGCCTTGAGCTAAGTCTGGCGGCCTGACTGCTTATCTCCTCATCGAAGAGAAACCCCCAGGCCCCTCCCGGCCTTGGAGCTGGTTTGGCTCATCCTCCTCCTGCCTCTTCAGTCCTTCTGGAACCCCATTCCCTGGAAACACCTGTGAAAGCTCCCTCCGAAGTTCTTCTTGGGCCCAGTGCTTGTGACCCATGTGAATGTAAGATACTAAATACTCAGGCACACTTCCAGTCACTCACAGCCATCACCCAGGGAGTCTACAGAGTCGTGGATGTCAAGGAGAAGGAGTCCTCTAGCCCAGCCCAGAGCCAATCAAATTGTAAGGCGCAGGAGATCTTGTTAACAAGCAGATTCTGATTCAGTAGGTCTGGGGTGAGACCCAAATTCCAGCATCCTAATGAGCTCTCAAGACAGGCTGATGCTGCTCTTCCTCAAACCACACTCTGGACAGCAAGGCTCTTGCTAAAAACAGACATTTGCTACATTAAAGCAACATACCAAATACAAAATAAGTAAGGTATGGTGGTCCCTGGCCTCCAAAAGCTCAGTGAGCTAGACGCAATGACTGCATTAACACATATTAGTATTGAAATACACGAACATACAAAGTGCCATGAAGGAGAGAGGAACAAGCGACCCTCCTACCTAGGGAGTTGAGCACAGATCAGACAGAAAAGGTGTCACTGAAGCCAGGACTGACTTGAAGAGTCAGTAGTACTTTGGCTGGTGGAGGAGCCGTACTCAGCGAGCCCTGAAGACAAGAAGCAGCACCAAGGTCACGGAGGTTTGTGCAGAGCCAGACGGGCTGCACTGAGGAACAAGGACTAGTCTGGACCACCGTAAGACACGGTGAGTGAGAAGCGTTTGAAATGGTAGCTTGGAGCCAGATTTGTATGCCATGCTTAAGAGTAAAACATTATTTCCAAGCATGGCAAGCAAAGAATTAGTCTTAACTTTTACCTTGTAGGTTGAGTATAGCTTACAATACTTAGCGGAAGACACAGTATTCCACTTGTTCGTCAGGTAAGCAGCTGGACAGAGAATTTTGTTAGCGGACCAAGAAAAAAGCCTTTCTTTCACGTTGTGAGGACAGGTCCTAAAAGGGCTTCCCTCCCAGCACGCACCCAGCTCCTCACCGTCCACGGTAACAGAGCAGGATGGCTTCTCTCAGCTCCCCCCTCAGAAAAACCCATCCCTATAGACAAACAGCTGTCAAACTCCTCTGTCATATCAAAGTCAAACTGAATCTCTTTTCTTTTTTAAGTCCGCAACCTTTCTTCTCATCTGATAGCAAAGACGTGGCACAATGTCTGATAAAATAATGATAGTAATTAAGAAAGGCGTATGTTCTTCATTCCTTCCAATGCAGATTCATTCTTGAGAAAATTGCTGGCAGACACAATATTTTGGCACACCACGTAGTAACACTAATGAGAACACTAGGGAGATACAGAAGGTGGAGTGTCGCGAATGGTCACACCTGTGCCTGGTACACCCACAGCAATGATACGTCCATGCAGGTTACAGAGAGAAACCACTCAGCTGCCAGGTCAAAATAATATTTGAAAATTTTGCTCTTAAGACCTGGTAAGCAAAATTTCAGAGAAGACTGACCAGTCGTTGATTCACCATAGATTTCCCAAGTGCCCACTAACTGCTGGGCATCAAGGATGCGGGGACGCAGTGGCAATTAAGAACAAGATCTGATCAGCGCCCTCAGAGAACTTAGAGTCCAGTGTGGTGTGAGCGAGGAAAGAAACGATTACTGTGTGACTGTTGCCATGAAAAACAGGTGTTTGTTCCAAGAGGTGGGTATTATAATATCTCCATTTCCAGAGGAGGAAACTAAGGCACAGAGAGATCACCAGGGAGTAAGCAGTGGAGCCAGGATTCAAACCTAGGCAGTCAGGCTCCAGATCCAGGTTCCGGTGACCGGGAACTAACGCGAAAGCCCTCCATTTAAAGATGCCTTGCATCAGACAGCTGCTCACCCTAAAAGCCTTCAGTCTGAGAGTTTGCTTGTAATAGGTGAACTGAAAACATCTCCGACACAGAGAGAAATGGAGAAGAGGGGAGAGAGACTGTCTTTGAAGTAAAAATAAATCCAGGAAGCTAAACAAAAGGATGGTTCATAAAATCTCTCTCAACTTGCTATTATTCCCTCTCCACTTTGATTTACGCAAGTCTGTGCTTCAAGGAAAACGTAAGGGGATTCTGAAATATGAATGTTAAGAAGAAGGAAAATATGTCTTCTGAGTCTGTAGAGATGGGATCATAAGAGAAAAGAAATGACTAAGAGAGGAACCCAAAAATGTGAGGTAATACAAATGTCCTGTAGGTGGAAACTGCAAAAAGAACCTCACAGGGGTGGGGGAGAGGGCACACTGGTACAGCGCACGGCGACCCCCACGCTCCTTTGGAAGGCTCATGCCTTTCACGTTTATCGCCACCTGTACCACCTTCCACCTCCTCAACCACACACCCTATCGGGCCTTTCTTTTCTGGGAAATTCAATAACAAACCGTACAAGGTTTACTTTCATATCTGTAATTACGACTTTTAACTAACGTTTTGGTTAGTGTGCGTGCTTTGGTTGACGACCCCATCCATGAATGCTCACAACCACCCCATGAAACAAGTGCTATGCTGAGCCCTATTTTAAGGTGGTTAATAAACGGCCCAATTTCATGAGCAGCAGGGGTGGGAGCACTGTAGCACCGGGATACTAGTGGTCCCCACCCAACGTGGCTGGGCCTGATACGACAATAGAACTGGAAAGGAACACAGACAACATCTCATGACAAAGCCTGTCTTCTATTCAACAGATGAAGAAACCGCAAAAGCAATCTGATCAAGCTCCCTCCTCTGAGAGCAGTGGCTGTGACTTTTCACCATAGTCTCTGTCTCTGAATTGTCACATCTCTGGCTCAGAACTGGACTCAGCCAGTCTCATCAGTGCTCAGTGCTTCCCCAGCCTGGCCCATCCCACTCAGGCTGATCTCTCATCATCTCTGGCTTCATTAGATTTTTGAGTGCAAAAAAAAAAAAAGAAACTACCACTTTCTGAGGACCTACTATATGCCAGGTTCATGCAACCCTCACGTCACCACTATGAGGCAAGTACTACTGTTATCTTCATTTTAGAGATAATAAGGTTGGCCAAGAGAATTTTTAATTATTTAATTTTTAATTATATGCAACTAGTAAACAGCAAGCTCTTAGTGACTAGGCTGAACTCTCACTTTCTGCACTTAGTCCATCTTTTCTCCTTTACGTTCAAGCTGCCCCGCTTTCCACCCAGCAACGCTGGCAGATAAGATGTATACTTCACCAGCTCCATGCTTGCCATCCTGCCCTGCACTTGAGATTAAACAGGATACAAAGGGAGGACTCAGGCAAGGCCAGCGGTTGTAAAGCTGGTTTTCATCATCTACCACAGGCCTGGACCAACTCTCCACCTAGAGACCTAAATTATTCTATTGGCCTGACAGCTATGCAATCAATGCCCCACTGAAAGAAGGGGCTCAGGCGCCCCCCATCCCCAGCCCAAACATGTCCCTGTATATTAAGGTCTAGCAGCCACCAACAGTGCCCAGATCCCTCTGGGATAAGCAGTGATGCATGATGTGCCTGTGAAGATCTGAGAGCATCATAATTCAAGAAATGCAGAGGGCAAGCTGAGCGAGATTCCTGAGATAATTGAAATTGACCCATAACTCACCAGCCGCCAGGGGAAATTCTGTCACTTTGCACACTCTGCTTCCATAGCTTGAGATCAGATTCAGGGGAACATGATCAGATTTCTAATTTGAAACCTTGGACATGCAATGTCATCTTTAATGATTCCTGGCAAAGGATGATCATTACAATCTCAGCCTTCCGAAATTAAAACACGAAACCTAAAAATTAAGCAGAAAATTCTCAATTTCTCAGGTCCAACAGTTGCAGAAAAATCACGCAAGTGGGAAAACACATACTCCTAAGGGTTTTGTTATGCCTGCAAATATTTGAGCAGAAAGTATATGAAAGAGAAGAGCTAGAAGGAAAAAGTAAAATAAACAAACCCATAGAGATCCTCACTTTCAGTGTGGGTCACCTGGGTGAATAGCAATTTTGCATGATCAATTTCAACTGTCACATCAGGAACATTATCTCTCTGCTGATGGCCAATTTCATCTGCTCTATGATGTAGAGCACAGATTCTTCTGATGTGGTGGACTGCCAGCCTCAAGTCTTCTCTCACTGTTAAGAAGACTGAAAGACAGTGCAGTCAGTCAGCACGGGGTCCAGATGTGTAAGACTCCTTTAAAACAGGAGACTGAAAACTCGTCTCTCATCATCAGTTCTAAACCTCCTCATTTGATGTGGGTTTTCTAGAAGTTCAGGTAACCACCAAACCATCTCTGGAGATTGTTTGCAAATCTCTTCCCTCCACTTCCCATCCACCCTGCCTTTTGTGGGTCACCTTGGAGGTGGCTGCCACGGTCCAGCAGAAAAGCTGCATTTCTAGCTTTTGCATTTGCTCCTGACACAATTCTGCTCAGACCTGTATCCAGGAAGAGGGAGCAATTCCCTGTCTGCAGCGAGGCCTCAATAGATGCCCCAGAAATATTAATGTAAAGTTAGATGTAAATGAAAACTACAAACTCGAAACTTTATTTTCTCCTGCCATGCATTCACACAGAGGACAGTTGGAGGATGGGGACCAGGGCCAGCGTGGGACTGTGCTGCTGGACCCTGGACATGGCACAGGACACGTCCTCCTGAGCATGGAGGAGCACCTGCAAACAGCACAAAAGACAAACTACAAGTTTTATCCTTTTATCAATAAAAACAAATGACTTCTGCTGAGCCTTTAATTGTACACTACAGCTTAGAGGGAGTTAAAATTCCTTGCTAAATTCAACAACTTAATGTGGAATGGTCACTGTGTAGAAAAAAGTGAAGACCCAGAAATTTGCCAATTTCCAAGTATAATTGGCAAAAGAGAAAACCTTCCAAAAACCAAAACGGATGTAAAGGGGCAAACTGGCACCCATGCACGGCATGGGAAGCCAGGACAAAAGTCCAGGTCGCTCCCAGGAAAGGCCATGCGTGCTATTTCGTCATCTGCCCCGTTGTGAGCATCCCCCTTTAGAACCATATCCCTCCCAGGGGCCACCCTAGAGCCTCCTCCTCCTCAGAGTAACTTTTCAGTATCACTCTCTTGCCCATGTGGTAACTAAGAGGAGGAAAGAATACGTCAGCAACCTGGGGTCTATTTGAGTCTAGTTCTAATGAAGAATGACAAAGGGCTTGGCAGACATATTCTCTCCACCTCTGTGGTTTGTATACAACTGAGGGTCTTGGACAAAAAAAATTAATTAGTTAATTAATTAAAATAATAAAGGACAAGAAGACAACCGATCTCAGTGTGAAATACAGTTAACTGTCTAAACTGCCTCTTATGATCATCAATGGGCTGTTATTTATGAACACTGAGCCAGGAGCCTGGAGCCAGCATGCCTGCCCGGAAGTCATGATTTTTTATTATGCCAACTGACACTGGAGAAGCCCTTTTAGGAGAATGTGCTACCCGAGAAATGCATTAGTGCAAGCATTCACAGCAAGGAGGCAAAGGGATCGTGCTAGGAACACACCAGGCACTTGAGACACATCCCCAAATCATGCTGAGTCCTGACCCATTTATTCAGTAAATTACTTTTATGAGTAGGTCAAAAGTTAACAGAGCCTTCCAACCACACTGCCTGGCCCCCTAGCTAGAGAGACGCCTTTGCTAACCTTGCCATTAAAATTTGGCAACCTGTGGCGAGGATGTGGAGAAAAGGAAGCCCTCAAACACTGTTGATGGGATTGCGAATTGGTACAGCTACTATGGAAAACAGTATGGAGGTTCCCCCACAAAATTAAAAATGGATATACCTTTTGACTCAGCAATTCCACTTCTGGGTATTTATCCAAAGAAAACCAAAAAATCATAAAGATCTATGCACCCCTATATTCATGGCAGCAATTTACAATAGCCAAGATATGGAAGCAACCTAAATGCCCATCAATGGACAACTGAATAAAGAAGTCGTGATTCATATACACAATGGAATATTATTCAGCCATTAAAAAACTGAAATCCTACCATTCGCAATAACATGGATGGACCTAGAAGTTATTATGCTGTGTGAAATAAGTCAGATAGAGGAAGACCAATATCATATGATTTAACTTATATGTAGAATCTAAGGAACAAAAAGAACAAACTGAAAAAGCAGACTCACAAATATAGAGACAATCTGGTGCTGGCCAGAGGGGAGGGGTTTGAGGGGCTGGGAGACGAGGGTGAAGAGTTAAAGAAGTACAAATTAGTAGTTGATAGATGGTCTGGGGATGTCATACGGAACGCAGTTAGCATTAATGTGATGGCTGGGTGGAGAGCCAGAGGGGAGAAAAGGCTATCAGGAGATCATTTCATAAACCATATAAATGTCTAACCAATGGACTATATACTTGAAACTAACAATAAAAAAAAAATTTTTTAAACGCTGGCACCCAATGACATTGATGAAGTAATTATGGGCTAATCAAAGCAATTACTTGATATTCCTTGCAATAACCAGATGACATTTCTAATCCCCAAAAAGCAAACTGGAACAAAAATTTAACGTTTACAGAGGCATAGATAGATAAATTCAGCATCTACGATAAGCTACTACCAGACACCAGGATGTTGTGTGATGTCCCCCCCTTTTTAATAACAATATTAGACATGGTAACGGTCGCTAAGCTCTTCCCCTGCCTACACTCTACTCTTCTGCCGCAGGATGGAATTATAAGGCCTGACGAGACCACATAAATGAGCCCAAACGGCAGCTGTAAGCAAGGCCAACACTAGGGTGAGGCAAATGGAGGCTCCTAAAGAACAAAACTTAAGTAGGCACCGACTCCCATGGATGGGCGAGGCCCCATCCCAAGGTTCTTATGCTAAGTTTGAAAGTGCGAAAGCAAGCGTGTCACTTGTCACATACCGGAAGGGATGAGAAAGAAAGCAGCGGGGCTGTGGGATCTTCTGGAACAAAGACTCCAGGCCAACATGGGGCAAAGTCAGGAAGAGTAAGAAAACTTAGGATAAGCATCTGTCTACCCATGTGCGCCAAGTATAGGACTAATGTAAGGGTAAAGGCTAACATTTGTTAACATCGACTACGTGCCAGATGCTTTAAATGCATTGCTTATTTAATCTCCACGACTCTTGGAGATAGGCATTATTTATCATCATCATCATCATCATCATCATCAACATCATATCATCACATCATCTAGGAAATTAAAAAATGGAAACTTAGAATGATTTAGTAAATTGCTCCCGATCTGAGAGCTAGTATGTGCCGACACTGGCCTATGCTATTATCCTAAGTCTATTTTCTAATCAACAGTCCCACAAATAGCGATGTCAAGAAAAAGACAGCAATAAAATAATCCATATATAGTAGCATGCCCCAAGTTACTAAGAAAGCACGTTAGACATAACTCTTTATGCATCCGCACAATGTCTTGGTGAGAACCTTTCTTACCTCACATAGCTCTGTAGCCTGACAATATTTTCAAGCGGTCAGAAAGTATGAATTATCCTGTTAGACAGATAAAGAAACTGAAGTGCCTATTACAGCCTGAGTGAGGGACAGAGGCCCAAGCCCTTTGAAGCTGACCAAACCATGGCTCCTCCCACTGGACACTCCTGAAGGGCTGTAAGGAACCAAGCCACTAACCTCCACATCCCTGTGAAACTGAACATGGTGCTCACACAGCGAGGAAGCGGGGGAGGCGTGAGTCCATCCAGGCGCATGAGCAGAGCTGGGATGCCGAAAAGCACCAGGTACTTCACGTAGAAAAAGAGCACTTGGGCCAATGCCAGTCCTCCTGAAAGACACAGGGACCCGTCGGATTCAGCAACAGGAACTAGAGCCATCGCCTGGGAAGATGTGCCACCTGCTCCCCCTTCTCCACCCACTCTCCTTCTTCCCGTCAACGTCATAGTTTAAAAGTCTCCCACATTGGTTTTGAGCAATGAAATTTTTCGGTTAACAAATATGACAGGCAACAGGGCTTCTTAGCAGGCATGCTTTTATGGATACTAGGAAAAGGCACCCTTAAAAACATCTATATTGCACTGCAAAACTGTTAGAAAGGGAAAATCCTTCCTAAATCCTTTCAAAACCTTGCAGGAGTTCACACCCACTAGGATGGCTGAATCAAAAAGTCAAATCAACAAAGGCTGGCAAAGACAATAGTGGAACTATCATGTACTGTTGGAGGGAACGTAAATGGTGCAGCTGCTTTGGAAAACAGTTTGGCAGTTCTTCAGACAATTAAACATAAGTTACTACATGACCCAGCGATTCCACTCTTTGGTATATACCCAAGAGAAATGAAAACAAACGTCCGTACAGAAACTTACACCCAAATGTTCACAGCATTATTCATTAACAGTCAAAAGCAGGAAACAGCATGCCTGTCCATCAACAGAAGAACAGATAAACAAACTGTGGTCTACTCAACAACGAACTATCGCCCAGCCATAGAAAGGATGAAAAACTGACATGTGACGACATGGATGAATCTTGAAAACATCATGGTAAGTGAAATAAGCCAGACACAAAAGACCATATATTACATGATTTCATTCATACATGAATGTCCAGAATAGAAAAACAGACAGAAACAGAAACAGAAAATTAATCAGTGGTGGCTGGGCCCTGGGCGCAGGGCAGGAGGGGATTATGGGAGGGTGGTTGCTACAGGGTGGGGATTCTTTGAGGTGATAAAATGGTCTAAAATTGGCAATGGGAAGAGTTACATGCATCCAAATACACTAAAAGCCCTGAACTGTACACTTTAAATGGGTGAATTATGGTACATGAACTATATACAATAAAGTTGTCACACACAAAAAAATCACAAGGGCCCCAACCTGCAGTAGCCAGTGGCCTCTTGGCCTCAGCGGCACCCTTCTGGAGTGAGAGGAACACAGGGTGCGGTGCTGGATGAGATGTGAGGCCTGAGATGCACACTATGGCCCCTGCAGGTCTGTCTGTCCCCATTGAGAGTGATCCGCGTCTCCGGCTGGGGTTCGTGCGCTCTCCAACTACGGCCTCTCCTGGGCTTCCTGGCCAGTCATCACTTCAACCTCTTTGCCCTGGGGGGGCGGGGGGAGGGCCTTAGGCTCCAGGCTGACATGAGACCACAGACCTGGGCGAGCTGCTGGCCCCGTCTTTACCGGCCTCAGCAGCCAGGTGCAGGTGAGACAAGTCTGCCAGAGCAGTGTCCACGAGGAGAAGGCCAAGGGCAAAGCGTGTGAGGAAGCCCCGGAGAAGATAACTAGGGGCCACATGCAGTCCGACCTCAAGACCGCCCTCTGCAGGGTGCAGGAAGTATTGCAAGGCAGGTCAGTGCCGCTGACAAGGTCATCCATGGGTTATTCAGAAGAAATAACTAAGCTTTAAGGAAGTACGAGCAGAAAATATTACTGTCTGCCCTCTTGATGTTACATGAGGATCTCTGAAAGAATGTCACTACTATGGAGTAGGTGGCTGTAAATGGTAACTGTGCCAGAAGAAACACATATGCCATTTTCTGAATATTCAGGTTGGGCAATGGCATATAGTGGTTCGAATTTGAAAGCCACATGTCCTACAAGGAGAAAACCCCAGGAATCCCTCATTCCCATTCAGGAATGGTCAAAACAGGGTCTTCGGACTTTTGGAAACCAGACTACAATCATATCTGCTAGAAGGACAGGGTATAAAATTGCAGCATTCTTGGATGATAAGAGTCAAGAAGAAAAAAAGCTGACATATGTGTGTAAATATACATGTATGTACGTATGTGTGTTGTGTGTATATACGTACATACGTTCATCAAGAAGTAGGATTTATGCACTAGCAGTACCCTCTTAAAAGCATTTGGTGGGGGGGGGGCGGGGGCACATGACTACCCTGAACAAAGATGAATCAGTTCCACGGGCCAGATAGCAATGAGGTGGCTTCCAAAATCCTCCAGAAAGAACCACCATCAGGCTCTCGTCAAAAAAATCTCAGAGCTAGAAATGACAGGACACGAGTAAGAATGACTAACCGAAGGGCATGATGCTTCCGGAACTAAAAACGAATGATCAGCCTGGAAAACAGCAGGCGGCAGGAGGCCCGTGGAAGCGTGGGCACGCGGCCCATCCGCGCTGCTCGGCTACGCAGCCTCAGAGAATTCCTTTCCCCGTTAACCGGACGTGTGACCGGGGAGAACTTGCCCCTGTCACAGACGCTGCCTTTCGTTTGTACAGTCGTCCTCTCTGAGGCACAGGAATGAAAATCCACAGCTGAGTCGACGGTTTATGTGTCTCTATTTATACATCTGTTAGTCCCTGCATATAGAACTGGGCTAAAGACAGGGTTGGTTTTTTATAGGTACTTAATACAACTCTATGTCTAGATCTAATTCAAGATAAGGTCACTGGAGATTTTTACACCAATATGGATGAAACCATAAGCCCCATATTTTTCAATATGCAACAAGTGCTCTATTTACCTGTTACTGAATATTTTTTAAGGATCACGACACAAAGGGTTTAAATTTACTTTTTTCTTGATCTTTGAAATAACTGGTTCACAAGCTTATAGGAAAACAACGCATAATGGTTTTTAAAGCGTTATAACATCTGTAGTGTTTAATTTTCAAGAAAATTGTGTTTGTACCAGAAGTTAATGATTTTGCTGTCTTGCTGTTGATCATTATCAGTATGAAAGCTGCATAGCTCATTATTCTTCCCCTTGACCTAAAAGTTTGTCTTTCCCTTGGAAGACTAAGGTTCAAGGTTAACCCTACAGATTTTGTTGCCATCTTTCACCAGGCAACCTAAGAATATAAATGACTCTACTCGGATTGAAAGTTATGACACATGCATATATTGAATTAGCTCTCATTATATCCCAAGATACAAAATTTAGCTATTTTTCAGGACTTAAAAAAATATTCCTGGGTTTGTATTTAAAGGATTCTCTCATTAGCAAGAGTCATGATTAATTTCATCTAACCTAACCCTTCCTCCCAAAAAAGACACAGATGGCATTCATTTGTTCAATAAGCATGTACAAGTGCCTGACTGCTGAATCACTAGTGATACACTGTGAGAAACAGACCACATATCAAACCAGGTGGGGATCAGCCTTCACGGACTCACAGGTCCGTTTCATTAGTCCCATTAATCCTTCCCTGGTGCCTTCTCCCGCCTTTATGCCCTATCACTCCTTTTCCTCTTGGCAAAATCCCATTTATCCTTCAAACTCCAGTTCGAATATGTTCTCTTCCTTGTAACTTCTGCATGCACCAAGCAGAATCAAGGACTTATTTTTGCATTCATTTCATACATAGTTATTGAGCCCCAACTGCTTGTCAGACACTGAGTAAAAAAAAAAAAAGAGTGGAAAACGATGAGAATCTTATGCTATCTGACATATGTTTGTGTACCCAGCTTTCAAAATAAACATCAGATGTCAAATGTCTTATCCCTCTCCCCTCATTGTGATGTTGTAGAATAGGAAAAAGCAAATGGTTGATTTTGTCAGCATTTCATTACCAGTTGGATATGAGGTGCACAGACATTATTTCGACAACAGCTGGTGCTTAAACACTGAGCTGAAAAGCTCTCTGACTATATCCACTTAGGAGATGGGTCTCCAAATTCTAACCACTGAGCAGTTACGATTTTCACGAAGAACTCAAACGTACGCCCACAGAGCTTCATTACGTCTTTACCATGTAAGAACAACTAACTTTCAATCTTTCACCCCCCACCTCTTCACTCGGTCTCAAATTCCTTGCCCAAGGTCCCTTTATCCCCATAAACTCATCGACCTGGATTTAACATGGATTTACCATGGTGAAGCACCATTCAATAATGAACTCAAGAAATGGGATCTTTTTGAGCTCTTTTAAGGAAAAACTGTAAATTACCACCTTAATCCTAGGCTCTGTCAAGTTGGGGTGTAGTTACAGTCTGCTATATTTTGTCTCTTATAAATTTCTGAAGTTCAAAAGAAAAACGAGTAGATACATGTTGTCATGTATTTGTCTAAACCCATAGCGCACAGCACCGAGAGTGAACCCTGATGTAAACTACTGACCCTGGGTGACCAGGGGGTCAATGTTGGTTCATCAGCTGCACTAATGCGCCCTCTCTGACGGGGGCTGTTGACAGCGGGGAGGCTGTGCGTATGTGGGCACAGGGTTACATGGGTGATCCCTGTCTGTACCTTCCTCTCGATTTTGCTGTGAACCACTTTAACTGGTCTAAGATATTTATGGATAATGATAAGATATCTGAGATATTATTCAAAACACTATGGGAAAGACTCCAGATAAAAGATAATTGGCTACACGCCAATAATTGTTGAGCCTACGTGATGAACACATGAGGGTTCATTGTATATTTATGCTCTTGATTTTCAAAAATACCAAGTTTTAAAAGGGTAGGCATTCAGATCCCCCACATAAACCCTGAGTTTCAAGCAGGAACACTCGACTTACTCCTCTCATCCACCAGTCAAATGCATTTGCGGGGGACAATGAGCAAAGCGGACTTATATCAGCACAGTTTCACCTCCCCGTGAGCACGTATAATCTGGAGAAGGTAAAATGGAGACAATTAGAAGAAGAAGAGGGAGGATGACAGCAGGCAGAATAATGAACTCGCTTATCAGTCCTGGAATAGCGGGGAACCGGCAGCCTCCGCAGTACGCCTCCCTCCGGGAAGATGTCCTACCGCGACCTTCGCCAGTTACAACGGAGCTCGAATTTATCTGCTCCTAAGAAAAATCAGGATAACAGTTCATCACAGAGATTCCCAGATCTCTCCTTAACAAATTAGCAGGTTTGGGCCAGAGTCCTGAAATCTGAATGTCAAAAAAGTTTTGGGGGAAGTTATAATTCAGTTAAGTTTGATAAATTCTGAGTTAGAAGATCCACACTGTACTCCCTTTACCCATGTATAAAAGTACACAAAGTGTAAATAGTGATTTTTCTTGGGGAAAGTGAGGTTACCTTTCTGTTGCTATTCATTCCTATTTTCTGATTTTCACGTATAAAAGAGAAAAGAGACACCTCTCTTGCTCAGGCTGTTGGTTATATGACAGATCTTCAAAAGGAACGTCCCAAACTCATTCTGACACTCATTGCTGAGTTATTCAAAAAGAGAACAGAGAACAAGCAGGGAATTAAAAAAAAAAAATCTTATGCCACAGGATTGACCTTTAATTTTATTAGCTAACCACAGGTATAATTTTGACAATCACAACTTAATCTTGAAGACACAATACTCTGCTAGCTTGATCCCGAGGGAAGATCGACCATCTCCCTGGCCTAGTCTAACACTCTCCGTTAGGAAAGCAAAGCCCCAAGCTTTTGTGCTAAAATAAACACCTCCATGAAAAGTCGTGCTACAAATGACTCTTAGCAAAACTTAACATCACTCTATTCTGCAAGGCAAAGAGCGGTATGAGAAAAAAAACTAAAGTTACTGCCAATTACCAAACTCCCCTCAAAGCGCAAAGATCCTCAGGTAACTCTCAAATCTACCAGCATTTCAGGGGGGGAAAAAAGCCAGAGTAACTGGGCTATGTGTATAGATTTCATCCATATATTTATTTAATCTGTAGAATCATTACAATATGTTCCTTCTCCTATTGTGACAGTACTGGAGGTATGTGAATATGATTTAAAATGTAGCAATTATAAAAGATATAAAATGATTTCTTTCAATCTTTCAGAATAGGGACGTTGCACTCTGAGCCCTTCCCTTTCACAGGAGGAGAAATGTCTGAGAAGCAGGAAGTGACCCAGGCCGCAGCCATCCAGGTGGGTCTTCCTCTCATTCTCCTCTCTGGTCCCGGCTCCAACAGCTTTAATAGCCACCATTCACTGCGAACCCCGAATACCATCACTAACACCGATACTTTGTCTGAATTCCAAAATTGTCAATGCGATCACCCTGCACATCTCCACGTCGTCACCTGACCTCTGGCCCTAACAGTGTATCTGGCACCCAACATGTGCCACGTGAAAGTCTGGAAAATAAATGTGTGGCTAGTGATGGCCTCTGGAGGCTTAATAAAACTTTATTGAATTGATTTGAATCAAGCGACCTTCATTTTCTCATCGATCACAATTTGATTTCAGGATGGTTCACACTTAAATAAATCATTGCAATGATTGAGTCGTCTAAACTCTCCTAACGTGGCCAGTGTTGCAAAGGTGATGACAATTCAGGACTAAGACACTCAACTTCTCCCTCCTAATCGAAAATATTCATTATTGCAGTGGGGGTGGAGGAAGGCATCGGCTAAATCTGAGGGTTCGGGGGAACTGGTCCCAAAGTGAGCTGTTCTGAAGGAGGATTTAGGGAGATAAAAGAAACCTCAAGCAATGGCGTGAGGAGGTGAAATGGCCCCGTCCTGCAGGGGACACATGTAGGAATCATGATGCAGCTTTAGCACCGGGAGTGATACAGTGAAAGGCCTAAGAAACCAAGCAAAAAGAAAAGGGGGGAGATAATTTGTTTTGTGTTTTAGAAAGATCGGTCTGTAAGAAAGTGGGATGGTGTCTGTTGCTGAGAGATAAAGGGCAGAAAAAGGATGGAGCAGAGGAAAGGACAGAGCAGTATGGCCAGAGACCAGAGCCAAGTTTCAGACGCGGCAAAAGAACCAGGGAGATCGAAGTGTCGACTTTCAGTTGCGTGGCTCTCCTCCAAAACTTTACTAAAATCCTCTAATACGCATAAATGCTTTATCCGAACAGATTTTTGTCTGTGCGTGTGTACGTGTGCGTGTACGTGTGTGCAAATCAAATAAAAGAGCCAGGTACCACGTGATAACTAGAGCAATGCAGATGATCCCTAAACATAATTAATTCCACAAAAGCAAGAGAAGAGAGCCAAAGGAGGCCATGACTGAAGTTTCAGGAGAGCACTGGGCTCTGCTCAGTCCAGGGAACAAGAGGTCAAGTCCACTTTATCTAGAAATTAAGGGGCTGGTCGATACTCACTGCTAAAATCCAATGATGAGCTCATCTACAGACTATATATAAAAACATGTTCTACATAAAATCTGAAAGCGAGAGTAAAGTAAGAAATTTTTTAAGTTTGCAAGAGAATTTCATGAAAAGGCCTTAAAGTGGTAAGACTCAGGGACATCGTGAAGACTAGAGAAGAATAGACCATCTCTCTCTGGCCGGGAAGCAACGCCACCACCCCCCTCCTACCTCAACACTTTTAAATTATGCAGGAGAGGCTGAGTATTGGGCTGACAAAATTTAGTCAAATTTGAATTTCTCAAATGACTACCTAGCTTTTACTGCCACCTTCTGGCCATTTCTAGTATGTCTATCCACAACTACTGATGTTAATAGCCACACACACACTCTAAATCAAGTATTACAGTCAAGAATTTCTGGCCAATGCAAAAATTCTCAACAAAACGTTAGAAAAACCAATTCAACAGTACATTAAGAGTATTATACACCATAACCAAGTAGGATTCAGTCCGGGGATTCAAGGATGGTTGAACATCTGTAGATCAATTAATGCAATACATCACATTAACAAAATAAAAGATAAAAGCCATCTGACCATCTCAGTAGATGTGGAAGAAGCATTTGTCAAAATTCAACATCTTTTGATAAAAACTCTCAGTAAAGTGGGTATAGAAAGAACATTTCGACATAATAAAGGCCATATGTGATGAGCCCACAGCTAACATCACACTCAGCAATGAAAAGCTAAAAGTCTTTCCTCTAAAATCAGGAACAAGACAAGGATGCCCACTATACCCACTTCCATTCAACATAGTATAGGAAGTCCTAGCCACAGCAACCAAACAAGACAAAGGAATAAAAGACATCCAAATCGAAAAAGAAGAAGTGAAACTCATGATGACATGACACTATGTATGGAAAATCCTAAAGACTCCACACTCAAAAAACTATTAGAACTAATAAATAACTTAAGTGGCAAGATACTGAATCAATATACAGAAATTTGTTGTATTTCTATACACCAATAATGAACTATAATAAAGAAAACAAGCTCATTTCTGATTATATCAAAAAGTGAAAAATACTTAGGAATAAATTTAATCTCAGAGGTGAAAGACCTGTAGCCTTAATAAGACACTGAAAAAATAAATTAAACAAGATACAAATAAATGGAAGGATATAGCTTGCTCATGGATTAGAAAAATTAATATTATTAAAATGTCCTTAATACCTAAAGCAATACACAGATTCAACATAATCCCTTTTGAAATACCAATGGCATTCTTCTCCGAATTAAAGTAACTAATCCAAAACTGCATATGAAACCACAAAAGACCCCAAATAGCCACAGCAATCTTGAGAATGAAAAACAAAGTTGAGGTATCATGTGCCCTGTATCAAACTATACTACAAAGCTGCTATACTCAAAACAGTATGGCACTGTCATAAAAAACAGACACGTGGATCAACGGGATGGAATAGAGAGTCCAGAAATAAATCCTGACTTACATGTTCAATTAATTTACAACAAAGGAGGCAAGGATATACGGCAGGGTAAAGAGTCTCCTCAATAAGTGGTATTGGCAAAACTGAGCAGATACATGTAAAGAAACAATGAAATTGGAGCATTTCTTTACAGCAGATACAGAAAAAAAAAACCTCAAAATGACTTAAAGACCTAAATGTAAGACCCCAAACCATAAAACATCCTAGGGAAAAAAAACATAGGCAGTAAAGTCTTTGCCGTCACACTCAGCATTTTTTTGGATACACCTCCTCAAGCAAGGGAAACAAAGGAAAAAATAAGCAAATGAGACTACATCAAACTAAAAAGGTTCTGCACAGCAAAGGAAACCATTAAAATGAGAAAGATAACCCACTAAATGGAAGATATTTGCCAGATACATCCAATAACGGTTAATATCCAAAATACATAATGAAGTCATACAACTTAACACATACACACACACACAATTTAATTGAATTTGGCAGAGGACATGAATAGACATTTCTCCCAAGAGGACATACAGATGGCCAGAGAAATATGAAAAGATGATCAACATCAGTAATCATCAGGGAAATACAAATTAAAACCATGGTGAGATATTGCCTTACACCTGTCAGAATGGCTATCATAAATAAATCAACAAATAACAAGTCCTGGTGAGGTTGTGGAGAAAAAGGAACCCTTAAACGGTGTTGGTGGGATTGTAAATTGGTGCAGCCACTATGGAAAGCATTGTGGAGGTTC
Organism: Eonycteris spelaea; assembly: GCA_003508835.1. Taxonomy (NCBI): domain Eukaryota; kingdom Metazoa; phylum Chordata; class Mammalia; order Chiroptera; family Pteropodidae; genus Eonycteris; species Eonycteris spelaea. The sequence continues at coordinate 10,486,396 of PUFA01000037.1, forward strand.
CTCAAAAAATTAAAAATAGAACTACCATATGACCCAGCGATCCCACTTCTGGATATTTATCCAAAGAAAACAAAAACACTAATTCAAAAAGGTATATGCACCCCTATGTTCGTTGCACCATTATTTACAATAGCCAAGATATGGAAGCAACCTAATGTCCATCAATAGATGAATAGATAAAGAAAATGTGGTGTGTGTGTGTGTGTGTATATATATATTTGTATATTAAGTTTATATATAAATGGATTCCATTACATATATAAGGATATGTTTATTCAGCGACGAAAAAGAATGAAATCTTGCCATTTGCGACATGGATGGACCTACAAGGTATTATGCTAAGTGACATAAGTCAGACAGAGAAAGATGAATCGCGTATGAGTTCACTTATTTGTGGAATCTTTTAAAAAATGAATAAATGCATAAACAACAACAACAACAAAGAAATAGACCCCCAGATACAGAAAACAAGCTGATGACTGTCAAAGGGGAGGGAGTAGAGGAATGACAACGAAAAAAAGGAATCTTCAGCCAGATAGAGCATCAAATCGAACTATAACATGGCACGTGGTAAGCCGTGATACCGAGCGGGAGTCCTGGACAAGGCAGCTGTACGCTGACAAAGTCCCCCCGGCCAGGCTGATCTCCCACCCCCACCACTACCCCACCCACCACCCACCCCCACCATCAAAACCGAGGGCGGAGCTGTGTCTGGAGTCAGATGCCCATAAACCAGCTCACGGAGACTGATCTCTAACACCAGAATGCCAGTTTATCAATTTAGAGTGAGAACTGCCCCCTCTAAGGAAACTCGGGCCTCTAGTAAGAGCCCATTTTCTCTCTAGGTCAGCCACACAGGAAATCAAAGTACTCGGAGAGAGTTCCTCAGTGAGGAAGAAATCAGGGCCAGAGCATTGGCCAGAGAACACAAACGTTTGATGGCGTCCAGCTCTGAGAGACGGAGGCGTCGGCCCCACAACAAGGACGTTCTGCCACTGGACGTGACAAAGCAAATCGCTGGGACACGGTGTCCCTCCCCAGTCGCCGCATGAATGGGATCGTCTCATTGCCTTTTGGATGGTTCCCCATCTAGCTCTGACCAAAACACCTCCCCTTCCAGCTGGCAGAACCTTTCCATGAGTATGACGGAAGCCTCCAGGGAAGCGATCACCAGTCAGCTGCTGGCCCAGACCCACGTCTCTGAGCCATCGTGCACAGACATCACCATCGGCTCCCAGTAATGGGCTGTATTTTCCCTATTTCCAAATTTTTGGAGGCACCCCAGGGCAGTTCAATGTGTACTTCCAATTAACAGGAAATGGCAATTGCCATTAGTTGAATGATCGATTAGAAGTTTACGACGAGCTTGTACATCCAAATCGCAGCTCCTCCTCTCAAGCACCCTTGGCGGTTCTTTGGGTAAATACTGTGATTCTCATTTTACAGGTAAGGACACTGAGATGCAGAGATGCTGAGTGGTTTTTCCAAGGTCACAGAATTAGCAAATACGGGATTAAGACTAACATTCCAATCTCTGGACCCCAACTGAGTCTCTCGAGGACGCACCTGCCCTCAACAGTGAACATAAAGGAACTCTGTGTAACTGACTGCATTATTCACACACGACAAAAATGTATGGAGTGTCTGTCAGTGATGAGCTGCGCACTCTTCCAGGCACCGGGGACACCCTGATGCCCAGCGTCAATAAAGCTCCTCCTTCCACGGAACATGTGTTCGGTGGTAAGAGACAAACAAGGAAATGTTCAGACGATGACGAGCTCTGCGCGGAGGATAAAACGGGGTGATGTAAAGTGCTGGGTGGCTGTTTCTGTTTGGGTCTCTTAGAAAAAGACACTTAAGTCGAGATGGCAGTGACGAGATGGCAGTGACGAGAAGTTACACAATGATGAAGGGGAAGAGCATTCCCACCGGAAGGGACAGCTACTAAAACACCCTAAGGTGGGACCACGCTTGCTGTGTCTGCAGGAGAAGCCAGTGCGGTGGAGGGCAGAGGGCAGAGGGCAGAGGGCAGAGGGCAGCTGCTATGAGACGAGTAGGGGGAGGTGAGCAGGAGCCAAACCTCATGGTGTTTTGTCACAGAGGATCAGTCGGTTTTACTCAAAGTATAATGGAAAGCCCCCTCTCTGCTACGGAAATGTGCTGGTTTTCAACAAAGTCACGCCATTCTATGGCAGGTTTTAGAGCCCAGAATCCCGAAGTTCCAATCAATCAGACCACCCACAATTCCTAATACACAGTGATTCGAGTGGGTTATGAATACACAATGATTCCATAATCTGGTGAGAGATATTTGAAAAACTCCGAACACAATTCATCCTGTGGGAGGGAGAAAGACTTGTCCCATCTTAAAACCCCATATTCCTAGGTGGTAAGTTCACAGCCTCAACGTTCCGGGCAAATCAAGCTCCCGGAAGCCCAGCCAGGCTCCCCGGAGACACTGGCTGACTCTCAGCAGGGCTCAGCTCACAAACGCTGGGAGGAGCGGCCAGACGGCGCTCCACGCCCTGACAGCCCCGTCCCCCGCGGCCCACCCTGCTCTCCCACAGCTCACTGCTCAGATGGCAGCCTGACAGCTGCTTTCTGCGGAACTCAAAGGAAAACACCACCACCCTCCTCTGGCAGAGGGATGTTCAGAAACATCGCAAGGTGGGGAGCAGGGAAGGAGACTCGGGAAAGGGAGGAGGGGTGGGTATATGCCTTCTAAATAGAGATTCGTGCAAATAATAATAATAATAATAATAATAATAATAATAATAATAATAATACAGCCTTCTACGCCTGCTCTTAAACATTGAAGACACTGGGAATGAAAAAGGGCAATGAGCCGCAAAGCCTTTGACCTAGGAAATCGCCCCCAAGAAATTATCAGGGATGAATTTAAAAAGGCTCATGCAAATATGTTCACGGAAACATTAGTCATGGCAGAGCAACATTTTAAATAATGATCAGCAACAGAGAATTAGTTGACTAAATAACAGGAAAGATGGAGGAAGACACACCACAAAACTAGTGAAATCATACTCTAAAAGAATAGGATCTGGAAGGATATTTCATCACATAAGGAAAAATCCGGAATATACTAAGCTTAAAGAGTCGGTAATAAAGAAAACAGGGCAATGAGGAAATCCTTGTAAATAATCTGGACGAGGAACAAAAGGTAAGTGGGAAGGCGGCGGGCGCCTGGGGAGACTTCCAGAGTTTTATTTTCCACTCTCTGCACTGCTAGTGCGCTCACTGGTGAGCATGTGACCGTTGTTAAAAACTCATTTGGGTAACAGTTGGGCATCAGGAGGATGCAGAGAAAAATTATCAGAAAAGTGAGCACGGTCCTTTTGGGCAAAGACAAGAGGACCCGCACCTCTGAGAAAACAATTACTGAGCGTCCAGCCTGCGGGGTGCAGCAGGCTTCCGATTTCCTACTTAACTCCCCGGGAGTCCTCATTTACAATTCTTAGATTCTCAGGCCATTCAACAACAAGCTGCTGCTCTCTAAAAATCAACACTGAACTTGTAAGACTTGATTATAGTCCGCCTCCTGGTCCTTATTCCTTACCATCCCCTATGCCCCTCTCTCTCTCTCTCTCTCTCTCTCTCTCTCTCTCTCTCTCTCTCTCTCTCTCTGTCTCTCACTCACACACACACTCACTCTCTCTCTCTCTCTTTCTCTCTCTCTCTCTGTCTCTCACTCAAACACACTCTCTCTCTCTCTCTCTCTCTGTCTCTGTCTCTCTCTCTCTGTCTCTCTCTCTCTCTCTGTCTCTCTCCCCCTCCCTTGCCCCCCTCCACCACTCCCTGAGGCAGAGATATCAATGGTTTTCATTTTATGCATTTCATGCAAGAAGCCTGCACAGGTCCTGACTGGTGACAGTCACTGAGACAGTGTCATGCACACAGTGATGCACCAGGGCCAAATGAGAGGGAGTGAAGGCAACAGAGAGAACCAGGGCCTGGAAATCAACACCCTCGGCTCCCACCTAAGCTCGGCCACCAACCAGCTACTACCTGGGAAAGGACACTGAGCTTCTCTGAGCCTCCATGTCCTAGTCTATACAAAGAGGGTGCTAGACAACCTGTGTGTGAGGCTTAGATCGGCTTTAAAATTCTGGAGTTCAAAGTCTCCCCGATGTCTCACCTCCAAAGAAATACCTGGGCCACGGGAGAAGCTGGCCCAGTGTTCCTGGCGCTCAGAGGACCCTCCCACACTATCTCCGTCTTACAACTCTCACCGCATGAGGCTGGACCCTGTGAAACAACTAGGTGCCTCCTCCATGGGCCTGTCGTGGATGCCTCGCACCAGCTTTACTTGATCCTGCAAAAGCACCACTTAACATTTGCTACACACTCGATTCTGAGTTCTCGTACAAGAGGACGAACCATCCCACTTCACCCCGGACTGCGGAGTTTCCCACGATAAGACCGGCAGCGCCAAACCCAGGACAGTCCCCAGCAAACCGGATCGGCTGGTCACTCTACCTCTCAATATATCTCTGTTTGGTTCGCTTCTCCCAAAACACTCTACATCAAACCAAAACACAACACAACCCGTGCATACATTGCTGCTCATATCAACACATCATAGACCATCAACAACGGATTCCTTGGGGTGCCTCAAGGACACTTCTGTCCTCGGGTAAGAGTGCCTTCCGTCACCTCCTCCCCTTAGATGGTGCTCTTAGATTGGCAGGGGTTTTTTTTGTAACCGATGCATACACCCACACACACACACACACCACACACACACACACACACACACGTACACACACACACACACACAGGAATTTTTGTAAGTATTCAACAACAACCACATGAATAAGAAAACCCTCTTTCAGCATTGAACCATCACCATACATGATTTCTCTGTATTGTTAATGCCCTAGAGAAAACAGCAACTAAAGAACAAAGAAACATATGGCTGACAACACAAGAGTCAACAAAAGAATCCATTTGTTCACTCGTTGAACAGAGCACTCACTCTGTGCCAGGCAAACGATGATGAAAGAGAGACAGTCACACGGAGGTCACAATCTTTACGTCTGCCAGTCAATTAATGGATATTAATCAAAGCATTTAACAAAGAATTTCCCAAACCGGCTCCATGCTGGTGACCTATCATAGAAATTAAAACATTAACTATGTCACCCTTAAGATCACAGAAATATAAGAAGTGGAGATGTGGGCAGACACAGAAAGATCCCAGGAAAATAAGTGTCAACAGACTATCCATCTGCTTGTCCGTTCTAAAACATAGCATAGTCATAGACTATGTGTCATTTTTTTGCAACCTTTCAGAGCACCTGACATCATTTAGGAAAACTGACCTGGGAATTTTTGAAAAGAGAAGTCAAAGAGCAAAAAAGGAGGATGCCCAAACTGTACCCAGTCGCCCCAGTCAGCAACACCAGAATTCAGAAGCACTGGACTTAACTGAAAAGTCCGCACCCATTATCAAGGGCAGAGAAACTGAGTATCCTGGACTCATCTTCAGGAGTCCTCCTCATGTGCAGGAGGAGAGGGTGACACAGGCAACGGCTAGTTTAATCTCAGGAACCAGCACTTGCATTCACGCAGTGCAGAGGCTCATGAGAAGTTGACGAGGTCGCTCTCGATCATCAGCTGGTCACAGGAGTGTCGAGAAGACACCTAGTTATGAGATGTCTGAGCAGAGAGGCTAAGGAAGTGTGGATCAGAAGGCTGATGGTGTCTCACCCAACAGGGACCGGAGGATCCCAGCCTTCACCTCCGACTCCGCCCTCTCCCTCACGCCCTCAGCCACCCATTCAGAAAAATCAGTCAACTCCGCCTCTCCACGTCCCAGATTTGCCTTTTTTGTCCATTAACGTAAATCTTGAAATACTAATTACCCCGGTTCAGACCTCCATTAATTACCCTGTCTGTCTTTTCTTACGTCGATCTAGCTTTACACACACCACACACACAACACCACACACACACACAGTGTGTGTGTGTGTACACGTGCGTGCGCGCGCTCTCTCTCTCTCTCTCTCTCTTTCCAGGAGCTTCTAACCACGTTGAGCTTCTTTCATTTCCCCCAAATACGCCCTTAGGTCTCTAATCTCTCATCTTTTTCACCTAGGCTGGTCCCTCTGCTTGGAGCACCCTTCCCCCAACCCTCATTCCCTCTTCCACCTAGCATCTTTTCATTCTAATCAACCTTCGGGCCCCTTCTTAGACATTACTTCCCCGAGAACCTTTCCACACTCCCCTAGACTGAGCTAGGTCCTCCTCCTCTACACGCCCACAGCACCCTGGACTCCACCATCACAGGACCTGTCACCCTGCACTGTAACAGGTTTTGTATTTTGGTTTTTTTCCCCCAAGCAACTCTTTAGACCATTGCATTCTGCAAGGACAGAAGCTGGACTTGCCTTGTTCAATCTGTACATCCTGGTCACCTAAACCAAATCGGTTCATTCCAGTCAATCATTTCCTTTGCGAATGAGAGGAGCGCAGTTCCTCACACGAGGCCACACACCTCCCACCCAGGTTCCCTGACCCAAGGAAGGCTGTGACCTCCTTTCAGTTTGTCTCCTAACCTAGATCTGTCTGACAGATGCACGGATAGGCACCACCTAGAGAGAAGTCGGTGTCACATGAATGAGCCAACCTCCGTCTGTCGGCCCCTAAGTGCATTTCTTCACACCGGGCTGACATCCACTGAATCAAAAGCCAAACTCAATTTTTCATGCATTCAATTGTTTTAAATTGAGCCCAAATTAGCAGACCTTGTGCCCCCTAAGCCTCCCCCTTTGCCTGCCCTGTGAAACTCGCCTGTCATCTGCTAGGCATAGACAAGGCAACCCTCAGGGCTATAAAGACCCAAGTACCACTGCCCTTCAGAGCTCTCTGACCCAGAGACTCCTCAAGTGACATCTCCTAGGCACCTCACTTCTCTCTGATCCCACTCTCCCCTAAGAGTGCCCTTGGCCTCCTTCCCTTCTGAGTGGAGGCCCCCACGAGGTAGCCCCTAGAGGACTCACACTGCGGGCTTCCCCCCGAAAGCAAACCCATCTAATCAGCACCCAACAAAGCTTGCATGTGTCACTGCCACCTCGTGCCCATGTCTTTTGCCTTGATCAGCCTTGGAATCCCTCCAATCCCCGACAGGCAGAAGTCTGGGGAATTCTGCGTATTTATAATTTTTACATAGTCCCAGCTTGATAACTTTTCATCCGTCTTGTAACTCTAGCAGTAAATGTATCATGTGTCCTCGTATTACTGCTAAAACCTCATCTCCTCCTGCAGAGTGCCATTCCAACGATGCAGGGTGGCTTTCCAGCGCTCACGACCTGGGTTATCAAACCTCACTGGACTTTCAAGTCTAGCCCCTATTCTCCTGTCGTGGTGGGTTTGGGCACTGGCTTTATCAGCTCACTCCATGCTCCTGGCAAAGAGTCCTGGAACTATAACCATATCCAGGGATAATGCAAGAAGAGGGACTTCAACTGAATGCTCTATGAAAGTTCTGGTTTCCACCCCTAAGACTGCATGGTTCATAAAGTCTGCAACAGATCTTACACTAACGTGGCTGGAGGCAGAATCGAGGATAATAAGTACAACAGCAAATGGCATTTATGGTCTTGTCTGTAGATCTACAGAAAAGGAAAGAGATATGTTAGCATAATCAGATCCTTCCTGTGCCTTGATTTTTTAAAAGTCATTTGCTACGATACTGAGTAAGCCTGAGGTCCTATTAAGAAATGCTGGGAGGAAATAATTCATCATACATGCTTCTGAAGGCCAACTCATTTCTTAGAGAAGGTACAGCTGTCCAAAAATATCCTAAAATGAAGTCTCATTTCACACAAATCAAATAGCACAGTGGATCAGAAACGTTAACCTACCTTAACTAATTTTCCCCTTGTGAACATTAGCCCAAGTTTAGGCTTTAACCACAAGCGACTCTGGGCTAGGAAGAATGACTGAGAATCTGAAGATAATGGCACAGGAAATGAGATGATTAGAGAGGCAAGTATAACTTCAAAGGCTAGAAGTGATCATGGTCTCAGATTACTTATTTTAGGGACTTGTTGATTTGAGTGATTCTATCTGCCTGTCCCCAGGCTGCATAATAACTTTTGCAGAATAAGATACTCTCTCCTTTGTATCTTGCTCTGGCTTCATAGGCATCCACGTCTGACAAATCTGTACAATACTGTTTGCCGCTGAGGGAAAATCCTCAGGTGCTGTCTATGGTGTCCACCCAAAGAAAATGACCCCAGCCATTCTTGACAATGAACACGTAATGCAAATGCCAGAAAAAGAAATAGAAAAAGAAACGGAAGCAGTATTTAAGGCAATAATGATAAGGATTTCCCCTAAATTCATGTCAGAAACAAAACCAAAGATCCGGGAAGCTCAGAGAACACCAATCAGAATAAATGCCCCCAAAAGTACACCTAGGCATATCATATTTAAAACGCAGAAAATCAATCCAATAGGCGTTTCTTAAAGAAATGGAACAAAAAAAAAAATCGTCAGATTTGTATGGAAGCACAAAAAACTCCAAACCGCCAAAGCCATCTTGAGAAAAAAGAACGAGACTGGAGGCATCACTTTTCCCAACTTCAAATTATACTACAAAGTGACAGTAATCAAAACGGCCTGGTATTGGCAGCAAAACAGACACATGGACCAGTGTAACAGAGTCAAGAGTCCAGAAGTAAACCCATATTTATATGGGCAAATAATTTTCGACAAAAAACCCAAAACATATAGGGAGAAAGGAAAGCCTCTTCAATAAATGGCGCTGGGAAAACTGGAAAGCCACCTGCAAAAGAATGAAACTAGACTGTTGTCTATCACCACACACCAAAATTAACTCAAAATGGATTAGGACCTGAATATAAGACCTGAAACAATAAAATGCAAAGAAAACATAGGAACTAAACTCAAGGACCTTGGATTTAAAGAGGATTTTATGAATTTGACCTCAAAAGCAAGAGAAGTAAAAGCAAAAATAAATGAATGTGACTACATCAAGCTAAAAAGCTTCTGCTCAGCATAAGAAACCATCAACAAGGTAAAAGACAACAATCTGAATGGGAAAATTGATTTGCAAGCAACGCCTCTAACAAGGGCCTAATATCCAAAATATACAAAGAACTCATTCGACTCAACAACAACAAAAACAATCCAATCAAAAAATGAGCAGAGGACCTGAACAGACATTTCTCCCTAGAGGACATACAAATGGCCTACAAACATATGAAAAGATGCTCAGCATCGCTAGTTATTAGGGAAATGCAAATCAAAACCACAATGATACCATCTCACACCTGTAAGAATAGCTATAATCAACAGGACAAGTAATAACAAATGTTGGAGAGGATGCAGAGAAAAGGAACCCTCATATACTGCTGGTGGGACTGCAAATTGTACAGCCACAATGGAAAACAGTATGGAGGTTCCTCAAAAAGCTAAGAATTGATCTACCATATGATCCAGCAATCCCTCTACTGGGTATCTACCCCAAAGACTTGAAAACTCATATTCGAAAAGATATTTGCACACCATGTTCATAGCAGCATTATTCACGGTGGCCAGGACATGGAAGCAACCAAAGTGTCCTACGATAGATGATTGGCTAAAGAACCATGGGACATATATACAATGGAATATTGCTCAGCCATAAGAAATACTGCCATTTGCAACAATATGGATGGACCTTGAAATAATCATACTAAGCGAAATAAGCCAGATTATTATTAAAAGTTAAAATCACATATATCACTTATACATGGATATAAACCTAAAAGCAACAAATGAACAGGACAATCAAACGGAGACTCAGGGACATGGACAATGGACTAGTGGTTACCAGAAGGCAGGGGAGTAGGGGGAGGGGGAGGTACATGGGGAAAAAATTTAAATCATTGCTTCAATTTAATTAATTAATTAATTAATTTTAAAAGGCAGCAGAAAATCAAAGATAAAGAAAAAAATACTGAATAAGAAGCCAGGGGTGGAGGGAAGTGAAGGGAAGAGCTAACCTACAGAGGAACAAAGATAAGAATGACATGTAGCTTCTCCTCAGAAAGCATGCAAGCAAAAAGAAAATAAGGTGAAATATTCATAGTGTTTTTAAAAAAAAGCTAGAATTCTATATCTTATGAAATTATCCTTCAAAAGTGAATGAGAAATAGACTTTCTCAGGCAAAAATGATGGAATTTCTTTCCAGTAGACTTGCCTGAAAATAAATGTTTCTAAAAAGTTCTTCAGAGAAAAGGAAAATAATACAAGTCAAAAACTGGGATCAATAATTTTAAAAAAGGAAGAGCACCAGAGAAGGAATGAGTACAGGGAAAATGAAAATTTCTTACTCTTTTTAATGATCTAATAGAAACAGTCTGTTCAAAATAAAAGCAGCAATGCACTGATGATGATGGTTATACATAAGTGAAATAAACAATAACAATCATACAAGTGACAGCAGGGAGGAATTAGGAACATATTATCACTACCAGGAAGTGGTGTATGTTATCTGGAAGTGGACTCGGATTAGTTGCAAAGGTGTATTACAAACCCTAGGGCAACTACTAAAAAAAGAGATGGCAAATAAGCATATGAAAAGATGCTCCACCTCATTTGTCGCTAGGGAACAGCAAACTGAAACAAGGAGGTACCACTACATACCTATTGGAATGGCAAAAATCCCAAACACTCACAACACCACATGCCAGCAAGGATGTGGAGCAAAAGGAACCCTCGTTCGTTGCTAGTGGAAATGCAAAATGATGGAGCCACTTTGGAAAAACAGTCTGGCAGTTTCTTATAAAAATAAATATACTCTTAACATATAATCCAGAAACTGCAATCCTTGGTATTTACTCAAAGGATCTGAAAACTTATGTCCACTTGAAAACCTGCACGGAGATGCTCGTAGCATCTTTATTCATAATTGCAAAACTTAGAATCAACTAAGATGTTCTTCCATGGGTGACTGGATCAATAAACCATGGTGATCCAGACCATGGAATACTGTTCAGCGCTGAACAGAAATGCGCTATCAAGCCATTAAGAGACATGAGAAACTTTAAATGCATATTGCTAAGTAAAACGAGTCAGTCTGGAAAAAAAAAAAAAAGCCTCATATTGTAAGGTTCCAAATCTATGACACTCCAGAAAACGTAAAGCTATAGATATGGTAAAAAGGTCAGTGATTGACACGGGCTAGGAAGAAGGGATGAAGAGACAAAGCACAGAGGATTTTTAAGGCTATGAAACTATTCTACACATTATAATGGCAGATAAATGTCGTTCTACATCTGTCCAAACCCATAGACTAAGTAAATCATAATGGAAACTGCGGACTTAGGTGACGACGATGTGTCCGTGTACCAGATACAGGTGTAACAGATGTACCACCCGGTGGGGATGCTGAAAGTGGGAGAAGCTGTGTGTGTTGGGGGGACGAAGTCAGGGGGTGTATGGGAATTCTCTGTATCTGCCTCTCAATATTGCTGTAAACCCAGAACTGCTCTAAAAATAGTCTTGTTTAGAAAAAGGAAATCACAGACATCTTCGTGCTGGTGGTGGGGGAGGTGATGGAATTACAGGTACAAACGTGGACTTCTAGGGTCCTAGTGAGTTCTTAATCCGAATGGTACGTACGTAAGTGGTCGTAGGTACGTGAGTGGGTACTCGTTGGCCTTTCCGAGCCACTGGGTTTAGTGTCCTAGCACTGACTTTAGAGATAGAATAGGAATGCGAGATACCAGCTTTTCCTTACTGTTTAAGCTCATTTAGAGTTCTGAGTTTTCCATTATTCACAGCGAAAATAACCCCAACTGATACAGCCTCTTAATTTGGATGCGGTACAAATGGTATTCGATTTAGCATGCACCATCATTCAACCCTATTCTGTTTTGCCTAATCACATCATTAAAACCTTTAAAAATGAGTTACCCCAACTATGGAAAAGATTTGTTCAGAAAGAAGAGACTGGCATTAAAACAGCTCAGCATTTTTCCAATCCAAAAAGGCATCTTCCTTGAAAACATTCTGATTAAGCGCGTGTGTGACACCAAGGACAATTGATATATGTTTTTTAAATCTATAAATCAGCAAACAGATAAGGAGCCCAGTGGGCAGGGAGAGGCTCAATCTGGCCGGAAGATCACATATTTCCCATTGGGACGACAGGCCGGAGGTCAGACCACAGGGCTGAATTCAGTTACCACAGGGAGTTCTTGAAAGAGCAAACAAGGAAATGACAAGATTTAGTTCAGAAAGGGGTGTGGCCACAGTTTCTCCAGGCTGGGTCCCTCCAGGGACTGTGTCCTGCTGAGGATATGGCTTCCACCCTACCCACTGGCAGACGTAAAGAAACAGGTGGACAAGAAAAAGGGGGCCAAGGGGGGACCTGCACACGCACAGGCCATTGTCTGTCGACCAGACGCTTTAGGAAGTAAGCCCTCCACCCGCATCGTTTCAATTAATCCTCAAAACAACCCCCACATTCTGCTCTCGGGACTGACGGAGAGGGACAGAGGTTGCCGTGAGCGGTGGGTGGAGCTGGGACTCAAGCCTGTGTCTGTCTGATGGTAACGCTCCTGTGCTTATATCCTCCTTACATCAACACAAGAACAGCAGGAACGCTGCGGGAAAACGCAGGCCGGGAGCCTGACCACTCCGCAGGGACTCAGGGGCTGCCCTGGGCATCTCTTGCCCGCCCCTGTCAGGAGCAGTGCTGGCCACAGCAGGAAGCGGCAGATCCAGCTACAAAGTAGCCGGATTCCATTATGACAAGGGATTGCTACCCCCTGCTTGGTTCCCAGACCACACAGCCTGGCCCTCACCTCCACCAGCCAGCTCACACACGGGAAGGAGAAGGTTTGCTCCAGGGGACTGCACCCCGCCTGCCCCCAGCCCAGCTTCACTCGGAAGATAACTCCGGAAGCTCGTTCCTCTGAGAGCGGAGTCCCCACAGTTACCTAAGGTCCAGCAGGAGACGGCCCCCAGGAGCGGGGCACTGCTGTAGATGGCGTGCATGTACATGAGGTGGACCATCAGCTCCGCCAAGCACCAGCCGCAGAAGAGGCGGCCCAGCCCCCGGGCGAGGACGGGAAGGCTGGACTTCAGCGGGCCGTGCTCCTCCCGCTGCTCCATCTACAGGGGAACAAAAGCGGTCACTGGGGTGCTCCACACTTAAAGCTTTCAGACAGTCCCCAGGACGATGGCTGTGATAAACTCCTCTTGAACATGACTGCTGTATCTACCAAAATAGGGCTGGTGGAACCTGCCTTGGGAACACTCCACGTTCTTGGGTGGAAAAGTCACGTCTGAGCCTGAAGACTCTGTCCCAGGGTAAGAATGGGGTGGGGTCCTGCACCCAGCAACAACCCTGCAGAAACCCAGGGAAGCAGCGCCTCCCGCACACTCCCCCGCGACTCTGGGGTCTCTCTGGGTTCAGTCTCAGCCTGCCTGTCTTCGGCCATCGCCTGCTCATGTCTAAGGCTGCTGAAAATAGGGCCGGGTCAAAAGGGGCACGTGGCTGGCAACGGAAAGGGAGAATGAGAGACGGAGCCTCAGAACAAGGGGAAAATTCGGTGTGGGTGTGTCATCTCCGTTTAAACCGTCTTTGAAACAAGGCAGAGGAAACACAAACAGGGGCTGTATGTGGCACAAGGCTCTTCCTTAGCAGGTGGTAGGCACAGGGAACCAGTTAAGAACACCGACTTCAGAGCCAGACAAAATCGGAATCAGATTCTAGCATGAACCATATGGCTGTGTGAGCCCGAGCAAGTGACTTCCCCTCTCTGAGGCTTGGTTTCCTCATACTCAATGGGAAAAAAACCGTTGTGATGGTTAAATCTAATAAAGTAAATGATGCGCTAAGAACGGCTCCCGGCACGTAAAAAGCACTAGTTAACGGGCGGTTAGCATCTGACGGTTACGTGCCTCCTGCTGCACCTTCTCCTTCTTCCTCCTGCCATCCCGGATGACCAGCCACAGGGCAGAATTAGAAGACGGTTCAGAGCCAGACGCCACAGGTGACAGAGGGAGGTTTTGATTATTCATAGATACAGACAAACCACTGCAGGTATATTTAATACATGTGAACGACACAGACCAAAATAAAATTAAAAGTTCTGCCCAAGCAGCCTGGTTCTGTGGTCTCACCTCACTGCCTGCTGTTAAGGGATGTGCCAGAGTTTAAAACACACAGGTTCTGAAATGCATAAGCGTACTATAAAACTTGAATTCGATTTCAGCCTTACCCCACCAGACGAACAGAAAAACAAGAGGGGGCGTGGAGGTTTGCTGGATCCTCCATGGGCGGGACTAGATTGAAGGGCGCCCCGAACTGCAGAGGTGACGTGGTTGGCTCTGCAGACGCTAGCCGGCAGGGGCAATGGACCTGATTCAGCATCCGACAACGAGGGCCCAACCCAGGACGTGAAGGAGAACGGCCCGTTCCTGGGGGCAGGGACCCTGCGGGTGCTTTGGCCTCCACTCTCCCCTCACATCAAAGGGCGGTGGTCCCACCACAGTCGGGAGTGGCAGGCACGGCCCTTGGAGGCGACAAGCGATCTGCATGCCAAGGGGTGGATTTTTATTCCGTTTTTACCATACATTCCACCACTTTCTCCACTGTCCTCTTACGGCAAAAAAAGCCAGACTAAGAAATTCCGTCTGGCTCCACAGCATTATGATAATCTGCACAAACGGAGTCCCCCCTTTTGCCATCCGCTCGTTCAGGCACACCAAGGACAGCTCCTTGGGTTAATTTTTTTTTTTTTTAACATAAATTGATCAAACTAATGGGACTTTCCTTTTTCCGTTGGTTTTCGAAAGTTCCCCTGAGGAAAATACGCGCCCAGCCACTCCAATCTGCATCATTACAGCACCAGAAACTGCTTGGAAGGGTTCGCCAGGTCAGCTAGGGGTAAGTGCTGGCTGGGAAGGACATCCCAGCGACTGGGCCCGTCAGGGATTTGCAGACTGTACGGACCACAGCTGAGTGCAACTATGGCGCACTACACGACCCAAGGGCACAAACTGAGGGGAGCGTTCCTCTGAATCCTTCCCGCAACCATGCATGCTCTCTCTCTCCCCCAGACCCTAAAAGTCTACATCGACAAGCCAGCGGACGGCGAAATCTTCAGTGCGGAGAAACCTACGTGCCCAATCATTCGTGTCCGTGTCATTTTATTGTGAGAAAAAAGGAAAGAACCAAATGTCCAGCAGTGGGGGGACTGGGAAAATGCACGCGTGCACCTCAATATTAGGGAGCCATGAAGACTATTTTTGTTCAACGCGCATAACTAATGAAAAGCTAGAAGGATGTTCACCACGCTGGCAACAGTGACTGTAACCTTTGGATGGTAAGAGTTTTAGCTTGTTTTTAACAATTGATTATTTTTGCGATCAGGGAAAAAAGGGGTGACTTTACGATGTTGTGCAGACTGTGGTCCACTCTGCCAGTGAGGTGAGGCCATCTATTTCTCCTCCCTCCTATCTTCAGGGTCAGCCCAGGGAAGCTCGGCATCTGCTAGGAGCCAGGAGCCCGCCTCTTACGCTCCCCGCCCCCAGACTCCCTCTTACCTTCCCACCTCACTCACAGATTTTCTTAGCTATATACCAAGTTCCTCCATGTTAATTCTCCACCCTTTTCCAGCTCCCTAAAGCAAATTCATTTTGACCTAATGACCATCAGCAAATGAGGAAACAATTAGTGTCCATGGGTCCATGGAGGCTGGAAGAGTTCACAGCACTCGGCAGCGAGGCCAAGGCGCAAGGAGGCCAAAACCATTCCAGACAGACAGAGAGACAGACCAGCCAGTGTTGGTGCCAGACTCTGGGGGGGGGGAGCAAGTCCTCTGGAAGAATGTGACACTGGCTTCAAAAACAGTGTTGACAGAAGACAATCTTCACACCACCGAATGTCTCCAGTTCCAAATAAGCAACTCTGCATGTGGCCTGCATGTGGCCTGCAGGCTCCTGAGCATAAGCCAACCACAAGGCCAGGTCCCCTGAAGACCAGGCTGTACCTGAGGCCTCGAGGTCACTGCATGTGCAAACCCACCCAGACAGCAGAGAAGCGGCTGGATGGGAAGTCCGCCTCCCGTGCTGGCAATCAGGAAAATACGTGGTCCAGTCACCTCCCGGCTCCAGGCAGTCACAGTCCAAGGTCAGCTCAGAAGCCCTCCTTTCCCTCCCCAAGTCGGTGTGAGGTCTAAAATGACACAAATATCTGTAATTAAGGGAAATGCGAGGTGCGTTTTGTGACTGGCTGGCTTCCCAATAATGACGTCCCTCCTCAGGGCAGAACTTCCCTGCCAGGCTGAAAAAGGCACCGATACGTGTTACCACTGGCCCAGGGGGTGGCCTTTCCTCCGCAATGCTCCCTTTCTGACGCTGGGTGTCTTCTCATTCGGGGTAACAGACATGTCTGTTCCTTAATTGCCCAAGTACACAGAGGAGAACAATCCAATTTTTCATGCTATTTGCTTTTACTTAAAAAAGTGGTTATTGGTTTTTCTTTAGAGTCAACTCATTATTGTGATCTATTATATCTTCAGTCAGTTAACTCCCTTTTATTTACACCATTTGGCATTTGTCCCTTGTCATTCCAGCAGGAAGAAAAGACATGCCATCCACAGCCCACCTAACAAGCAGGACTGCTCTCCTGTCTGCGTGCTGGGAGGTTCCTTCGAGATATTCCTAACCTAGGGGCATGCCAGCCCTGACGTCACTGGAATCTGCCATCAATGGGCTTTTTCAGTCAAGGCACACTAAAAAAAAATAATTAACCCATCTGCGAAGTGCATTTTAAAACATATTATATTTTAAAGCCTCATTTCATGCAAATCGTGTCAAAAGGAATAGCAGAGCCTTTTAAAGACACTCCGATGATTAAAGATGACAGTTCTCAAAGTGCAAAGGCTCTTCGCCTTCACACACTAATAATACGTGTGTTTGAGAACAGCAAAGGAAAGCCTTCCCCAGAGCCAACTAACTGTTTCGACTGCGTCACCTCCGCTCCCACCTCTGCCTTTGGGTCAAGGACGTCAGCGTCAGCGGCTTATGCCATTGTGGTGGGGGAGGCCGTGGTCACAGACCCTCGCTGCGGGTCCGGGCATCCAGACCAAGGCCGGAGGTCTCCAGCGGTCTCTGCGCGAGCCGCCGGCGGGGCCTGCCGTTGGCGTCGCTGCCGCAGGGCTGGGGCCCGGTCTGGCCAGGTCGGGCCCCCAGTCCCACCCGTCCCCCGGGCCGCACTGCGTCTTCTCTGTGACTCCGCGCACGAGCTCGCCCTGTCACCCCCTGCACCCCGACCTGCGTTCCGACCTGCGTTCCGACGGCCTCTCCGTGCCCCGCGGGGCCATCTGTGCAGGGGTGGTCACCGCAGCACCGCTCTCCGGGGTGGCTGTGAGGACGACGTGAGTTGGAACAGGTAACACCTGGCTCCGAGCAAATGCTCAGTCAGGATTATTTGTTACAATTCCGGGTGCTCTCGGGAACCAGAGCGCCCTGACCCTGAGTGAGGAGTCTCGGTCACTGCCGACCTGCCAGGCTCTCGCCGGCACTTGCCACTCGAGGGCCCGGTTCCCCCTCTACCTGCAGCAACCGGCTGGGCCTCTCGTCAGAAGACGCGGTGCCCGCACGTCGGCCTCTTCTGAGACCCAGGATGGCCATTACCCAGAGTCCCCTGCTCCTGCGCCCACCTACCAGACGGGACACTCAGGTCTCGATTCTAGCCTACACTCACCCCAGAACTGTCACACGCTTTTGGCTAAAGACGACAACAGTAACAGTAACAGCTAACGCTCTGTACTGTTATGTGTCAAGCCACGTCACCTGTACAAAAATCACGCAAATTTTCTAACAGCCCTGGGAGAAGTATTATTATCCTTCCCATCGCACTGATAAGAACAGTGACTCCCCAACGGGGTAACTCAGCAAACGCTCTCCAGCCAAAGCGGAGCAGGACTCAAACCCGTGACAGGAGGGTTGGGACCCTGAGTCCTGCTTTTAACCACGTCCAAGGTCCCTGTTTGAGCCCCGCTCTTCTCCTTGGCGTGGGAGCACAAGCACCCCACGAGGAAAAGTCCCTGGTCCCACCGCCCCGGCTCGCCGGCCTCCCCGCGCCAGCCCCGCACTGCGCAGGTCCACCTTCAGGATGCGGTGGCCGAGTCTCCAAGCCAGGCAAGTAGCAGCACGTCCTGCCTCTCCCTGGGCCCCCCGGCTCCAGCCTCACCGCAGCTCAGCATGTGAGTTACACAGAACCACGGGAGGAAAAAAATACGGGGCCCACGTTCCTGAAACTCCAACCGCCACCAGAAATGGTCCTCGGACTAAAGCCCTGAGGCCTTTTAACAGGCAAAACGCTAACCTGTTCACGATGGATGCGCCTCACTTTACAGAGGACACCTCTTCTTTACTTCCCTCGTCTTGTGTGAACTGTACATTTACATGCTAAAAAAAAAGCATGGGTGAAAGATACAGTCTCCCCCGGGGTGCGCCTAACACCAGCCGTCTTAGCAATTGGAGTTTGCAGATTCCCAACTGGCCGCTGCTTTTCCCCTCCCGGGTTGGTTCCCACGTGGGGCTCTGCTGCCCCCTGGTGGCACAGCTTCACTCTGCTGCTCTGCGCAGTTTCTAAGCCTGACCTAATATTGAACTGGGGTAAGGTTTTATTTCAATCATTTTCAATATTACTAATTTCAATATTACTAATTCTTCTGTCTGAAGGCACTTATTCATTCGCTCAAGCATTCATTGAGAGCAAACCCTGCTTAAAGCTCTTCTAGTTGGCTTCCTTCCTCTCCTTCCCAGGCCTCTCTGATGAGCCCTCCCACTACCAGTTTAGCTTCCGAGTTTAACTGTTCTCCTTTTTGACCCATTTTCTCATAGAAGGCACACGTGGCAACCCAGACACCTGCTGGCTGTTTTGCCGTTTGCCCTGTAGCTTACTAACATTCTATCTTTTCTAGACTAACTTTTCTATGAATCTTCCCAGGCCACAGAGAAACTTTCAATTTGCATTTCCAAGTTCCCTGCTTTCAGCTATTGCTACCATCTAGAAAGGGACAAAAAGAGAGAGAGAGAAGACATAGATACGACCCAGTCCCCATACCTGAGTCCCACTTCTCTTCCCAGAATAAACCTCAAGAGAAAGGGTGCCCGTGGCTAAGAGTTCAGGTGATCAATAATCTCAAAGCTTGCCTCTGTGTAACCCATAGGAGACCTGGCAGGGGCCTCCCCAGTTCCTGCTAGACCCTACAGGTCACAAATTGAAAGAAGAGAAAGAAAAAGAATGATGATTTACACAATAAAGCACAGAACCCACAGGGCAGAGCTCCTCATTTAAGAGGCAGTTAGGAAAATAACCTGTTTCCTCTTAATGGATCTAGTCGATGTTTCTCTGAGAATTACTACCCATCTTCCAGAGAGGTGGGTGTGGGTGTGTGTGGATGTTTAATCCAAAGTTATTGGCTGGAATGTCGGGAAAAATTCAAAATTCACAATGGCAAAGAGATTTTAAGAGACAACGTGCGGAGCCTGAACCCACCCTACACTGTGCCTGTCCTCCCTACCGCCCTGTCCCCCTACTCTTCTGAGGAACTTAGGGTCTCGGTTCTCAACCTCCAGCAAGCGTCAGAATCCCCTTGAGGGCCTGTGAAACCACATGGCTGGGCCCCGCCCCTCAGTTTCTAATTCAGCAGGTTGGGGTGGGGCTTGAGAATCTGCATTTCTAAGAAGTCCCCAGGTGATACCACAGCTGGTGCAGCCCACACTTGGAGAACTACTGAGGTAGAAGATCGGCTGCCATCACTAACCACATCTGTCTTTTACAAACAATTCGAAACATAATTTTCAAACAGATTTAAAATTACTCTGGACAAAAGAATGACCCTGTGTAACCCGAACTGAGGTTAGCGTGCGAAAACACACGCCATGAATACCACTTTGCAGGCGGGGTGGTTACACAATTTAACTGGCAATTTTAATACATGACATTATTGTTACAATGCAGAAATATACTTTCAAGTACAAAGCAAAATTTAGTGGAATTTCTAAGAATTAAGGAGTTTCTAAGAACCCTCCAGCTTGTCCAGGGTCACTAACCTTTTGTGTCACCTGCAGAAATGTGCTTCTCTGTGTGTCCATGTCTGTGTATGTGGTGTGGTGTGCTTGCACGTGTGTGTATGTGTGATTTGTGTGTGCATGTTTCCACATGTGTGTACTATGTACATGTGTGTGCTGTGTGCATGTCTTGCTTCCATATGTATGTATTGTGTGCACATGTGTGCCTGCACACATGTACTGTGATCTGTGCTGTGTGTGGTGTGCTTACACATGTGTGTACTGTGCACGTGTGATCTGTGTGTGCACGTGTGCTTCACATGTGAGCTGTGTGTCTATGTGTATGGTGTGAGCCTCCACATGTGTACCATGTGCACGTGTGTGTTGTGTGCGGTATGTGCTTGCACATGTGCGTGCTGTGTGCATGTGTGATCTGTGTGTACATGTGTGTGCTGCATGTGCATGCATCATGCATGCTATTATTCTCACTTCCATCAGGATTGTCCTGTTTTGGTGGTGGGGTGGCAGAAACGTCCCTTGAGAAACCCTGTCTTAAGTGTTGTCAGTTACCAACACCTTAAGTAACTTCCTAAACATGTTCCATGAGACTGGCTGTGGGATGACCAGAAACAATGCTCAGCAGGAGGGAAAGTGAGGTGGGAATGATGGAGGTAGCTTGACATGAGCTTCAGACAAGGCTGCTGTCCAGAGAGGGCGGGCAGGGTCCAGGGCAGAACAGACACCCAGACCCAAAACACACTACTGCCTTCCGACTCACCGATGCCATTGCTTTCCCATCCCGGTCCACCCCAACACTCTCAGCTTACAGAAGTTTGTGAAAATAAAAGTGGACGTACGATTTGCCAACTGACAGCTTAGACAGTTAGTTGCTCTTTCTACTTTTCAAGTAGCACATGAGAACCCTGGGATTTCCCTGCAGTGGGCGCCCTCCCCCCAAGTTCCTCGCTGTGCCAGTCATTAACCCTGGTTGCCACGTGAACCAAGAATCAGGGTCAGGCGCCTAGAGCTAACACGCACGTGTACAGGTTGCCCGTTATTTTGAAGGTTGATTTTCCTGAAGTATTTGATTTATTATGTAAAAAAGAAATCAAGACAATACTATGTGTCTTAAATTTGTGGGCACTCCCTGAACAAAAAGACTGGGGAGTCGCGTGGACGACCACGGCAACAAGGACAGGGTCTTAACAACCTACTGAACACTGGTCGAATCCCCAGCGGGCCCTACCTGTCTGACGAAGTCCCGGAAGCTGAGGATGGGCCCGTTGTGGAAGACCGGGTAATAGAAGACATAGGCCAGCATCCAGGGAAAGGAGAAGGTGAGGCCAGCGGGCAGCCGCTGCCAGCAGAACTCGAGGCTGAAGCTGGTGTAGTACAGGCAGCGGACGGTCAGCGTGAACTGCAGCAAGTAGTACTCGTTTTCTGTCTTGTACCACCCTCTCTGCAAAGTCACCAGGAGAGAACAGCCCGTGAGTGCCAAGGAGGGACATCACCCTGTCTCCTGGGAAGGACAGTTCTTCCACAGGAAGAGCAGCTGGGCCATAAAGGGGAGTGGAGACCCACTGAACGACAGAGGAGCTCCCTGGTAATCAAAGAGCGGCTAATGAGCAGTGGACAGAAGAGAGGCTCTGATGCTGACCAACGACTCAGCACGAAGTCTGAGGCAACATGGTGACTATATTCCTGAATATGCACCTGTCAGACGCATCCGATGAGTGACATGGAGATTAGCCACAACCAGGGGACACTTGGACAGCTCCTCCAACAATTCCGAAGACAAAGGGAGGCTTATAAATGTCACGTGGGATTCTGTCTTCAACATACTTTTCTTTTGCTCTTCTCTTATTAATTTGACTCCATATGGAGTTGAGGGGTATTTGCCAAATAAGCTTTAGAGAGAGATATAGTCAAAAAATGTCCTCCACCCTCAATGCATCTAAATTCCCATATAGGAGACAGCTATGTAAAAATGTAATTACAATGCAGTACAAAATAAGAACTAACAGGCATGTACAAAAATATGTATGGAAATGAAGACTGGGCGGAAATGTGATAAAATGTTAATATTCGGGGAGAGTAAAATTATGGATCGTTCTATACGCTTTATATTTTTCTATATTTTCTATAATACATATGTATTGCTTTTTCAGTAGGAAAAACAATGTATGGAAATACAGACAAGATATACAGTTCATAGAAAATAGAATAGTATTCTCTATTTAGAAATTTTTTATGTAGAAAATTTAGTAGTTAAATTTGATCTATGAGGGTCATTAAGGCTTTATACTAAAAAACTAAGCACTGTACAGAGTTTCTGGTCCAATCCAGGGACTCAGCAACCACCAGGAAAGACCAAGAGAACTGAATGTTCAGAAGCATGGAAACCCAGCGAGCCAGCCAGCTGCTGGGCATTCACTCCCGCCTTCCGACCCCCCACTCTGCAAATTAAGTGAACCCATGACTGATGCTAACTGTCCCCAACAAAGGATAATAAAGCCAGAGTCTGTTCTGTTCATTAGCCATGTCCCTAAGTCTAAGGTTAGGAGTGCATTTGTTCTTATTTTTATTGCAAATCTACTTTAAGCACCTTTATTTAAATGATCACCTAGTTAATCATTCTAGGAAATTAAGCATTTTTTTGTGAAAATGGAGCTGCTACCTTACTTATTCTCATCAATCTAGATTTTTGATATATGCGCTTAAAGTATCTGACCCAGTCCATTGGTGAGAGTGAAGAAAAATTATGATAGCCTAACACAGTAAAAAAGAAAAAAAATTTCTTGCATTTTCAACATGCTACAGTTTTACAAAATTGCTTAACAAATATTATCTTGTTAGGTGCTCAGAACAACTCCACAAGGAAGGCAGAGCAGCTTTTACTTCCATTATCCAAATGCTGTAACTGAGACTCAGAGGTTAAAGAAATGACTACCTGCACTTCCAGGAGCAGGAAAGACAGTGAACAGTGAACAGAAGAGAATGCAAACCAGCTCATCCATGGCCTGAATTTTCCCTTCATGTCATTTCCCATGACAGTGCCAACACAGGGCACACCACTTCTGAGTGCCATCAACTGAATCAGTGAATGAGGGAACAAATGAATGAATAAATGAACACAAATAAAGACACCACAGGAGTTCCAGTG
The DNA here is from genome assembly GCA_003508835.1 of Eonycteris spelaea. Classification (NCBI taxonomy): domain Eukaryota; kingdom Metazoa; phylum Chordata; class Mammalia; order Chiroptera; family Pteropodidae; genus Eonycteris; species Eonycteris spelaea. Next base: position 10,509,630 of record PUFA01000037.1, read on the forward strand.
CACAGTGATTTAGGAATGAATATCAAAAACTTCCCAAGATTGCCTGTGCACGGAAACACCTTCCTTATCTGTCTCAAGGGCTACTGTGGGGACCCAGTGAGACAAGGAGTGTGAGAGTCCCCTATAAATTGTACAGCACTCTGCAGATCATTTTTTACTAATGCATAGGGAACTATTGCTCTCTCTTCCCTTTCGTTCCTGACCCTCTGTTCTATGACATGTGCCACCATCCATGCTTACCCGAACTGGGAGAAAAGGTACAGGGTCAGTTAGCCCTGCGCAACCTCAGAGGTTAAGGCAGATACAAATACACGCCTGCGAATGCAATACCAGAGTTCACATGCACCAACCCACTATGGCCACTAGGAGGAGCCCCACCGCAGTTCTACAATTGAAAACAAGGCACCCGCCCCGAAGGGGCCACCCTGAAAGGGACCTTCTCCTTCCCAGTAGTAAAACGGAGACACTCACCTTAATTTCTTCCACATCTGCAGCCTCAGTGTGGAGAGCAGGAAGAGCGAACAGAGCCATGATAGGAACAAGGACCGGAACTGGGCTACGCAGAAGGAGATGAGGGTGTGGAGAAAAATCGTGGCGGTTCCTGGCGTCCCCAGCACACACACAGCAGGCCCACATTCCATAGGCCGTGAGGATCCAGGGTCTGTGCTGCAGGCGGGACGGGGGACGGGCGGGTGGGGAGGGGCACCCAGTGAGAGAGAGACACACACAGAGAAGGGGCGAGGGAGGAAAAAAGAGCAGGGTGAGCTCACGGGCATTGTTACTGAAGGTTCTACGAGTGAGAAGATAATACCTAGTGACCCATTAAACAAAACTATTCTCACTGCCCTGAGGATTTGGTGCAATCCAAACAGGACTCAGAGGGACCTTCTGGAGCCATGCGAGGCTACCTCCCAAGTCCCCAGAACCCCACCAAATCTACCCAGAAGCAGGAGTCACTTTCCTGCCTTCAGCCAGAGCCACCCAGACCACAGGATCCCACAATAAGATATATAACTGACTTTTCGAGAGACACTATAGAAGCCAGCATACAGCTGGAAAAACTGCCAACCGGAATCCTACCCATGCATTCGCTACCGTGCAAAAGCAAAGGTGAACGGAAGAATGGGTACATGTTTCTCAGGGCCATCCAAACCACGAAAGGCTTTCGAAGGTCTACCGCCGGAAATTTAAAATTACATATCTAATTACATATTTTACATTAGCATATTGTTCACAGTCCCAATTTATGTCACAGAGACGTGTATCTTGCCAGCTGTATGTAATATGAAGCCTTTGCATGGTCGATTTCATTGAAATATTTAGTCTCATTTTGGGAGAACCAGAGTACCTAATTAATTATCAAGTTTTACAGTGCTTCACATTGAATACTAAACAGATAAATTAACATGTCTTTGCTTTTTTGTGATAAACTCTTGGCCATATTGGCTGGTAAATCCTTACTTAAAAATCACAATAATGCTTCAAACGTTGTTTGAGAGACACACATATTTGGGTTTAATGACTCAAGCTTCGAAGTCCAAGCGCCTAAATAAATCCTTGTGCCCCACTAAGTAGCTGTGTGACCGAAGCAGGTTCCCGAACCTCTCGGTGCCTCGGTTTTTTAGGCCAGTATCTACTCCAGGACACTCTGAGGACCGAAGTGAGTAAATACTCCCCGCAGTGTCTGCGTACACAGTGGGGACACTGGAAATACGAGTTGCTCTTCCCGCAGAAAAACATGATGTGTCTTTCCAGCTCATTTAAAAAAATATGGTTTCCAGGAGTACATCAAGTAGAAAAGTGGGCACTGCCTGAATTTAGCTCTTTTTGTAAAAACAAAAAGATTTCTTCAAGGCAAAGGCAGATGTGGACTACAAATTGTAAATCCTATACTTTCATGCTAATTCTTCCAAAATATTGCCGAAGTACAATTTTTCCCAAACTTATACTCTAGCTCAAGAGAGAACATTTTAAATGAGTGACTACGTCAGCCACTTTAAGTTCCAAGAAATCAGAGAAAATCTGCAGTTCATTTTTACTATTTTTCCATCCTGCTACTCACGGAAAACAGCCACATAAATTTGCTTCAAACTTTCCCCAAACACTCACCTCTGGGCAGAGTGCAATTACAAGGAACAAGGTCGCCAAAGGCTATTTTAAGAAGTAGTTATAACAAATGAGGGAAAAAAAGGTTCTTTTTCAGCATGGCCTACAGCATTTACCGCTCGGAATTCTTTCCATGCTCAATACATACACACAGCCACGTTTTATTAAGTGCTATTTGATCCATTTGGAAAAAGCCTCTTTTCTGGGATTCATTTGGGAACTTAACCACAGACTGAAAGCTGCTTCAACTTGGAAAAGCTGAACGAACCTTCAGGAAATACTTAACAGTGCTGGTGAACAATGCAAAAAAATCAGCTATAAAAAACCATTATATAATTAGAACCCACTAAATAGTGATTTTCATGCTTAGTCTAAAAGAATGAGATTAGAATCCCATCGCAAAACACCATTAAAACCTGATATAGCATGAACAGCCTTCCATGCCGCATTGCAAAAATCACACAGTGTGGAACATTTGGGATCCGCTCTTTTCACGCAGCATAATCCCCTGGAGATTCATCAGGTTTCTGCGGGTACCAAAGGCTTAACTCCCTCTTACTGCTGGGTAGTATTCCATGATGTGGATGTACCACCGTTCGTTTAACCATTCACCTGTTGGAGGGCATCTAGGCTGTTTCCAGCGTTTGGCTATCACGAATAAAACGAATGTGAACATACGTGTACAGGTTTCGTGTAAAAATAAGTTTTCATTTCTCTGGGGTAAATGCCCAAGCACGCACTTGCCGATGCACGGTAGTTACACGTTTAGCTCTGCAAGAAGCTGCCAAACAGTTTTCCAGAGTGTTGACAGCAATATTCCCACCAGCAACGAGTGAACGATCCAGTTATCGCATCCTCACCAGCAGTCGGTGTTGTTTCTACGTTTCGGCTGAGCCATTCTCGTGGGTGAGCAGTGGTATCTCACTGGAGCTTGAATTTGCATTCACGGTGCTCTTTTAAAGGGTCTCAAAGGGTGAGAAACCTGAAGCTTGAGAATAAGATGGGCTGAGTGAATTCTGCTGGGGCACCGGCTGGGTGCAGCTCAGCAAAACCATCCTGACCCCACTAACTTTCTTTTTTTCAGGCTCTTTGGTTTCCAGTAGAAGACAAAAAGGAAGGCAGGGGAAGTGGGGACCCTTTTGAAAAGTCTAACAACGAGTCAGAGAAAAATCTACTCTATTTTTGTGGCAGTAGCGACAAATTCTTAGTAGACTAAGAACACTGTGTGTCCTTTCTGGTGGGGCACGGTGCTCACTGCCCCAGACTGAATTAGGTGGGCAGCCTTGCCCTCTGCAGCCACTGCTCCCTGTGTTTGCACTGAGCCATTTCTCAAATGGGGGTGGAGGGATAACTGACTCTCTACTTGGTAGCCTCCTGCAGCGGGCTAACATCCTGTCCTGTTCATGTTACAACAGCGGAAGCCCAGAGTCTAACAAGATACGTAGGATATAGCAAGCATTTCATAAATACTAGATGGAGAGATGGTTGGAACAGATGTGTGGGTGGATGGGTGGATGGGTGGATGGGTGGATAAATGGATACGCTTCTCCAAGTCTTAAGATTGAACCTGGTAGTAGACTAAGAAGTAACAAGAAATTAGCACCAAAATTTCGGGATTTTTAGTCCACTAATTTGAACCCCTGCAGTTTTCCAAAGTCTCTACTTGTACCGCTTAACCCCTTATAAATGAAAGCTACTTTGCCATGCAGATGAAATAGAAGGGAGTCATTTCACATCTCACTGCCTGCTGCCTGTGAGTTTTCCACTCACAGGGCTCCGTTATGTTGGGGGCAATCTCAAATAGCTAGCAAATGACAAGGCACAGGCACCAACCTCAGTGATAGAACCCGCCCCCCATCGCCCCAGTGAAGTCTTCTGGGTGACAAACCAATTGAGCTGGCATGTTTCCAAGGCTGAAATCAGCCCCTGAGGAAAGACCATGGACTTGCCCTTCTTTCTTTTGCAAATCTATATTCTTCAAATCTTCTTCATAAGGAGTCTGGCTGGACCCGGCCACAGGGAGGGCTGGCAGACAGGGCCCCCTCTCACACCACCTCCACTTTACCTTGTTCCGGGCTGTGGGCAGAGTGATAACAGGATGTCCCTGAGTGGCTTCCCTCACTAGCCTGTCTCTGTAGGGAGGAGAGAACGTTTAAAGCCTTGCTGAGGGCTCCTGTTGGCAACTGTACCAGACTCAGTACACCTGCCTGAAAACCACTCAGTGAGGCCTTGTCTGAGAAATCAATAAAAGGAGTTGATCAATAATCCTCATGCATTACATAATTTATTACATGTTACATAATCAATTGCAGGTACTACTGAAAAGTAGATAGATAGATAGATAGATAGATCTCCCTAAATAAACAGGGAAAAAAGCAAAACCACCCCAGAGCCTAAACAACTGTACTCTAGCCCGCTTTTCTGGGTGCAAAGGCCAGCGGGCCCTCCAAAGCAAACTCCGTCCCTCCTACCATGCACCGATGGAGGGGAAAGAGTCTGGTTCCAGGAAAACCATTAGTGCATGAGATTCCTGCTAGGTGTGTGGTTTCGGTAACACGCTCTCCAGAGGTGAGTTTACTCATCTCAGCCAATGGCACAGGACCAACGTTTTTCCATCCTGTGACCGATGAGCTGAAATCAGAACCCCTGAGAAAAGACCATGGACGTGCCCTTCTTTCTTTTGCAAACCTATATTCTCCAAATCTTCCTCTCAGGGAGTCAGGACTCGGCCACGGGGAGAGCTGGCTGACAGCGCCGGGGCCCAAATGCTCATTAGATGTGGATTCTGCCAGCCAGGGGTTCAGCAAAAACTGCTCTGTGGTTAGCAACAGCTCCCACCCGCAGCCCCCACACCCGGCCAGCCTTCTCAAAACGTTCACACAGGGTTAATTTTAGTTCTGAAGGTGGAGAACCCAGTGTCTCAGGTGGCAGCGAGGCCGCAGGGGTGTCCAAGAAAGGAGGCAACTGTCTGACCCACCGCACACAGTCCAATCATAACAAACCCACAGCCAAAGCTCAGAGCTGTTACTCAGCCTCCCCTCCCGGGGCACTGGCCCCTAACGCAGTCTCGCCAAAACCCAGAGAGAGAGCCCCACACGGAGGAAGGGCGTTTAACCTTGGCCAAGGAGCTCAGTGGAAAGTTTTATTACTTGTCATGGCAGAAAGAAAAGAAGGAAGAAAATCACACTTTTGAAAATGGGTTGCCTCTCTCTGGGAAGAGGCGAGGCTTGCAAAGAAAGAGCCGAGATCAGATGCCAGACGGAGGTGGAAAGCGTCCTCTGGGGCTGAAGGGTTTTAACAGCAAGCATTGCTAGCATCTGGCACCACACAGCACTGTCTGTCCATGGTTCCTGATGCCTCCCAGGATGGGGAAATTAAAGAACTGCAGCCCAAATCTTCCGCCCTGAGTAAGTACCAAAACGCCCACCCGAATCAAGGCCATCTGGAGCACTCCATCCAGGCGGTGGAAGCACGGAGCGACTGGGGCCAGAGCGTGGTGCGTACTTACATAAGGGCCGAGGAGACTCAGACAAAGAAGGCACTGTGCCCCAGCCGCAGCCAGAACCCTGCCCACCAGCTGTCACACAAATCAAACCTGTGGTCACAAAAAGGATGAGAAAGACACACACACAGACACACAGATGACTCAGTGCGAACTCTGCCTCATTCCAAGAACACTGAGACACCTCCCACTGACTCTGGACAAGATGTGCTCTGCAGATGAAAAGACAGGCCCACCTGTCCCCCCATGCCTGTTAACGAGATGCGGGACGCTGAAGTAAGCAGAGACTCCATTTCTTTCAAACTGCAGCTCAAAGCCACCTCCTCGGAGGCCTTCCCTGTCCCCCAAGGGCAGAGGTGGCCCACCCCTTCTCCAAAGCACCCGACCCCTCGCCACGTCAGTTCTAGGACTGAGATCAGTATTTGGCTGCCTTTGTAACTTCTCACAGCCCTCCCAAAGAGAGGGGCCACGTCTCCCGAGTGCCTTCCCCCGAGACCCAGCACGCACGTGAAACAGGGTCAGAGGAAGACAATCACGAGAGGGATGTTAGAATAACTCGACTCCAAACCTCCGCCCTCAAAGGTTTCAGAACTTCAAAACAGCCGCTCCTGTCTCGAATACCACGGAGGGGACTGCCCTGGGAGCACACGCAGACCACAGTCTCGGCACACGCTAAACTCCACACGACAGCAGGAGGCACCACTCCTTGGCTTCCCTTACATGTAAGTATCACCTTAAAAAACATCAGACCCGCAGCACCCCCCAGGAGGCGAGCGCTACCATCACTACCACACAAGTGAGAAGACAGACTCAAAGACAGTCACTAACTCGCTTAGGAAGAACAGGTGGTCCTAGAGCAAATGAGCCTGAAACGTTGCTGGAGGCAACAATGACAAAGCTGCAGGTGTCCTGCTGGGCACAGCATGAGAAGGCAAGAGGTTCTGGAAAAGGCAAAAACGCTGAGAAAAAGAGAAGGCAGGAAGACCAAACACGAGATGGACTGACTCCACCAAAGAAGCCAGAGGCAGGAGCCCACAGGAGCCGAGCAGGGCTGCCGAGGACGGGACACTGAGAACATCACTCACTCAGAGAGGCTCCAGGAGTCCAAGGTGACTCAATGGCACGTGACCCACACGTACGAGATGATGGACGTTAACTGAACTTCCCCGGGGGGTCATCTTACGATAGCTTGAGTCACGATGCTGTACACGTTAAACCTATACAGTGCCGAATGATGATTATATCTTAAAAAAACTGAAAAAAGTTATATGAAATTTTAAATTACATTCAGCTACGACAGCAGCTCATATTTTAGCTTTTGCTATTTTAGAAGATGGAAACCACTTCAGTGCAAAAAAAAAAAAGTAATATCAATATTATACTTAAACAAAGTTAGTGTGCTGTCGGGATTTCCTATCTTCCAGGATGAAAAGCAAGCCCAGAAAGTACTGATTTTCAGGAAAGAGCTGGGGGAAAAAAAAAAAAATAGCCCTGGTCCGGCGCACGTCTCTAACCACACGTCATCATTTCCTCATCATTTCCCCAGTGCCACGTGCTGAGGCGTCTCACCCTGAGGCTCCTGCTTCCGTCCCTTCCGCTTCCTTTCCTCCATGAGCCCTTAGAAATCAAACATTTTTCCAAGTCACTCGGTTGACTTCCAAGCCCGTTTGTGGTCATGTTTTGTTTTTACTGGGTAGGTTGCCAGGCACAGATTCGTTTCCGTCAGGTTAGGAATCCACAGAGGCAACACGCATGTATCGGAGGATGCTGGACAAAGCCTGGCCCGACGCAACAGAAAGACCCGCCTGGCAAGATCTCAGGTCTCTCGGTAGCTACACGTGAAGAGGTTCTCAACCCCACCTCAGGCACTCTTCCAACGCCCACCTCGAAGACTCCCTTGCTCTCTAATCCAGGCCGAGGCAAGAGCGAAACACTCCTCGAATTCTGATCGACAACATTCCTTCTTAATGAAATCATTCACTTCATTTTCTTCTGAACTTACACAAGCATGTCATTTTTCAATAAGATCATTTGATTAGAACTTTGATCTTAAAGAACACCGTCTTAAGTTAGTTTTACTTTAAAACCTTTACATTCATTGGTTTGAAAAAATCACTTGGAAGGATTAGGCATAAGGATAAGAAGTATGAAATTTTTATCTTACATGGTTGATGGATCATTAACAATTCTTTCTCATTCTTTCCAGGCTTCCGAGGCTAATATCCATGTCTACCGATGGCTAGCACAGGACCCTTTCGTCACAAAAAGCAAAGGAGAAAGAGGCTTAAGGAAATGCTGCACACGATCGTACCTTCCTTGCAATCTGGTTGGCCATTTGAGACACAACCATGTGGCCAAGGAGAAGCCACACCAGCTGCTGCTTCCCCCACTCCATCCAGAAGCTCCACTCAAAGTCAGTCCGGTCCTAAATAGGCCAAAAAGAGGAATTTATCAGAGGGATTTCAGTACATGTTTCAGTTCAGAAAGAAGGCCAATGGGAGTCCAAGCCCTAAAATGGCATTCGTACACTACTTCCAGCCTTCACCCACCTCCACCCCTACCCACTTGCACCTCCCCTCCAGCTTGGCTGGTCTCATCGTCATTCTCCAATTAAGTGTCTGTGTTAAAGCTGATCCCCAGGACCCTCTGTGGGCTAAAAACTATTACTGTCCTCATTTTATAAAAGAGGAAACAGGGGTTAAAGAATTTGTTGCATTTGCCCAGCATCGCATAGACAGCACAAGTTAATGACCTGAGGTCTCAGTTAGTCACCTAGGTGCTTTCGCTGAACATGAGAAGTGTAAACTGGACACTAACAAACTTGTGTAAAGGTCTGTTAAATCTTGCTGCCATTTATAAGCAGAAGAATAATCCGACAGAGGAGTTAACTATGTCCCTAGACGGTTATGATGAAAGAATGAAAGGTCTGCTTCCCTCGCCCTCGGGAGGCTCTGAGTCCACTGCGCCCTGTGTCTGTGCCTGCACCAGGCCCCATGTCTGCAGGGCTCCCTCATGGGAAGGTGAACCTCTAGAAAGATGGGACATGGGGATCCCTGGAGACGAGCACCCAAAAGCCTTGGCCTCTGGCACCCCGGGGAGAACATGGTGGCCAGGCCGAGCATGGAGGGAATAAACACAGTGATTGGCCATCCTCAATGGGCGATGGAGGCTTGGCTGATGAGCATCTCCACACCGTCGCCATGGAGCGGAAACGTCCAGCCAAACTTCACGGGGGGGAAGGAATCAGGGACGTGGACACTGAACGACTCCCCAGTCTCTGCAAGCGGAACCCTGAGCCAAAGTTAATCAGGTTTAGAGGGGAAAATGTGATCTTATTTCTTTCTCTCATCCCTTTTTGTGTTGGGTTTTTTGTTGGTTTTTTTCTCGCACCTGGGGATTAAGGGGCAATCTCATCCCAGTTACACATATCATAAAACTCCCTTTATACAGAATGCAAAATATAGATAAAATTGACCTTGATTCATATCAGACAATGAACGCAGAGGTAGCAAACCAGGGCTAAGGCTGCAGGCTCGGCTTGGTTCAGTCCCCGGGCTCCCCACACGTGGCTGCCATGAGCCTGAGTGAGATACTTCACCTCCCTGCTCTGTCTGCTCATATGACAACAGTACAGATCTTCTGGAGTTTTGTGAGGTTTAAATGAAAAAAAAAAAAATATATATATATATATATATATATATATATATAATATATATGTTTGTATATATTTAAAAGTGTCTGGCACGCAGTACACACTAAATATTGTTACCTGCCACTAACTGCTAGTCTCACATGCTTCCCGTCCTGTGTTAATAAGCCAAGATTAAAATAACAATAATAATAATAATAATAATAGTAATAAAAACAATAAGACTTTTTCCATTATTCAAATAAAGAAATACAGTACTGTGCATTTTCAAATAACATGCTCCCACACCCAAGATCATGATCAACGCTGACGTACACCCAACCTGCTCATAGAGTCCCTGTCCCCAGGAAAATCACGGATCCAGTCCAGTTCCTTCCATTTAGAGATGACCACAGCAGGGCCCGGGACATGCCCGGCCACGGGGCCAGGAAGCTGCAGAGCAGAGCACTCACACCTCTACCCCGGCTCCCGATCCCTGATCCAGATCCCCGTCTCAAAACTTCCAAATTAACAGAGAGTCAATTAGCTGAATAAAGGCAAACAAGCTCAAAGGTCAGATTAGACCATGCTAGTGAAACTCTACTTTGTAACAACAACAAAAAACGCACTAAAAGCCAAGATCGAATTTTTTAATGTCCCCCCCCCAAAAAACAAAAAAACATTTTAGTCTTTTTTAAAAAATAAATAAATAATGTTTTCAAACAATCAGAATTACATTTAGAATTCATGACCCCAGGCTTATCTATGCCTCAAAACTTTTCCAGGTTTATTTTTAGGGGGAAAAAAATGATAAAACATCTCATAAAATAAAAGAAACCAAAAAAAAAAATCATTATGTTCTACCAGAAGACCCAGGACCACTGAAACCCCTGTGCTAGTAAAATCATTTCCGCAAAAATTATAGTCTTTCATCACCAAGTATTTCAGAAAATAGCTATTTATAGTAAATAAAAAATGTTTCTCTTGTGTCAGTCTTTCTCCATTTAAAATGTTTACCTAGAAGAAATAACCAGACAGAAAACCTGAGCCAATGAATAGAACAAGATGGCCAAAAACTCGCAGTTAATGATTTTGGGTAAGAAAAAGGTTGACTCGCCTGTTTTTATAAGCAAAAGCTTTCTAGACTCTGAGCTCAGTCACATGTTTCAAGGCAAATGTTAAAGTCTCAAATCAAGACCAACTTTTCCATGTTCTGCCCCTTCCCCATTTCCTTTCCCGATCCTACAGGTCTTAGTCAATTAGAAACCTCTTTTTCAATCCTGTTACGTCTGTAAAGGAGTCAGATATAAACTGGGGGCGGGGGGTGGGGGAATCCAGCCAGACAGAACCAGGAGGGGCACCCTCGTGGAGAAAGGGGAGACAGAACTCCTCAGAAAAGTAATCCGCATCCGGCCTTCCACATTGGTGCCTCTCAAACTGCAGTGCACACACAAATCACTGACGGTCTCACTCCAAAGCAGATTCCGCTGTCTGTCATATGGCTCGTCCTATTCTGGGTATTCACATAAATCGAACCATGAAGCATGTGTCTTGCCTTCCCTTATTAGCACAATGCTTTTGAAGTTCATCCACATTGTGACATGCTTGCAATTTAGAAGTAAACATGATCATGACAGTGAAAGGGACTGATTCACGAAGACCAAAGTCTAAAATAAAGTGAGAAAGTTTCTAGCTTTATGCGTGGAAAATTGAACTGGTCCTCCGAATCCATCCTGCTTATTGCTATCAAAATAGCCCCACTGAAACAAGGTTAGCACACTTTTAGAAAGGCTAGAAGGAAAATATTTTCAGCTTTGCGGGCCACGGTCTCTGGGCAACCACTCAGCCGACGGAGCAGCCCGAAAGCAGTCACAGACGATACACAAATGACTGTGCTATTTTCCAACAAAACTTCACTTACAAAAACAGGTAGAGGGCCAGACTGGGTCCTCAGGTCACGTTTGCCCACCCTCCCACCCCCCTTCTAAGAGATTCCCAGGTCTCCTAGACCCACCACTTATCACTTGGTGAGAGCAGGTCAGGAACATTGTTTTATCATACAGATATGGCACTTTTAAGTAATTTGCTATCAGATGTGCAGTCCACAGCTAGAGAGCGAGCAGATTCTATGGAGGCCATGAAAAAGCCTCAGCCATAGCCCACCAATCAGCTTTTGTTATCCAGTAAAAACCTGGAGTTACTGTATATCTTTTTCCTCCCTGTCTTCTGTGCTGGACTTACTTCGATCCTGGGGACAATTCCCTGCACATTTAGGCTTGTTCTTTCCAGTCTGTCTCTTCTTCACAGCACCAAAGTAATCGTTTAAGGTCACACCTGGTCATGTCACTCCCCCAGTTAATATTCTTCACGTTTTCCCCTCAGCATTCCAGGGGAACATTCTCAGCAGCACTCATGCGGCTCTTCATTCCTGGCCCTGCCCACCCCCTCATCATCCTGCCTGACCTTCCCCTCCAGTCCCAACATAGAGCCATGCTGACCTCCCTGACAGTCGCCCAAACGTGCTGTGTTTATACACCTGGAACTTCCCACACTTCGCTCCCTCTACTTGGGAAAACCTGTCCCTCGAATACCACCATAATGACGACCCACGTTCAGGTCTCAGCTCAGGCAAACCCTTCCCGGGAAGCCTTTCCTAATCCATCCGTTGGCACTCTGGGCCTACTGTCGCCTGGGCTCCAACAATGCGCTGCGGTTACCTCTCTCTTGGCAACTGACCACGTTGTGCTTTAACTGTAGGTCGCCGAGCTGCCTGCCTACTCCTCCCCAACAGGAACTGCGTGTACGTTCAGCGTTGTCCCCCTCAAGAATCCAGCATACACTCCATGCTCAATAAAAGCTTGCTGAATGAAGTAAATGAAACGGGTCATGTCATTTTTAAGAACCTGGTGTAAGCACAGTCCTGCACCTGGAGAGAACCTGGAGAAATGGAGAACCTGTCCTCAAATGCCTTTATAACCATAAACTCACGGAATATTTCTAGTGGATTATCTGTTCTGCAGGCTCCCTTCACCAGCTCACGGCCTACTCACTGGTATTATCAACTACTCACTCTAAAGAGACGGACAAAATACAGCACTACTATAATAGAGGACTTACTGGGGATTTGTAAGACTTAAATAAATTAAAACATAGAAAACACCTGGAATAGTGCCTGGTACTTATGAAGTACTCTGCAAATGGTTGTTGAGTAAATATATAAATAAACAACAATTCTCTTTTACAGCTATTCCTAGGTAAAACCTGAGAGAGCTGAGCGACTCAAGATTCCCCAAACCCAGTCAACAGAAAGGAAAGGAGAAAGGTTCTAGAAACCATGGACTAAAAGGAAATGAATCCACAGGTAAGAAAAGGGGAACATCGGCATTCAGCAAAACCGCAACATCGAAAACGGCATGGGCAAGCAACGATTCTAACGTTCTCCTTAAGAATATCCGCTCCATAGGAACCTATTGTCAGTTGACTCATCAACACTCCTCCAGCCCCTATGATCGAGGTTGGAAAGCAGAAAACTACATTTACCAGAATTCCCTGCACCTAGCCTGTCTGCACATGACCTCGGTTCTGGTGAACACACAGACTTCGAAGGCAAAAAAAAAAACCAAAAACCACATAAATAAGCAGGAAACGTGGCTCTCCTGGAAGCAGGGTGGCAGAGGCCCCGCGGCGGCCCCAGCGAGACTCCGCGGTCCAGTCAGGCCGGAGACACAGCCGCTGCCTTGGTGCATCCTCGGTTTCGCTGGGTGATTCTGGGAATTGCTCCTGGAAGCTCACCTGGTGCCTGCCCCCACTGTCCTTTCAACTATTCTGAAATCTCCTTTAAACCCCTGCAATCAATTCCGTCCTGCTTAAAAGGACCAAAGAGGACTCTGTTGTCTTAATAGAAACTCGATCAACACACTTCGAAAGGAATTTTTCTTCTGTTGCACCCTAGCTCCAGCTTTATAATAGAAGCTTTATGACAATAACTCACTTTGAAGAACACTATTCTGAAATGAGTCTATTCAGTGGAGGAAAACTAAATGGAGGAAAACACCAGCTAGGTCAGCCCGAGGAATGTTCTAGAACTGAATGATGAAAGCTGTGCGTATTTACATTAGAACCCTTTCACCAGTGTACCCATTTATGTATTTCAAAACCAAATAGAAAATGAGCTCCCTTACCCACCAGGCTGTAATTTTCACTACCATACCTCTTTTTTCCTTGGAGAAAACAGTGGAGAACTGAATATATTTACTATTTTCCTTAACTTCGTATCCAGAATGTGAATTTAAAAAAATGAAAAGAAATACAATAGAATACCAGACACATGCGCATATTATTTACCTTGGGCCATACCTAACTCCCAGTCACACTGAGCAAAAGTTATCTGTGGATGGGGAAACTTTTGAAGCCAGGCGGCCAGCTCACCTGAATGGCTATAAATCTCCAAAGGAGAAAAAAGGAGGACATATTTGTAGGAATTCTGCACAGAAGCAGCACTGATCTCTGGATGAACTCAGGCTAACGATTCATCTACAATTCGGAAGAGTCTTCTTTTTCTTTCAACAGAAGCTTTGCTATTTCTAAACGAATTCAAACTAAACTATCTTACTGCTCACCATTTCCAGAGACGATGCTCTTTCCCCAGCCAACATTTCCTCAAAGGTAAATATTTTCATTAACAAAACTTTTAATTTTTCCATAAATAATAAAGTCTCCGCTTAAATGTCTTCACCATCCTGCACAGGTGAAGAAAGATGACACTGGGGTGGCGGTGCCCAACAGGACGAGCTCAAACTGCACTATTTACCGGGTACTGACCCAGTCTCTTAACTGGTCCTCCACTGAGCCTGGCAAATCGGTCCACGGTACAATGGGGACAGGGAGGTGCATTGCAGAAGAGGAGAAAACTTCTCGATGACGTAATTAAATCAAGAGATCCTAAGTGATATGGGTGAACTATTTGAATCTCTTCAACCCAACTACCAATCTAAACTCAAACATCCTCTGGCTTCATCTCTACTTCCTAGAAGTCACTCTAGATTACCCCAGACTTATGCATACGCTTGAATACAAGATACCTAAATATAAGAAACATGTATAGATTCTTCTCCCTGCTTTGTTTGTTCTGCATTTCTTCCTTTCCCTCTAGAGCTAACAAGGAATGAATCACATATTTTTTTTTACTAAATTCTAGTATAAAAGCAAAGGCACAACGACTATATTATTTTCCCTACCTGTCCTCACTAGAAAAACACCAGCCACATTTGATATAAGGTATATGGAGCACCATGTTGTAATAATTAATAAGGCTGATAAGTTAGGGGTTGTGACCGAAAAATGTAATAGAATGGGATGACTCAGACAGCAAATTACACAAGCTCTTGATATTCCCCAGCTACAAACTATGCTAATAAGTCATACATCCCATTAGTGTCACCTCTCCAGAATATGAAAAAGACAAAGTGAGTCTCAGAAACAAGGAGAAAAATGGTTCCCAGCTATTTGGGGGCCGTCACACCGAAAATAGCCCTCACGCACAGAGAATTTGCTTTTTGCCTTAGAAGGCTTCCCACATTCAAGACAGCTAGTTAATACATAAAATCTAGAATCTAGAATTTTAGATGGAATACCAAAATGCTGAAGGTCCCCAAGACAGAAGGACAATTAAAAAAGAATGATAAAAGAGAGAAAAAGAAAAAACTAATATTTTTGTCATCCATCCAGGCAACAGGGGGAGAATAGGGGAACCCTTCATAATCCCAGATACCATTTTTCTCCTTGAATTTTACACACTGCGTGAAAAACCAGGAAAGTGGGCAATCAGAATATGTGGAAGAAATCTTCCACACACCTTTTCAATCTGTCCCTTTGTCCATTACCTACGTGCCCAGGCTCCCAAAGAGAGGGCTCCCTGTGAAATAATAGAAAATATATAACTGGTCTCTGTCCCCCATGCCTGACACAAACTCCTAACAGCCTTGTAATTTCCTAAGTGATAAGAGCACTAGGAGCATCTTCTATTCAAATACTTCAGTCTTTGACCCCTGTTCCTGACACAGAATTCCTAAACCCCTTGGAATTTCCTGGGTGATAGTGGCCTCTTTTGTTCTAATGAGGAGACTCTTAATGACTCCTGGGTGGGGGTGGTTAACAGAAAGATAAGCCATGATTAGAAGCTTGGTATTATCAGCCCTCTCCTTATTCTTCCGACAGGGGAGAGGGGCTTAAAAAGATGCTGATGATCAAACATGCCTCTTGATGAATTCTCCATAACAATCCCAAAAGTACTGGCTTCACTGAGCTTCCAGGTAGATAAACACATGGAGGTGCTAGGAGCATAGCAGGCCCCGGGAGGGGCATCCGTGCCCCTCCTATATACCTTGCTCTATGCGTCTCTTCCATCTGGATGATCATCTGAATCCTTTTATAATTAACCAGTAAACAGTAAATTAAATGTTTTCCTGAGTTCTGTGAGCCACTCTAGCAAACTAACGGAACCCAAGGAAAAGGTTATGGGAACCTCCAATTTATAACCAGTCACTCTGAAGCACAGGTAACAAACAACCTGGACTTGCAGCTGGCATCTGAAGGGGGTGGGGTGCAGTCTTGTAGGACTGAGCTCTTAACCTGTGGGATCTGATGCTATCTCCAGGTAGACAGTGTCAAAATTGGGTTAACTTATAGGCCACCCAGCTGGTGTCCCAGGGCATCCCTTAGGAT
Source organism: Eonycteris spelaea (assembly GCA_003508835.1). Classification (NCBI taxonomy): domain Eukaryota; kingdom Metazoa; phylum Chordata; class Mammalia; order Chiroptera; family Pteropodidae; genus Eonycteris; species Eonycteris spelaea. The sequence continues at coordinate 10,525,589 of PUFA01000037.1, forward strand.
GCTCAGCCATCATGGTAGCTGAGGTGCCTCCACAGCTGGGAATAGAGACAAATGAGAACAAGAACCAAGCTCAGCACATCTTCCCGGCACATCCCCACCATCCACTTCCCCACAGTGCACCGCCTCAGCCATCTCTGTGCAGAAACTTATTTGCTTGTTATTAAAATGACATCTTTTTTGTGATGTCTGAAACTAACATTAAAATACTTTAACACAGAGACTTCTGGTTCCAGGCAAGATATAATAAACACATTCCTCCCTAACACTTCCACAAAAGATAGCTAAAAACCCTGGATGTCATTATAAAACAAAAATAAGACTCTGAAAGATGGAAAAAAGAAGACAGACTGGCTAGGGACCTCAGGAGTTGAGGAATGACAATAAAAAGAAAATAAAAGACTCACTGGATGGGCTTAATAGCAGAAATAGATGACATAAAAAAAGGAATCATTGAACCTAAAGACAGATCAACAAAATCTGAATAATGGGGAAAAAATGGGCCGAAAGAATAAACAGAGCCTCAGAATACCTGTGGTATAATTATAAAAGATCTAACATTCATGTCATTGAAATCCTGGAAGGAAAGGAGAAAAAAATGTGGGGCTAAAAAAATATTCAAAGAAATAATGGCTAAAGACTTCACAAATTTGGCAAAAAGCATAAACTTACAGATTTGAGAAGCTAAATTAAATATACCAATTAAAAGAGAGACTGGCAGAACGGATTTTTAAGAAATGATCCAACTCCATGCTGTCTATAAGAAATCCACTTCGAATATAACAGCACAGTAGGGTGAGAGGAGAGGATAGAAAAGGACAGGCTATCCAAACATCAATCTAGAAACCAACAAGAACCCCAAAACAGAGCCCCAGAAGTCTGGCCAATTGATTTTTAACAAAGTTGCAAAAACAATTCAATGGGGAAGAATAGTCTTTTCAACACACGATGCTGTAGCACGTGGCCATCTATAAGCAAAAAAAATAAATAAATAAAATGAAATAAAGTAAAATTAAATATAGAACCTTTTACCTAAACTAGACTAAAAATTAACTCGAAATAGATCATGGGTTTGAATGTTAAATGCAAAACTATGAAACTTTTGAAAAGAAAAAACATCTTTGGGCATACAACAAGAGTTCTTAAACATGACACCAAACGCACAATCTGTAAGAGAAAAAAACAACAACAATAAATTAGACTTCTGTGAAAGACCCTACTAAGAAGATGAAAAATCAAGCTACTGACTGAGAAAAAATATTTTCAAACCTCCTATCTGATAAAGGGCTGGTATCTAGACTATGTAAAAAAAACCTCTCTAAACACAATAATAACCTACAAATAATCCAAGTACAAAACAGGCAAAAGACATGAACCGAAGTTCACCAAAGAAGATACCCAGATGACAGATAAGCACATGAAAAGAGGTTCAACATCATTAACTATTATGGAGATGCAAATTAAAACCATGATGAGATATCATTGCACGCCTATCAGAACAGCTAAAATTAAAAATGGTGATAATTCCAGATGCTAGCAAGTATGTAGAGAAACTGAATATCTCAAAATTGCTGGTAGGAATGTAAAACAGTAGAGCCATTCTGGAAAACAGTTTGGCAGCTTTTTATATAACTAAACACATAATACAATCCAGCAATCAGACTCCTGGGGATTTATCCTTGAGAAGTTAAAACACGTACACAACAAAAACCTGTTCGCAAATACTCGTATCAGCTTTATTCGTAATAACCAAAAATTGGAAATAAGTGAAACGTCCTTTAACGGGTGAACGGGGGTTGAATGGTTAAACTGTGGTCCATCCATGCCATGGACTAGTAACTCAATGAAAAGAAATAAACTACTGGTACACACAACTTGGATGGATCTCTGGGGTTGGGGGGGGTGGGGGGAGGAGCCGGTCTCAAAAGATTGTGTATTGTAGGATCCTGTAAGAGTGAAAAATTCTCCAGTAAATTCGTCACTAGGGCAAGACAGAGTAGGCAAGCGCCAGCTCCCAAGGAAAAAAAAAAGCAAACAACATCACCGTCAGGATGCAGATAACAGAACGGGCTACCAGGCCCTGTTTGCTACAAGATTTAAGAGTCCCCCAGAAACAAATCTTTGCACCAGACGATAACAGCCAACTTCTGCTTCTATAACCTGCTTAATGCATGACTAGGGTGTAGTTCTAAGAGATGTCCTGTGCAAAGATATACTAATGGCTAACTTCTGCTTCCGTAAACCTGCTTGCTTGTTTGATGTGGTTTGAGGCTTTATAAGCTGCCTCCTCTGAAAGCTCGGGGCTGATTCTCTAGTGGGGAGAGTCAGTCGCCAGCCGGTAATAAAGGCTCTTGATTAGTCTCAGTTGGCTCCGTGGGTCTCAGATTTGAACCTACCACGACAATCCCATTTATATAACACTCTCAAAATAAAATCATGAGATGGAAAACGCAACAGTTCCATGAGTTAGAAATGGGGTGAGGAGGGTGGGTGTGACTGAACAGGGCCAGCGAGAGGGAATTCCTTGTGGTTCTATATCTTAACTGTGTTGGAGGAAAGGCAAGGAAAGGAGCCATACTCAGAAGCCCAGTACACAAAAAGGATAAAACTAGTTTCTGTGGTTGAACCAGGATGAGGTTCAGAGCCCAGCCAGCCAGACCTCTGTTGCGCCCCCTAGTGGTGGCTCCCGAGGCACACTGTAAATCGTATGCAGAATCTCTAGGTTGATGACTCAGACTTCTATTTGCATACCCATACTACTCTGCACAAAGTACAATCCTTTCAACTTTAAAAGAATTTCTTTCAGCTCCACATGTCGAACTATGAGAAGAAGCTTGCTTAACTGAATTCCTTGTGCAAACTTTAGGCATGAAGTAGCCCTTGAGGATAAAGAGCCACCATCAGTGAACTAGGAGTTGCAGTTACTGGAGAAGGGAGTTTGGCAGAGTGGGGACATACTCTGATTTCTCTTCATATCGTATAAATCTTTCGCCTTTTACTAAAGATTTCCGTGGAGAGGAATAATTCTGAGTTTTACTCAATTTTTGGAGCTTTGCTTTGGCAAGGCTAATCTTACAGTTACAAAGAAAAGATACTGCTTTCTCAAGTAAAAATAGCCCAGGCAGTTTGCAGTGTGTTAATTAGAAATTTGCAAGGTATAATTTTTTTAGTTTCCTGTATGAACTGTTCTGCAGATCAATAAGGCATCAAGTGAGCTGTCACTGCTAAAGTCTGTAACTTCTAGTTAATGTGGTTCATGTTAGATATAAAGACCATAATTCCTTGAGACAACCCTCCCCTCCCTCCTCTGCCTGATCAGGGGTCAAGAGTCCAGAAATGTTTAAAACACCTACTTCTGGTGATGACCTCTGGTGATAACCCTAAGGCTTGACCTGAAAGAGGCCTTGTATTCTGCTCTAGCATTGGAGAATTTCTGGTTGTCTGATGCCAAATACAGAGCTCAGAATCCCTCCCTGGATTTGTCACATCCCTGGAGGGGACCTTCCATTCCAGGTAGTAGCACGAGTTCCTAACGGACAAAGAGCCCCCGAAATCATCAGGCCACAGGACAGATGGGTATGAACTGGTTCCTACCACTTGCCTAATAAATGTCTACATGTAGGATAGAATTTGGTCTGAGATTCACTTTCATGAAACCTGGGGGCGATTATGATGGATAACTAACTCTCACCCACTTCAAACTTCCCAGCGGCTCCTGTTATCCTGAACGAGGCTTCCGTCAGTCCCCCACACAGACACCACCCCTCACAGTCTCCCACAGGGCCCATGAGCTCACTCTTACCCTGCAGCTGCTTCTAGTTACTTTTTAACAGAGATTTATCAACTGTCATGTCATGATTCTAAAAGGTAACAACCTTTTAAAGAAGGCTGACAGCCACCACTTTTAGGGAACCTAAGGGAGGCAGTGTTTCCCCTCCCCCCAAGTCCCCATATCTCTCTCATTTTGGCACCAAGCCATTGTCAACCGGTTCGCTGAGGCTGGAATAATCTCTCAGTCCTACCCGTTAGATCACTTACATAGGGGATGTTGTATAAATTCACTCATCTACCTCTGAGGGGTGGTTGTTAGCATTAAAGGTGCCTAAATGCAGAATCCACAGCCCAGAAATAATGAGTTAGCATTGGAAGGGTCCTTCTCAGAAATCCGGCCCCGGAATGGCTACAAGTCAAACAATTTCAATGCGGTATCTGAAGCTACGTGTGAGAGTTTATTGGTACAAAGAATGTTAGAAATAAATAATGGGGGGCGAAGAGGGTAAAGGAGGTCAAACATATGATAACAGAAGGAGACTAGACTTTGGGTAGTGAGCACACACTGGAGTATACAGATGTATATAAAGTTGTACATTTGAAATTTATATAATGTAATTAACCTCAATAAATTTAATTTTTTAAAAAAGAAAGAAAATATTTACAAATGAAAGGAGTGGTGTTCAACATATGTGCCGAGTGAGGAATTTTCTCAGGCTCCAATACCCTCGTCAGGATGCGAGGGTGCCCTGGGTCTAGCGCTCCTTTGGATCTGTGTCCCTTTGCTCCCTAAGAGTCTGTCCCCTGAACAGACTGGCCTGGTGTCTGCTCCCGCCCACAGCAAGCCTGCTTCGGCCTCAAGGGCCCCTCCCGCAAGGTGCTCATTGGACGCCCACCTAAGGGCAGAGAAAAGAGGCTTCGAGTTTCCAGGGACGGGGTCCGCGGTGGGGTTGGTGCCTGCCTACTGATAAATGTTTGCACATGTGGCAGAATTCAGATCTAATCTCGGCAGCGAGGTGGTGGAACAGGGGGACATTTAACTCCTATCCACCTCCAACGGCCAGGGCCTACCAAGAGTAAAACCGAAGAACGCAATTTTTGTTGAACAACGAAACAGGCTTGGGCCAGTTCAAAACATGACCCTTCTGTTCGAAGCTCAGCTCCAACCCACCTCCTCCAGAAGCCTTCCTTGGTCCTGCCAAGGTTAGAAACTCCCCCAGCGATTTTTGGGTATACCAAGAACGGGCACTCGGGCATAGGGAAACATCTCGTTAAATGTAATGAGGTGATCTTCAGGCAGGACACACAAACAGGGCCAGTGGTCCTGGCTACGTACATCTGGTATCTGTTCAGCTTGACTGAGGCCTTGGCCCTTTGTCGGACACTTTGAGCATCATCCCTATTAAAGCCATATGTCAGCCTGGCATTCGCAGATGGAGTATAAGCTTCCCGAGGAGAGGAACTATGCTTCTTACATCCCTTAACCACCAGCAACTTTCGCAGCCTGGGCCACAAAGCAGTTGGTAAGCTGGTATTTGTAAACTGACTCATTTGTGGCTAAGAAATTTCTCACCATTCCAGACCTGTATCAGCACAGATGTGGGTAGTCACGGTGAACACCTCTCTCAATCTCTCTTCTTCTTTCTCTCCTCTCCTTCCCTCCCCACCCCCTCATACATACGAGCACACACATACTTGATCTTAGATGGCAGAGCTGAACCCTTGGTTCAAACTTCACCTTACCTTTCCCTGGCTCCTTCAAGGACCTTTAATAATATTTTCCATGAACTAGTAGGCATAAAAGAGAAGAGGACAGTGCAGGGGACTTGGTGGCTAAGAACTGGTAAGCAAATGTAAGGTTTGTCCATTTGCATTGCAGATCCTATTTTTACGTAAGGCACCCCATCCTCCCCCAGAAATCGCTGCCAGCTCACATTTTCCTGCCTAACTGCATCAAGGAAGAAATCCAGAAAGGACGAGGCGAGAGTGTACTGACAGGTAAGGAGCAGAAGTTCTTCGTGTTAACACATGGGAGCGATCAGAGCGTGTGCCGGTAACCAGCCCCCACCCCTATCACTGGTCTGTGTGCTCAGATTCTTCTTGCCTGTAGGGGCTGGCACAGGGCACAAGCCTGTCTCCGCCAAGCAGCTCCTGTGTGAAGGAGCAGGGCTGCTCCTTCATAAAGACGCACACAACCAAACTGCTTATTAATCTGTTCTCACAGGTAGAAGGAGGCAGAGATGTAAAAGGAACACTGGAGTCATGTTTGGGAAACCGCGGCTAAGGCCTAAAGTCTCCAAACTTGCCAGAGTTTACACACGTGAAACAAAGCCAGCGTCGCCTAAGGACCAATGTTCCTGCATGATGAGTCTCCCACTGGGTAGGCAGGCGCGTTCACAAACCAGCAAACACTACTGAATGCCTACTGTGTGTCAGGCAGGGAGAGGCAGAGATGGCAGACCCTCTTACACCTAACAGGCAGCCGCTGTACAGCACAGGCTCAGGGAAGAGTCCTGGGAATGGAGCTCACAGGAGGGAGAAAGGAGCGCACGCCAACACGGGGAGGAGCGGGGAGGGGTCAGAGGGGGGTCCGTGTGAGCTCTTCCTTGAGCAGAGGGAAGTGTGCACCGGTCTGCGGGAGCGTCACACGCAGGAAATGTGAAGGCATCTTCAGGGAGTGGCAGACGATCCCGTCACTTAATAGCGCCGCGTGACTACAAGGAGCTGAGGCTGCTCGAACAGTCGGGCCAGTGGATGAACGGGGCTGAATGTCAGCTGTGGAGTCTGGACTTTATGCCATAAGAAATGGGCATCACTAACGGGTGTTGAGCAACATCGACTCCAAGGATGCACGAATCTTGAGGTGGGGAGAGCGAGCAGGGCAGGGAAATCACGGGACTCCCGAAAGAGTCCACAGAAGAAATGGCAGTGGCCTAACGCCCTTCAGTAACTGTCCACTATCTTCTGAATAAAGTCCAGGCTCCACGTACAGCACCCGATGGCCTTTGCGATCTGGCGTCTGTGCCATCCCCCCCCCCCACTCAACCTCCCAGCCAAGCTGAATGACTCTCCTTCTCATGTCTGGGTCCTGATGCGTGTTACCCCTCCGCCCGCCTTTCCCCACTGCCTCCCACTCCCAACGCACCTTCTGTTTCCACTCGCCCACTTACCTTACCTACGGCTGCATCACTTACCCTGCTCATCATCACCTTCTTCCCAAGTTCAGAGCCCAGTGAGGGCAGAGACTGAGCCTGGAATGCCACGCCATCCCGCCACCCCACACACCGCCCGGAAGCTTCTTACGCTAGAGCTCGAGGGATAGTTGCTAAATAAATCAAAACAGAGCTTGTTGTCCTTTAAAAGTATCAAAATACAGAGGCATTTATACATAAGCTAAACTTTAAAACCTTTATGGGCAAAATCTGAATAGCTAAAAACTGTCTTTGCTTTAGAAAAGTATCTCTTTTCTCTTCCCATTCAAAGATGTAAGTGGTTGAGCTCTCTCTCTCCGATCTTGTGCATTCTTCCTCACCCTTCTGGCAGGTACTGTCAAGGCCTCTCTGCTTCTACGTCTGGAAGAACTTCTTATTTGCAAGTACACCCCAATTTCAGAAACTTGCCACAGGCGGAGGGACCCTCGGTAAACAAATGAGGACTTGATTACATAAAAATCGCGATACAGTAGACTTCTGAGGGTGCCTTTCAGCAGCAATCCCCTTCTGTATTGAAATGTTTCTCTTTAGAACATTATCTCTGTGCAGAGAGAGGGGAACCAGCAAACCTCACCCCCGAAACCAGGAAGTCATCACATGGAAGGAAGAAAACAACACTAACCGTGACAATAACCGTGACACCGTGTACCAGGCATCCGCTCTGTGCCAGGTTCACTGGGTGTTTTATACACATCACCTCTTTCCACACGATCTCCCAGTCCCATATTCCAGAAAACAAAATTAAGGTTCGGAGGAGGTCAATGATTTTCCAAAAATGCCGCCAAACTGTGTTTTGAACTCAAGTCCATCCAACTCCAAACCTATGCTCTTTCCATGAGGCCGACTTACCTTGGAAGAGAAATAAAAATAAAAGGAAAAAATTTCATGGCAATAAACCAGACACAGAGCTTCATTTGCGTCAGTTTGGTTCAGACCCTGCCTGAAAACAGGTTTACCGCCTTGAGCAAGGAAGCGGGGCCACTGAAAAGTTTCCTTGGGGCCACTAGCAAGAAGACTAGCAAGAAAAAAGAGAAGATGCTGAACAGCACGACAGATAAACGGCCAGACCCGGAGAAGCACTGGGCTGGGTCGATCCGTGGCCGCACACAGGCCCCAGCACACAACTACTCCAGCAGGCCACGAGCCTGCAGGGGGAGGCAATTCCGAGCCTGGCAGAGCAGACATTGCCGAACAGGATGCAAATGTCACGGCATGCGGAATCTGAGCTGTCCTTGACAGCTGCACCCACACGAGCTCCCCTGCCACAACTGGGGTCTCGGCGAATACAATCAGCTTTATGTCAAAGAAATGACAAGGCCCAAAGGCATTACTGGCTTGAGCGACAATCCTCTAAACTCTGACATCAAAAACTGGAAGACCGTGGTCCAGCCCAGCCTCCCTCACTGTCCGAAATGAAGCTTCACCTTGAGTCACCATCTCCCTAATACGTGTCCTACTTTCTAAGCATACTGAGTCCCCTGGAACAGCATCTCCTCTGCAGATGGCCTTGCCAAATCCTACCCACTCTGTGGGGCTCAGGTGAAGAGTTTGCGATGGCTTGTACCCACCCACAGTGGTCTCTCCCCTCGCTGACTAAAACATTGTCCCACTTAGACTTACCCCCATGTCTATCTAGACGTACTCAGGATGGACGCATTTTACTCCAATGTTGCAACCTGCACAGTGTTATGCGCTCTTTCCTCCAGTTAAATTCCATAAAACATCTACCTCTTCTGTTCTAGGTACTGACGATACAGGGATGACTAAACCCCCGCCCGACCCTGCATGCCTCACAGCCTGGTGGAGGATGGATAACACGAAATAAAAACTGTACCAATGTATTTATCACCAGAGGGTCGATTATGATCCGAAGCATCACTATCACATCACCCTGTTTATTTCCTGCAGATCAGATAGCTCAACCTGTTCTGCGATTTTGGTCATTTGCCTCCTGCCAGCCTGTCCCCACTTACAGACACCAGGACAGGTTCACACTACTGGGCCCCTAGCACTCAGTATGGACTTGGACACAGACACACACTCATTAAAGGCTGTACTTGTGAAAGGAAATAAAGAGGCAGGGAAGTGTCAGGAACTACGAGGGCCAAGCCCAAGCGAGAGGCCCAGGCGATGCTTCCGTGGCAGGGCTCACCTGGGCTCGGATGTGAAGCGTGAGGAAGGAACACGGGGCAGGGGTGAGGCGCAACCCAGACGGGGAAGCAGGATGAACGAGGGTGAGTAAAGGCAAATCAGCGTGACAGTGGGGGTGGCCAAATCCCCCAACATTATTGTAGACCAGTTGGTCTCAAAGAGGGGGCATGTGGCCACGCCTGGAAACATTCGCGGCTGTCGTGATTAGGGGTGGCAGGTGCTATTGGCACCGACGAGGTAGAGTCCAGGGATTCTGCCAAACACAACACAGACCAGCTCCCCACGACAGAGTTCTCTGGTCTCAAACATTGCCGAGGTTAGCAACCCTGCTGAAGCCTAACATGCAAGTGACACAGTGCTCAGAGGACAGAAGCTTTTTCCTAAGCTTGCGATGTCTCTGGTGCCACTCATCTTTTTCATTAGAATTTGGGCCAATTTGGTGGCAGTATTTGCTTGTCACCTCCCATAACATGCAAGAAAGGAAATACTCAGCAATGAGTGTCCAGAACCCATCGGACCCCTGTTTTAGTCGAAAGAAGACTTTTAGCAGACATCAGCAAACGCCCTAGTGCTACATATGGCCCTTGGGTCTGTCTTATGATCTCCACCAAGGACACAGTATCAATTTCCTTCATTTGTAAACCATCCCCAGGACTCATCATTTTCCCTCTAAATTCTAGGACTCAAAACTACCACCATTATATACAAAGGTAATGAGCTATGGAAAGATGAGAACAAGAGGTGCTCAATAGCATTACACAGATAAATGGATGGTCATGTAGATTTTTCAGGATGGCAGAAGACCAAGTCTTTGGAATTCCAACGGTATGTATCTGCACCTTGTGCATTTTCCATGAAGGCAAGAAAGGCCTGAACACGGACGCCCCCTGACCTGGGCCCTATGTTGGGGGGCAGGGACTGTTGTGGAGAATGCTCAGAAAAAGTCATCTCCCCAGGACCCTAGAGCCTTGGCAGGGAGCCAAGCATCTGGATTTGATGGAGTGTTGGAGCTGGAAAGTCAGCGAAGACTAAGCCCCTTTGTCTAGAAGTAGCAACACACAGCAGGGCTGAGCCTGCCCTTGACAATGAAATCCGGGGTAGCTCCAAAACTTGTTAGGGCCTGACCTTCTGTTCAGCCTCTCATGTTGCCTCACAATTGCTTCCCTTCAGCTAAAAGTCTCAGCCAATTTTTGCCCCTGGCAAATAATTCAGCATCATCTGAAATGCCTGAATTGTAACTCTAGAAGGGGGGAAAAAATCACCATTTTTTTCTGTTGTAAGAGATTCAATAGTAGTGTATTTCTAAAAAAAGTAGATCCCAGACACTCACAAGGGCTATCTCCTATTACATCTCAAATCCCATTGTGACATAAAGCTTCCCTAATTTCCTCATTTCTGAAGTAGGCATAATACCACCTACCTTACCAGTCTTACCAATTATCCTAACAAGAGCACATTTAAATAAAAAGCACAAATAATTCCATGAATAAGATTTGATTTACATCCCCAGTTTCATGGAGCTGTCTGGTGAGTAGGGGAACAAAGGCCAGGAACCCTCTTTGGCCCCAGACCAACGTGGACCTGATGTCTACACAGACAGAGCCAGAGCTGAAAAGAAGGGCAGGTTACCCTAGAAAATCAAAATGGAAATTGAAGTAAATTTGCTCCAATTCTAAGCAAGATCTACAACTCTCAAAGAGGAAAAATGATCAGTACAGGCAGTGCCCAATTTGCAAACGAATTGTCTTCCAAAAGTTTATTTGTAACTCGAGTGTTCAGACCTTATAATGCAAGCATTATTTTATGTCCCTAGCCGGCCCACAAAAGCTGATTGAACTTACAATATCTCTGGCATACTACACACCCTTAGAAGAAAAATGATAAATGGCAATGTTTTGATATCGTTTTTTAAATATATCAAAATGCTTAGAAAAAGAGATACACAGCTACCGGTGGCCTTGACCTGAACCCTCAACCAACAGCTGGAGCCTGGACTCCTGCAAGTCAAGTCATTACTGAAATGGGGTCCTGGAAAACTGAAAGGGGACGAATGAGGAGAACCCCAGCTTTAAGGGGCTCCACTGAGAGGAAAACAAGAGTCTAGCATTCGCATCTAGAGGAGAACTGGGTACCTCCCCAAAACATACGCTAATGAACAGAAGTGCTGTCTCATCTAGAAGGGCACAGGGTATGAGACAGAGCAGCAGCCACCCTGCCTGCTACCTAAGCAGGCACAAGGAGCAGCAGCCGAAGATAAACGAGCCAGCCCATTGCATCACAGGAGGAAAAGGGGTAGGGGATTCCCAGCATGCTCTGCGGCAGTGTGGACAGCCAGGGCACCTAGTTCCTACCTCTGCCAGCAGTTGGTATAGGGAGTGTCCAGGGCCACGTTTAATTCTAACAGATATGGCTAGGCCGGGAAGAAACTTCCTGAACTTCACAAAAGTGAAATTTGTATTAACTGATAAGGTTCCATGATCAGATTTCTGGTGTCTTGAGAGGAGGACAAGGGACAAGAAAATAAAGACCATGGGGAAATGCCTTACGCAACATGGCACTCCCACGACTTCAGCCACAGAAAAGGTACTTTATTCCCAATGCCTGCTAAATACTGTACCTGGGTCAAAACCAACGTAAAAGTGATGCAAAAAATTGAAACCAGGTTTGAAAATTGAAAAAGCTTATCATTTATCCATTTTATACCTTCTTTAATCCTCCAAATAAAATGCCAGTCCCCAGGTCAAATTCTCGGTCCAATTGCTCTTCATGTTCTGAGAAGAAAAATAATATCCATTAGTCACAAATCTAAATAAAACTGGGTTAGTTTAACAGCAGCGGCACTAAAAGAAATTGGAATATGTCCTGGAAAAGCCACCCGTGGACGGCTATAAGCATGAAAACATGTCACACTCCTTGACCTTCCTCTCCAGTTTTCTGTGACCTAAGTTCTTGGAAATACAAGGTGTGGCTGATGGAAATGTCCCCTCACAAAAGGAGAGGTGCAAGAGAGAAAGCTCCAGCACAGGGACCCTTAGGAGGATTAGCACAAATGCCCCTCTTGCACAGGTGGTAAAAATTTTTAGAAACAAGACCATGCCACACGGTGATAGCGATAATAGCTGTGTGACGACACAATGCTAACGAGATTATAAAATGGAATCATATAATGTAATAGGTATGTTTATAAATAAATAATACAATTGGTTTAAAACAAAAGCAACAAGATCTTCGTTCGAATACTTCTTGCGAGAACACAATAACCAGGCACTGTGTGAGAAACAGAACGAGGCTGGCATGTCTTTTGCTGTCCTGGGCATGTCCTGGGGCTTACTGTGCACTAGGTAAGAGAGGCAAACAAAACAGGAGAAGTTACACCAGTGCTGGTGAGTGGCCACATACAAGAAGGAAGGAAGCTGTGGGGGTCGAGTTCGGGGTGTGTTTGTGATATATTGCAGGTATAGGTATGCGTATACCTGCATATACCTGGATAGGTATGCGTAGAGCGCAGCGTGCCCTCAGCTGGAAACAAAGACTCAGCAGTCCTCAGCATAAGGCAGTGATGACACCTCCAGAATGGCTGCCCTCACCCCAAAAGGCACAGAATGTACAGACAAGAAAAGGGAAAACGAGTGAGTACTCAGGAGACCAACAAACATACAAAACCCACAGAAGACCAAAGGGGAGCTGCCCAGAAAGGTCAGAGGAAAACCAGGAGAGTGTGTGTTACTAAAACTTACCCATGAAATGATGCTGGTCTAGAGTGAGATCAAGGGGCAGACTCACACACACTGGACGCAGACAGCAGCCCAGCCGCAGACCAAAGGCAACACCGACCAGAGAGTGATAGAAAAGGGAGGGGTATTGAGCACCGGCCCAGGGAACCGCAGGGCACGACTCCACCACACTTTCACACTGCATGCCACGTGGTCCACCACGATGGACTTGTGTGATGGCAGCAGGGCCCCGGTCCTCTGCGTTACAGCGGCACACACATTACAGCGTGTGTGTGTGTGTGTGTGTGTGTGTGTGTGCGCGCGCGCGCACAGACTCGAGTCCAAAGGAACAGCCCGCAAACAGCAAGCTGCTGCAGTCCAGCAAAGACGAGTAACAGGAAGCTCCTAATTCATTAACACAACCTGGGTGGGAAACCTCTGTGCTTCTTGCCTCGTTGGGTTTGGCTTCACTTTCAAACCCTCAGGAACACCGGAATTATGCAGACTTGAAACAAAGCAGAAACGTGAGTTCATCTCTTTCCTTCTTTTTCTGAGAGTACGTTCGGAAGCTGCGACGCTCGCGTGCTAAGCCCCAGACGTCCTGAAGCTGGAGCACATCTCCCTCTAGTGGGAAAAAGGACTCCTAGCAGATAGGAGAATTGTGAAGAAACCCTGCCCGTCGCTGTCCAACTGAAATACTATCTCACATGCATATGTAATTTTAAAGTCTCTAGTAGCCACATTTTAAAAAGTAAAAAAAAAAAAAATTAATTAATTTTGTTATATTTTATTTCAATATATCCAAAACATTATTTCAAAACAGAATCAATATTAATATAAATGAGTTATTTTACATCCTTTTTTCCTGTTTTCTTCAAAGTACATGTTTTCTTATGGCACATCTTGACTTGAAGCAGCCAAATTTCAAGCAGTCATTAGCCCCGTGGCTAATAGATACAGTAAAAGACACATAGCTCTGGACCAAAGAGTCTCCCTCATGTTTTGGAGAACTTCTCCAAATCACCCTTGTCTGGTTTCTTGACACAAACAAATGCTGTGTGAGATACCTGCCAAGTTAGCCCTTAGACCCTTTCACGACGCCTTTGGCAATCCCTGTCTTCACACTGTGTTCAGTTAGCGGAAATGCTCTGCTACAGAACATGTCTGACGGAGGAGAGCGGAAGCTGAGACCTGTACCAGGAGGTCTTTCCCCGAAGAGCGAGCACCATCGGGCCTTCTCTGATTATACCTTCTGGGCGGGCATCCCATATTCTCACCCTTTGGGCAAGACGAGTTTTCACCGTAACTCACGTGCACTCAGGCCGGAGGATGCTGCAATCGGAGAGAAGCCTTCCTGGCCTGAGCAATTTTCCCCCCACCACACGGGCCTGCTGATGCCGTTGGTTCCACTGTCCCAAAGTTCATTGCTGCACAAACGTGTCTGAGAGCCTGGAAATGAAGCCATCTCTGCCGATGAGCCTTCATTACTAAGCCAGCTGTTGATTCTTCCAATTCCAACCACCACCCAATGACAGGATGTATCAAAACCCCATTCTGCCTCCTGAGCAAGAGGATCCGCATTTTAATCGCTGCCAACGGGCTGTGGAGATAAACCATTTACTTAAAAGCTCCAACTAACCCGCCCCTTTTACCCTTAACACTTTGACAGGAAATCAATACCAGGGTGGCGTAGGGGTGATCGGAGGACAACAATCAGTAAGAGGGGGACATAACACGTGCACAAACCCTCCTCTGATACGAGCCAGTGCCAGGGAGTGGCAATCCAACCACAGCTTAATGTGCCCTGCCACTTCTCTGCATTTGAGAAATTCTAATCAGCTCCTACAGATTCTTTATTTCTCTAGGAAGCCAGTGTGTATAGCAGACTACGATAATAAATGAAGAGCAAAAAAAGTGGGCTTCTAAAGACAAGAGAATTTACTGGCAAGCAACTCTCAAATATTCCTATAAAATATCCTAGAGGAGAGGGATGATAAAGAGCTGGTTGTTCCATGACTTTCTTGAGGTGTGGGGGTTCCTCCTCCTCCCAATTCCCATTCAGGGAATGAAACAGTGATTTGGAAATCACTCAAGCAAAAAGAAACCATATATGTAAACAGCATGCAAGGTGATAAAGGACATAAATGACCTTCAAATCTCCCTAACAGGGCTGCTCATCTGCTACTCACCTAAGGAATTCTGGGTCTGCCCAGGCAGACCACCAGGTGTGCAACCTGTGTGGGAGTTCTGAGGGCTCCTGGGTGAGGTAGAAGAAGCCCCAGACTGAGACAAAATCAGGCCAGCAAAGAGGAAGCCATAAGCTCTGTGCACGTTCTTTGCACACAGAGCACAGGCTGTGTGAGCAGTTAGAGTGAGGAGCTAGAGTTGCCTTCAAACGCCCTCCAGCCCAGGCCCTGGCCAAGCCATCGTGAGAAGTTTATTAAAAGCATTAAGAAAGTAGACTCTCTGGAAGCCAACATTCCACTCCTTTAAGGACCAGTATCAACATCAGAGAAAAACACCAGTGAAGATCTGAGAAAGGAGTGGGCGGGAGTCTTGGAATCCTAGTAGGAAGACAGCATCTTACTGCTTCCTAGGACCCTGGCCACAAGTCACAAGGAAAACAAGGATCAAACATAACACGAGGCACCACCACACAGGACACTCGAAGTTTTAGCTGCACCACGACGCCCACTACCAAGTGCTGGCCGTCAACACGGGCCATTCCAGTCCTCGGCTCCTGCAGGGGCCATGCACTTGATGGCTTTCACGAAGGACGTGAAAACTGAAGGGCCCTTGGGGGCCTCATCTACAGTGAGCCAGCTCACCCGGTTCCCAGGATGAGGTCCCTTACTCCAGGACAGGACCAGTGGTGCTTTGTGTCCCTACCCTGAATTGCCCCACCCCCCAACTTATGGGCCATCCTGCAACCAAATTCCTCTAATGGCAAAAGCAAACAGGAGAAATTACCTCTGATTAACGAAGCCAACCCCCACGAGAGGTTAGTGTGTTGCATGAACAGTGTAAGAGAATTAATCTATAAATGAGCGGCGATATCCTTTCCTCATAAACCGAGATTGGTGATGTGATAACAGGTGTGTATAGGAGTAAACAAAAGGCAGCAGGTGAACATGCGCGACTATAGTTTATCCTACTTTAAGAACACCCACTACATAAACACAAAGAAACGAGGTAGTGATTCAAAAAAATAATAATTTGCTCTACATTTATTTAAATATCAGGTCCCTGGTGTCACACCTTTTATTTAGAGAAACATTAACTACAGATGACTGCATATTAAAGAAATGAAAATAAAATGCTTGTAAAATAAAATGCAAATCAACGGAAAGCATAGTTGCATGTATAAAATAACAATAACATGCACCTGTTTAGGAAGATAGCTACTGCATTAAAGAAGACGAGCCTAGGCTCGATAAAGCCAGAAGAACCTAGAATAGCTGCTGTTCATTATAAAGTAATCTTCACAGGAAATGAAAAATAGTAGAATTTGCAAATAAATCCAAGAGATTGTTCTTTGAAAAAGAGAATGAATCTACTAAATAGACAGAACCTTTGGTAAATTTCCTAAAACAGGAGAAATGAGACACATATGGGATTGAAAATATTTTAAGAATATAATATACAACAGTACATTAATACATTTGAAAGTTTCAATGAAATGGAAAAATATAAATTACTCAAACCAACTTAAGAAGAAAACCTAAATGTATCAATAACCCTGAAAGATACTGAAAAGTTTTCAGTGAATCAACTTCCAAAGAAACTCTATGCCCAGACAAACTTACAAGCGAATGATATCAAACTCTGACACAGACATCTCATACACTACTTGAACAGTTCCATAATATGAAGGGGAAAAAAAGAGAAGCTCCCTCATTAATTTTATAAAGTTAATAAAATGATAATGTTGAAATCTGAGAATGAAACAAAAAGTAAAACTACAAGCCAACAAATCTCACTTAAACTTAAAAAATTATTTACATGTTTTTTAAAACTTGGAAACAAGGAGTGTATTTAAAAACACATGTCATGGCAAGTTTGCTATAGGAATATATATGAACTATTGGAAACTATGTAATCAGCGGAATAGAAAACTTTCAAAATGGATAAAATTCAACGTTAATTGCTGATTTTAGAAATTCAGTGAAAGGGAGCTAGCAAGATTTCTTAACATGATTTTTTTTTAAAGCAAAGCTTACTCATAATGGTAAAAACAATACAGGAATTTCCATTAAAGTTAGAATTAAAATAAGACAGAATTCTTTCACAATTAACTATTGTTCTGGAAGTCCTACTAAGCAATAATAGGTAAAATCATTATCTGCAGATGATATTATCTAAATACATAAGCTAGCAATCAAATCATAAACCAATGGAACATTAAGAGAAATCAATAAAATGTTAGAATATAAAATACATAAACCAAAATAAATACCAAAGAAATAATCAGCTAGAAATTATAGAAAATATCATTGGAAATATCCCAGTCATAAAAGAACAAAAGAAAAGACTTAAATAATCTTAATAGAAATATTATTAGGGCTTATTATGAAGAGAGACCATGAATGTTTATTAAGAGAAGTAATAAAAGACCCTGTATAAATAAAGAAAAAAAATACCATTTTCCTGGATGGAAAGATACAATATTAAAAATGTGTCAATTATTTACAAATTAATTTCTAGACTTGTAATTCCAAATATAACCCTGATAAGATTTTTTTTTTAGAATTTCAAATATGTATCTGGAAGAATAAACCAGTAAGAATAGTGTGGGAATAAATAAAAATGAGTGATAACTTACTCCACCAGATACTCAGATTTTATAGAGCAAAAATAATTAAGCAGTGCAATACTAATGTGAAAATTGATTGAGAAATCAAAGAAACAGAAAAGACAGCCCCAAACAGACTGAAGTATATATAACAATTTAGTATATAATCAAGATTGCATCAAAATTCAACAAGGAAAGAAATATTTAATAAACTGTGTTTTGTTATCTATTTAGGGAAAAAAAATAATTTAACTCTTCATCTCATATCACATACCAAATAATGTGAAGGTGGATTAAATAATAAAGGCTCAACTTCTGAGACTAAAACAAGGTGGACACTCTCCAACAGAACTGTTAATTGGCACAGCCTCCTGGAGAACAATCTGGATATATTTATCAAGAACCTTAAAAACATTCTTCTGGAAATCATTCAGAGAAAAACAATCAGAAACAATACAACAATACAAATACAATACAATACAAATAGATTCCTTACAAAATAAATGAGTGAAGCATTCATCTAAGGACAGAGCAAACCAAAGAAACAATAAGGAAGGAAATAATAAGATAAGGCAGAAATCAGTGAATTGGAGAATAAAAAGAGAGATCTCTGGCACACTCAATCAAAGGTATAAAAAACAGTAGGGAGGAGAGAGAAAAATGAAAAGACAAAGGAGGAGGTTAGGGTTGGGCAAAGGAAAAAGTGTAAATAAAATATACAATAAGAAAGAAAAAGCCAACTGAAGAATCAACAAAACAATAAAAGTATTATGAACCACAACATACTAATCAATTGAAAACCTACAAAAAGTGCACAGATCCCTCAAAAACTATAAAATGTCAAAATAGGTACAAGAAGAAATAAAAAATTTGAATATAAACCAAAGGTAGTAAATTAAATTCTCTCCCTGAACATATGTTCTACTCCAGCCATAAAGAGGTATAGTCTTTCCTCTCCTTGAATCTGGACTGGCACTGTGATTTGCTTTAACCAACATATGAGGCAGAAGTGACCCATACAACTTGCCATGCTGGACTTAAAAAATATCGAAGCTTCTGTTTTTGTGCCCTTACAACACTCCCTCCTGGAACCCAGATGCTGTTATGAGAAATGTAAGTTATGTGAAGAGCTACTAAGAATCACAGCCCTCAGCTGAACTCTTGGCTGACAGCCAGCCATGTGAGTGAACCATCTTGGACATTTCAGCTCAGCTGAGTTGCCAGACGATGGCAGCCCCAGGTAACAACACCTGAAGCAGAAGAACTGCCCAGGTGAGTCAAGTCCTAGTTTATTTAAAAAAAAAATCTCACCAAACACAAAAATCAATTAGTGAAATCCATGATATCAACAGGGCGAAGAAAAATCATATGCTCATCTTGATATAGATATGCAAAATCCAGTTGACAAAATCCAATGCTCATTTATAATTAAAACTCTCAGCAAATTAGAAATAGAGAGGAACTTCCTCAGCTCGATAAATAACATCTACAAAAAGCTACAGCCAACATGATAATTAATGGTGAGAAACTAGAAGCTTTCTTGTTAAGAGCAGGAAAAAGGAAAGGAGGTCCCCTCTCACCACCCCTTTTCCAGTATCATGCTGCAAGTCCCAGCTAATGCAATAAGAAAATGAAATAAGTGGTATATGGAATGGAAAGGAAGAAACAAAACTGTCTTTATGCAGATAACATGATTACTTATGTAGAATACCCAAAGAATTGACAAAGAAAAACTCCTGGAACTAATAAGAAACTATATTAAGGTTTCATGAGATTAATATACAAGAATCAATTACTTTCCTATGTATCAGCAATGAAAAGGGGAATTTAAAATTAAAAACACGATACCATTTACATTAGTACCCTCAAAAATGAAATACTTAGGTATAAATCTAACAAATATGTACAAGTTACATATGAGGAAAACTAGAAAACTCTGATGAGAGAAATCAAAGAAAAACTAAATAAATTGAGAGATCATCCATGTTCATGAATAAGAAAAAAAACATTGTTAAGATATCAGTTCCTCCTAACTTGATCAATAGATTCAATGCAATCTCAATCAAAATCCCAGTAAGTTATCTTGTGGATATCGACAAACTGATTTTAAAGCTTAGGCAAAAGATCTAGAATAGCCAACACAATACTGAAAGAGAAGAACAAAGTCGGAGGATTAATGTCGCTCAACTTCAAGAACTACTGTAAAGCCTCAGCACTCAAGAGTGTGTGGTATTGGTGAAAGAACTGACAAATAGGTCCATGAAACAGAACAGAGATTCCAGGAACAGTCTCACATAAATATAACTGACCGACCTTTGACAAAGGAGCAAACGTAATACAATAAAGAAAAGATAGTGTCTTCAACGAATGATGCTGGAACAACCATACACCCACATGCCAAAAAATGAATCCAGACACAGACTACACCCTTCACAAAAACTAACTCAAAATGAATATCATAGATCTAAATATAAAATACAACACTATAGCGATCCTAGAATATAACACAGGAAAAGCTCTAGATGACCTTGGCTATCAAAATGACTTCTTACACACAGCACCAAAGGCACAATTCATGAAAGAAAGAATTGATATGTAGAATTTATTAAAATTTAAAATTTCTGCTCTTTAAAGGACACTGTCAAAAGAATGAGAAGACAAGCCACAGACTAAGAGAAAATATTTGCGAAAGACATATCTGATAAAGAACTATTATTCAAAATACACACACACAAAAAAAAACTATTAAAACTCAAGAATAAGAAAATGAACGATCCAATTAAAACATGGGCAAAAGACCTGAACAAACACCTCACCAAAGAAGATACACATAGGGCAAATAAGCAAATGTCATAAAGGAAATGCAAATTAAAACAAGATACCACTACACATTTATTAGAATAGTCAAAACCCAAAACACCGAGCAACACCAAATGCTGTCAGGGATGCAGAGAAACAGAAACTCTTTCATTGCTGATGAGAATGCAAAATGGTGCATCCTCTTGGAAGACATTTTGGCAGTTTCTTACAAAAATAAACATACTCTTACATAAAATCCAGCCATTGCTCCTTGGTACTTACCCAACAGAATTGAAAACTTAAGCCCACACAAAAACTTTCACATGGACATTTATTGCATCTTTATTCACAGTTGCCAAAACTTGGAGGCAACCAAGACATTCTTCAGTAGGCAAATGGATAAATCGTGGTGCATCAGACAATGAAATATTACTCGTCACTAAAAAGAAACGGGTTATCAAGCCATGAAAAGACACAGAGGAATCTTAAAGTGGAGTGAAAGAAATCAATCCGAAAAGGCTACATACTATATGATTCCAACACATCTGACATTCTGGGAAAGATCAAACTATAAAGACAGTGAAAAGATCAGTGGTTTGGGGGATGGGAGGGATGGAAAGGCAGAGGACAAATGATTTTCAGGGCAGTGAAACTACTCTATAATGATAGATACATGTCATTATAAATTTCTCAAAACCCATAGAATGAACCACACCAAGAGGAAACTCTCCTGCAAACTATGGCCCTTGAGTAATAAAGGTCTGTCAACACAGCTTCATTGACTATAACAAATGTTTCACGCTGCTGTGGATGTTGATAGTGAGGGAGGCTGTATATGGAGGCAGGAAGTATGTGGGAAATCTCTATTTTCTGCTTAATTCTGCTATGAACCCAAAACTATTCTTCAAACTATGTCTGTTGTAAAAGGGGGGAAATCTCACAGAACAGTAAAGATAAGAAATCGCAAAGCATCAGGACGGTTTGCTAAGCAGCTGTGGGTAACCAAGATGTCCATTTAGGAAAAGGCCTGCTGATTAACTACTGTCTTCGTTCTTTCTTTCTTCCTCTGTAATAGAACCCTTGAGTTTAGCTGGATAAGTGGCATGTCAACTACAGGTTGCATTTACTAGCTTCCCTCACAGTCCACGTGGCTACAGGACTAGGTTCCAGTGAACAGTGTGTGAACAGATGTGATAAGCAACTTTCCGATCATGCTCTGAAGCAGCCACCTCACATCATTAAGTGGACCAGAGTCTCTGACACTCTCTAGACACCATGCCAGCCCTGGACCACGGTTATTTTGCAGGCTGTGTTTCTGCAACCAAGCCCGTCTTCCAAGGAATCCATCATCTCGCAGAGCTGTTCTAAAGATTGAGTGAGACAAGTACATAAAGTACCTAAGACAGTGCCTGACACAGAGCAGGTTGGCTCCTTCGACGTGGGCCCTGGGAGTTCAGAGGCTCCGGCAGGGGAACGCAGCTACGGGACAGCCTTGCCCCAACAAGAGTCCTCGCCTACGTTAGGTGGGCAGTCTCTGCACCCAAGCCTACAGCTTTGAGAGGGACATATGCAGAATGGGAGAAAGGCCAACCCTGGCGATGCCTATCCCAGTCAGACTCAGTGATGCACAAGGAGGCAGATGTTGAGGGGAGGGTACTCTCACTGTGCTTCCCAAAACCTACCTTTGCCACGGACCACAACTACACTCAGAGACCCCCTGCCTTGAGATAAGGTCCAGACTCCTCAGCCGAATATATAAGGCTTTTC
Source organism: Eonycteris spelaea (assembly GCA_003508835.1). Classification (NCBI taxonomy): domain Eukaryota; kingdom Metazoa; phylum Chordata; class Mammalia; order Chiroptera; family Pteropodidae; genus Eonycteris; species Eonycteris spelaea. Next base: position 10,547,791 of record PUFA01000037.1, read on the forward strand.
ACGACCATCCCCGCTTTCTGATCTAAGCTTACTACTTGCCACTCTCCCTCCACACTCTACACCCAGTCCTACGGAGCGGTTTGCAGTGCCCAGATCATGCTGTTTCTCTTACCCAATGGCACTGCACGTGCTTGTCCGTTTGCCTGCAAACTCATCTCTGTCCACAGATCCTCTGCCTCCCTCTCTATGTGCTGACTCCTGGTCTTCCTTAAGACAAGGCTCACCACCACTCCAGGAGACTGTCCTGATTATGGAAGTGATCACTCACAGGTCCTCCAAAACTTTTTTCCACAGCAGGGGAGGTTTTAAGCAGTACATGACCATCAAGATAAAGACTGTATTTCCCAGCCTCTAGGCTGTGGCCACAGTCAGTGCTGGCCAACTGGGTGTGAGAAGTGACAGGTAACTAGCCAAGCTGCCCTTAAGGACAGCAAGGTTCCCAACCCCCTTCCTATGGGAAGGTCCATGGACTTGGTGATGATCCCTCTTCAAAATACATACAAAAGCACTAAAGACAGCAGAACAAGAAGATGAAAGGAGTCTGGGCCTCTAACACCACAAGCTGCTCCATATGTCTGTGAGGAGTAATAGTGTGGGGGGTCGTGGGGGGCAATTTAACCGGTTACTGCAAATTATGAATGCAATCCCCTCCAGGGCCTTCAATAGCCACTGAATCAAAGACTGGCCACAGGATCACCTAAAGATCCCAGATTATGGTAGAAACACCACTGACTCAGACCATCGATTCAAACTGTCAAGAGGAGAGGAAAGCAAAGAGGGGCCCACGTCACCCCAGGCCCATGAGCCCACCTTCCTGAACCCTCCACCTCTCAGCGCTCCCTCCCACCTTTCTTTCCGGATACAAGTTCAGAATAGTTGGAGCTTACCTCTGGAGACTTTGTAAACTTCGAAGAAAGAGTAGAAGTGGAAGCCGAGAGAAGCAAGCAGGTACAAAGACAGTTCCCACCGGGGCAGCATTGCTCCTTGTGACAAAAGGTCCCAATGCCCAACTTGAGAGTTTCTAGGAAGAGAAAGAGAAATAAAAACATCAAGCCAAGGACATGACAATAGAGAACAGCATCTTACCACCAGTCGGTTCACTCGCTCTCCTAGGGACCCATCACTATTCCAGGTGATACAGATATAACCCAGTGAAACCTCCTCCCGCCAGCCCCGCCCCACACACACACATACACGTGTGCACACACACACACCACACACACACACACACACACACACACACACACACACACATGCTTCAACCTGCCTAGGGTAGGCAAGTCTTTCCCTCTGAGCAATTACAGCCCCCCATTTGCCTCCCATCACAAGTGTACACCAGACAGCTCTGTCCTCATTGCCTGACACACCTGTCTGCCCCTGTGGAGTAGACCTCTAGGGAGCAGAGACCATGATCTCTGAGTCCCCAGCACCCAGCAGAGGGCACGTGATGTAGCGAGAAGGAACTACAAGTTGCTTCGTGAATAAAAAAACTGGCTTCAAAAGCCTGAACAAAAGCAAAGCACAAATCATCTCCAACCTCTTCTGAGCCATCGGCCTCAACCTGCTCGTTCTCCCCTTCAAATGTCACCCCATAGCTGTTCATAAGGATGGGTTAATGATCAGTTCCATCTTTTGTGCACTTCTGCAAAGGAAGCTCATGCCACAACCCCAGGAGCTGTGGCAGACACTGCTCGTTGTCCATCTTGCAACGGTAATTGAATTTTTATCTCATCACAGGGATGCTGACCTCAACTCTAGAGCATAGCCAAGTGTAGATGTTTGATTCTGTGAGGCTATGGTCATCTTCCTACTGGGCAGAGTTGGAATCTTGGACCAAGAGGCAAAAGCCACATATGAGAACATGACAGAAGTGTCTCAGTCCCTGACTCCATGTACCACCCACCTCCGGATCTGCCCTGGACTTATATCTGTGACTATTACTTCTCGGGAAATGTACGTCTAGGTTGTTTCAGCCTCTGCTTTTCTAGATCTCTCTGTCATGGCGGCCGTGTCTACGTTGTAAGTAAGAGAGCAGGTGATGGAAAGTTAGGTCCTAAAACTCTGAAAATAAAATGATCAGTTCCCAAATAACAAAAGCTAGGTAAATGTAGCCCTTTTACAGCCCTCTTTGGTTTACTTAAACTTTTCAAATCTGTCTCATTGTGGATGCCAAATTAAGAGCAAACTCTGAAGCCTCGAGCAAGCACTTCTAACGTGTAACAGTAATGCCAAAAATCAGAATTCACACGTTATCTCATTTTACTTTCACAAAAGCCCAGTGAGGTAGGTAGAGCAAGGGAGGTAGGCATTTTATACATGACGAATGTGAAACATGCGAGGTCAGAAATAACTGAGCCAGGGAGCAAAGCCAGGTCTTGGGACCCCTGGACACCCTCCCGACCCCTCAGCCATGGCCGGCGCCATGGATGCCAGTTCAAGGAGATATTGGCCCAGAACCTGCCACTCAGAAACCCCTTCCTTCAGGCTGAGGGGAGACAAGACAGGAAAGGATATAAACTTCGTCTTTCATAAAATGTGAGGTCAGAAGTCAGTGGTCCTCCAACCAGAGAGCCCCAAAAGTCAGTGCGGCCTGGGTTTCCCCTGCAACCTGAGACCCTAAAGCAGACCCCTGGGCTTCTAATCACCCCCTGATTCCCAGGACTTCGCCAGCTCACTCTCAGGTTCCCCTACTATTTTTCGGAACCAGCCCGAGCGTCATACATTTCTAGTCACTTTATTTTTAAATGCCTGACATCTCCTAGGACATCTTAAAATTTCTTTCTGGAACTTTGGAGAACTATGGTAGGTAGTCTTCCCTTTAGTGGGAGGTTAACTTTTACCCTCTGGGTTTCACGGTGTCTCTCCTTCCAAAAGAGGTGGCGATGACACTGGATTACACTGGATGACCTCCTCACTTCGGAATCTGTGATTAGCAAAGAGCTGAACCCCTAAAACACGCTACCGAAACCTGAACACGATCTTGGAGACCAAAAGCAGCTTTCCAAGGACACTCTCTTCTAGGACAGTTCCTCTGCATCAGTGATGTAACTGTCGGGGAACTAGAAACTTTGTGGGAGGTGGCCGTCCCGCCAGCCTCCAGGCCTCCCTCAGCAAGTGGGCCACCCAGCACGCTTCTTCCCACACCCAGCCTCAGGCCACCTGGACAACAAACAGACTGTCCTTGGAGGCCACCCAGAGAGCTTTCTGCCCTGAGGCTCTTCCTCACCTCCTCGTTTCTTATCCCCAAGGAGTCGTATGCATCCTCTCACTTCCCTCAGTTCATGCTCACAGTTCCAGGTCTGCGACCTCCCAACGACACCGCCACCCAGACACCCACACGTTCCTCTTAACAGACCCTCCTCCTCACAGCTCCCTTGTCAACTCTTGCCCACTTATCTCAAAAAATTCCTCCCCTTGAGTTTTTTTTTTTCCTCTGTGCCTTTCAGCTGTGCACTCGGCAAATAAAAGTAGATATGTTTTTAAAGGGTCTCATGACACAACGGTATCAAAGGCAAGGAAAGTTGTACATTTGGGATTGTAACTGGAACTTTAAAAAAGTCAAACCCATAAAGGTCCCAAAACACTCTCAGAAAATTCTCAAGTTTCTCTTTCTCACTCTCTCAACAAGCATGCCCTTCTTCAGGCACAGGCAAGTGTGGTGAAATCAAAGACGTCCTTACACAAACGGGTAAGTAACGCTTTTGTTTTTCATGCACAGATTCAGTCCTGCAGAAACGTTATCGGCTAGGTGGGCATCTGTGACACAGCCTAGAAACTAATCACCGTTTCTAACATTATTTCTATAGGAAATAGCTAGTCTATAGCAACATGGTCTACCTGGCCAATCTACATCAGTGAGGTCGGACCATCGATATGGGAGAGCTGAGGAGGGTCGCTGGATGTCTGATGAGGAAGAGACCTGTCTGAGAACCCCGCCACCTCAGTGGAACACTGGTCAGGGCTGTGAAGGAGAAACCAGGAGGATAGGCTAGGTGAAGGGACAACAGGAGCCGAGTGGCAGAGGGTCTTAAACAGAAATGATTACAAGTTGGGGTCTGATTTTCTGCAGAAACCTCAGGCTTGTGGGCCAGGACATTTAACTGTTTGAGTGACACTTCAGGATGGAGCCCTTTGACACTGTGGCAGAGTCTGGAGGCGGGGAGGTGGGTGAGTCAGGCCCTCAGCACGAAGTGGAGAGAAAGTGCTAGAACCAAGCAACACAAGTTGCCCCTGGCATCTAACTAGTAGAGGAGGCAATTGGATGAAAAAAAAAAGGGAGGACGAGGGAGAGGGAGGAAGAAGAATAAAAAACAGCAACTCCAAAGCTATAAGACCACAGTATCTCAAAGCTAAATATTGACAGGAGTGAGAAATTCGAAGCAAGTGAAGACAAAGAGAAAATGCATTTAATATTGGGTTTTGGAAGGAAATCATAGCCGAGGTTCTCCTGGGATCGAAGTCTGTCTGGAGTCACAGGAAACTTTACCTCTGCATTGGGTATTAGAGCCCCAAAGCTGGGTATTTCAAAAAAGTATTTATCTGGGAACTACAGCACTCAGAAGAAAATCCTAGGCGTAGAATGGCAAGAATTCCTCCGCTCACAGAGCTTTTTCTAAACTGAAGCGACTTCCATTTGCACTTACCTTGTCATTTCACACTCCGCCCACTTTCAAAGATGCCATCCACTCTCATCCTCACTGGGAGGGCTAACTGTTAGCTCTTTTTCAGGAATCAGAATCCTGCTCAGGGAAAAGGTGCAATCTACCCAAGCACACTACGGAGCCAGCGATGGAGCGAAAACCAGAACCCAAGTTCCCAACTCCCACTCTTTTACGGGCAGAAACCCTGTTCCTTAATCTTGGCACAAAAGGACAGCTCACTGTGCCAAAGCCTGACATTTGCATAAACGTAATGTCTGGAAGATGCTTTTCCCCCAGCAAACTCCATTATCATGTCAAAAGTTCTTCATCTTTATTTTTGATGCACGCAACAAATGGATTCCAATATTTCCATTTTAAACTGTTTCTGCTCCTCAATCTTAATATCTAGCACTAAATGGACTATCGCCACATACCCACCCACACCAGGACTATAAAGCGGTGCTGTAAGCATTACGCTAACAATCCTTCTGATGGCAGCATTGCCATCACCACTTCCACCAACTAATTGTCGCTCAAGGTCCTAAACTGAAATGTTCCTCCAGTGGGTTTTCTCATGATCCAGTCACAGCTGTACTGTAAAAGTACTGTTTACAGGTTATCTATGCTGAGAAAGCACTTCGCAAGAATGATCTCATTTAATCTTCATAAAAACTCTCGGAAGTTGGTCATTTTGGTATCTTCATTTAACACAACAGAAAACCGAGGCCCAGAAAGGTTAGGATACTTGGCCCCAAATCACACAACTAGGAAGCAGCAGAAGCTCAGAGTCATACCCACCGAGTCGAACTGCAGAGCCTTCCCTCAGCACCTCCCTGTTCTTGCAGAGTGCACCTGGTTGATTATTTGTTTTCAACATCTAGGATGAAATTCAAATCCATCCAGGGAAAGGCCTGGGAAGGTAAATATTAAGCTACATAAGTGCAAAAAAAATTTTTTTAAGTTATGATAATTTATACATTCCCTAAGAAGCAAAGAAAATTTGAAAATCAACTAGATCTAATCAAAATACACATGAACCATCTAACTTGTACATTCCTTAAGAGATTTACTGAAAATGACAAACTAAATCCAACTGATTTAGCTCAGATAGAAGAGGGGAAAGTCAGCAGTTACACAGAGATAAGGGCTGAGTAAAACTGAAATATTTCTAAATTTAGGGACAAATGAGCACTCTGGAAACCACAAAGTAATAAAGGCAAAGGAGCACACGCCCACTCAAATGACAGCGGCTTTGGAGAAAATCAAATAGCAGAGCCATATTCTAGCGCATCTGAAACATTGTATGAGACTTTAGCTCTTTTCCAGGGTCCAATTTAATGAAACAGAAACCTATTTCACAGAATATAAATTACATGACTTTTGCCAGAAAACCCGTCTAAACGCATGCCCTTTATCATCGCAGTTTTCTCCAAACCCTATTGAATCTCATAAAGAGTCTTATTCTTCTAGCCACATGTACTTCCAAACGTACACAAAATGTCAAGGATCAGCTATGCTTCACGGTTATGCATAGTAAGCCATCCCCAACACACAGTGGCTTAACACAACAAAGATCTATACTTTCTCATGATTCTGTGGGGTGGCAGTCTGGGTGGTTCTTTGGCTGATCTCCCTGGCATCACTCAGAAGCCACCTCATGGCTCAAAGGTGGCTGGAGGGAACCAAGATGACCTCACGTACACGTCTGGCATTTGGTTCGAGCTGTCAGCTAGGTGCCTTGCTTCTCCTCCGTGTGGGCGCTCACCCTTCAGTAGGCGAGACCCTTCACAGCACGGTAGCTTCGGGGTTTCAGAAGCGCAAACGCAAGAGGTGCGAGGTCGCTTGAGGACAGGCTCTGGAATCCACCGAACATTTATTGGTCAAAGCAAGTCAAAATCGAAGGAGGAGGAGAAGCTAGATTTCATCTCTTTACGGGAAGAGTAGCAAAGGCCCCTTAAGAAAGGGGCAGGGACATGACCTACGACATCCATGTGTCAGAGTTCCTGATAAAAAAATGTTAGAGGAAAAACTACATTTCACAATGAATCTTTGTTCTATAAAATGTCAAAAGGTTGAGGGAGGTTGAGAGAAAGAAAGAGAGAGGGAGGGAAAGAGGGAGGGAGGAAGGAGAGGAGGAGGGAGGGAGAGGGAGAGAGAGAGAGAGAGAGAGAGAGAGAGGAGAGAGAGAGAGAGAGAGAGAGAGAGAGAGAGAATGGAAAAAATAATTACTCCTCAAATCAAAATGTCACTATCAGCAAAGACCTTACTGCCGTCTGGTCCCCCTGCAGCCGGTTTGGGCATTCCTTTTACAATAATCTACCTGACCATTTCCAGGTGCATCACAAGGCAGGGAAGCTCTGCTTCTAAGCAGTTCTGATTGTTATCCTGTTTTTTCTTTAAAACTAAGTCAAAATCTGCCCCTCTATGTCTAAAAAGTCTCTGCCACTAGTCTTTTGTACCTTCTAGAACTAAAGGCATGGAGACAGGACATGTGAGGGTTTAGAGGATGACTCTGGAGTCAGAATGCCAAAGTTCAAATCCCAGCTTTGTTACTTTCTGTGCCTCAATTTCTTTATCTGTAAAATAAAGATGACAGCAACTCTCAGAGGATTGCTGTGAAGATGAAATGAGTTCATAAAGTGGTAGAACAGCACGTTGGGCATAGGAAGCTATGAAATGCTGATTCTTGTTGTTTTAAGAGTATTGTTATTATACTAAAAAGGCTTAATTATTCCTTCAATACTACTCCTTCGAATACTGAAAGATAACTAATGCCACCTGCTCCATCCCAAGCCCTCTTCCAAGAAAAACATCCATGATTCCTTCAAAAATGTCCTCACTGACTTGGTTCCCAGACCCTTCACCATTCTGCCAGTTGTCCTTTGATAGCATAGGAACCTAGAGCTGAACCCAAAACTCCAGATGCGGCAGAGTGGAACAGGGTAAGACTGTCACCTCTCTGTCTTCAGAAACTGTGCTTCAAATAATAAAATCTTAGACTCGTTTCTTCATTCAGCAAATATCCATGAGCTCCTCCCGAGAATCAGGAATTGTGCCATTTGTGAAGATAAAACATAAAAATCCCATCTGTGAGATCCCCCAAATGTGGTTCCTCAGATGAGGGGCATCTGAATGAACCAAATATTTTACAATATTTGAAGTAAAGTCTGTATTAAAATACACTTAAAGAAAAAAATATAAGGCTTTCAAAAAGCAGACTCACTCCAGTAATTATGACTCCGATAAAAAATTAAATGCCTCAGAAGCTCCTTCCATCCTTTCCTATATAACTCCACTAAACGTGACCACTAGCCTAACATCTATCACCTTAGTTTACTTAATTTTGCCCATTCTCGAACTTCACATAAAATGGAATCACATAGCTCTTTTTCTGTTGTGTCTACTTTCTTTTTGCTCAGAATTATTTTTGTAAGGTTCATCCTCTGTTTTATGTGAGGCAGTAATTTGTTCACTCTCATGACTTTAGAGTACTCCATTGTATAAACAACTTATTTATGCATTTGTCCATTCTACTATTGATGAACATGTGGGCTGTTCCAACTTGAAGCCATTATGAAAACACCGCTCTGCCTATTCTTTTACATGTATTTCCACGCCTCTATGTATGCCTTAGTATTGAGTGTTTATCTAAGAATGGAGTAGCTGGGTCAGAGGAGATAGGTATGTCCACCTTTCACAAATGATAGCACAATTCCCAGAACAGTTATACTATCTTTCATACCCATCAGCAGTGTATGAGAGGTCCAGCTCGTTCGTCTCCTAATTAGCACTTAGCACTGGTAGTCTTTTTGATTTTAGCCACTCTGATGAGCGTGTACTGATAGCCCATTAGAGTTTTAATTTGCATTTCTCTAATAACTAATGAGGTTAACCACCTTTTCAAATGTTTCTTAAAAATCTATAGGTCCTCTTTTATGACGTGACTTGCCATTTTTCTATTAGGGCTGGCCATCTATTATTTCCTAATGATCTGTAGTTGTTTCTACATTCTGGGTATGAGTTCTTTATTGGATATGTGCACTACAAATACACACCTTCACCCATTCTGTAGCTTGCCTTCCCACTCTCTTTATGGAATCTTTAGATGAATGGTTCTAACCAATATTTTCCTTTATAATGAGTGCTTTGTGCATCCCTCAATAAACCTTTGATTGCATCTAGGTCACAAATATATTTTGCTTTGCTTTCTTCCAGAAGAAGCTTTATTGTTTGAGTTCTCACACTTAGCTGCATGAGGCATCTTAATTTTTGTATTTGGAATGAGGTAGATCATCGAGATTCATTTTGTCCATGTGGACATCCAACTGGCCCACCATCATTTACTGAAAAGGCTATCCTCTCTTCACTGCACTGCGGTATCGCCTGAGTCATAAACCAAGAGGCTGCTACGTGGGAGCCTGTTTATGGAGTCTCTCCTCAGTTCCGTGTCTGTCTAGCACTGTGCCAATGCCAACCAATATGCTTCATATTGATCTAGTAGCTTACGTCATCCAACTTTGCCCTTTTTCTTACACGGCCTAGAATTTCCAAATAAAATTTAGAGTTGGCGTATTAATTATTTTTGAAAAAAACCTGCTTAGGTTTTGATTGGAACTCTACCGAATCTATAGAGTTACTGTGTGGAGCAATGACATAACCTCCATTATTTTGATTTTCTTCCCCTCCTTTTTTTAAATCTTTAATTTCTCTAAACAGTGTTTTAGCTTGCAAGAAGGTTTTATCATGAACAAGTGTTGAATTTTACCAAATAATTTTTCTCCTTATTCTGTGTATGTGGTTAATTACATTTATTGATTTTCTAAGTTAGACAAAGTTTACATTCCTGGAATAAGTCCAACTTGGTGATAATTTAGTATCCTTTTTATAGATGTTAGATTTGATTTACCAGTACATTCTTTTAAGACTTTTGCATCTTTTTTGTGAGAGTTTGGCCTATAATTTTCTTTAATGTCCTTATCGAGCCTTTGAATAAGGTAGTGCTAGCCTCATAAAAGCAGCCAGAGAGTGTTCCCTCTTCTTGCTTTTTTGTTGTTTAAAAATGTTTGTAATAGTTCACTAGTGAAGCCATCTGGGCCTGGAAATTTTGCTATAGAAAGGCCTTTAATTTAATAGATATAGAACTATATCTAGTTCTGATGTCTTAGGTAAGGCATATTTTAAAAATCTGTCTACTTCATGTGAATTTTCAAATGTATTACCATAAAATTATTCATAACATCTTAAAAATCTTTTAAATGTCTGTGTAATATGTAGTGATAACTCCTTTTTCTTCCTTGAAACTGGTAATACCATACGCCATTTAGGTTCATTTCCATTTTTAAAAAAGAAAGAAAGAAAAAAGGCTGTCATGTGCTGTATGACACATCCACTATCATAGGAATATTCTTCAATTACCCACAAAAGGAACAGAGCAGGCAGAGAATGCAAACAATCCAGCAATTTCTTCTCGACAGCTTTTATCACCAGAAACAATTGTGAACTTGATCAAGAGGTAACACTAACTGAAAGAGAAGGAAATAGCTATTGGTAATGATCTAGGGTGGACAGTAAGACCTCAGAAGAAAAGTGGTCACTAAGCAGGGTCTGTAACCTAGGATTCCCTCCAAGATGTCCATACGGATAATTCCGGGGCCATAAACTTATTATTTCTCTCAAAAATCTTTATTTTCACAAACCTCTAACTGCAATTCAGGATTCCATCTGGTTATAAATGTGGACAACTAACCAAAGTAGTAAGAGCATTTCTGGTGACATTCTCACCAGTAGCAGTCACAAGATACTTTCATACCACAGTGTAGCTATTACAAATAGTGCAAAATATCATTTATATGGGCATCATCACTTTGAAAGTAAGTTATTTAATACAGAACTGAATTTTGCTACTTAACGAATTAATAACCACATAAAATACTTTATTTCAAATTTGTTTGTTTCCACACTATTTTGATAACTTTGCTTCCATAGAATTTGTAACCCTATGTATTCTTTAATGTCTTTTTAAAAACTGGCTTCTCCAGATTCCAAAGAGGTCCACGGCACAAAAAAGCAAAGAACCCCTACAAGAAAACAAGGATTTCATCCAAGCCAGGGAATTCCAACCTAACATAAAACACTTCCCCTCTGCCAGTTTTGCACTAGAAGCAGGAGACACACAGGTGAGTAAGGCCCACCCTGGCTAGCTCCTGATGTTACCTGCGAAGCTTCCTCCAACATCTAGCCACCCACAGAAATGACTGCTCTCTCCAGAGACCTGGGCTTCACCCTAAGTTAACCTTTCTAGCCTATTTCCCAGGGACGGAACAAAGTAAACAGTAGATAAAGCACACTTTGATCCAGAAGGAGGAGTACTCCTCAAATGTCCTCGTTTGCGGCTTTGGCATCTCCTCTAAGCCTTTCTTTATTCTACCTATCCTTTCGGTTACTGTAAGGTTTAGAAACGATGTATTTAAAGCATCTGACAAACACATCGTCCTGTTACTTTTAAGTTGAATCTTTCAGGTCAGAACTGACTGTCCTTACCCAACACGTAATCATAGTTAGGGACTGCCACCGAGAAAGTAGGAGTTAAGGGGTGGGGGCGGGGAGGAGAAGGATCATACTTATTCTTCAAATCCAGCATGAAAAGCACCACCTCCTCAGTGAAGTCTTCCCACTGAGCGACTTCTGTTCCCACGGCACTTACCACACTGAAGTAAACGCCAAGCTCTGTGAATGAATGGATGAATGGTACAAAACAGAAAGGGACCGAAACAATGAGTCTCACCCCCAGATAATGCAAACTACCAGAATGCCAACCCACCAGCCTGACTGCCCTGATCCCAGAGCCATGAACCACGGAAGCAGCACACTGCTTAGGACCGATGCCAGCCTAGTACCTCTCCCGCTCGCTCTGGTAGGGGTTGCGGGAGGACATCCTCTCCACACAAAGACCGGTGCCACCTAAAGGCTAAATTCAGAAGAAAAGAGGGAAACTGAGTCCGGAGAGTAGACAGCAAAAGACATCTCTAACTTTGGGGGTCACTGGGCCGCAGCAGTCAGGCAGGCGCACTTCTAACACTGCCAAGGGGACCAGCGTCCGCAATTTTCCGCAACCCGGCGGGAAACCCGGGACAAAGCCACTGCGAGGGGACGCTGGCGGGGGCACGCGTGGACGCGGGCGGCCGGGAGCCCCACCTTGGCCGCGGCGCACGGTCCCGGCCGCCGGCGCCTTTGTCTCCGCTGCAAGACCGGGCACTTCCTCTGTCCCGCCCACGGGAGCGCACGCAGGAGCCGCGGTAGGAAACGGAAAGCGCCTTGTGCATTTCTTTTTTTTTTTTTTTTTTTTTTGACCGAGTCAACCAAAGCAGGAAAAAAAAAAAAAGGTCACCTACAACGTTCCCGGGACGCGCCACGGTCCCTGGCTACCCACCTCCGGGCTGTCCCGGGCGGCGGCGGCGGCGGCGTTGGCGCACGCCCGGCGTGCCCAGCACCCCAGTCCGCGCTCCGGAGTCGCGGCGGCGGCGGCGGCGGCGAGCTCCCGGGGCAGCCGCCCTCTCTCCGCCGCGCGGCAGTTGGCGGAGCGCGTCCCCGCCGCCGTGCCCGCGCGCCTCCGCTCCCGGCGGCCGGGCTGGGAGGCGGGCGGCGTGCCGGCGCCGTGGCGAGGAGGCCGCACTGCCAGCGGGGACCCACGAGAGGGCGTCCCGCCCCTGCGCCCCGGAGTGCCTGGCGCCGTGCGGCCGGGGCCCCAGGCCGCGCTCTCCGCTGAGCTCCCGGGTCCCGTGCAGAGCCACACAGGGACCTCTCCGCCACCCGTTTGGCGTGGTGAATTGCAGGCCTGGAGCTGCCGGCGGGTTTGGGAGCGGAAGTCACCTGGAACTCGAGGTCGACTCTAAATCCCACCCCAGTGGGCCCTGCGTACGTGTTGCAGGAAAAAGGAGGTAGCTTGGTGGGGTGGTTGCCCCCGAGCTCGCTATGTGACTTAGCCCCTGTCCTCAGGGGAAATCAGCTTCCCTGCTTTCCTTGTGAATTATAGTGAAGAACAAATGGAATGGACTTGATGAACTGTAAAACAACTTAAAAGATAATCACCACTGCAGAATGTATACCAATGGTTTTAAATGGTTGTGCAAGAAGGGCGATCTGAAGCGACCTCAAAGGGACATAATTGGGACAGTGACTTTATGCCGAGTGTTGTCAGAGGCCTCCAACGCCACGCCTCCCAGAGCTCCGCAGGCTTACCTGGGCGGGAGAATCTCACTTGGGCCCTTGTTAAAACCACAGGCATCTGGGTCTGTCTTCAAACGGAGGAAATCAGACTCCCCAGGGGAGGAGTGTCTCTGGTGGTTCATGAACAGGTCAATAGCGACGACGCTGCCTTAGGCAGCCGGAAAACACAGGCTGCGCTAAGAAATTTCATCTAGCGCTCATTGAAAAGGTCCAGAGATTATTTTTTCTGGTTGCAAAATTCTCTGGGAAACCAGACTATAACTCTCTGAGAACTGGTCCTATCTTTCAGCTCCTCTGCTTCTACCTCCAACAGGATGTAGTTCACAAAGTACAGGATGATGTTCACAAAGCAGATGTTAGTAACTAGGCCCACTTGAGGATGCTAGATTCAGCCAATAAAACTACTGGATGCCCAATTAAAATTGAATTTTAGATGAACAACAAATAAGCCTAACTACGTAGTACACATCAGCAACAACATAACGTCTGTTTTCAAAAATTTTCGATCTGTAATTGGTTGAATATAAAGATGCAGAACAATAGGATGGACTATATATACTACATTTTTTCCATTCATCCATCCACCGACACTTGGGTAGCTTCTACCTTTCAGCTGGAATGACTATTATTGCTATGAACCCGAGTTCACAAAAATATCTTCTAGACTCTGCTTCCAATTCTTTTAGTATGTACCCAAAAATGGCATTGCTGGATTACACAGTAATTCTATTTTTAGTTTTATGGGGGAACCGCCATACTGTTTTTTTATAGTAGCTGCACCATTTTAAATTCCCGCCAACAGTGCTCAAAGATTCCAATTTCTCCACATCCTTACCAAACTTGTTATTTAGCGTTTTGTTTGGTTGGTTTTTGATAGTAGCCATCCTAATAGGTGCGAGGCGATATTGTGGTTTGATTTGCATTTCTCTAATGGATTAGGGATGTTGGCCATCTTTTCATGTGTTTATTGGGAATTTATGTATCTTCTTTTGAGAAATGTCTATTCAAATCCTTTGCCCATTTTTAATCAGGCAGTTTGTCCTTTCGTTGTTGAGTTGTAGTTCTTTATATATTCTGGATATCAGATACACGATTTGCAAACATTTTCCTCCTCTGTGGGTTTCTCTTTCACTCTGTTGATTGTGTCCTTTGATGCACAGTTTTTAAATTTGGTAAAGTCCAGTTTATCTGATTTTTCCTTTGTTGCTTTTGTTTTGGTGTCATTTCCAAGAAATCATTGCCAAATCCAATGTCATGAGCTTTTCCCCTGTTTTCTTCTAAGAGCTTTACAGTTTTCATTCTTAAATTTGGGCGTTATATGCATTTTGAGTTCATTTTGTGTATAGCGTAAGGTCCAAATTCATTCCTTTGCATGTGGATATCTAGTTTTCCCCAAAACCATTTGCTAAAGAGCATAGACATCTTTTAAAGGCCACAGTTTGGAGTAGAAGGAACGGATGATGGGAAGGCTATGTTGCTGTTGGAAGTGAGAAGTGAGAAAATTGGAGAAAACCAATGTTAGAGTCTAAAGTGGGGGGGGGGGTTTGGAGGGTGGGAGAAATAGGGAGGAATTCTCCCCTCTGTAATGCTTCACACATAGACAGAAATGTGTAGCCTTCAAAGACCTGTGCCCATTTTAGAGCAGAATCTCAGGCCCCTGGGAATCCCTGCCTTGGAGCCCAACGTCCGGTCCTGCGGCCAGACCTGGCCATAGCTGCCTTGCCTTGGAAGACTTCTGTTCTGACCGCACAGTAAAACCAGAGAGAATCCTCTGTGGAGTTGAGAAGCAAACCACGGCTAGAGTAAATTGAGCAAAATTGATTATAATGGAGGTTTAAAAGAGGAAACCAATTTGTTCCTTGGTATTGTATTTTGTTTAAAGCAAAAAAAAAAAAATCAAAATTAGTATGTAAATGTGGGTAATTAATGGTCAGTCACTCTTTATATCATTATTTTAATCCTAAATCAGTAGTCAGGCACCTGCCCTGGGCATGGTTTTCCTCTGGCGTCTCAGTGCATGGGGCCTGAGTGTCCCAGCAGGGCTCCTGTCCAGACAGGCAGCCCTGAGCACCTGGCAGCCACACGGCAGACTGCAGGACTGCTGCTCGGAAGGATTAGCCAGGCCAACTCAACCATGACTCAGTTGCAGAAATTATAGTCATTCAGTGGAGCCACAATGGTTGTTATGACTTAATTGATAAAGACTTAAAGACAAAGGAGTGCATTTCTAATTATGGAATTTCGGGCACAGGCGATAATGGGGAGCTATTCAGAAGGATTCAAGGGCTTTCCCAACCCTCACCCACCTGGCACAGGCTCTCATCCGCCCACCTATGAGGACGGAGCCCCGATTTATGGTGATTCTCAACAGTCATCTTTGAACCAGCATTTGTCCAGCATCTACTTTGCACACAGCACAAAACGAATGCTGGAGGAGACTTCTTTTTAAGTGAAAAAAACAAGACTTATCCTGCTGCAGTCTAGCTGGAGATTCACCAAATATACGCAAAACGACTAGCAAATAATATGCACATTTTAAATAATATAGTCTAAATGACCATAAATACTAATGAACAGATTCCTAGCAGTGGTCTAAACTATGCAGGGCACAAGTCAGTCTCACCTCTTCCCTGACCACTGGCAAAATTAACCCCTGCCCACTCACTTCTTTATTCTCTTCCATTGTTCACTTATATTTTTCTATAGCATTACCAGTCTCTGAACTCCTATTTATTTTCATGTTTATTATCTACGCCAGCATTATTCAATCTATTTGCAAGACACAATGCATTAGTAGATTTAAAATAAAGCTAAAAGCTCGCAACCAGGCTTAATTTTTAAACAGAGTAGAGGAGACTAGGGAATGGAATGGAATCGAATCAAATCGAATCGAATGAAAATATGAGAACACACCACTGGATTTTTAGTAAGAACCGTGAATGTTTTTGGAAATACTGCATCCAATTGCTATGAATAAAATAAGAAAGTTAATGGAAGGCTATGACGAGTTTCAGTAGACTAATACAAGTCATTCTACCTTCTGCTAACAAATATCTCATTTGATTTTCTGACAATGATGTGCATATGACCATCACCATTATAAGACAATTAACAATTAACAGAGTCTATATTTTATAATAACATTATTCAGCTTTCATCATAAAGCATCTTTTTAAAAGGGCCTTTTGAAGTGGGATATGTTTTAGGCTTGCATCAAATATATATATATATTTAATTACATTAGCATGCATTTCCCTTAATGGGATTTCTCTTACTATTAGAAAAAGAATGATAAAGTGAAAATTAGAAGAATGCCCAAAGTTCAAACCTCCAGATATAACTGTAAATAGAGACAATGTTGAGGAAAATATTGACCATAAGAGTAAGTTTCAACTTCATTTAGAATGAGGTGCATTCTAAAAAGAAAAGAGAATGCAAGACTGTATAAGGCAGATTAAAATATTTTTTCTATGTGTAAAATCCAATCAAAGTGACACACTCCAATATATTATTTGCAATGACACCTTCAAAACTAATAGGACACTTAGAAACACAGCATGCTGGACTTGTCAACAGCCCCTCAAACATTTTTAAATGAAAACAAAGGATGAAAAATTATTGCACAACTTCATAGTTGCTCTACAGACTGTTAATGAGATTTAGTTGCATATGGTTCAGCAAAAGAGAAAAAGGCTTACACAGATGTTGAAAAATCACTCTTCTAACATGAATAGATATAATGCATATGACTTTTAAGGCTAGAGCAGCTGATAAAATTTACAACTCTTTGGGATAATACTAGCTCTAGTCAAATCTGCACTACTGCAGAACCTTCCTAAGTCATATTTCTCGTGCGGTTAAAATCCAATAGAGAGCTCGAGGTCCATCCCAAAAAGAGGATGGATGCTGTAAGTTATTCAACTCTTCTAGTTTATGCAGGATGGCAAGGTGTGTGTGGAGGGGTTGGGAGAAGGGAGGATGTTGTTCAACTTCACACGCACTGGATCAGATATATTTACAAAACTGGAAGAAAAAATGCCTCATTGGTGAATATCTATTAAACTGGAAAAATGACAAAGGAATTAGGAGTAAAGGAGTCAGCAGATATGGCTAGAAAACATTACAAAGCTATTATTGTTAAAAGCTACTAATAACACGTGGTTAGAAATCAACACCAATAGGAATTTTACTTGGCACCTCTAGAAATAATTCTGGTATATCTCATGAAATGTTAAAGAAAAAAATACGTGGGGAAGGTTGTTAAATTTGTCAAAGAGGGTTCATTGAATAGCTAAAATATTGATGTGTTTTGTTCAGGTTGCAACTAACCAGGCCCTCCTGCTGAAGCGTACTGAAGTTCATGGATTGTCCTGAGGGAATCCAGGGGAATGTATTGAGCAGTGTTAATAAACTCATAATGACAGTCACATTTTTCTAGTTGAAAAGCATTCTCATTTGGCAGGTAATCTCATCGTCAAAGATGATGTTTGGGATTTCAAATTAGTATATTTAACTGATGATATTGATATTTTTAATGAACTTAAGTGATAACTTTAGGGAGAAAACAACAATAAAATTCAGCAAGTCAAACACATCCAGAATTCCAAAAGGCATTTTGTCATGGCAAGTTAAGACTTAAGCAACCGCCCTTACTCCTATTTTTCCCAATATTGTTGTGACACATTAAAGAGGATGTCAGTAGTCAGGGACTGAAATAAAATTAGCGACACTGTTACATTTCAATTCTCAGTTTTAAACTTGTAGCCCTTATTTACCAGAAGAAAAATTATAAGTATTAGGGAAATTTTTCAGATGGAAAAAAATGATTTTCTTTTAAGTCAAAAGACCTAAACGTGGTGCCCAAAAAGAGGCAAATGAATTATTGCAACTTAGATTGCACTAAAGAATGATCACAAAACAGTAAAGTCGTCATCATTTTAGAGTAAGATTAACAAAGCATTCTCATTGCTAGGTAAAAAGAATGCATTGATATTATTATTCAAAATAACCTATTTGTATGAACCAGGATTTTCAACCATTAAAACTGATTAAAACAAAGGAGAGAAAACCCTCTCTGAGCTTATGCATGAAGTATTGTCCTTTATGTTCTGGACTGGAATAAACTGAGCAGCAGGCGAGCACACCTAGTGCATTAAATAACTTCTTGCCGAATTCTTGTTTTTGTATTGCTTATTTGGGAATTTTTTTCTAAGCTTCATTCAAGTATTAGTAATTAATAATAAAAGTAAATTAATAATTTTGCGTTTTTAGTTTCTTTGTACATAATAAGAATAAGTGTTGTTCTACAAAACTTGTTGATTCTGTTGCATAGAGCACTGGAGGGGGATAAGAGTGGCCTTCATTGCTGTGCAAAAAGTATTCCCTCCTGGAAGCTAAAAGAAGGTTGAAAAGGACTAGTCCGTATCTGTTCTCCCCCCCAAACTAGCCCCTACAGGATGTGAACTGCAAAAGGGCAAGCCTTGTTCACCAAATCTCCACCAGTATGTAGAAGAGTGCCTGCTATAGATTCAATAAATATTTGCTGAATGAAGAAACTAAACAAATAGGGAAAATATCAGTAGTTGGTAGTTATCTTTTGTTTGCGTTATTCAGGCATCTTTTCCCTTTTATAAATGCGGGTTTTCGAAAAAATAAAGAGAAGTTACTACAGGCATTTCCCATAAGGGCCTTCAGGTTGCTAAGAACCAGGAAAGACTCCCAGTGCCTTCAAGGTGGGGAGGAGAGTGTAGGTTACCTCAAGTTCTAGGGCACAGGGAGCCCTGGCTGGGGAGTGACTGAGAACAGCAGGAGGGACCATGTGCAGTAGAATTGCACCCTTGCCATAAGACCGTTACTTTTCAAACTCAGTAGAAAGCAGCTGTGCCTTTGACCGGGTTGTTGGGCTCTTTGGGGCTGAAAGAGAGAGTCTAGTCCCCATCCTTCATCTTATAGAGCTGGTGTGAGCACAAAGGAAGAAATAGACATGAGAGGTGTGGAGGGAGGGGTCAAACTTAGGTTAGCTTTTGTCTCCTTTTTGTAAAATGGAGATAACATTTGTAGCTATCAGAAAGATGTTATGAGGATTAACCGAAATAATAAAAGTAAAATGCTAAGCACGGTGTCTGACCCATAACGTAAACTCAATCGTTATTAGCTATTATTATTACTAGTACCAATAGAACATACGGTGTTTGGAAATATTAACTGAGATTTTGTTTCTTTGTGCTTCTTGATGCCAACTAGCCTTTTTTCTACCATTCTGTCATATGCTATACACATTGTTCTCGTACACAAAATAAAGCTGAGAATAAAAGTCTGTTGAATATCTGAATGGATTTATTTTAAACTTATAGTCGTGACAACATCTTGAAAGACAGGATTTTCTTTTATTCTGAAAGCTGTCCATTTTTAGAAAAAAAAAAAAAAACAACAAGTGTGGAACTGTTTTCTGATTTTTGGTATGGGGCCCAGAACCAAGCCCCAGGGGAGAGTGGACCATGAAAACCCACTATGAGGGCAGTGTTTTTCAAACTGTGGGTTGAGACCTATTCTTGGATCGTAAAAGTGATGTATTGGATTAAAACCAGCATGCAAAGAAATGAAATGAATGGAATGGAAAATAAAGTACATTGCGAGGAGGAACAGTAAATGTTTCGCGAGGCTGTTGCTTCATTTGTGTCGTGCACATTTACTCAGCCGTGATGTGAAATGTGTTTCCTCTTGCAGTCACAGTCAATGAAATTTGAACATCACCAAAGAAGTCATAGCTGAGCGCGCATGTGTCTCTCCTCTTAGAATGTCCCAAGGAGAAGGACAACTCCTGGGAGAATCGTCACATCCAGAATACTGTTGGAAGAGCAGAGCAGCCATAGTCTACGGTCACCACATAGACCCCCAGGAATCTTGTCAAGGTCGGGAAAGATCTGAAAAGTTACTATGGCTACCAAGAGGGAAGGGTAAGAGGTGCTGAACCAGACAAATAGACCTGAAAGGAGCTGGAGTCTGAATCATGAGGATGCAGGCAAAGGGAGGTGTTGGTGGAAACTTGGACATCGGGAACTGACTGGCTCAGGACGATGGGACCATGTGGAAAGAGTTGCCCGTCAGTGGAAGCTGGTGTGGACAGAGCATAATGATGCGCCGGACACTGCTTCCCCCTACCCCCCAAACCAGGGTGACGCAAAAGCTACAGCCTCCAGATGCATAAAAGAAGTAGAGGGAATAAGAAGAGAGAAACTCCTGGATAGTTACCCAAGAGACCACATTTGATCCTGTTTTAAAACAGAGTTGTCTGAGTGTATCCTGCATGAGGAAGGCTACATTTTCTGCTGCCAAGCAGACATTGGGTATTGGGTTGCTGGTCTGTGGTCAGTTCTAGGAAAATAAAGTTACATCTTTGAACACCAGGGGCTGTGACTGTATAACACATCAAACCAGACATGTTATTATTAATGAGGCCTTTGGGTCTGGCAATGAGAAAGTCATGAGCAGTTTCCATGAAAAGGTAAGGACAGAGCCAGACTGGAACAGAGTAAGGACAGTGGTCAGAATAAATTGCTCTTCGAACACACTTGGCAAGGTCAGTGGGTGTGGAGCAGGGCGAAGAGCAGAACTGAGGGCGAGCTGAGTTTGTTTGAAGTGGAGAAACCTAACAATTTATAGGCAGTGTTTGTAGGCCCCTGAGAAGGACTTACACAGACCTATATCCTGGGTAAAGTTCAGAGCCAGGGCTAAAGATAACTTCCAATGTAGCACACATCGGAAATAAATAAATATATTTATTTATGTGAAAACTGATAAAATTAGCACAGGAAAGGTGATGTCACACAATGGCGCCATTCATTATGGTGCCTGCAGGGTGATGCATGAACTCAAGGGAAGATGTCAGTATTGGTGTGCGTCTGATTGATGCTGATCTTTTACTTCTGTCTCCAAGCACCACCTCCTTCTTGGGACCCAGAACTCAGGGATCTCGGAAGCCCGGGACCATGTGGGAAGGTTCCAGAGAGTCTCCTCCTAGGAGCCTCGTACGATGCTGTGGCCCAAACACCTCCTCATCAGATGCCATTGCTCAGTGCCTGCTGAGTTCTGCTGGCCCCTGTTCTCTGCTCGCCGCTCTGCTGACCCTTCCCTCTGTCCTCCATAGTCATCCCAGTTTCTCCGTCCCAAGGGACAATTTGCTAAAGGAACTCCCAAAGGGAGAGTCCAAAGTGAGGCAAGTGATCTTTTCTAAACAACTCTCAAAGCCTGACTTTTCCCAGGAAACAGGGACTGTCTGTCTCACCCTGGCATCCATTCCATTCTCCCCACCCTCACCCTCCTTGTCAAAGGCATCTCAGAGAAGGAGGCCATGACATCACTTCCTTCAGACGGTCAGGGTCACCCACACAGGGCAGCCTTTGGCCGCCTATCCCTGCGGAAGAGGAGCACCGACCAAAGATGGGCGCGTCCTCAAGCTCACCTTCCTTTCTCCTCTGGGTCACTTCCAGGCTGGGTCTCAGAGGTCTTGTGGAACAGGGCGATTTTCAGAGTACCTTATGTCTGCGGCTTGCTTTCCTCAGCTCCCTCAGAAGCTATGAGGAACTGCAGGGTGACGAGGCTCCACTAGGTGGCGGCACAAGACCTTGTTTGTTTCTGTAGGCGAGGCTCTGGTGACAAAGAGACCATACCTTCCCCAGCTGCTGCTGCGTGCGTGCGTGCGTGCGTGTGTGTGTGTGTGTTTAGGTGGATGCTCAGTAGGGAGAATGGGGAGGCAAAGACAGAAGTTTAAGAAAACTCAACATCAAAATACCTAAATTTATGAAACAGGTAACTAGAGGGTTATTTTTTTTTTAATAATTTTTCTAACTAATTTTCTTTAATGGAAGGAGCTCAGAGCTACTAGGAGCAGAATTCCCTTGATACCTTTAATCATTTTTAGATCATCCGTTCAGCAGAGAAAGCGTTAGCCTACTAACATTTCCGCCTCCTGAAAATGAACCAGAAATGAGGATGTTGCATGAGAGCTGCACTCCCTCCAGAATCTGATTCATACCTTCATTTTCATTCATAATCAGAAATTTAATGAATGCCTACTATGTGCCAAACCCCGAGCTAGATGCTGAGGACATAGCTATGAACAAGATTGACGAGACCCCTGTACTCTCACAGAACTTAGGCTTTCACAAAATGCATGCACACAGAAAAGATTGCAGTCAGTCTCTCCAGCTCTTCCATTCCATGATTCCATGACTAAACCCTTCCTTTGCCCAGCCCTCACATGTAGAAGGATAGGATCCTAAGGAGCACTTAATCTACCAAAATTAAATGCACACATGTTTTCTGGAGTAGGATTGTAATATACTTTCCAATATTGGTCATTAAACCATCAGTTCCGTCAAGAAACGACGCTGCAAAATTTCCAAGCCTCTCTTCCTTATCCGTCACTCCTTTTTAAGTGATCTACCAGGGCCAGGACACACCATCTTAAGATGTGGACCACTCCTGAGGCAGAAAGAGCAGCGGGCACGCTAAAGACTGAGACTGAAATACTAATTTGGAAAACAGGAAAGAAGTGTTTCAAAATCCAGGATCCCAAGATTGTGGAAAAACTCAGAATGGAAAGGTGTGGCATTTTCAAGCACTGCCAAATTTATTTCTCCAGCCAAGTCAAACATGACACAATGGAAGCTAGCTTCCAGACTCCCCGCATGAGAAAGAACGAATTCTCGATTCAGTGTGGAAATCACGATGGGGTCTGGGAGTCGTCTGGCTCCATCTGCCAGAGGGCAGGCAGGGAGTGCTCTGCGCATGCGTGTGTCCGCACACACGCGGACCTGTGGAAGCAGAGCGGCGGAGCTGGAACAGGTCGTGTGATTGTCTCCTCATTTCAGAGATGCAGAAATCAGGCCTACCAAAGGCAGGGTCATGGCCAAGATCACAGAATCGCCATCATTGACAGAACTAAGACTCTAATCCAATGGCTTGCTCCTAGCTCACAACTCCAGTCTATTTTATCTGTCCTACAAGTGTCATGGAGGTGTTGCCTTTCTTATTCGGGTGAACTTGATTTTCCTTTACACGTTGTACTGATTAAATGGTGGTGTTCCTCCCCCCCCCCCGCACGCGCGCGCGCGCGCACACACACACACACACACACACACACACACACAAATGGTATGTCCACCTGGAACTGTGAATGTGACCTTATTTGGCAAAAGGATATTTGCAGATATAATTAAGTTAAGGATCTTGAGATGAGATTATCCTTAATTGGGGTGCTCCCCAAATCCAATGACAAGTGTCCTTACAGGTATTGGAGGGCAGGAGACTGGAGTGAAGAGCCTGCAAGCCAAGGAATGCCAAGGGTTGTCAGCAGCCACCAGAAGCTGAGAGAGAGGCGGGGAGTGGATTCCCCCTGAGCTTCCAGAAGGCACCAACTTCGCTAACACCTTGACTTGGGACTTCTGACCTCTGTGATCATTTGTTACAGCAACTGTGGGACACTAATATGTATGCATCTCTCGGTTCCCTTCACTGCCTTTGTCCTATCCCTTCCTCGCCGCAGAAAGGAGTTCTTTTAGCAGAATAACACGAGTATGAGGGGCCATCGCTAATGGCAGAAGAAAGGCTGCTTAGGGATGGTGCTCTTGGAAGGATCTGAAAATGTGGGACTCTAAGGAACTTCAACCTGCACTAATCCTCAGTAAGGGCCTCTCGGATGCCCTGAAGCTGTCTCCAGAATGATTCAAAAAGACAGCCAAATGCAAAGGATAGCAATTGTTTTTTCCCACCCTAGATGCTCAGTGTGGTCATGATTGGCTTCATTAGAATCGTGTTCTCTCTGCTGCTGTCCTGTATCAGTGTCTGTCTCCAGCCGTGGTGGAGGTTGGCTTGCGGACCAGTGTCATGGACCAGTGTTTGTTCCCCTCCCCAACTCTTATGTTGAAACCCTAACCCCCCAGTGTGATGGTATTAGGAACTGGGAGCCTTTGGGAGCTCATTAGCTTTGGATGAGGTCAGAGGGTAGAGCCCCACAATGGGGTTAGTGACCTTATAAGAAGAGGAAGAGACACGGGAGCACACTCTCTGTCATGTGATGACGCAGCAAGAAGGCAGCCGTCTGCAAGCCAGAACTGGGGCTCCCACTGGGACCTGAACATGCTGGCACCCCAATCTCAGAACTCAGCCTCCAGAACCGTGAGAAATAAAGGTCTGCTGTTTAAGCCACCTGGTAGTTTGTTATAGCAGCCCAAGCTGACTCAGACAGACAAGAGATACCCTTGGTGTTGCCTCAACACCTGTCTACAGATACACATAAGAGCCAGAAACTGAAAAGCCAGTCTTAGCAGTTAGTGTCTGGAGAAAACACAGAGCAGCCTGTCCACTGCAGTGAGCAAAACGGGGAAAGGAAGGAACTTTGATCCTTTGAGAAAATACCTCAGGTCAACTAAGAGCATGAAAATACTAGAGAGGGACACGAGCCAGTGGCAGTGACTCTGAGGGCCTGGGGCGGGGGGACTTGAGCTGCCCAGCAGTACCGGGCAAGCAGCCTTACCTTCAGCAGAAACACTGACAGATGCACGGCCGGGGCCTTGGCATCCAGTCTTGTCCTGTCCCTGATGTTTTCACTTGGGACCGGGAGCAGTTGCATTTCTTCCCCAGCTCTCTGAAGTCTGCTCCAAGGCAGATGTGGTCACTTAAAACCAGAGTCAAAGAGCCGAAAAGGACTTTCAGGGTCATCCCAACTTTCTGTCCACCCTAGGAAAGTGACCCTGAGGTCCTTCCCGCCCAGTGAGCCTTGCTGCCGTCAGAGCTCGTGCTTTCTTGCTGCTCTCCTTAGAAAGTTCTTTCATCCCAAGGATGAGCCCCAGGCTTGGCCTGTGCACACTGACTGAAAGCACAATCTCCCCTGGAGAAACATGTGGCCTATGTGCTTGCTGTCACCCTTCCGGGCTATGGACAATCCCCTGGAAATCACGATGGCCACCCACCAGGAAGAAAGGCAGGAACCTGCAACGGGGTAGCACAGGAAGAGCTCTGAGACCAGTGGTAGCAATAGTACAGGTGTGTTGCTTCTTGTCCCCTCGCAAGATCCAGCCTCCAGCCCTCGGGAGCAGGGCTAAGTAGTAGCTGAAGTAAGCCTTGGCATATGTGGCCTGGGCATCAGGGCGCAAAGAACAAGACTGGGCTAGACTAGGTAAGGGGACCGTGGCCAGGAGATCTATCCCGACAGTCTAGTGTGTTCAATGGTATCTCTGTTTGATCTGTATCACACATAGTCTCAGAGAGACGGGGGAGACTATGGCATTGGTCAAGTTCAGGTTACCATAAAAAGTCTCTAAGGTTTGGACTGAATCACACAGGCATGAGGAAAAAATACAGATGTGCCCTTTGAAAAACCCCCAAAATGGAACTTCTAACATAACTATATAAACAGTGATCATTCACCTTATTACCTAGGCCTTTGGGGGGGGGTGGAGATTTTTTGTGGTGGGGAGGGCCATGCCTTGAGAGAGCTCAATACCTTGAGTGAATTTAAAATAGAGATGGAGTTATAAGTAATATCATAAGGCAAATCTATTGCACAATGCAACGCCTTCAAGTTTATTTTTCCTTTTCAAGTGGTTTGTTGGCAAATATGTGGGTGGGAAACTGGATCATCCTTTTGGGAGTATTTCTCTTTGTGTTTCTCAATGTTGCAGAAAATAAACACGCAACTTTAATTTGTTCCCCAAAGAGGAGATAATAAAAAACAACCACTCCAAACTAGTCAAAGTTGCTAGAAGAGCCAGGAAATAGCTCTTGTGGTTTGTTAGTTTGTTTGTTTTTCTTCGTAGTTTTCCGGGAAACATCATCAAGACAGTAGCTGCCCTTCGGGTAGCACATTCCTTCCGAGAGCCAGAGAAATCGATGCATTTGCTGAAACTGTGTCAGATCCTGAGCACGTCTTCCCTTCTGCGCGCAAGGCACCCCCCAGGCCTGGCTCAGCGAGGTGGCCCGAACAAGTCAACGGCATCCTCCCAAGGAGAGCAGGACAGCTGATGGCAAGTTTGGTTAGAAGTTACGTGGCCTGATGAGTTCCACCTTGTGCCCAACTGAGATCCGCACATGTCAGAGAACGTACCTAAACTGCAGGGTGACAAAAAGAGTCCTTTTGAGGGTTTTCTGCGTGAGGCTGAAAGAGCAGGGAAAAAGTCGACAGACCACTGGTGGGCGCGAAAAGCAAAGGCCAGCATGGTACTTGTTCTGTACCTGGTACCTTAGCTCGGTGTCTGAGTCCTATAACAAAGGTCTGTGAGCTGAAGCTATAGCTTGATCTTCATGAGCAACTCTGTGAGGCCTGAGTCAAAAGTAGCATTCTTACATAGCCAAGGGACCAGCATGGCACAAGCAGCTGGACAGATGGGCCCTCGGAGCATCGCTCTGGCCCTCGTGGATTGGCAGCTTTGGCCACTACATTTAGTTGTCTTGGCTTGGATGCTGGAATTCTAACTGTGGTGGCTGGAAGTTGAGGCCTTGGGGTGACACCTTCAAAAGGCTTTGTGGACAGAGAACGTTGGATGGGGCCGGGGCCAGAGAAAAGGGGATGCAGCTAGGGGAATCCGTGTGTTAACCATAATCACCAGGTCACTGTTCATAAAAACACGGGAGATATCACTGTGGAGTCTGGGTGGGGCTTTGTTGAAATAGGTAGGTTTCTGTTGAACAGGTGGCAAGAGTCAATAAAACTTGGGTTACTACTGTTGAGGTGCCCCCTTGGTACCCAAGGAAAACCAGGGTTGAAATTACAGCTTACCTATCAGGCTATGGTTTTCAAACTGTGTTTCACAGTAGCCTAAGTGTCCGAGGCTATCCTCAGGAGAGACCTTGAGATTGGGGGAGTAGCTCACGGCAGGTCCTGGGCCTGCCACGACTGACTCAGCCATGACAGACTCAGCCGTGACAACTCTCTCTCATCTATTGTCTCTACAGCGAGAAAGGTGTCATAACTTAACAAAAAGGTCTTAAGAGAAAGGTCTTGAACAGCCCAGCTTTAGGGTTCTCTTCACTAAGCCTGGTGACCTGTACATAGTAGATTTTCAATGAACTCTATTTTTTACACAATCTAGCCAAAAGAGGATTGGAAATAATAATAACTTTTTATTAATGGATAAGACCATAATAAGTGATTTGTTTCTAAACTACATTGAAAAGAACAAAGTAATTTAAATATTAAGAATTGGGAATATTGTTCTATTTCTTTTGCACAGACCAGAAATGAACAAACACAAATCATAATGTGAGACATTTATATTGATTCTTCTCATTGGAAATAAGCAAGATCGTGAAAAATCATGAATGCATTTGTTATTAACTATATTTCAAAATAATTGTTGGTTGTGTGGGTCTGTTGAACTCTTGTTGACTAATTCTCCATAGAAAGAAAGAATAATGACCGCCTCATAAATTGTATTTCTGTATGCATTTTGATGAATAGAGATTATTATTGATTTTAAAGGGAGGGAGCAGTTGAAAGAGTAAAATTCCAATAATAAATAAACACTGTCTGAATGTTAACAGTTTTGAATGTCACTAGCCTAACTCTTTATAACACACAGATTTAACAAGTATCTTCCTCCAGTCGGAAGTTCTCAATGAAAATAGTTTTGAAATAGCAGTACACTTTGAGGCTCAGCAAAAGACTTGACTTTTGCTTCTCTCTGCGGTAAGCTGATGGACCATTTACAAGAACCTCCCCATTTGTCTAACTATATCTGACCAGATGGGCCTCTCCAGGGCAGAGCATTCTTCCGAGGGCCAGGCAAAGCTGGCCAGATCAACACTTTTGAAAAAGGCCTAGTCATAAATCTATCAAGTCGCCTCTGACTTGAGCTAAGCCGCTCAGCGAATATAACCACGAATGATATTCTAGAATGTTCTTGGGAACTTTACTTGGAAGATTTTGAAAGGTAGATAAAGTTTCTGAGAGTCTCCTCACCCAATAAGGAACCATTCTTAAAACAGGGGGGTAGCATCACCTAGAATTCCAGATTAGAGCCAGTTGCACCACGAGCTGGGGGGAGTAAGGGTAACTTGAATCAGAATACATGGACCAGACGCAGTCTCCCCTGCGCAGCAAGAGACCAGTCCAAGAGACGTGGCACAATCACTGTCTGTTGCCAAGCAGGCAAAGTGATACAGCAGGGTCTGATCGGAAGGGGCCAAATGGGAATCCAGTTTCATGAGTTCTTGGCAGCGGCGATGCTCACTGTTAGGGGTAGACTGAAATGCTAACAGGAACCAGCCGGGCCCATGTGAGGCGTGAGACTGGGATGAGACCCAAGTCCTGGGAAACTGAACTGGCAGCAACCAGCTAGGCGGCTGGAACGCAGGCTGGGCCTCCCTTGATGCCAAAGACCAGGGCAGAAGGGACCAAGCAGACAGGCTGGCTTCTCGTATGCTTCTATTTTTTTCTGTTTTGCAGCCAGCTTCAAGGCTGTGCTTAGAGTGCTCCCACTACAGGCAAAAGGCAGCAGCAGAGGGTCCTCACATTCCTGTAATGATAGGTGAGAAATGCAGCCTCCAGGATGGGCTTCTGTGAGCTGTAGCCAGGACAGGGAGAGACAGGGCCGGGGATCCCTGCAAACCATATGGTGATGCTGGGCCTAGACAGTCTTGACTGTAGAGCAGCCAGACTTGAGTGGGACATTTTGCACATTAGGTATACTTCTTGGTAGATACCACTGAAGCCCCCGATTCTGCATCTACATCCTGAAAATGTGCTTTCATTGAAAAACCAAGATGAGCTTTTCTCTGGCTGAACGTATACAGGTGAATTCTGCATTCAGCACAGCTAACCACTCATCCTCTGAAGATGTTTAATCCTTTGGAGAAGTCTGACAAGGTAGTGTTAGCCTTCCCATTTTCCTCCATAAATAGAGCACATCTTTGCTTTCCTGCATTTTCTCCAGAGGCTGGAACTGGGCCCAAAAAATGTTGAAAAGAAGGGGTTTTCTAATGTAAAACATTCAGATCCACGATTAAATGATACTAAATGTAAATGTGTAAACTCACATCCAGTCTTGCCTCTTAATTTTTATCAGCCCAGAAAGCAAGAATCGAGAAGCTGCTCCAAATCCTGAGCCTAAACGCAAGTACCTTTCGCTGTCTGGAACCAGTTTTCGCCGTGCAGCCCCCGGAAGATTAGCCAAGATTGCTTTCAACCTACTCCTTGCAGCTGCTTGGAATTCCTCACTGATGCTCCATCGAGAGCCGAGCCGAACTGGGCGAGCCGCACAGTAAACACATGAATCTCTGCCAGCGCTGGCATCCAACAGCACCAGGATTTGCAAACATGTTGAATTGCTATTTTATTCAATACACGGAACTTACAATAGAAAATAGATTTGGAAGTTACATCAAACTTGTTTATCCTGTTATGGTGGGCTGGGGAACGCTATTGTGCTTTGCTTATGAAGGCGTCTGTGTCAAGAAGCAGCAAAGCGGCATTTCTGCCTTGCTTTCCTAGCCCAGTATTAAGCACTCAGAGCACACTTAGGCCATACTTCTTCCTTTAAGACCCCTTCCCCCGGCACTAACTCCATAGTTTAGGTCAACTAATGCTATTTATGCCCATATGTCCAAGTCTGTGTTATTCATCGATGCTGCTTTTCCATGTGTTCTAAGAAAAATATATATATTTATATATAATATTTAGTGGAAACACATATACACATCTATATGTGTGCACGTGTGTATGTGTATGTGCGTGTGCATAGGTGGGCACGGATATATGTAAGTTTCCTCGTTGTCAAGGCTGTGCCTCCTCCATCAGCTAAGAGCTCTCCAAGGTCAGAGGGCTGTGTCTCCTCACTCAGTCTCAGAGGTTCCTGGGATGATGCCGTGCCTTCGCCACAGTCAAGAGGCACCCTCTGTCCCAGGACTGGGAGCCCCCAACCCCTGTCAGGGAGGGCTCAAGAGCAAAGAGGCAGTACTTTCTCTTTGTGACCAAATGAACAGAGGGCAGCGAGCATGAGCAGAGCACACAGGAGGAGGAAGAAACTCAAAATTAGCCCACATAATAGCTGCACTTACTCTGCCAGCGTTTTCTGTCTGAGCGAATGGGTGTGGTCGTCGTAAGGAAGTGACTATTCCCCTAAGTAAATAGGGTATGCTATTTGGTGCAAAAGGAAATTGTAAGAGAAAGTGTCTCGTTTCCGCAGTTTGAAAGCAAGTAATGTCTGTAGTCTGGGTGTCTATTTACACTGCTTTTCAGCAATAAAGAGTAACATTACCTTAATAACCTGCTCATCTGAGGCAGGTAGGATACTTAAAGCATCAGAGAAAGAGGCATTTACTCTGATGAGCCACTTTCCCCAAACAGCACAAGATCGACACCATTCACCCAAGAGCTTTTTTTTTTTTTTTTTTACATTTCTAAAAATATTTCCTGGTTATGACATGTGATCTAACAAACAGGCACCCTTGGCTCAGCTTCTGCAATGACTAATGACACCTTGATTCCCACCCTTGTCAGAGAGGGGGAAAAAGGGAAAATAAATGTAGCACTAGACTTTGAAAGAAGAAAGTTTTTACAAAGTAAAAACCCAACTAAGTAATTGTGAGGCAGAAAATGGCTTAGTAATTTGATCTCGTGCTTGCAGAAGCACCTCTGGGAGGGAATGCTCTCTCCCAGCTCTGCTTCCCCTAGGGGAGCTGAAAAGTTGGTTTCTTCGCCTTTTTCTCTTTTCAAAGAGACCTCTGGACATTTCTGACCCAGGCACTGCTCTCTTGTAGGCAACAAGGAGCGTTTATTTCAAAATGGCCTTTATTTGACACCTGTTTAAAAGCTTCCTGATGACAAGCCACGCCCACTCCCACACCCACAGCCACGGGTCATTGTTCTTGGTTCCAGGTCTCAACTTGCACTTCTAAAAGCATCTGAGGACAGATTCAGGAGGAGATTTTTTTTTTTTCATAGATATGGCCTGAGGCATACACTGTTGTGTGGGTTTTGGGGTTTTTTGGGTTTTGTGGGGTTTTTTTGTTGTTTTGGGTTTTTTTTTTTGTTTTTTTTTTTTGTTGTTTTTTATCAACAACTAGTACTCACAATGCAAGCTGATGCCTTTTCTTCAACTAAAAAAGCTTTGCTGGGCATTATGGCCGCGGTGGGCACTAGGGGCATGCACACACAGTGAACGCATTGATTCCGACAGAGCTAAATCTAAATCTGATCGCTTTGACCTTTGAAGAAAGGATTGGGTCTTTTGACTTTTTTTTTTTTTAAAAACCTGTTTATAAAGGTAAATTGAAAGGGTAGGCAAGATCAGAGAAGACACACTCAGTCTATTTGGCATGCTTCTAAGTACTGTAGGATATTGCTAGCGTGGAAATGGATGCCTCTCAGTACAAAGCAGTCTTATCTGTTGATTGCCCCGGCTCCACAGAACCATGAAAGCGCCTCTGGGAAACTCGAGAACAGCTGACTCCATTACAATCATGAAACCAGAAATACTTGAAATGGACTCAACAGTCTCTAAAATGATTTTGTAACGCAGGTTGCAGTGATGCGGGCCGTGGCTTCGGAATTCCTGGGTTCAAACCCTGGTTTACTCACTGTCTAAAAAAACATTCGGTAAAATCACACAACCCCTCAGAGCTTGAGCCGTCTCGTCCTTTGTAAGAAGTTTCTCATCCGCAAAGAGTAAACGGAAGACTGATCGTCAAAATACTTGGTAAAAGGTAAAATGCCAGCCAAAAGCACTTTGTTCTGACAACCCTGTTATTAGATTATAAGATCTTTGCATCTGAATTTCCTTCAGTGGAGCCTAGGAATCTGTATTTTTAAACATGATTCCTTAAGTGTCGTGCCATTAGCTTGGGAGCCAGATAGGTGTGGTCCCTGGCCCGACAGCAGCTGCACCACCTGGGAACTTATTAGAAATGCAAATTCGCAGCCTCCAACCTCCTAAATAAGCAATTCGGAGGGTAAGGTCAGGCATCCGGTGTCTGGGGTTTTAATGAGCCCTCCGGGTGACTCCGAGCAAAGCCAGACAGAGAACCACCGGTGTAGGGCACTGATTCTTAGCTGTAGTGTTCATACAGATCACCTAGAGGCCTTGTTAAAATGCCTGGGATGTGTGGGTGGGAGAGGTGAGAAGATTCTGTTTTTAAAGGAGGTCCCAGGTGACACTAATGCTGCTGATCAGACTTTAAGTAGTGACACCTGCTCCTTTTGGCAGAAAGGGCTCCCACCTTGCAGAGCCACCTCAGGCCAACTCTTGATGAGGCTGCAGAGAGATTTCTCCTGCTGCACACATCCCACGACAGGGCAGTGGGTTCGGAGTGGGGGGGGCGGCATTTTAAGCTTCCCACAGGTCACTGTGGCCAGTGGAGGATGAGGAGGTAGGATAGGGAAGACGATAAAGTATCATGGCCCTGTCTGGGCGACCCTTTTATATGGTCAGTAAAAAGGGAAAGAAAGAACAGCCCCTGAACCCTGATCAAAATCTGATGTCATAGTCAAGGCTCTGTAGGGTCGCCCCAGCCCTGGAAGAATCTGTGTCTCCTTTGGAATCTTTTTACCAGGATGTTTTTGATAATGGGAGGCAGAGAGGAGTAGAGCGGTTCAGAGTTTCCCCAAATAATTTTTTAAATCCCACAATCCGTCACCCGCTCCCTATTACATGGCCAGAGAAGACTTTGATTTCAGACTCATGAGGCTATTCCCAGTGATGGAAAAATAGCTATTGTATTCAGACGAGGAAAAGCATATGGCAGAGCCTCTGCCCCTCCCGTGCCCGGTTTCCCGGGCTCCAGCACCAGCCTCACTGACATGGCCCTCGTCAGACAACCAGGGTGTTGAGAGGAGGGTCTTCTTGATGGGAAGAAGCGTCTTTCTGGGTTTTAATGAGATCATTTATTGTCTCTTTGCTCTGACGAAGATTGTAAATGTGACGGGTGAAATATAAAGAATAATTAGTCCCAGAGGTGAATCCATCCCCTATAATATGTCTTTTCTTCCTCCCAGCCTGTTGAAAAGTTTACGGCTTCCAGATGCACTTGATTTCAACAGTTAAGAGAAGCCGGTTCCTTTTGAGCTGCAGACTTGTCAGGGAAAAGCTTGTTTCTGAGAAAAGGCTTAAGCTGCAGAGGTGACTCCTGAAGAAACAGCTGACGTGGGAGGAAATATGGCCGTAGTAAAGCACTGCTAGCCTCCCAGAGGCCTTGCCCCCTAGCAGGAGGTGGGGGAAGGCCCAGGTCAGTCCCCATCCCGGTAGCGACTTCTCACTAATTAGCTGTTAAGGAATCAGGCAGCCTCTGAAGGAGACATTTGTGAGGAATGCATCCTCAGATCCTGCCAGTGCTCCAGCAAAGCCAGCAAGCCACAGCCCAGCCGGGAACTTCCTGCTACCACAGAGCTGGGGATAGGCCCCGCCACCGTCTGGAGAGGCTGCTGGAGCCCACACATCAGTCTTTGATAAACACCAGCCACTCCTTCTTTAGAAACATAAGCCCTTTAGTCCCTGCCAGTTGCCCAGTAGCTTGGAGGGAATCGTAAGAGCTATGCTCCCCCAGGGACTGCAGGAGCCAGTCCTGGGACTTCAGGCAGGAGAAAGCTCATCTCACGCAAGAGCAGCTTGTTTTCTCATGTCCATCCACTGTCTTCCTGAGGCTCTCTGAAGCCGAAGGGTGCCCCTCAGAGGGCCTCCCCCAGGGAGGAAAAGGGTTGGGGAGGGCATGGCCCAAAGTGGGTCTCAGGAGGCTGAAGTGATGAGGAAGACTGGCCCAGGAGCCCCAGAGCCTGGGGTCTCCCCTGGCAGGAGAGGACAGCATAGGGCAGAACAGACGCCTGTCTGTAAAGCGAGACTGAGGAGAGGGGGCTGTTGGGGTCGGTGGGCCTCACTCGACTTGCCTGAGTATGCGCAAAAGGAAGGAAGGCAGAGAACACACCTAAGCAGAGGAAGCACCATCTGACAGATTCTGCAGGGAAGTGGAACACAGCAGCTCCCATGGGGTGGAGAGTGGATGGGTTGAGGCAGAGGGCCCCAACCCAGGGGCCATGGACTGGTACTGGTCTGTTAGGACCGGGGCCACACAGCAGGAGGTGAGCAGCCGGCCAGTGAGCAAAGCTTCATCTGTATCTGCAGCCTCTCCCCAGTGCTAGCATCACCACCTCGTCTCCACCTCAGATCATCAGTGCCAAAAATGTTGGGGACCACTGGGTTGGGGGATACTGAGTCTGTATCTCCTTTCCCCACCCTCACTCATCACCCTCTCCACAGTCTTTTTGCTGGAGTTCCTCAGACATAACAAACAACCCCCCTGTGTTTGAACTTGGGGGTACAAACAAGGCTGACATCCATTAGGATTATCCATGCTGAGGGCCCATAGTCTTTTTGGGAGGAGTCACAAAATGCTTTCTTTGTAGAAACAGAAAAAAGTTAAATTTTAGATTTAAAAGTTTTAATACATAGTATATTTCTCTTTATGCTGTCATAATATATATTTTAATTTAAAAATTTTTTTTGAGGACAGGGCTCATGGCCACAAAGGCAAAGGTGCCTAAGACCCATGGAAATCACAATGTGGGTAGAGTCCTATGGTTACCCTCCCCCCCCCCCCCCGCCCAACAAGTAAAGAAACTGAGGCCCAGAAGGGATAAGTCACTTGCTCAAGGCCCCAGCCCTTGGGCTGCAGAGTTAGGATTCCAGCCCACATCTGTCTAACTCTGGTAGCTTCTGCTCTTCCCCTCAGTCTGTAGAAACTTAAAGGACTTGGGTGGGTGGCAAGGAGGAGAAGTTTGGTGGGGAAGCTGTGCCTTTTCTCTCCGGTGTTCGGTGTTCTCGTTTCTCGGAAGTGGGGCAGGGGCGCCTCTGGCAGCTCAGCCTCTGCAAGCAGCCGGCAGGGCGCATCTTCGCAGGCTTAGAGCTGCTGGGTCTGCAGCGGCCAGATGCGTATTTGTGGCTTTCCTCCTTGGCTTCTTTCCCCGGGTTTTCATTCCTTTTATTCTGAGATGGAGCTGAAATTTTTCCAGCAGGGCCCATGGTGGACACCCAGAAGTCAGTAGGGGCTCCAAAAGGAAGTTAAGGCAGAGAAGGGGGCCAAGAAAAGGGGGACTAGCCTAAAGTATACAACACTCAATCCCTTATTACTCTCATGTGGCCTGACCACTGGCGGACCGGCTCCAGGAAAATCTGAAGCCGGCACTGAGCCTCGCTGTGACTGCCCGGCCAGGCCTGCATGTCTCCCAGCTCGCTCCCCAGAGTGAAGCTCATGTTTTTCCTATCACAGCTGCAGAAAGCACTGAGCTGAGGCTCGACAGACTTGTCCCAGCAGCACCACACATTTGAGCTGCGTCACAAAACGCAAAACCTCTCTGGTGTTCAGGGCGGTCATCTGGGGAAGGGGGAAAGGCTGTTGAATTTGACGGTCTTTGAGGTTCTAATAATTAACCAAACAGAGAACCTGTGTTTCTAAGCCGGTGAGCCTGTAAAGGCACGTCTGTTGCTTTAAAAACCGTCCCCGAAGTCCCAAAAGCCACTAACGCCCTCTTCGGCGAGTGTCCTATTGAGGCCAGTCTGGGCGCTGCCGCCAGTTCCGGCGGGATCACTGAGGACCGGGGAGGCTTTGCGGACAGTCCTGCCGCAGAGCGTCTGCGACAGACACAGGCCGAGCCCGCAGCCCCCTGGCGTCCCCTCCCGCCCCGGCCCAGCGCGGCTTCGGCTCGCGGAAGTCGCGCGTTCTTTCTTTCCCCCCCCTCGTTAGTCGAGCTGAAATCTGATCGTGGAAAGTCTGGGGCGGGTCTCAGACCCGGCCGGCGCGGGCTCCCAGCGCCTGGGGGCGATTCCTGCCGGAGGAACTCGGGCTGGGACCGCGAGGGGGCGGAGGTCGGACACCTCGGGAACGGGCCGCTTTGTCTCCAGGCGAAGCCGCGGAGGGAGTTAATAGCAGGGGCGGGGCGGGGGTGGGGGCCGGGTGAGCCGAATGACACCTGACAGCTCAGAGAGAGCCCCCCAACCCCCGCCGCTGGGGGGTGGTCCTGCTAATCCCCTTCGCGAGAGGAAGCTAATTGCTGCAGCCGGGTAGGCTGCAGGATAAAAGCCAGCGTGGACCCACACCCACCAGGCCTGGAGTCATGGTATTTGCTGCTAAATTAATATAATTATATTACCTAATGCAAAAACCACGTTAAGAACTCCGGCTTTTGGCTCCAAGTAGGAGCTTCTGATGGGTTAAAGGCAACATCTTGGTTTAATTCCCCCCTTTTTCCCATCCTCCCCCCACCACCAGCAACTACAAATGTCAGAAATAAATTATCGAAACCAGATGTACGGTTTTGGGTGCACATTTTCGGGCAGTTCTGCGCTAACAGATGCCTTGTATTAATAATGTACAGTTGTGACAGGAAATATGGTTTAGAGTCCTGGAAAAACATGAAAGCTAATTCCATTACCCCTTTTCATGGTACCTACTTCTTCTCAAATGCTCAACTGGTTTGGATTACAGTGAAACTTTAGAGGAAAAATGATTTGGCCTGAAACGGTAACTTAGCTCTGTTTTCCAGCCTCTCTCCTGGAGCAGCACCCACCTTCTCAGGCACCTGCAGACCTGCATGCGATGCACAAATACCCAGACATGGGAACAGCTGCATGAGGTCACTCCTCAGGGGACACAGTCCCAAATGTTTCCTACCTTCCTGATCACGCGGACTCAGTAGACAGGAAAGCAGGACCAGTGATCCCAGCTTCACACTCTTGCCTGGGACAGTCCCTTTAAACCTGGCCTTCCCCCTCAACACTTCCCTTGGAGCAAAAGTAAAAACAATAAAACACTTTTATGCTCGAGGAACCAGATAAATCCTGGTAATTGATCTCAGGAGAGGGATTATTAAGGGGCTAAGTGCAATGCTTTCCAGAACCGGGGGTGTAATAAGCATGAAGCCAAACAAATGCACAATTTGTTATCTGTATTTCATCACTTGATGCATTGCAAGCAACTGGCTTGAAAATGGCTTTTCTCCAAGAGGGGAGAAGGCACTAAAATAGCTGTAACACATCCATTGACAGTTATGCTCTGTTGCTGAAAAATGTCCGCACGCTCTACGTCTCACACACGCAAGCACCCTCAGGAGGTTCGGAATGTTCCTCTCTGTTCATTTAAGGGACAGATTCCCCTCCACTTTATGCCACGGTACAATGCCAAAAGCAAAAGCTCTCGGGGTTTTCCCCTCTCTTACCTTCCCTGTGTGAAAAAAACAAGGCAGTCAGCAAGGACATCTTAACTGTCCTGGAGCTGCAGATGAGAAAAGCTTTTCCTGTCTCGGGTAAAGAACAGTTCAGAAGGAAGGCTATCGACCAGTTCAGTTGGGTGGAACCAAAGAATCACAACATCCAACTAATGGCTAATATTTATAGAGAACGTATGAAGTGCCAGGCACTGTCCTATCTGTGTCATCTGCATCACACACCTGTGCCATCTAATCCTAACAATGTCCTATAAGGGGCAGTACAATCATACCCCTTGTTTACAGATGAGAAAATTGGTTTTTCGGGGTGCTGAGTCACCTGCTAAAAGTCACAGAGTTGGCAACAGAGCAAGCACTCAAAATTAAATTCGTCTGACTCCAAAGACTGGTTTTCACAACCTCAACCATGATTCACTCTGATGGGTAAGGAAAGTGGGTCCTGAATTATGGGCAAATCCAAGTTGTGTCATTCTTTTAGTGAAACTTTTTTTTCAGGCAGGACACACGGTTAATGTTCAGAATAAATTAACGAAAGCTGTCCTGTATAAGTTTTGTGTTAATGACACCCATAAAATTGGGAGCAGAAGAAGCTACCAGGTATCAGGAATCAGAGTCCCAGCTTTAGTCTTTAGAGGCCATGAAATCAAGACAATTAGTTTCTTTGTTTAATTTCTGGACCTTTAAGGTTGACATGATAATACTTGTCCTGCTTGAAGATTATGTGAAGTAAAGGCTATTGAAATCTTTGACAAATGCTAAGTAATTAGTATGTGATCTTGAGCACATTCCTTTCTCTTTCTGATCCTCATTGTCTCGACTGGGATTGAATGAAAGACTATCCAACTTCCTCTCCTGCCCTGGAACAGCACATTTCAGGGATGGGTGTTGTGGCAGAGTTCAAAGGAGCAAAAACCAGGAAACAGAGGGAATGCCTCCCCAGAGGGTAAAGCTGGATAAAGTATTGCACATCCATGCCATGGAATAGTAACCAAGGAACTCAAAAATCAGAGCAAGGCCAGAGAACTTGGAGGAATTTCTATGAGGTGGGACTGAGGGAGAAAAGTAAGATGTAGGGGAAAAGGTATATAAATGATCCCACATTTGCAGAACAATGAGCAGCCCTCCACACACGTGTATATGTATATATTCTATGTAGAATTTTATGAACATAGAGAAAAATATAGAAAAATATACTCTATATTAAAGGGGGCTAGGGCTAACCATAAAACAGGAAATGGAAAAAAGTGCATTACAAATAATTTAAAATGTGTATATACTCAACATATGCATTTGGTAAAGATATATGTGTGGATATGTGCTATTTTTTAGAAGATGAATCAGTTATAAGTTATTTACAATAAACAAAAGTTTTATTTGGACACTGTCTGGTTGCCAGAGACTTCTCTCATACTTGTAAGTACCGACTTATTGGTTGGTGCTCCCATAATAAGTTGGCTGTATATCAATGAGTATTTAAAATAGAAAGTTCTCTGAAATTAATATAATATCATATGTCAACTATACTTTAAAAAAATAATTTATTAAGTAAGTATATTTTGTTTGAGAAGTAAAATAAGTACACACACACAAAATAAATAAAATAGAAAGTTCCCTAAGGTAGTTTGAATATTCCGCCCACCCTTTAATCATGTTTACACTATACGTTAGCACGTAAAACCCTTTCCTCATATAAAGGAAACCTTCCCAGCTCCCACCCAAGTGCTTCATTTGGGTTCCACAAAGACCAGTTGAGGGTCTGTGTGCAGGCACTAGCCTGGGGACAGATGACGCAGCAGTGAGCAGAGCCCCAGTCCTCATAACACCTACCTTCTAGGGCGAGTCAAGGA
Source organism: Eonycteris spelaea (assembly GCA_003508835.1). Taxonomy (NCBI): domain Eukaryota; kingdom Metazoa; phylum Chordata; class Mammalia; order Chiroptera; family Pteropodidae; genus Eonycteris; species Eonycteris spelaea. Next base: position 10,586,712 of record PUFA01000037.1, read on the forward strand.
TAAAAACAAGTAAATAAAATATAGAACAGGGAGTGATACAGCCTATAAATAAACATAAGCAGGGAAAGGGAACGAGAGAGAAGCGGGGATCCAGCATCCAATTCAAGGTGTTGAGAGAAGACCTCCAAGGAGGTATATTTGGGTGGAGGCCTGAACGCACTGAGGTAGGGGGTGAACCACCATCCAGCCAGGGGAAATAGGCCAAGAGGAGGGAGGGAGTTTGGCATGCTTGAGGAGGAACAAATTTTGAAGCAGAGGAGAGCCACGATCTGATGTACTCAACCCCACTACAGCCACCAGCCTGGTCCAAGCCACTGCTGTCTCCCACCTGGTCCACTATTATAACCTCTAGCTCACCTCCTGGTTTGTTTCTTGTGTCCTATAGTCGATTTTCCATACTGGCAGCCTGAGTGATCCTTTTAAAATCCAAATCGGATCATGTTACAACAATGGGCAAAACTCTCCAAGAGCTTCCCATCACTTAGAACAATACTCAAAGTTCTTCCCTGGCTGACAGAATCTGGTTCCAGCTGCCTCTCTGACCTCAGCTCACCACATTTTCCCCTTTGCTCATTCACTGGCCTCCTGTGCTCTTCTTTGAACAGGCCAAGCACACACCTGCCTAGGCCTGGAGTTCCTATAAATGAACCATGATTCATCCAGTTGCTCTGGACATGGATTTCAGAGTCTTTCTTGACTCCTTTCTTTTCTCACACTCCACAGCCAATCCATTAGCAAGTCCTGACAGGTTTACATTCTAAAGAGATCCCAAATCAAACTACTTATTATCACCTCCATCAGCAACCCTAATCCAAGCCATCACCACCTCTCACCTAGATTACCATAGCAGCCCCTCAACATCACCTCCTTCCCTTCTTGCCCCCTTCACAGGCTACCTTTCACCAGTAGTCAGAAAGATCCTTTTAAAACATTTATTCAACATTCAAAAAATATTTGGCACCGCTATGTGCTAGGGTCTATTTTAGTTACTGGAGATTAAGTATTGAACAAAATAGAAAACGTCCCTGCCCTCTGGGAGGGGACGTTTGGGGAGGGGGGAGTGAATAAGAGTTTTATCTTGTACATGTTAAAATAAGCAGTTGGTTTAATTGGTCTATATCATCAAAAAATTTGAGTATGTGGATACAGCATTGGCCAATGGCACTTTATGTTGTCCCTTTAAAACTTTAGTTTTACCAATTCCGCACTCAGGATGCTCTATTTTCCCCAGAACTAGAAGGTTCTTAACCCAGCTGTGGTAGATGCCTTGATATTGAATTCCAAACTATAGTGTCTGTGTTGGACCTAAGATCTAGTTTGAAATGATAAAATTTTCAGACATTTAAAAAAATAAAAAAATCTAATTCTTTGCTAAAGCATAGAAACCCCACTCAGCACGCCGTTTGGGTAAAATGCTTACAAAGCAAACTTTTCGATAAAACACATGGCAAGGAAATCTACCTACTGACTTTCATCCAGTCCAAAAAGGATTTGAGGGGAACTATACAGAATTGGTTAACTTTAACTGTCATCAATCACAATTTAAGCTTGGTTTTATTCCCAAACTTTGATTAAAATGCTTCTTCCAAGTTACTATTTTTTTTTTTTTTGGATGTTTGCCCAAAGTACCTAGAGGGCAAAAATTATGGTTTGTTCTTCATCTGACCGCAGTGCCCAGTTTAGTCCCTGGCACAAAATCTAAGTCCTCTATCCAAACTGGAATAAATATTGACATAAAGAAATACCTTTCTAGCTCTTTATGGGAGTTTCAACAATAAGTATTATGACAGCCCCTTTCCACAGGCAAATACTAAAAATTTTTTTCCATGGTTCTCAGCCTTTTTTCCTTCCAAAGCCCATTTCAAGAGTTGAGGTATAGGAAACAGAAACCATAATACATATGTTAAACAGAAATATTATTTGCTATCAGCAGTTAGGTGGCTGAAAATTGTTACAAGGGCTGAAGTAGCAGTCTCTAGATGGTTCCTCCTAAAACGACTCTCAGAACAACATCCTAGAACTGGCCGGACAGGGCAACTGCCATGTAGGTGGCTGAATCCGAAGCTGATGAGTTAACAACGACAACAACAAAACCCACAGCTGGATTCCGTGATCAGGAATTCGTCACCTTCACCATGATAGCTACCTCCTCTTGACACTTGCAAGGCTGGTGACATTACACTGGAAGGCTACTGTGGAACAACACAGTGTCTACAGAGCCATGCTTGCTGCTGGTTCCAGGATTCCTCTGGGCAAGACCCTGAGGTAGGACAAGCTGGGGTGCTTGTTTTTGGGGGGAGATGCTCAAAAGCCAGAGCTGCAGGAAGAAGCCCTTTGCCTACTTGCATGGAGTGCACCTAGTTGGCAGAACAAATTCCCCACCCAGAACCCTAGCTGCAAGGGAGTCCGAGAAACAGAGAGTTGAGTTTACCAGCAACTATAATGCAGAAATTCATACTTGGGAAGCTTGGAGAGATACTGAATGCCGAGCAATCTACCACCACAGTCCTTCCATCTATTTGGCAGACTCACACTAATACAGCTGACATACAGCATTTACTCTGTTTAATGCCAGTTGAAAGAAGAAAGAGCCATCTGTGGCCAACCTAGTGGCATTGAACTCCCCTATGAACAAACTACCCACTTCAATGGGGAGAAGAATAACAATCCAATTAACATGAGGGCACATACCATCCTTGCTGAGGTTGGGAGTGGGGTGCCAAGAACAGTGAGGGACTTGTAGTGAGGGACTTTCATTTTGAATAGGCATCCTTTACTTTAGAATGACGTCTCTGTGGCTATGCCAAATGTCTTTCAGCAGCTCAGTCTGCAGGGAAGGGACACAGCTGTCCCCAGTCTGATGTGAGAGACCCGTTTCTTCCTCTTAGGGTCCTCTGCGGGTCTGGCTTGGTGAGTTGCTCTCTGATATAGTGTAGTTGTAATTAAACACAAAATTTGACAAAGAAAATAAATAAATACAACGGGGCTGACCCAAGGGTAGGAATTGAAGGATTCTGAGGGGTAAGTGGGAAAGCTCGCTTACAACTATGGAACTACTTGTGTTTGGAAGCAGTACAGGGCACAGGGAGGCAGAACAGGGTAGTATGCACAGGACAGAGAACCCTGACAACAGTTGAGCAGCTTCCTGAGAACCAGAGGCACAGAAGGAGACCCCAAAGCCACTCTGCTTGTCTCACATTACGATCAGAACCAGCTGGGTTCTGAATGTCCACTCTGGTTGGGACTAGTCAATCAATGGCAGAACTGCTCCCTGCTGAGCTAAGACCCACTCAAGGACGACTGACCAAACCAAATGGCCTTTGGGGAGTGAGACTGATTTGGTCAGAGGCCAAATCGCCAGAAGGAGCTATGGAGATGGTGATAAGGGAAAGGGGTGGGGTGGGAAATAAATGGAATTATGTTTTGGAAAGTCTTCCTGGGGAATTCATTCAGCTTATGCTTTTATAAAGCTCAACAGCCTGGAATAACTAGAAGGGCAGACGCCACGAGAGCTGTGCTCCTGTTCCGTCTGCTGCCCACCTGCAGCAACTTGAACATGAGGTTGCCCTCCGTGGGGAGGCTTCCGGGGCCAGCAGAGAAGAGTCAGCAGCTGCCCCCGGGACCTCCCTGGTCATATGTCCTCTGTTCTTGCCTCTCTCTGATTAGGATTTCAGGATCCTTGTCATATTAGCGGCAAGACCATTCCCTTCTCTCTGTGCCTCAGATTCCTCAACTCCAAAAGAGAGGGAACAAAACTGTTTGCCTCAAAGTGTTGTTGAAAGGTTAAAGTGAGATGTAATCAGTTTAGACATTAATATGTAATTAGTTTAGAACAGAAACTGGCACACGGTAAGTGCTGAATAAATATTATCGGCATTTCTTGTTTTATTTTGATGGATTCTTTTCAGAAGCTGGAGATCATGGGTTGCCTAGAGACAGGCCATAGTGGAAAACTGAGAATGGGATAGGGAGGAGATTGGATGAGAGAGTGATAAAAGCTGCAATAAGGGAGAGTGACCGAGGGAACTTTGGCAATGGATTATGGTAGCAAAAAGTCAGAGGTTGACCAGCCAGATGGAGTGGAGCCTAGAAGCTGATCAAAGTAACTAGGAGCAGGAAGAAACATGGCTAGAAACAATATGGGTAAGAATACAGATTTGGCTACTCTACTAAAGGCCAAAATAATGGTGTCTCTAACAAAGTGTATTCCTCTTACCTCAGCATCATGGTTCTGGGCTGGGAGCGAGTCTGTGGTGCTGGAGATCCACGCTTCTTTCATCTTGTTGGACAGCCAGGTTTCTTCTCTCTTGCCTCGTGTGACTCCACCTCTTGCTCTATGATGGCTGCTTCAGCTCCTGCCATAACTTCTGTCTTTCAGCCAGTGGGCAGGGGAGAAGAGGTGATGGTGGGCATATCCTTTTCCTGAGAATGATCTCCAAGATGCACACATCACTTCTGCTTATGTCTCATTGGCCAAGATTCAGTCCGATGTCCACACTGAGCTGCCAAAGAGGCTGGCAATGTGGCCTTTAGCTGAGTAGTCATGTGCCCAGCTAAATCTTGGTAAATTTTTTTCCTAAAGAAAGAAAAGGAAATGGATATTGGGAGCTATCCATAGTGTCTGCTAGAGGACTAATGTGTATTTTGGGATCTAAATGGAAATTTTATTTTTAGTATTTTCTGAAAACACCTGGCAAAGTTGTACCATATTGTTTGTGACAAATATTCAAAAGGCCAAACCATACATGAAGTTGGAATCTGGAAGCTTCCTACAATAATTTCACTACCACCTGAGTACCAAAGCCACTTCTCTTATTATTGTTGATGGAAAAAAAGATTTGAATTGTCTGCTTTCTCTCCAAGAAAATATTTTGAAGGCTAATTAAGTCAAATGACTACTGGTTCCATCCATTACCACTGAGATTTATTAAGCAGCTTATCTTTTCTGAGAAAGGATTATTAAAGGACAGAATATGCCAAGCTTTTTAAGTTTGACAAAAATGCTCACTTAGATTATTATTAGATTCTGAGATATGCTGTGAAGGTGATGAAGGAGCTTTTTGGAATGGAGCCAAATGCTAATGCTGATTTCAACAGCCACGCAGGGTCTATGCAAGCACTCCAGGATGGCTCCCTGTTCTCTATCCTGCTGTTATATGCCTATGACATAGGTTTGCATACGTTGAAATGTTTTTATTTGCCTCAAGCCCTTTCTGGAGGGAATGGATACAAATAAACCGCAGGATGGATACTTTCCCCAATTCCAAGTAAGAATGGGTTCTTTTGTGTTTCCCCATTCCTCTCCTGATAAAGATGTATCATTTTTAAGGAACATACCAGAAGTATGCTGTGAAAAGCATAAAAGGGCTTTTTTTGTTTTTTTGTCTCGCAATTGCCCTGCTATGAAAACTGCGAAAAGAAAAAGAGAAAAGAAAGGAGGAAGAGAGGCACTGTGTTCTTAACCATTAGATTTTGGGGGGCAAAAGACCACTTTGACAGACTAGTGAGGACTATTTCTGAATAGTGGTTTCAAATACATAAAATCAATGCATAGGATTACCGGGGAAACCGATTATACTGAGATAGAGATCCCTTGGGAGGTGTGTGGACGCCAGGTGAAGAACTATCTTGGTTGCTTCCCACGCCTAGATTATCAACTCCCTTAAACTCTCCCCCAAGTACCAACTATTCAGGCTGCCATAGCTGGGAGTTTGACAACACAGTCCTTCAAGTGAAGTTGCTACAAAACATGCCCAGACCCTTCCTCAGACACATATCCCTTGTGTTCTGTAGACATGTGCCTAGCATTCGAAGGCTGCTGCTATGAAGCGCAAATGCACACGCATCTTTACTGCACGTTACCTTGGCCCCTCAGGCACAGGTCACTGAGGAGCCTGCCCAGTTGCCACTTCCTGTCTTACAGGCCTGAGCAGAGAGATTCAATATTAAGAGCCATTCCTCAAAATAAAAACCTCGTGATAAATATACGAATTCTCTTGGTGACATATTTGGTGAGAGGAGGCTATTTTCATAGCGGAAGCTCCTAGCCTTTGAAAGGTTCTTCATTTTGGCAAAGAGAGGCAAAGGTGAGACAGGGAGATGGAGAAAAATGAGAAGGGAGTCATTCTGCCTCACGCCCTGGTTAATTCTTCCTCAGCAGTGGATCTGGACCCAGTGACCTATGAAGGCCAGTTACCACCTCAGCTTTGGTCACTGGGTGCTTCCCCACACAGACAATTTGGACTAGGAAAGGTGATACCAGGTAGGCCCCAAGATGGCTGTCAGTCCAGTATCTTGCCAAACCTTACTCTACTAATCATGTGATCCCATGGGCCAACCGTTCTCCAGGTTGCCTTCACTGAGACCCCACAGGTGAGGGGAGCCATTTTACTGCTTCAAAAAGAGACTCAGCTGATGAAAGTCTTAAGAACCCAGGCCTTTCTCTACCCATCACAATGGACTGGTGGGGGAAGAGCCATCTACAAATTCTACCCAAAGATGCAAGACTCTCATCTGAACTACCGATCAGAACAGGGTTGCCTTCATTATTTCCATTGTGGAAGGCACCAAAAATATCTCTCATCTCTGTGAACCCCTACCAGACCCACCCCTGGACTGCATCTAGCCTACATTCGGTTACAGCCCACAAAGTACTTGGGCCACTTTCCTAAAGAGAATGTGATTGTTTCCCTACCTCTAGGAACACTACTCAGTTAGACCCCTGGCCCCGGAAAAGAAAGAGAACTCAACCCCAGAGTGTAATGCTTTCTGGAATTTCCCTTGTTTTGGATCTTATGCTCTCATAGGACTACACATTTAAAAGTAAACTTAACTACATACACAGTTAAATAACGTTTATTGATTATTGTTGAAATTATCATAAAACAAAATTAGAGCAAAGCATTAATAGTGATTTGTTTCTGGGAGTGTGATTGGGAGTGATTATTAGTTTCTTCTTTAGGCCTCTGTGTATTTTCAAAATTATCCTCAATATACTATTGTTATTGTAATCAGACAAAGAAAATAAAAATAAAACATATCTCGTAGGCAACTATTGCACTGATGCCAGAGGCAGTAACTGAATCTTATCTAGTTCAAAGGCAAAGACAAAGCTAAAGAAGATTGTTTGTTAAAACAAGGCGTCTGCAACCTTTTAAGTAAAATGGATAAAATTCATTGAAAGAGACACATTACAAAAGTAGATAAATGAAGAAGCAGCAAAATCTTTGTCTTATCTCTACCAAAGAATTTCAAACGTTAAATTTTTAATCTCTAAGAAAGAAAACATTAGGTCCAGATAGCTTCTCTAGTAAATACTATAAAATAAGGAAGAAATAATGCCAATTTTACAAAAATTCTTTAAAAAAATAGATGATAGGTGAATATTCCCCAACAGATATTGTGAGGCCACTGTGAACATAATACCCAAATTGGACAAAAACAAGGACATTACAAGAAAAGAAAAATGTAGAGCAATATTTCTCATAAACCTAGATGCAAAAATCCTTAATACAATATAAGCAAATGTAATCCAACATTTTAAAAAAGTGTTCTTTTTCACGATTATTTTAGCTATTCTAGGTCCTCGACATTATTATATAAATTTCAGAATCAGCTTGGCTAGTTTTACAAAAAAAAAAAAAAAAAAAAAAAAAAGCTCATTAATCAAAGGATATATTTAAGAGAGTAAATAGGCAGGTCATGGATTCAGAGAACATTTGCTATGCGCGCCCGCACACACACACACACACACACACACACACACACACACACACACGCTGTGGCAGGCTGAATAATGGCTCGTTCAAAGATGTCCATGTCTCAATTCCCAGCATTTGTCAATTTGTTACTTTAAATGACAGAAGAAAATTTGCAGGAACGATTAAATTAAAGATCTGGAGATGGGGAGATTATCTCGTAGAAATCATTCTGGTGGGCTCGATGTAATCGTAATGGTCTTTTTAAGAGGGAGGCAGGAGGGTCAGAGTCATAAAGAGTAGATGTGGGAACAGAAGCCGTGGACAGAGTGAAGCTCTTTGAACATGGAGAAACTGACCGTGCAGGTGGTCTCTTGAAGCTGGGAAAGGCAAGGAACCAGACTCTCCGATAGAGAGTCTGGAGGGCACCTGGCCCTGCCAACACCTTGATTTTAGCCCAATGAAACCCGTTTTGGATTTCTGACCTCCAGAACTGCAAGGTAATCAATTTGTATTGTTTTCAGCCACCAAGTTTATGGTAATTTGTTACAGCAGCAATAGGAAACTAATGTAAACACATACATGCAAACATATACCCCTATATCGACAAATGATTATTATTTTTTAATAGCATTATTAAGGTAAAATTCACATACCACATAATTCAACCAGGTGAATATACGATTAAATGGTTATAGTAGATTCACAGATGTGTATACTCACAACCACAATAAATTTTGAAACATTTTCATCACCTCAAAAAAAAAATCTATATTTTTTAGCTATTACCTCCTATCCCCCCAACCTCCTAGCCCAAAGCAAATAAGATTTCACGATTCTGGATTATTTCATGTTAATGGAATCATATATGATCTTTGGCGTATGTCTTTTTTTACCTAGCATAATGTTTTCAAGATGCATTCATGGTTTACCAAAACACGTGGAATGACCTAAAAATATCCCGTTGTTTGTTTATCCATCTGTCAGTTGATGGACATTTTGGTCGTTTCAATCTTTTGGCAATTGTGAGTAATGCTGCTATAAACATTTGTGCACAGGTTTTTGTGTGGGCATGTGTTGTCATTTCTCTGGTGTATATACACTTAGGAGTGGAATTCCTGGGCCAGGTCATATATGGTAACCCTATGTTTAATCCTTTGAGGAACTGCCAGACTATTTTCCAAAGTGTTGCACCATTTTACAATCCTACCAGCAATGTGTGAGGGTTCCAATGTCTCCATTTCTTCATCAGCCCTCGTTATTATATAACTTCCTGATTCTTGCTGTCCTAGTGAAGCAGCATCTCATTGTCATTCTGATTTGTGTTTTCCTGATGACTGACAGTGTCAAGCAACTTTTTATGTACTTATCGGCCATTTGTTTATCTTCCTTGGAGAAACATCTATTCATATCCTCTGCTACTTGTGTTATTACTGAGTTGTAAAAGTTTTTTATATAATCTGGTAAGAATCTCTTTCAGATATATGATTTGCAAATACTTTTTCTCATTTCTGTGGGTTGTCATCTCATTTTCTCAATGGTATCATTTGAAACAGACACGTTTTTCATTTTGATGATATCCAAATTATATATACATATATACATATATATATATATATATATATATATATATATATATATTTTTTTTTTTTGCTGTTGTTGATGGTGCTTTGGTATCATGGTATCATATTTAAGAACCCTTTGCCAAACCCATGGCCATGAAGAGTTACCCTCATGTTTCTTTCTAAGAATTTTATACTCTTAGGTCTTACTCATAGATCGTTGATGCATGTTGAGCTAATTTTTTCTATACGGTGTGAGGCAAGAGTCAACTGCATTCTTTTGCATGTGGCTGTTCACATTTCAACTATTTGCTGTAAAGTCTATTGTTTCCTTGCTCAAAGTCTTGGCACTTTTGTCAAAATCAGTTGACCATAGACAAATGGTTTGATTTCTGTCCTCTCAATTTTATTCCATTGATTCTATGTCTTCACTGTGCACCTACCACAGTGTTTAGTGTTGCTCTAGAGAAATTTTTAAATTGGGAAGTATGAGTCCTGCGTTGTTCTTTTTTTTTTTTTTTTTTCAAGATTACTTCATTTATTCTGGGCCCCTTGCAAATTTTAGAATCGGCTTGCTAAAGAGATCTTTGGCTTGTGTAAATGGACTTGAGGCTGGAGCACGGGGTGTGTGTGTACATGTGAGTATCTGCACGAGTATGCAGTTTTGCATAGTATCAAATGGAATGTGTCGGTCACGTGCAGGCGTCTCATCATGAAACCTGGAGCAGAGTGTAAGCTCTCTGAGGACAGGACCTCTGACTGGGAAATCAGATTTCTCATGTAGCAAAACTCGTCAGAAGGCCCAATACAGCCCTCTGCCTCTTGGGCCAAAGTGTTATTGAAGTACAACTATGCGCATTGGTTCGCATATTGTCTGTGGCTGCTTTCGTGCTCTAAAGAGGAGTTGAGTAGTTGTGACAGCAAAGGACAAAGACTGTATGGGCCTCCAAGCCTGAAATATTTATCATCTGGCTCTTTACAAAAACAAGTTTACAATCTCTGTTATAGAACCCAGTGTAGTAAGGACTTGAAAATATCTTTTCTCTTTTTTTTCCTTCTTTTTATGGAAAAAGACCAACAACAACAACAAAAATTGGAAAGAAAAGGTACTTTAGCTTCATCTTGTCTAATCCCTCTTTATAATTAAGAGAAAACATCAGTTCAAGATGGGGGTGTCGACATCCTGACGGTCATACAGTTCTGCCTCTGTTTCCTCATCTGTAAAATAGCGACATTTTGAGAATTAAATGTGCTAATATATGTAAAGCAATTAGATTGGTGCCTGGCACATAATTTTGCTATTTTTACTATCAGTGTTAATGTCTGCTCTTCTATGAACATCTGAAAAGCCCATAGTTTTTAGTTTATATATAAGTAACCCATATTCTTCCCCGCAGAGAGTATGAGAGAGCGGGGGGGGGGGGGTAGAGGGGTAGTTGAAGCTGGAAAAGCAGAGACAAGTAACCCAAGGTGGCCGTGGGCACCAAAGACCACTGGGTGGCTCCCCACTTAGCCCCCATTCTCACCCCAGCCAGCCTGTGCTAATAGAATTCAGAAGGTAATCTAATCCCCAAGCTCTGAATTCCTGGAGGATCCTGGCTGGGGCTACTGGGAGCTGGCAGGAGGCCGAGAGGCAGAGAGGGCTCAGATAAAGATCAAGTACCCACAGCCCTCTCATTCTACCCCAGGGCTGCCTCCCTAAGCATGGCCTCAACACAGGCTTGCAGATTTCTTCCAATTGGCTGCCTGGGGAGAAAGTGTTTGAGTCCAGAGAGCCTTAGGAATGGAGTCTAATCAGACCCAGGTGTAGAGAAACCTCTGGTCCCTTCCCCTGTTCTTGATGCTTCCACTCCCAACTGGGAGGAGACAGGGAAGGCCTTTCCTATGGGGGAAACCTGGTGCCGGGGTCACCCGTGCCCTCTCCACTCATCCTGCCTGCCACATGGCTGATGCTTAGAGACACCCTCTCTGTCATCCTGCCAGGGAGCCTGGATCTCGACAAGGCTTTTGTTCCTTTTTTTCCCCTCCAGGATCGACAAAAGTGTAGGCAACAAAAACAAGGTATTTGGGACAGGGAGGGAAGGAGGTCAGAAAACACACAGAGAGGAGGAGACATAGTCCCCTTTGCACCCCCAGGCTATGCAGAGACACAGCCCTACTTAGAGCTTCTTGTCTGGGGACAGAAACACGAGGCCCCACAGGAGGGCCCCACAGGAGGGAAGAGCAGAGCCGCGAGGGGTGGTTACAACTCGTTGTGGTAACTGTCTCTGACCAGAGAGAATGGTGTGGGTCGTGCAGAAATTCCTTTTGACTCTTAGGAACCAAATTCCTGGCAAAGCTTGAACAACAATGGCAATAAACTGCCTAGAGCGCTTCCTGCTTTCTTCTCACTGAGCTTCTGAGGCAAGGATTTCTGAACCTTTGTCTGCGTAAGGCGCTGTGTAGGAGCTTCTACGGAGATGATCCTGGATCCTCGTTACTCACGGTAGTTGTGTTCTACAATGTCTCTGTGAACCCGGAATTCGCGAGTACTGAACCATTGCTCCTGGGGGAAACACAGCGGTAGGTTCCTGGGAGCCCCTGGTTACAACACTGTAGTTGACTGATCAGCACGTACCCTTGTTTTATGTGTGCTTCTGTTTATGTAATATATATCGAACTCACAGTTGACAGCGTTGAACTCACGGCCTGAACTCACAGCTGACAGCACTAACTCATGCCTGACGGAAGCTTGCCCGACACACATTTTCTCTGTAAGACGCTTTGAAGCCTTCTTGCGCTTAGGAGCCCTAGAGGGCACATCGCCACTACACTTGGGGGCTGTTTTAAACAGCGGCTTTGTCAACAGAAAGCCTAAATACGTAGCACTAAGCAGACCACGAAAAGGACGCTTGTCTACAGAGTGGGAGCTGAAACGCGGAGGGAGAGCCGGCCTTGTTTGACCTCAGCTGGAAAGGTGCATGTTAGGTGACTCACATTTTCTGCCACTTCGTGCATGTCCAAGAATGTTCCCGAAAGCACTGCAAATATTGATTTTGGGTTTACAAACAAATTTTAGTGAGTATGTGAATTTGCAAATACGAAGTTCCACGAGTTATGGGGATTGACTGTACATGCTCTCATTCACTTTTTCCAATAATCCCATGCGGTGGGAATTATGATCCCCATTTTAAAGACTGGAAACCGAAGCTCAGAGGGGTTATACAATCTGCACAAGGTGATACAGCTAACAAGTGATGCTTTGTATTCCTCCTGCATCAAATTTAAGACATCTATTTTGGAAAAAATACTACCGGAGAGGAAAATCCTGCCTCAGTCAATCCTTTATTCTGTATCTATTCTCTGTACCTAAGTGGACTTGTTCAGCTGTTGATGTGAGTTGGTGTGTTCTGTTTCCCTATTCTGGAGATGCTTCTGGGGATGGGGGCCCATTTCTCTTCTTTCCCCCATCCCTGTATTGAAGCTTCCTGAGTATAGGGAGGGTCTCTCCTGCGATTTATTCCTCAGGTGCTCAATACACAGATTCTTGAAAACTCAGCTCCACCCCTCTCCTGGCTTCAGTTACTGCTGCAAGTTCACAGAACGTGTATTCTGGGGCAAGCGTGGGAGGCCACAGGTGGTCTCATTCAATGAGTGTACCAAAAACTGGTCCCTTGCTATTTGCTTAGCCCAATGCTGAGCTCTGCTGTGAAGATGTAGAGATGCCATCAATTCTGGTGCTCCTTCAAGGAGGGTATGTATGGCATGAGGAGACTAAATAGGACACACAAATCATAGGCCAGTCAGAACCACACCAAGTGCAGGGCCAAACTTCAGGCAAAACTTCGGTGGGTAAGGGAACCCATGAGGGCTGGCGTCGCTGCTTCTTCATAGAGAGGACTATTGAAGCAGGCTTCAAATAGTGACTGGTGTGGGTGGAAGGAGGGAACGAGGGAAGGGAGGGCAGGAGTCCAAGCATCAGGAGGGTAGGAATGGGCAGAGCCTGTGAGGAGACCAGTAAGGCTGGGTTTGGAGGCCGGGGCTGAACAAAGCAGCACATTCTCTCAGTTCTCTCCCAAACAACACTGAGCAGAGTCTAGAGAAAATTTATCTGGGTTCCTTGCCAGTTATATTGAGGCTTCAGCCCTTTCCAACTTCTGAGCCCCTGGGCATGAAGGGCCAACATAGACATGCAGCCTGACAATGGGGCGTGCCACAGATAAGATAAAATTCCCTGGCTGGGGTTCCGTGGCTCCCATCTTTATTTGCAGGAACTCGGAGCTATCTGTTTCTCCCTGATGTGTTACATGCATTCCTCAACCCACCCGAATCTGGCCTCTGTCCCGCCACTCTAAATTAAAGCCATTTTCACGACGGTCACCAACTACCCTCATGTTCGTATAGCTGAGGCACATTTTTTCAGTCCTCAACTAATTGGATATTTCTCTGCTAGAATGGACTCATCACAAAGTTAAGAAATTTTGCATTCACTACTATGTTCCCAGCTAACAGTCTGGCATAGAAGGTGTTTGATAAATGAATGAATAAACTTCCTTCCAGTGGCTTCTGTGACGCCATACTCTTCAGGTTTCCTCCTACCTCCTTGTCTGCTCTTTTCTGTCTCCTTTGCAGGCTCTTTCCTCTTCTCCTCGCTATTCTTTCCTTGGGCGATCTTATCCATTACCTTCACTTACCATCCATGGCAGATCATATTGCCCAAGGATAGTCACATCTATATATTTATCTTATGATGTAACTGACGCTCTTCCACCAAAAAGTGGGGTCTGAGTTCCCTCCCCTTGAACTTGGGTGACAGGTTATGACATCTTTGGCCAATGAAGTATGGTGGAAGTGACACCATATGACTTCTGAGGTTAGGTCATGTAAAGGATACAGTTTCTACCTGGCTCTCTCTCGGGATTTTTACTTTTGGAACCAATTTATCCGGTTGTGAGGAAGCCCAGACCACATGGAAAGGCCATATGTGGCTGCTGTAGCCAACAGCTAAGCAGCTAAACTAAGGTCTCAGCCAACAGCCAACATCAACATCAGATAATTCCAGCTCCCAGCTATTGAGCCTTCCAGATGAGACCTCAGACATTGTAGAGCGGAGTTAAGTCATCCTCTCTGTACCCTGTCCAAAGTCCCAACACACCAAAACCATAAGAGATAATAAATGATTGTTGCTGTTTTAAGTCACTAAGTGTTGAGATAATTTGTTCCTCAGCAACAAGCACTATACCATCTGTATGCTGATATCTCCTACATTTATATTTCGTCTTCTCCTTTAATCTCTAGATCTATATATCCAAATGCCTACTCAGCATCTCCACTTGGGGTCTTCAAAGGAACTGAAATCTCACCGTGTCCAAAACGAAACTCTAATTTCCCCACAAGCCGGCTCCTTTTCCAGTGTTTTGTCCCCCCACCCCCACCCCTTAGTAAATGGCTTCATCTTCCTACTATTTTCACAGCCCAAGAACTTTGGACTCATCTTTGATCCTTTTGTCTCTCCCCTGAGTCACAACACATTCTGTCAATTTTCTCTCTTAAATGTCTCTCTACTTTAACAACCTTTCTTCATCCTCACTGCCGGCCTGGTTCAGACCACCATCGCACCTCACCTGCCTCCACCCTGCAGTAGTTCCCATCTTCCCAAATCTCACCTGATTCTCTCCAATTTGTTCTTCACACTGCCATCAAAGCCAGCCTGTGTAGAACACTCGAATGGCTTTTCCATCCTTATGAGATCAAGGCCAGAATCTTTAGCATGTGCTACAAGGCCCTAGGAAATTTAGCCCTCACCTAACCTCTCAAAATCCATGTCACCCTCCCCTGGATCTCTGCTCTGCACCGTATCATTCTTTGTCAGGTCCTAGCAGAGAAAAGTGCATGCACGGTCACCCTGCCAGGAAAATCTCCTCTGCCCCCATCTATCACCGTGTTCATTTTTATTTATCCTTCAGATCTTAGCTCAGTCAAGGCAGCCTCTCCTGATTCTCCCTCTCCCCACCCCCGTAAGGTCTGTTACGTGCTGTCACAGCTTCGAGTACTTTCTAACCACAGCACATCTCTGTCTATAATTGCGCATCATCCTTGAGATTATTTGATTACTTGTCCCCTTCAAGACTGAAAGCTCCAGGCCAGCAGCACCCATTTCATTTCGCCCCTCACACAATGAGAAGGCGATAGCCCTAATAGCTGTTGCTTACATTATGAATGTCTTAGGGAGAGGATTCGAGTGGGTAACTGAGCAGCAAGGTCCGGGAGTGAGGGCCGGGAGCACACTTCTCAGCTTTATGAGCTCGGTACACCAAGGAGATCTCGTCATGAAAGCACAGCACCCTTTCCCGTCTCCAGAAGACACATTTTCTTTCTGACAGACTTTAAATTTCCTTCCAGTTTCAGACCCAGCACCAGTGTGAGGCTGGGCCTGAGGGATCTCAAGTAGTTTAAACCTATCATGGTAACCCCCTTGCCCAGGACTGATTTAGGAGTAGGCGTGGGACACGAGGCTAGAGAGACAGAAAGAGAAGTTGAGTTTATAAGTGGAGCAGGAAGATGCTCTCAGGGGAAGAGGTGATGATTGGAGTCTCTTATGTCTCTGAGGGAGCACAGGCCCCATCAATGGCCAGGGCAAAGCCTATCAGTAGAGAGAACACAGCTCTTCAGTGAGAAATAAAATAACACCCCCGGAACTGCTTGCGATATGGGACAATCTACGATTCCTTGTTGGTTTAACGCAGGGTTTCTCCACAGCATCACTACTGACATTTTCTTTGTTGTGGGCAGTTGCGCTTTGCATTGTAGGCTATTGAGCAGCATCCCTGACCTCTTTCTCAGAGACACCAGTAACACCACCCTATCCCAGTTATGACCACCAAAAATGTCTCCAGATATTGCCGAATGTCCCCCAGGGAATAAAATCCCCATTTGAGAACTACTGGTATCAATAAGCCAACTGAACTAAACTTTCTAGTACTTGCAGTCAAAGGATCTTAATTGATAAGCACCCCTCTGACCTCTGTTTACACATAACAGACTGATATCTTTCACCTTTCCGTACCCACATCTGCCTCCAGCCTCCAACCTGCTTACAGCCCATTCATGTGACTACACCTTCCCACCAACCCCCCTCAGTCCTAGCCTTCCTTATCCTACTCTCCACAAACTCTCGATACTTACTCACCACTGCTGCCACAGCCCACCATCTCTGCTGTCACCATCTCCTGTCACATGCTGTGGGAGTTAATGAGGATTCTCTCAGTGCCATGTTCCTGCTCTGACACAGGTCTCTGCTCCTTCTCCCACTCATCAGGGCGAGGCTACTAGAGGTTTCCTCTAACCCCCCTACCACATTTCCCTATCCCTCCATTCCTGCCTCATTGGTTTCATCATCTATCCATCCTTCCTTCCTCCCACCCATTCATCTACCCACTCCTTCACCCATTCACTAATCCAGCCATCCATCCACCAGGGCTATTCATCCATTGGTCTGCCTGCTCATCCATCCATCCATCCACCTTTCCATCTGCTATTTAACACATATGTTGCACACTTACTATGTGCTAGGGGCTACAGTAGGCGCTGGATAGCGAATTGATTAAGATACAGAACTTGCCCTTAAAGAACGCACAGTCTGGCTAAGAAGACTCACTAAGCCAATGAGAAGTGCTACTAATGTTGATGATATCTGATTTATTAAGAACAAATGTGTTTGCACCCCGAGTAGCCCTCACATTTAATTAGGTGTTCAAAATAATGTTAATGGCGATGTTCATCTATACATGGAACAGGTCTAGCCAGACTGTATCTGCCAGCGCGATTAGTCCAATTCCAGTAACTGGATGAACTTGGGAGAAAGACGAGGGTCTACGTTTAAACATATTCTGTTAAGTCAGACTGTTTTCTTCTTCCCCTCAGGACTTTTCTCCAACTGGTCTGAATTAGTGAGGTCCAGCTGTTTCTATTTAAAGAAAAAGGCAACAAAATCTTCAGGGCGTGCCTCCAAAAATCATGCCAGAAAACACGCACGCGCGCACGTACACACACACACACACACCCGCCACGGCCACCACCAACTCCATCTTCCACACACTCTGCTTTAGGGACAGGGACTCACACTGACACACATTGTCAGGCAGTTAAGGAAAAAAACAGAAATTGGGCATCAGCTCAAACAGCTTGAAGCTAAAGAAATGGAAGGGCAGCCGCGAGAGGGGCAGGCCCAGAGGGGGCGGTGAGGAAACTGTTCCAAGCACAACAGAAAGGTCTTGCTTAAAGATTCTGGATTTCCTCTTTGCTTCTTTCAAAGAATAAGTCTCTGGTTCTGTTTGGCTGGGGGACCAGAGCTTGTGGGGTGTGGCCTTGGGCTCCCTCTTCCCCTTCACAGTAACTCTATTGTTCAGAAACTGTGGCCGATTTATGGAAAGAGGTGGAATGTTTATGTAACTGACTCTGCTTTAGACAAGACGTTTGAAAGGGGAAAAAAAATGACAAATGGAAGGAGGCCAGTCCAAACAGGGTTTTTCTTCCTTTCTGGACACAGATGTTGGAAAAAGGAGGAGAGGGAAGGAGGGGAGGCGAGGAGAAAAGCAAGTCAGGGACTGAGAAGGGCTCTGAGCTGGCCAGAGACAGCCGGAGCCTGCTTTGTGGCCGGAGGCAGGGCCTTGGAGCACAACCTCCATTTTTGGAAGCCGCTGTTATAATTAAGTAGGTCGACCCAGTCAGAGCAGCTCTGGTATGGGGTCTGGTTCTCATTAGCCTAAAATGGGTGGGGTAGGGCTGGCCATGGGCAAGCGGTCCCCTGGTGCGACCGTGGGGGGCGGGGGCCAGGGATGAGGGAACTTCTTTACTGCTTTCCCCAAAGCTGGGCCCCAGGCAGCTGGAGCTGCCAGGAGAGCCAGACCACAGATGGAGAAAGCGCTTCATTAAGCACGAGTCCGCTCTGCAGCCCGAAGGCCCAGGCAGCCTGGAAAAATCAGAACTGCTTTGAGGGAGAATGGTAGGAACAAGTTTTGCCCTCTACCCAGCTCAAGCGCACTTCAAAGAATGGGCCTCATACCCATAACTTCCCTTGAGCCTTGGGAGGTGACTTCGGACTCAGGACAAAGGCGGTAGCAAGGAGGAGATGAAATATCTGTCCTCTGGATCTATTCCTGTCCTTGGGAGTCCCTGCCTGACGGGGGAGATAGTCCCCTGCCTTTAGTGAGCCCCAGTGTGACAGGGGAGACCTAAGCCCTACACTTGGGTACTTTCTAGCCACAGCACATCTCTGTGTATAATCCCACATCATCCGTAAGATTATTTGATTAATAGATCCCTTAATAAACAGCCCTTGACCCCGGGGGCTCTAGTCTGATGGGGAGGCAGGGCTGTAGTAAAAGAAAGACATCAAGCTCATACAAAGTTAGCATGAAAACAGGCTCCAGTGAACGTTATGCCAAGTGAGAACATGGCATTCCAAAGGACTTCTGTATTTACAGTGGGATGGGGTTACGAACTACGAACGGTTCCTAGAGGAGGGCAGCTCTGAGCAGCAGGATGGCAGTGGCTTGGCAAGAACCATAGGACAGCAGCCTGCACGGGAGAGTCTGTGTGTTGCACGTCTCAGCTCTTGGGGAACAGGACTTAGGAGCCCATGCCCGCAGAAGGCTGAGTATGACCGGTTGGGGTGATGAGGCAGGACCTCGATGTCCAGCATCAAACGGTATAAGAATAAAGACAAATCAACTGCCTGCCAAGGTTTCCCCATGGAATTCAAACCCAGCCACCAGGATTGATGGATCTGGCCACAATGACATCCTCTGTCAGCACAGCCTAGAGGCCAGAGACTGGTCAGGTGTCTCCCAAGAATAAGATGACCGCATGATGTATCATCTAAGTGGGGACACTTTGGAGGGAGACGGGAAGGTTATCAATAATTATGCTGGGCCTGAAGGCATAAATCAGTCCTGTTCCAGGTAAAACAAGACATCTTGCCACCCTCCTGTCCTCAGATCTCTAAGCGCCGAGGTGTGTGTGCAGCAGAGGTTTTAAGAAACCAAAGAATTAGCTTCAAATATCCTCTTTAGCACCTCAGTTCTACTCAAACATTTTTGGAGAAACATGATTCCTTTGCTAAATAAAACATGTGAATATATAGTGTGTGTACTTACAGAATAGTACGTGTGTGTATGTGTACACACACATATCTATATCCATATAGAGATATATACACATATAATACAAAAGCCTCATGAATCATCAAAAATTATTTAAATTAAAATAAAGGACCTCAAAGAAACTTAGTTTTTGAAGCAAGCTTCTTGGGATTATGTCTCTAGCATCCCAAGGGACATGATCATAGATATATATTATTCATATGTCTTTCACATGACTAACCCAAATCTTTTAGACACCCTCTCTCTACAGTTCTTCACAGTATACATCCCACCTCCTCCAGGAAAAGTAAAACAAAATGGAACTGCCCACATTTTCCAATTTCCCTGTTGCCAGGGGCAGGTTGGTGCTTTATGTCCCACCGGTAAGAAGCACTTTTGGTGAAGAACAGAATCACCTGGGGACAGCGGCGTGGCAGGGGGCATCCTCTTCGCTGGCCGTATCACACAGCAGGCAGGCACAGAGGGGGTTGGAGCAAGAAGCCTCCTGCTCCTGACAGAGGCAGCAGCTATCTGCAGTGTGGCTCTGGAGTCGTCCTAAAGACTCGGCCCAGAGTCTATTTTTTTGGTCCTCCCAACATCCTTACTAAATCTCTTTATGCTTAAACCACATGGAGAAGATTCCAGCTATTTTATCTTGTTTTGTTTTACAAAGAAGGATTCTGATCATTTCAGGGGATTCAAGGGCAAAGTTTGAGGCCCTTTTTGTCACACACAGTGCAAGGGACAGGCTCGTCCTGGGGGAAATTTAGCCCCAGGGGATGATGACACGGGACTATAAAACAAAACCGTCCCATTTATGCAGTGCCAACCCCTCTTGCAACCTGGGTCTAATCCACTCTCTTTCCTCCGTCCTTCCCTCCTCTCCCCGTGCCCTGCCTCATTTCTGGAGCTCCATCATTTCCTGTCTGTGCAGCCTCACACTGCTTCTTAGTAGTCAGGGGATTTTGAGGGGAACCGTGCTATAATAGAGGTAAAAGTTTTGTAAGCTATAAAGTATTTTGTAAATGGAAGAGATCCATGAGCCAGCCTCCTTTTCCCTTTTCCAGCTTCTGGGGGATGGTGGTGACATCAAGTCAGAGTCCACAGATTCCTGGCATGGGAACTGGCCCCACCGATGTCCTCTTACCAGCGGGTGACCCTCTTCCCACTCGTGGGGCCTCCGTAGGGCAGCACCATGTTCCATAGTCCAGGCCCTTGGACACTGCTTTCCTTAAGTTCCCACCCCACACACTGAAGTGGCTGCCTGGGGGCATCTCTTATTCGGCCCCTTTGGGAACAGTCACATGATCATCCACCCACTTCTATTCTACAAGCCATCAGGGAGGAAGAACGGACTTGGTGAGGGCAGCGCCATCTGTCTGAGCCTTGTGTCCTCTCCGACACACTCTTATTTCAGACCTCACATTTAAATTTTGGGTTCAGAACATAGGAACCCAGGGACCATTCCCCCTTGGGGTGCTCTCAGACTGCGGAGATGCATGTGCAGCCTGATTAGGATCCAGGACACACACTCACACACATGCCCAGTCATACCTGCCTGGGGAGGGCTGTGTCTGCCACGGGCCTGACCTGGCCTGCATGGCACTGAGGCGCGACATCACCGGCGGGAGCGGTGGAGTCGGTGGTTACTCGGGCATGCGGCTCACCTTCCTGTCGGCATCATCCAGACAAGACTTTACTTGCCGACCACATCCTCTCTCTCTGGTAGCAGGAGGATTAAAGACCGCTCTGCTCCTAACAAAGGCCCTTGCCACCTGGGAACACTGCTGTCTGCAGCCCCACCCACCGCCTGCCTGCCCAGCCCTGGCACCGTGCGCCCCAGCACTGCGTCCCTTCGGGCAAAGTGCGGATGATGCGAGGAGAGGGGGAGCGGAGCGGAGCCAGGCCACCCCAAGACACTGGCCCCGGGGGCCTGGGCGTTTTACTGGGACCGGCGGCAGCTTCCAATGACTTTCTGCGGTCTCGAACCGGAGGGCGGGGCCTGAGGGTCCCCAAGAAGCAAGACCATGGTGCCGGGACAGCAGGGAGAAGGGATGCGGTTGTGAGACAGGAGGGAGCCGCAGGTCTCCCTGCACAAGGAATCGTGGGGATCCAGAATTAGACCCACAACCAAAGCATGGCCTGGCCCGAGGGCCAGGACTGCACTGTCCAGTACGGTGGCCGCTAACATGGGGCTATTGAGCACTTGAAATGTGTCTTGTCCTAAGTGAGAGCGTACTGTAAGTATAAAATCCACACCGGGTTTCAAGGAAGATAAAATATCTCATTTACAGTTTTATGTTGATTACATGTCGAAGTCATAATATTTTGTCGTTATACTGGGTTAAATAAAATGTATTATTAAAATTAATATCACCTGGTTATTTGAATTTCTATTTTTTTTGATGTGGCTACTAGAAAATTTAAAATGACGTACGTGGTTCACATTATATTTCTACTGAACAGTGCTGGTCTTGCAAAAGCAACCAAGAGCCACCCAGGGCAGGCAGTTTGGGAGAGAGGTCCAGCAAGGGAAGGCCTGCTATGCCCATCAGTCCTCACCATGAACTTCACCTGGGAACAGGAGCCTCTCAAGCACTTGGCCGAGAGTGTGCGAGACCTGGAACTAAGACCAGAGCTCCTGACCCCCATTCCAGTGCTCTGTTCCCTCAAGACGGCACCCCTTACTCCCAGGGCTGGGCTCATGACCTTGAGGCTTGTGGTGGAGGGGAGGGAGAAGGTGACTTCGGGACTCTGGGCATCTATCCAGGGGACCTTCCTGCTGGACCCACTGAGGTTTCAGGAACTGGGGGTAAAGGGGGGATGGTACACGTCTCTTCTTGCCGGGAGGGCTTGTCACAGCCTCCGAGCTCAGAGAAGAGATACCCTTTCCAGCACGGGGCATGTTCTATTATTTATTAACCCTGAGGAGGGCTGCCCACGCTGGCCTTCCAGCTGGTTAATTGGATTTCATGACAACTTTCTTAAAGGGAATTTTCTGAGGAGCAGTGTTGTGTCCTGCCCCAGGGGTCCTGTGAGACTTCCTCTGTGTCACACGGAGCTTTAATCATACATGTCAGGGTAGTCCCAGCCCCACTGGAAGCCGTAGTGGGGCTAACACAGTCGCTGATGCTCAGGGGTGGGAAATATGTCCCTTTCTTGGCTGAGATGAAGAAAGTATAAACTATATCTGATAGGCGGGAGTCTATTGCTTAATTTGAGTGCCACTTCTGCTCTGATTATAGCCCCTGGTAGATGAAAGTGAGCTGCTTATCAGAATCAGAATGTCATAGGTTTGCATTTCCTTTTGGTGAGGAGACCCTAATAAACACAAAGTCTGTGATGACAGGTATTACGAAGGCAGAGGCCCCTACTTATACAGTTACTTTGAGAACAGGCAGCAAAACACTAGGAGGTCACCGATCCGCTCGTTTCTTTCCTCTGTGATCAGTTCTACCATGGTTAAAGTTTCACCCAGAAGATACTCAGGTGTGGACAGAAGTGTAGAGGCTACTGGTTCATGGGCACTCATTGTCCTATGGCCTTGCCAGCTGATGAGGAGAGGCACAAGGCTTGCTGTGAAAAATCTACATTCACTCCAACTGGCATTTGTAAAGACAGGCCAGAATTCTCGGCGATATGGTAGGATTTACTGAAGACTCTTTTAAATGGCTAGATTTGTGCCAGAATGAGTTCCTATAGGGAGGGTTGCTAAGGATGGAGGCTGAGAAACTTAAAGCCAGAAGGCAAGGAGATAACCCTCTGCCCTCTTTCTTATGCTGAGTCCTGATGCTAGACTTTTATGGTAAGTATGTGCCCAGCAACCACTGTCCCAGGGATCCCAGAGAAGAGTCTTGTCCTAGGTTTTGGAAGGGCCCCTGGAGAGGAGGGAGGTAAGGCAAGCACTGAAGCACTCGAAACCCCTGTAGATGAGGCGGGCGGGAGTTCAGAAAACCAGCGAATCTCTTTGACTGTGGGCCTTCTCTCCCTAAATGTCCCCCGAATCAGCAAGGACAACACTCATAGAGCTATTAGTACTACGTACCTCCATTGTGTAAAATGACTTACATGCATATACGTCCCAACAACCTAGTGATCTCAGTATTATCATTAACCTCATTTACTCACAAGGAAACTGGAGCTTAGGGAACTCCAAGTCATTTGCTAGACACGAGACATTTATAGCAAGTATGTGCCCATAATCACAGGTCCATGGTCACAAAATCATGCGAAGCCAGACTTGTAACTAAGGTCTGATTCCAAAACTCATGTTTAATTCCTACTTTATAATGGCTTTCTGAACAAACCAACCTAAAATTAAAAAAAATATATATGACTCCATTTGAAAAGTCATTATAAAGGGAGGGCATTACATTTTACACATCACGGAACAGGTGGGTGCAAAGAAGCTTCATACAAAATGTGGACCTTGAATTGACCTTGAGAGGAAGTTACTCTTTGCATAAGTGAAGACGGGCAGAGGCTTTCCCAGGCTAAGGGAAAAGCAGGGGCGATGGCTAAGAGATGAGAAGGAGTGAGTCGGCAGGATTTTGGGAGGATAGACATGGCTGGAGCAGAACTTCCCTACAGGGAGCAGAAGGTGGGGTTGTGTAAGATCCTGGGCTGAGGTGTGGAGGGCATTGAAAGTCAGGCTGGGGAGGTGAAAAAATAACATTAGGCTGGTGATTTAGGACCATCAGCCACAGAAAGGAAGGGGAGGGGATGTCTGGGGACTGAGGGGGAACTTCCAGGAAGCAGTAAGGTCTGGGGCACAGCAAGGCTGTAATGGTATTGCATTTTCGATTTTAAGGTAACTAAAAGGAGAGAACTGACCAACTGTGGGAGCAGAGGGAGAAGTCTGGGTGACTCTGAGACTCCAGTTGGAGAATGTGGACAGCGTCCCAGCATGCTATGAGGCTGCGCCCGAGTCTGGAGACTCCAGAGCATCCACTGGGAACTCCTACCCTGCAGAACTGGCTTGGGACTACCCTCTCCCTTCCCAACTCCTCCCTGCCCCTCCGCAGAAGGGCTGAGTTCCCCATTTCTCCAGCCTCTTGTTTCTCTAATTTTATGATTGTATGAAAATAAGGTTCCCAAATTGCCTTTAATTAGCTTTAATAAGACAGCCTTTTTGCTAATTAAAATGATTATTAAGAAACCGTTTATTGAGAACGAACACAGTTGTTAGAACCTAGGAGAATTCTGAACTCTTAATAATAATAACAGCAGCCACCACCAGCCCTGTGGGGCCATCAGTTCACCTGCCCCATTCCTGAACTCAGGTGGGGTGGCACACAGGCCGGGGGTCCAGGGCTTCAACACTCTCCTTCTCCCTCTCCAGGGCACCTCCAGGACCAAATGCTGCCAGCATTCCAAGGGCTGCTCCTTTCTCCAGTATTGGAGTTCTGGCTGTCGAATATGGCCCCCCATAAAGCATTGGGGATTGCTTATCAGAGCCTGGTGCATCCACAGCAAAACGGAACAGGCCGCCGAAGGGCTGTGAATCAGGAGCGTGGTGATGATGCTAAGGCCTGATGGAGCCTGCGCTCAAGGAAACCCACACCTCTGGGTAACGAGGGAGATGGGGGCTGGCAGGGCCCTGCAGCTCCTTTTAGTTCTCTCCTCCCTCTCCGGGAGGGCGGCGCAGGCAGCCAAGGCGAGGGACTCCAGTCGGGAAAAGCGTGAGGAGCCTCAGAGACGCCGGCTCCCGCGAGGAAGGAGCCCGCGCGGTGCAGCGAGGCGAGACCCAGGCGCTTGGCCCGAGGCGCCGAGGTGTAGCTTTCAGGTCCCCGGGTCCCCAAGTCCCCGGCCAGGCTCCCCCTCCTGCCCCCTCCCTCCTCTGCCCCCGGCTACGCAGCTGCCGACAGCTCCTGGGTGACTGCAAACGCCTGTGCTGTCATCTTCCCTTCCTGTAGGGAGCGGGCTGGCCGCAGGAGTCTGGAGGGGCTGGGGTAGGACCGTTTTGCAATTCCCGCGGCTGGGGAGGCGACAGGGACGACTCAGATCCCAGGTGGTGCAGACACTGGGGCTGGAGGACCCTAGGCCTCCGTTTCTAGGGACGTCTTCTGGCCCCTCGCGCAAAAAGGCATTGGTGGGGACGGAGGGTGCCCTGGTGGGTCCCCTCCCGTCTGCAGGTGGCCCTTTCCCACCACACTACACGCCCACCCAGCTGCGCCCCGACGTCCCTTCCCCATAGTCCTCCTTTCGGGGACCTGGTCAGCTCGAGGTCTGGCAGCGCATTAAAAAGCAGTACTTTTAAATTTTAAAATATTACAGTGGAAAGCGCGTGGGCTCTGAGTCCCACATCCCTGGGCTCCAATGTGGTTGGCCGAATTACTAGCTGTGTGATCTTTTGTGCCACTCAGCCTTACTTTCCTGACAGTTTTCTTACCACGGGGCAGCTGAAAGGATTAAAGCAATCGCGGGAGTGAAGTCGCGCAGCCAGAAGCCCGAGACTGGCGCGCTAGTGTCGGAGGAATGTGCACTTGACCTCAGCCCATGAGGGCGAAGGACAATCTTCAAGGCCCTAAACCGCGGGGCTCGGCGGCCACTGACACGGCGAGGCTCGGGGTGGGTCAGGGTCTGCGTGCGCGGTGAAAGCCCCCCAGGGCTTCTGCGGTGCAACCAGAGCTGAGAAGCTGTGATTCCTTCCCCGTTTTCGGCGAAGGAATAAACAAAGAGGCATTGGTGGGGACGGAGGGGACCCTGGTGGGTCCCCTCACATCTGCAGGTGGCTCCTTCACACCACACTGCATATCCACAGACACAGTCACATGCACGCCCCTGTACACACGCACGCACAGAGGTACCCCCACTCACGCGTACACACACACTCCCACTCACGCTGTCACGGACACACCCACACCCACTGTTTTCTTCTGGCAAGCCCGGCGGCCGGGACCCGGGTCCACGCGGACGCCAGCGGTGGGGCAGGCCCCGCCACTCCGACCGTCGCGGGCCGGGCGGCCCCGGTGCGGGTGACAGCGCGGCTCCTCGGAGCCCTGGGCGCTCCGCAGAGCCCCCGCCGGGCCGCGCCGCGCTCGCTCCGGCTCTTTGTTATGCTAATTCCCTTTCCCAGCTGGTGCCAGCTGCCTGCACAATGAGCGCCCCGAGCCCTCGCCAGCCTTCGCCAGCCAGGGAGTGGGGCAGGGCGGAGGGGGGCGCTCCGCGCCCAGCGCCGGGGATCCCAAGCCTGCCCAGCCCGGTGGGGTGGCGAGCCGCCCCATAAGCAGCCTTCCTCCCGTCCTCCCTCCCCCATGCTCGCCGGGCCGCGCCCCTCCGGGCCTGCAGGGCATCCACTGATTCATTCCAGTCGCCCCGGCTGCCCGCCCTCCAGGTGCCAGGGCTTGATGAAAAGTAAAAGGCTCCTTGGCGGCTCCAGCGCAGTGCGGATGAAAGAGAAGCAGCCGCCTCCCAGACCACACAGCTAATCCTCCCATAAACCTCGAGCAAATAAGGGAAGAGGAAGAACAGGCCCGCTACAGATGTGGAGTGCAGCCTCCGGGGATCCCCAAATTAAAACTCGTACAGGAGAAGCACTTGGACCACCACCAAATGACACTAATTGGGTTATGGGACCATAATCTTGGCTCATATGAAAAAAAAAAACAACAACCAACAGTTATAGTCACAGCTGCAAGGACTGTCTTCATAAAAAGAGGGGATGGGGCGGGGGAGGAAAGTCCGCTATTTTATTACCCATAAATGAGTGAGAAGAGGGTGCTCGGATCTCCCGCCTGCGTGGGGCAGGCAGCATAGCTGCTTGAAGGGAAGGACCATCTCCTGCCAGGGGGAGCAGCGCTGTGCCTGGCTGGCTCGGCATTGTGGAGCTACTGGGCTAACGGGGGTGGGCGTGGGAGTGGGTGGTAACTGAACCCAGACGCCTCGGGGAGCATGGCCTGTCTGGAGGAATGCATTTCAGACAATAGGTTAGCAGACACATGCAGAAAATCATCCTTCTAGACAGGAAAACCCTGTCCAGAGGCTTATTCTTTAAGAAACATCCAGGACCAATTTCTCAGTTTCAGGAGAGGGGAAAAAAAGGCCTCCTGGGGAAAGAAAGCAAGGGATGATGTGTAGAAAATATAAGTGCCAATCTTCAGAAAGCTCACCATTGTTAGAATCACAAATGTCAGAGCCAGGAGAGACCAATTTTCGAGGCCCTTTTGAGTGCAGCTTCATCATTTGACAGAAAATTAAGACCCAAAGAAGTTAAGGGGCTTGTTGGTAGTTAGCTAATCAGCTAGTGGATGGGAGAGCTGGGCAAGAACCTGCTCCTAACACCTAACCAGTGCTCTCGGTTTTAACTTGGTTATAATTTTGTAGTTAAGTAACAGCATTCGTTTGACTGGAAACCGGTACAATAAAGCATAAGAAAATAAGCAAAAAGTTAGAAAAATTTAGAATGATTGAATTAAACCTTGTCGGATCTATAATGAGATTTGGAGTTGGAAATCAATCAATTCTTACAAATGCCATCTCAAGGTTCTTCCTAGCTTGTATCTATTTATTCATCATTACAATGCCACGATGAATAAATGGTCCCAGGATTTCTTGACGGGTCCTTTCTGTGCGGGGACTAATACTGTTTCCAGACAGAATGAAGCCCTCCATCCCTCACATCCCTTGTACATTAAGTCATTTTGGCTAAAACCAGCTAGGTTAAGGCTGGACTGGTTGAGAATTCTAATCGGTCATCCTTACTGGTTGGAATCCTACCAATCAGAAAATAAAAAATCTGATCCAGCTGCTGAAGTTTCCAAACACGAAGAGAACAAGGGCCTGGCGATGGCCTGCCTGGATCTCCCTGGGCAGGCCGAGATGTCTTGGCCTCGCTCAGCTGGCTCATATAGCAGCTGTTGGTGCCAATTATGAGGTCCTAGAGGCTTTTAGGGTAGGAGGAGAACCCGTTCCAGAGAAGTCCTGAAACCACCATGGCACGACACTGTGTTTTTTTCATTACACTCTGGTGCCTATTTCTCATTCTCAAACCATATGGCTCAGTTTTGTTCTCATTTCAGACCTACCCGTCAGCATCACTACAGGTATCCCGCATCTTATGGAAAAATACATACTCTTGAAAACTTGAGAGACACAGAAATGAAAAATTTTAAGTGGAATCCTATTCTGAAGCCATCAGTTGGGCTCTAAGTTTAAAGAGAACAAAGAAATGGATGTGATTTTGCACTAAGGACAACCACACTCTACTTGATCGGCTTTCTGAACTTAGGTCTTATAAGTGGAAACTGTATTGTAGTTATTTTATGATAGGCCATGTCCTCAAAGTTATGATTATACAGAAAATTTACTTTGGCCTCCTTTATCAGATATAGGAAGACTAGGAATAATGTTTGCTCTGAATTTATTTACTCAATTCTGTACTTTTTCTGATTGAAAACTAGGTTTAAGAGAATCATTCAGTACGATATTGAATAAGCTTAAACTATGGCAAATCCTGGGGATGAGTCAGAGGTTAGCAGTTTTAATCTTTTCCCTTGTAAGGGACACCTCTTATTCCATTCACATAGCCAATGTTCTGAAAGATTCTATCTACAAAATAAACTATTTATTAAGGATAATGCCTTCATTTTCTCAATCAGTGTTTCTTTTCAGTTTGTGCTGTTAACCCAAAACTGATTTAATTCCAGCCAGAGGTAAAGAAATCCGACATGGGTTAGCTTGTACAACTGCTTGCAGGAAATTTTGATTTCCAGTAAGTTTTTTGAAATATGAAAAGTACCTCAGGGGCATCAATGACTACATTCACAGCTGTCTAAGTGTCTTGGGTCCCCAGGTTTGACCACATTCCTCTATTTAATCTTGTGCTTGCCGTAAAGAATCCAGGAGGCTGAACACTCCCCACAAAAAGGACTATCTGGTACTGCCAGGTCCAGCCTTCGGAGTGTCCACAGTGAAATCCTAACACATCACTGTTACCGCACAACTATAATGTGCACCTTTCCTGATAATCCTGACAACCTCACGAGGTGGGTACAGAATGCCGCCCCATTTTACAGCCAAAGAAACTGAGGCACTGAGCAGTAAAGTGGCTTGTACAGCTACAGTTGCAAAGCTGGAATTTCTGTCTAACCGGTGTGCCTCCAAATTCCACACTCTAACGTCTGCAACATTCATGAGAAACCCACGATCACTGTGCCTGAGCTGAAAAGGAGAGAAGTGTCGTGGGCTAATGCCTATATGCAGTCACAGAGATATTTTGGTGGGTTCATTGAAAAGCACAGCATCTAAGAGCTTGCAGAACAACAGTGAGAAACCCTTCCAGCTCCCAGAAAGAGCAGACATTTCTCTCTTCTTGCAAAAACATAAAGGAAACCCTTTAGCCCCTGAAATGTTTGTCTTCATAAACAGGTTTGACCAAAAAAAAAGCCTTTCCTTTTTCATCTTTAGACTTTTTCTTAAATAAAGCGAATTCACACTACAATACAGGTGGAACACTGTATTTCTCAGACTTCTTCCACTCTACTCCATCAGAAATCCTTTTGCCGAAATCCTTTGCCTTGTAGCCTGTCATTCTCCGCTTTTGCCTTATCATGCACTCCAGGGTTTTGTGATTTTGGGGATGAGTGCTGAGTGCCTGAGTGCTGTGCCAGGTGCATTTCAGAGAGATCTGCCCACTTCTTGATTGCCAATGCACAAGAGTTATGTCACATCTGAGCCAAGCTCATTGTAATTGCTCAGGAGGCTTCTGCAGAAAACCACCATTTCTAGAAGGCTCTGGGCTGGGTTCCCGTGTGAGCTGACCAGAGAGGGCAGTGGAGGCTCACAGGCCTGATGCCTGGACTCGGCTGCGGCCAGGGAATTACCTGGATGGTGGCAGCACCTGCTGAAAGCCGTGCTCCTCCCCCGCCAAGTTCAGTTATTTGCCCACTCTCTGGGGATCTTGGCACGATGCAAGATTGCAACTTAATGTTTCCTCAAGTTCTTTTCTTTGTGTGTTCTCCCCCACCCAAGATATGGCATTTTTATAAGATTTTATAAATTTAAATCAAGGGAACAGTTATAAAAATGGGGTTAGACACATGGAAAATTTCATGAGAAATGACTCATTCATCTCCATACATCCTATCAGTTTCACTATGGTCAAAGGCAGGTGTTTCCAGGCTATGAATAAGTAGTCTGCATTTTCAAAATTAACAAATTGGACCAACACCCAGGGAGAAAAAAAAAAAAAACCATAGACAGCCCACCAGAGAACTGTTTACCAAAGACGATGAAGCTCATGGCGATGGTTTGCAAACAGCAGCAGACTAGCTTGTGTAAATTCCCTTCGTTTAGTCATAGTTCTTCAGCCTGTCACAGATACTGAAGGGAAATGCAGAAACAGGAAATTACAGACTATTTTAAACAGCATGTTTTATTAAACTCACTTGCTGATGCACTTTATGGCAGGATGTGAGATTCAAGTGTTCATAACTTACATCTTTGCAAGTGCTTTTCCTAAGTGAGTTCTCCCAGTTAAAATAAGGCATGTACCCAGGGCTGAGAACAATCTCTAAACTAGTAATTGTTTGACCTCAGGTCATGCAGCTATATCACATAAAATGGAGAAGTTTTAGCCATGTAAAGAGACCATACCTCGCTTATGCACTATAACTCTAAGGAAGCAAAGGAGGCATCGTGTAATAACTTAAAAGACCCTTACTGCATTTATTTTAAACCACAAAATTAAAACACAGCAATCTTAAAATGAATTACTGGAAACCATCCATTGTCTCTTTTATTATTTAAATAGTGATCTTACTCTTCTTGTCCTGGGACAGTTCTGCACCCAGTTTAAACCATCATTGCTAATGCCATGCAAATCCTTGCTTTTGAAATTGGCAGGGCTATGATAACTTTAACTATGAATGAAATGACTTCAAATGTAAAAGGCTGTCATAAAAATGGATTTGAACAACTAATTCTTTTCAAAAACATTTTCTGCTCACAATTTGTTTGAGGGATATAAAAGCCTAGCTGAACCACAAGAGTCCTTATATCCTTGTCCTGGTATTTATCGTGAGGGTGACATCTCTTCTGCTATGCCCATTTTCCTGCAAGTTGTTCTTGGCTCTCCTCGAGACTCAGAAAAGAAGTAATCAAGTGGAGCTGAAACACAAGTTCATGATTAGAGGGGTGGGGAGCCATGCTTTGGCGAAGTTATATCTATGATCTCAAAAAATAAATATCTTCATTCACTTGCTTCGGTATTTATTCAACAAAGTAGCTTGTAAAATGGTCTAAATTCCTATTGTCTTAAAAGGTCATGCTAGAGATGCTAGATCCTAATGATTGGTTGGTTGCCACACAGTCACTTCCACCGGTTTTTAATTTTTCTCCCTTCCTCCCAGGTCCCTATCCCTGCAATCTTGTCCCCAAGCCCCCTTCAAAGTGAAGTATAGGAAAACAGGGTTTTAAGAGTGGAAGCATATGAAGATGATTACCTTTTGGCCCTTTAAAAATACCTTTACAAACCATCTTCCCCATCTCCCACTTTTAGAGAGGAAGGACCAGAGACAAAGGTTAATGATTTGGTTAATGAAATGCACCTAGATGCCTAGGGGAGTTAGCAATTAAAGGCACTCTTGGGGAGCTGGGCCATTTTCTTAAGTAAAGATTTCCTCTCATTTAACTTTTAAAAGTCTGGATTCTGCCACATCAGGTTTTCCTTAAAGCTGAGCACAGCAGTGAGAAAAGTGCTACTTTCAGGTGGGTAGACAGCAGTGTGGCATGGAGGGTGTCTTAGCTTTTCCAGTCTCTGAGGATATACCTATAGAATTCAGTTAATAGATTCAACTTACTACCAAAGGGGTGCCGGGGCCACTCTGGAGAAACCTAACTTAGCATCTCCTGAATAGAAACGACAAGGGTGAGGCCCTAATGCTCTGATACCAACAACAGGAGTCTTTTTTTGTTATTTAGATGAATGTTTCGGGATTACTTTTTGATGACGAAGATGTATTCCTTTTAGTATTCTGGAAATGTCCTAGAAACAAAATCTTGATGACTAAAAATTACAAATTCTAATGAAGCTGGATCCGAAGGCACCATTCCTCCTGCAGAGGCTCTAGTGGGTTCCACTGAGCAGAGGCGTGAGCCAGCAGCTCAGGTGAGTGCCGCAGAAAATCACCAACTTCATCATTTACAGATTTGGTCGTCAAGAAAAACATCTGGTAATACGGCAGCTTTTAAAAAGCAAAAGGATAAATCCTTTCTTTCATATTTAAATTTCTATGATGCATTACACTCGTACTAAGAATGCTACATTTGACAAATTAATTAGCTTCCAACTAGCTTTCCCATTTTAGCAAATAAAATATTAGCCTCTAAGAATAACATTAGCACAGAATTTATGGAATACTACTAGCAATAATTTGTAGCTGTTTTAACCATTTATATATGGGTCTTCTGGATAATTCGACATTTCCTAAAGGAATCAAGTAGGATTCAGCATTTACAACTTCATGTTATGCTATTTTTTTTTTCCAGAAACTTTGCGAAAACTAAAATCTTGAGATTAAGATAAACCTTATGGATCACCAACTACATCGTTTATTAACATGCTCTATCTACGGAAATCTAAACCTACAAAGTAGGACCATTCTAAAACACCTATCAGATTGACCTCTTTGAGTACTTTTTAATTTTGCAAATGCCTATGTGGCCACTGCCCACTACAGTTTCTAGACGTTTCGAGTTTTTTTTTTAAAGGAGAAAGAGCTTTGGAAAAGAGAAGCATAGCCAATAATCATTAAAATAAGAAAATCTTAATGAGTTTCGATCATTTTAATAAATATATGTCAAGAAAACCTCACTTTATTACAACAACACGTTCATATACAAGCATCTATCATCTAAGTTTTCAACATCAAATGTTTATCAAATATTGAAAATAAAGGACAAAACCTTACTAGACTATTTAGCCATAACACAAGAACATGTTTTAAAAATTGGTCCTTGTGGACATTGTCCAAATGATGATCCTACTCATACACTGTATGAATGAGACCTATATTTAATATTAATAGCAATAATAAAAAAAGCTTTATCTTGGAGAAACTGGGAGGACTTGCTTATTTCCTCCATTGAGCATTTGGTTCCTGTGAAGTACTGTTTAAGGAGGCCCAAGCCAATTAGTAACCTTGGAAATTGGAGCACAGCTTAGCAGGAGGAGTTGGCTGGAGTGGAAGGCCAAAGGGGCACTTGGAACTCTCTTGCAAATATACAAATTAAAGAAATTATTGAGAAAAATGTTGACCAAATACATACTAGCTATTGCCGACTGAGTCCCATTTCTCCAAAATAACTTTCCCAAACCTAAAATCTTTACATTCTTTAAGATAAAACCTTATTGATCACCACATCATTTATTAACATTGTGCTTCTTAATCAACAGCAAAGTCATATATAAAAAACCACATGCTTTTATAATCTAAACGAGTGAAATGATGCAAAACAGAGTAAAATATAATGCATGCCACTGGTTCATGAACTTCATTGGACAAGAAAACCAAACCAAACAAAACGACCCAAAACCCAAAAAACCCAAACCCCAGCAACGGACCGTTGCCATAGAAAAGCTCGAGCAGCTAGCGCTGGTTTCCAACAGCTCTCTCTATTGTTTCCTCCATCCCTTTCTAAAAATGCCAAATTCAAAAGCAATTGGGCATCAAAAATAAAGGAAGAATAGAGATGTCGAATCAAAAGTTGAACGCAATAGTTCAAAGTCAACGGTTTCCAAACAATATTGATCCACCCTGTGTGTTTTTTTTTTTTCCTGTTTGTTAAATCCCTGCTGTAACTCTGATTTATCCTTAATTTTCACCATGGCAAAAATTAAGATAAAGTAAGGCACCAAAAATCGCCCTGTATAACACGTCTCTGAAAGCCTCACCACCCATCCCAGGCAAGCAGGAACCTGCAGGGAGTGCTCTCTACGCATAGCGCTTGATTGCCGCCCCTAGACAGGTGTGTCTCATCTACGATACGTCCTATTTTCACTGTCACACAAGACTGTTAAATACAAACACTTAACAGCCCCATGAAGCCATTTCACCTAGCTCCCTGTCTTCGGTCTTTTACTCAGAAAAAAAAATACTGTGTCATATAGACGAAGCAGACGTCCTTTGCTGGTTATATTGATCTGTGTATCAAATAACTACCTAATTAATTGGCAAACATTGAAATTTCTTAGCTAGAGACAGGCTCCTTGGGGGTAATGGAAATATAACGAGGGCACACGGTCCCCCAGACTAATCTACTCTTCTTTTCTGTAAGAAAACTAAGACAGACTGTTAAGCATTAAGTCAACTGTTTTCTTGGTGAAATCATCACATTTATAAGGAGCTTGCTGATGCCTACCATACAGATGTTTTATGCAGTCTGCTCTCCAGGCATTAAAACGACACGGCAGGTTCATGGCATAATTGTATCAGTCGTACAAAACTAGAAAATCCATTCAAAATAAAATTTATGAGAGCTAACTGATCATGCTGTGCATGCTTCGAAGTTTCGGTGACAAGATGGCTCATGTTCTACTTCCTTTTGCCGCAGCACAGTTTGTTACTTGGTGAAGGCTCCTTTTTCCTCAAGGACTTTTTCCAAGACTCACTTACATTGTTTTTTTCATTATATCCAGTCTCAAAATAATCGTAAAATTGGCCTTTGCACTCAAAAGCAAGGTCATTTCCCACAGGTTCATGGCTTAGCGGGCCACCATCCCTGTTGGTATCATTATTTGCTTTCTCATCATTTAATTTGGCCTTTTCCTGAACGCCAAATGACCTGACATTAGTGACAAAGATTTCGTTGGCAGGTATCTGGCCATCACCCTTGTAAATAGGTGCACTGCCCACATCAAAATCCACCTGGTGGGAACAACTGGGTAAAGGCAGAGGGGGAGAGGGAGAGGAAGGTGAGGAGGAAGAGGTGCCAGTGGAGGAGGCACTTCCAACATTGGCATTGACAGAAAGGGGTAAATTTAGGTAGTGACCACCACATTCCTGGTAAAAGCAGCAGGCATGAAACTTTTCACACTCCTCTTTGGCCATCCGTGGTCGTTTTCGGTAAGGACAGTCTTGAGCCATAAACCACTCTTGGGCAGAGGCGCCATTGAAAGAGCAGGTAGGAAAGCACCAGTTGTTCTGCATGATAATTTCTCCATGGATCCTTTTCATCAAATTGTTTATAAGGACAGATCTTCGGAGGTACACTTCCGGATCATCGATAAACTTCAGCTTTTCTAAGGACATATAAAGGATGTGGGCTCGTTCCTCAAAAATTGAGATAGTCTAAAAATCAAAAAAGGAAGAAAAAGCTTAGGAAATGGACTACATAAAAATATCATCACAGCATATGTTTCTCTTGGTATTTTCTGGGTCTGGGCACGTTGTGATCCTGTTTCCCCCGGGCTCATTTAGAGATGCTGTCCCCGGTGCTCCTAATGTCCCCGCTTCCTGAATCGCTGGCACGGTCAAGCACCAGGGAATCCAGCCACGACAGAACTCAGCAGCGACAGGCCAGACTGTTGGCTCTTTTAGGGAGCAGCGAGGGGGATGCAAAACATACAACACTATAGAAGTCAGGAGAGCAGTTTCTCTGGAGGGCAGAGAGGTAGTGACTAGAAAGGGGCACAAGCAGGGGCTGGGCGCGGGTTACGATGCTTCTTGATCTGGATGTGACATAGCAACTTTCACTTTGTGAAATTCATCACGCTGTTCTCTTATGATACCTGTGCTTCTATGTGTATGTATACGGATACACACTTACACACTCACTGAGATGTTTTTTAAAAGATCCCAGGTGCTGTACAACTGAAACTGATATATTATTGTATGCCGACTATAACCGGAAAAAAGTTCATTGAATTGGACAATGTGATATGAGTAACTAATTGTCTAGTATATTTCAATAAAGCTGTAAACAAAAAAAGATCCCAAGATGCAAGTCATCATGGATACACCTCAAAATCTGGCCTTGCCATCATGAAAGGAGCGTGAGACCTGGCTTTTAATGCTGTCCCTCTTTTCATCCTCTGGGTTTTATATACTTACCAATTATCGTTGCTCAATAGAGGGACAGTGATAAGGAAGGAGGCTCAGAACCTGAAAATATCTGTCAGTTGAAGGGCCAAAGGAAGTGTCCTTCTGGGGTCAGGCAGGAGGGAAGATGCAGAGAGGGAATGAGAGGACTCAGTCCTGAGCTGGGTGGCACCATCACGGTGTGATGGTTGGTACAAACCCAGCGGCAACTGGAAAACTGCTACAATCACAACACAGAAACTAAAAAAGAAATAAACTGCTCATGTCCTGGGGTCAGCTCTTCCAGCTCATAAGAAAGCCAGCGGGTAGCATGACCCGAGGAGCTGTGAACTAAACCAGCATAGACTGACCAAAAGCAGGAACTACACATGTAGGGAAAAGCCCAGCACCTGCCAACTTGTGCCAATGTCTTTATGAGCAGGGTCAAAGGGGCATCTAAAGGACAGGGGTGGGGTGTGGGTCAGAGAGAAACAGACAGAAAGACCAATCAAAAGCTAAAAATTCTCTCTGCATATCAGACAACTATGGTCTGGCTTGCTTAAATCAGCAATTTTTTGAAGGAAGATAACCATAAGGAAAAAGAACTGGTATTTGAAAAACTTAGATGACCAGTTTCATACCTCTACATACTTTCCCAATCCTGTTATTTTTTCTTCTAATACATGCAAAAAAGTTAGCTTTGGACCTTTCTTAGGAATGAATATTTTAACAAACTGAACACGTGTAATGAATGTTTCTGCTTTCATGTACACATTCAAGGGAGCCCACTGCTAAGGGTTCAGGAAGAGCTCTGGGTAAGCACCCCCATGGGGGCTCGCACAGAAGGGGCACGGCCCACGGGAGCTGGAGCTCGGAGCAGGGAGCAGGGAGCAAGTCAGGGAAGAGCAGGTATATTTTGGCACACACGGATCCCTGGAATAACCACAACCCTTAAACCGACTTGAGAAAAACGAAGTCATTTGTAAAAAAGACATTCCTTGGATTATATAATTTTGTTATTTCTGGGTAGAGGAGCTCTTGCTGGCTCTTTCTTCGACTCCTTGTAAAAAATAACACAGGATCCAAAAAAGTGACAACGACTAATATGGCTCTGATGAGAAGTGGCTCATTTTCATTGCTTGGATGGAACAATTTAATTTTTGGAAATGGATCGAGCAACTGTTACTAATATCTCAAACTCGTAATAAAAATAACGGCTATTAAAAAAACGTACTTTATGGTTACAGCTGCTGAGTGGTGGGTGAATATCCTCTTCTTCCACATACTTCCTCTTAAAGTGTGTGATCTTGGACGTTGTTATAGGATTTGAAATTCCCCTGTAATGTGATCCTGTGGTAATAAATCAGATATGACAAATGACATGTGGTTGGCCAGAGGTTCTCCAAACAAAATACTTTTCTTTCTTTTCCTTCTAGAAGATAATTTGGTTACGTATTTGTCTGTACATGTGGTGATTAAAAATAAACATTTGTCTTAATAGTTGCTATCATAAGGAATCCTGTGACCCAGGCCAGGCAAGGATTTCTAGACAATTATAGAAAAAAAAAATGACATATTTCAGTATTTACTAAATACTCAGATCCTTAATTCTATCCATAGGCAAAGAGCAAAATTTATAAAGGGGAGGAGGATAACAACTCCGAAATAATATTAGTATTTATTCAAATTGTTTAATTAAATTCATGATATCATAATACCATTGTTCAACTGTACACATATTAAACTGTAAGTGTTAATAATCAAACAAGTTTAAAATATTATTGGCTCTAGGTGAGGAAACAAATGATTGTCTGCACAGTGGAGTTATGATATTCTTTCTTTCTAAATACGAAATTTAAAATTTTAGATTAAAATTTTAGGTAACCAAAGTTATTTCTGCCCTCAAAAATGTACCATGAATTCAAGTAGGGTCTAACTTTTAAAGACCACAGTGTTTAATCCTTCTCAGAAAAACAATTCAAGAGTACTTATTTTATGTGGTAGTTTGTTTTTTTTTTTTTTTGATAGCCGGTACTACATAAATATCCAAAGGAACTTACCTTAAAACATAATAAAGAATCAGAAAGAACATATTTGTTTTTTTCTGAGCTTTGAAATTGTTTCCCCTGTAATACCAAAGCCAATTGTGTGCTTAGCAAAAAGAAGAGACGGAGAGCTGCTGGCCCAAAGTACGGATTCCTATTTGTCTCGTGGGATGGAAATTTCATTGTCAAGCCCACTAGGGCTGTGTAGCTGTGAGAGAACCATGCAGTTCCACAGGGTAGAAAACCAAAGCCCAAACTGAGAGTTTCAAAATCTGGTTTGGTTCTCTTAAAAATATAGACACGTGACTTGTACCCGAAGCAGCAGCACAGGTCCAGACTCAGATCTGAATGCAATTTAAATATCACCTCTGGTCCTCCCTCCCTGGAGTCCTGGCCTCACTTAAGCGAGGTGCACAGGCAGCCTGGGAAGTCCCTGGAGCAAGGCGCAACTCAGAGGGGCGCACCAGACACCACCCCCTCCCACCAGTCTGGCTTCAGAGAGTGGCAGGGGAAGGTCAGGAGCAGTACCTGCCAGCGGGGGGCCGGCCCCTCGGTCTCCCTGCAGAGGAGCCTGCGCTGGCCCTGGGGGGCTCGGGCCTCCGTAGCTGTCGGCCTCCCATAGTGTCTGGTACCCTGCAATTTCAGCAGCTCCTTCCGAGACAATGGGCTCGCAGAATCTATTCATGGACAGAACCAGAGTCATCTCTGACAGCCTCAGATCTGAAAAAACAGAAAACAGCCCCAATCAAGAGCAAGCCAGTGGATGGGTGGCCTTGGCATCTCCATCCTTTTGCTTCGGGAAACTTTTACTGCTTGGTCCTTCCCCACTTCACCCTGAAACATTTTATTATTTTTTCAAAAAACAAAAACAAAAACAAAAACAAAAAAACCCCGAAAAACCTCAGCAAACTCTCTTGCTGCTATTAGCTCAGCCTCCGTGCTCAGCAATCTGCATTTCATGGGCGGATCTTTGAAACCCCATTCTTATTGTTCTCAGATTTCCCCCCAGCCTTCTTCTAGACAGCTGCTTTGCCTCCTAAACACATTTTCCTCCTGACCTTCCCTCAGAAAATGTACTGCCAGGAGGCAAGGCCAAAACCCTTGCACTTCCTTTCTATTAATAAGGCGAAATCAATTTTCTAGTCAATCCCCGAGAGTCTCCTTTGATGAAATCCACTAATCAATCAAAAGGCGAGGGTAGGGGAGGCAGAACTCTCCCTCGGAATCCCTACGGATGCTCTCAGTTTCGGTGTGCTCGCTGCCCCCTCCTCCTCCCGCTTCCGCAGGGCCAGCTCCTCGACAACATTCTGGGGCTCCCTCCACTTTCTTCTCCCAAAGCGAAGCAGACAGAGACACACTTGGTAGTTGTTTCCACCAGCCCTGATCGGCCTGAACTGGATCTGCCTCCAGTCAAAACACTGAGAGATGAAGACAGAAAATTGGCTCCAGTTTCCAGCCGTGAGTTGCAGTCCCACAGGAGCCAAGCACAACATCAACGGAGCAGGCAGAATATTAAACAGGAGCCAGGGTTTCAGGGCCAGAGGCAGCCGGCAACTCTTTACTCTGCGAAGCCCAGACACAAGGCAGGAACTTTCCAAGAGGCAACACACCACTGCCCTTCCCTCCAGTTCGCGTCCTTCCCCAGGGCCTCCAGGGAGACGGGGAGCCTCTCTGCTCTGTGATGCACCCTGGGCTCCTCCATAAGTCAGGGTGGGGGAAGCCCGGCCATGGGGGCTCAGTGTCCTCACTTGGTCCTAAGTAGGGCTCAAGGTAGGGTCAAGAGTGAGTTCAAGGTAGAAGAGGGTCTGATGCTAAAGTAAAAAGATTTAGGGGCCACAGGTCAATGGTGACAGCAGGACAGTCTCAGTGCCTTATTAAAACAGTGCACGTTCCTTCAGGAGAGCCAAACCTCCCCTATTCTCACTTTGCAGTTTAAAGAACTGTCATAAAGAGTGATGTCAGGCCAACTCTCTGCAGATTGACTGTCTTTCAAATATTCACTAAGGGTCTAGTTCTTGCTTTCTTCTCCAAATTAGATAGCTTGTAATGTTTTTGGGAAAGGGTGAACCTGTCATTGTCTCATAGGAGTCTATTACCTACATGTTATAACAAGGGTCCACTACCAGGGAAAGGGGAAATAGCAGCTTCATTAAAGTGATAATGTCATTCTGGCTAACAGAGCAGCTCTTGGCAGCAATTCCTCCATCCTTCACTCAGTTTTCTTTCTGAGATCCTCAAGTCCATCCCAATCTCACTGAAGAATAAAGAAAGGCCTTCTGAAGACAGAGAAGGCGTCCAGGTCAGTGGCTGAAATGAGGAGCCAGCTGATTTAGGCTTCTAAACCACCTACTCCTTCTCTTTTCAAATGACCTCCAAAGAGGCAGCAGTTAGGACTTATTAGAAAATCTATGGGGAGAGAGAGAGAGAGAGAGAGAGAGAGAGAGAGAGAGAAAGTTTAATTAATTCTCTAAAAAGAAATGGTGGGACATGTCATCAATTTTGCTCTTTGAGTCATCAGCCAAAAAATTTAGACTACATTGATTTCATGAACTACGCCATTCTGTCTATCACCCCTCAAACTCGGCATCCAAACAAGGTATCAGACCTCACGATAATTTATTCCCCGGAAGACTCTCATGAAATGGTCCAAAACGAAATTCTTAACCTATTCTACGACAACCGTATCAGGAAGTGCTATTGCCAGGAACACGTGAAGCACAGCTTTTTTCTGAGTTAGTAGCTCTCTCTGCGACTGCAACAGTATTTTCCATCTTGAAATTTATACTCCCTTTTGTGCTGGATCCTGGGAATAAGATCCAAGCTTTCTGCCTATGTAGAACTTTTATTACATCTAAACCAAAGCAGGTTGACAAATCCATGCCCCTCAAGAAAGAAAAGCATTTGCAGGCCCCTAGCAGCAATTACCTTTGTTTAATAGGACATTATGTGGGCCCTGTGCTGTTTTATGTTACTAAGAGTTTGTTTATATTTTAATGACTTATTGTTGTAGCTTTCCTGGCTGTTAAAGATTTCAGTGTTTCTATTTGTTATTATTGTTTTCAGTATGTGAAATTCCATCATTACGCATTTGTATTTGAAGTACTGATCTTAATCCAATACTGAAACATGAATTTGAAAAGTGGCAGCATTATTTGTATCCTGGATTTTTTTCCTTTATGATATCTAATTGCAGGAAGTTTTTCTTTTCTGAATTGAAAACTTTTATACACAAAATATTTACTTGGAGAGGCCGAGTTCCACAAATGATTTACATTAAGTCTGAATAAAATATAAACAAGTTGGGATTATTTAGGAGGGTAATTTTTCAACTGAGTCTTTCTAGTCTATTTAGAACTTAAATCAGGAAGTTAACAAATTAAGAGGGTAAGTTTAACATTCTTGAAGAATTGAGCGTGTAGCGCTAAGCACCAATGTTTCACATGACTCTTTACTTGTGTTACATGTTCAGGTTCAAGCTGTCACAATTCTCTGTATGATGAGATTGACATTATAATTCTGCTACTGAATTCGTAAGTTTAAATTCACAAATTTATGTGCTGTTAATATTACATACAGTCACAAAGATGTACGTTAATGGTAAAATATTTTAACATCAGAGGTGAGTGAATTCAAAAGAAGGATCTTCAAGTGTGTTTCTGTCTATATATGAGTTTAAAAAATAAAGATAAAAAGGTCCTAACCTTTTATCCTCAGGCTCCTGCATCTTTGTTTTGTCAGCCAAGTGGATATAGTGGAATGACACCTCAAGCATTCCCAGAAGGCTGATGGCTAAATGTCAAGCTTTTTCCAGCAAAGGCTCACGGTAAAGTTACCAGGCATTTCTATACAATTTGGTTTTTCCAGATGAGTTGGGCTCGTTCTCTCCAAGGAGCCATTATGATGCTAATAGGAGTGGCTGGCACACAGAACAGGGTAGTTACAGATTCAGTGGCACCTTGAATTTAACAGGGGATCCTGGTCATTCTTTACCCATCCACCCCCCATCGATCATTGGAAATTCGACAACGTTTTGTTGAGAGCCTTACAGCAGTTAGAGGTCTTATTCCAATACTGAAAAGCAGGGAAGTGAAAGGCGGCTAATTTCAATGCACCTTTTCCGCTGCCAGTCTTAAATATCCTGCCCAGGTGGAACCACGCCCCTGACCTCAACACTGTCCCTCATAAGATCTCAAGGGCTCAACCAGCTCATGGTGGCGATGGTGGTAGTAGTGGTGAAGGGGCTGGATGGGCGGAATAAAATCTTTCAACCCTGCGAAACAGACAGATGTCGCTTTTTCTGCCAGTCCTCGCGGTACACCTGTCTGCTCTGGGAAGCACATTTCTCAGCTGTAGCTCCGAGAGGCCAAGAGCTTTAGGTCAGGTCCTGGGGCTGGGAATTCGCGTCCTGGACCTGGGGGGGGGGTCAGGGGCGGGAGTGGGGGTGGTGGAGGTGCCCGAGTCCCAGCCCCGGTGCCTGGGCTCTATCCCAGGCCCAAGCCTGGGGTGAGGTTTAGAGAACTGAAACCCCCGCAGGCTGGCAGCAGCCACCAGCTCCTGGCGCGCGGAACAGACACACCCCCGGGGGGTCCGTGCCGAAGCCTCTAAGCCCCTCTCAGGGGCAGCGAGCAGAGCCCTCCCTGCCCCCGGCCGCGGGAGAAAGTAAACAACACCTCAAGTGTCTGGGAACAAAGGCAAGTTGTCTTTCCCTGGTGCCCGAGTCCTGCGTCTCTCCTGAAGAATAAGGGCTATTATTATTCTTTCTTTTTCTTCTTCTTCTTCTTTTTTTTTTTTTAAACCAAGTTTCCTTCTAAGGGAAATAAACACCAAAGGTAGGATTCCAAGGAAATGACTCAGGGAAGTTGGCGCGGCTGCCCCCGGCCCGCGCTCCAGCCGGCAGCCGATCCTGCCCGGCCCGCCCTGCCGCCCCGGCCCGCCGAGCCCACTCGGCGCCCGCGGGAGCGCCCCGCGCGTCCGTAGGACCCGGGCCGCGGGGACACGGCCGCACCTCGCGCGGGTGTCCGCGCCACCCCCCGCCTCTTGTCGCCCAGGCGGACACTCGGGA
Organism: Eonycteris spelaea; assembly: GCA_003508835.1. NCBI lineage: Eukaryota > Metazoa > Chordata > Mammalia > Chiroptera > Pteropodidae > Eonycteris > Eonycteris spelaea. The sequence continues at coordinate 10,630,217 of PUFA01000037.1, forward strand.
AAGTTGCGAGGGCCGAGCAGGCGGGAGGGGAGGAAGGGAGGAGAGAGGCGGAGGCGTGGACCAGGCGGGCAGCAGCCGAGCCCGCCGGGGAGGTGAGCTGAGGACAGAGGAGCCGCCGCCGCCCGCAGCGCGGCTCGGCTGCCGGGGAGGAGGGTGCGGGGGCGGAGGTGGCGGGGGACAGAAGGTGTCAGCTCCTGCAGCGATTCCTTTTCCTTGCAAACGCGCGCTCCTGCCATCCACCAGCCCGCCCTCCCCACCTGCCGGGCGCCACGGCGTCCAGCCCTGGGGGCATCCCTCCTACTGACCCTCGTCCCCTAGGATAAGAGGGCGAGCGACCCCCCGAGGACCCCGAGGTCGCCCCGGAGCTGCCGTTGCCTCCCGAGTCCAGCCCCTGGACTCGGCTCTGTGAGCGCGGGCGGCCGCGGAGCAGCCCTGGAGGCGGCGGTGCCCGCCCGGGAGAGGCTCGGCGGCGCACGCCAGCCCCGCGGAGAGCCCGCGCCTCCTCCGCGCCCAGCGCAGCCCCGGCCCCCAGGCGCCCCCGGTCCCGCCGCCGCCGGCGCGAGTCCACTCGGCGACCCCGGCGCGGCCGCGTAGGCGCCGGTCCTCGCGAGCCGGCCTCGGCCCTTCCGCCCTCGCCGCCCCCGCCCCGCCCGGCTCTTACCGCGGGGTCGGCCGGGAGGCGGCGGCCGCAGCGCTCCAGCTGCCGCTTGTCCGCGCGGGGCTCGGCGCCAGCCCGGCCGCCGGGGCACAGTCGCGCCGGTCCCGCCCGGCGGCCCGGTCGCTGGTGGCCGCGGGTGCGCGGCGGGCGAGGGTCCGGGCAGGTCCCGCCGCCGCGACTGGGGCGCCGCGCCGCCGTCGCTGCAGACGGTTATGGTAATGAGCGGCTCTGTCTAGCGAGGAGCGTGTGAAACCCGTCAATCCTGTTTGCCATTTCCCCGTGGATTTCCGAGGAGAGGTTGTGCAGGATGCCCCCAGGGTGAGAGAGAGAACATGACAAGCGCGCCCGCTCTCCCTCCCTCTGCTCCCGCCGCCGCCGCGGCTCCTCCGGCAGCACACGGGGCGCCTTCCCCTCGCCCCCACCCCCACCCCAGCCCGCCCCCTGCCTCCTTCCCTCCTTCCCGCCCTCCCTCCCCCCTCGCCTCCCTCCCCTCCCCTCCCGGTGCCCGGGGACACGCGGGCCCAGCTCCAGCCCGCAGCCTAGACCCCACGCGCTCCGGGCTCCCGCCCTGGCCCTGGGGGCTCGGCTCCAGCAGAATAATGTGTGCACTCGGCAACCTTCTGAGATGTCTTCTTTCTCTCTCTTTTTAAAAAATTTGGTTTAGTTTTGTTGTTGTCGTGTGTGCGTGTGATTAAAAAAAAAAAAAACAACTGTGCCTTTCCCACCGTTTGCAAAAGACTTTCTTCTTTGCCACAGCAAACGGAGATGAGAAACAGATGTCTTTGCAGGACCAAGCAGTATTCCCCCCTCGCCACCCGCCCTCGCCCAGTCCCCTCCGGAGCTGCATGTGTATAAAAAAGCAGCCTTGGTCCTGCTGCAACTTCAATTGGCAACACTTTCTGGGTGGGGAGCCTCAAGGGAAAGCCTCCAGGAAATAAAAATGTAATAAAGGAGGTTGTCCTTGGTCAAGAGAATGTAATTCAAACCACCCCGGAATCACATTATTTTGCAAATAGTAAGTTTCTCCTATGTTGGGCTCAATTGGAGTGTGTTTTGAAACATTAATTCATAACTTCTGTCTAGGGACCCCTCTGGAGTCGAGATGGGTCATTTCAGGTGTAATGAACGCAGAGGCTTGGAAGGCATAGACCTAATAAAATCGGAGGGGAAGGCACCTGCACAAGAGTGTTACAAAGACTATAATGTTTGTTTACTGCTACTATGCCAGATGTGCTAAATATAACACTTCTTTAAAACAGTGATCCTCCGACTGTGAAAAACCAAACCTCTGGCTGCCTGGCTCCCTAGGAATCAAGGAGAGGCACAGACTGAAAATCAGGGAGGAAAGGAAACGAGATCGAGGATGAGGATTAGCATCTGCAAATTGAACTCTATCTAATTTGCATGTTTATTTCTTAGAATTGTAATTAAATTTGTGTAATAAATGTTTTCCATTTCATTTGTACACTTAAAATTTGGGTGACTGACATGCAGTTAAGTGAATTTTTAAAAAAGCAAATGTAGTTTATTCAATAAAGCAGCAAACAAATATTAAACATAATTAGAACTAATCTGCTTTCAAGGTATTTTTGTTGAACTTTGTACATTAAAGACTCTCAGAGGTTTTAAGAGTATTAGGAAGCCGAGAGAAGGTAATTATGCTGAAAACAGACTAACTCAACAGACTTCCAGGAGCATTATTTCATTTTTTTCCAAAAGACTTTTCAGGGTTGCATGCCTAAAAATGAGAGTGGGGCATTCATCTTGGCTTTATTCTGAATCATATTAAATTGCATTGGCTCATGCACGATATAGGCCATTATGATGATAATTTAAGAACTGTAAAGATGCCACTTTACAATCAATGGGTGTTGCATGCCCAGGTTATGGGTAGAATATAATTTTCATTTGAGTGGGGGAGGAGGGCAAGCAAAGGCACAAGGGCCATTTAAAGTAGTGCAAGTACTTGGAAATCTAAATCAGTATCTAAAAGTGGTTAGTGCCTAACTCAGAGAACTAAATGTGAGGGCTCGGAGGCATGGCTTATTATTGTTTTTATCTTCCTATATTAAAGTTTTATAGCATTTAAAGGACTATGGAGAAATCCCCACATACACTTGGCTGTGTCAAAATACATAAAACCAAAAGGAGTAAATTAAGCATAAAATTGAGAAATAACATGAGACGAAGTATCAGCATGGGTTGCACTGGCATCTTTGGAGCTTTGGCTCTAAGAAATGAGCCTTCTGGGAAATTGGCGTTGCCCTCGGGTGAGGAGAATTCTTGGCTTTAATGTTACAACATAATGACATCACAACACAAGTATGAAATCATTGTACTTCACAGCACACTTGTGGTTCTGAGTATGAACTTGACCCTACCCTGTGCAGGTACGTTATGTTAACATGTTTTACTGACAGTTTTTCCTGTCCTACCTTTAATCGCAAGCTTAATGTTTTCTGAGATTCAGTGCCCAAAAGATGACAATGTGAACAATGTACAAGTGTCTACAAGTAGAAAAGGCAGTCAAACATCTATGAAATAAGAAATATTATTTTAAAACTTTAAACTGAGTAAGTGGTGGCTACTGAACAAGACAAGAACTAACTATAAATCGATGGTGAAATATTTCGAATGAACAAATGTAATTTATAATGAGTTGCAATATCCAATCTGAGAACTATGATGTCATCATTGTGTGTGTGTGTGTGTGTGTGTGTGAAGTTCCAAGATGGAAATTAAATTATAAAATTCAAATACCTTGAGTTGCAAATTCCCTGAAGGCAATGATTGTTTTTCTTCAGTTAAAAAAGAGAGTGCCAGACTTAAAACTGCTGAACTTCATTTCACAAAAACTTTTTGTCATTTGAAAGGGGATTTCGCCAGTAAAATTCGACTAATTCAGATTGCTGTGCACACAGTGATCATTTAAATTAGTAAAAAGCCTGAATTACTGGCTTTTAAAATAAAGTGCAACCTTTTTACAACAAACAGTATCTATATCCAACGGCTCTAATTCCTTGTCTCCCATTCTCAGACCTCCCGTTAGGCTTTCTGATCCCATCACTCCATTGGAATTGTCGAGTCACCAGTGACCTCCACATTGCCAGACTGAAAGATCTTTTCTTGGTTTGCATCTTCCTTGACCTCTAAGCAGCATTTGACCAACGCGATCACTCCTTCCTTGAAACACCTTTTATTCTATTTCTAAGACAGCGTGCTCACCTGGTTTGCCTCACTGGTTCTTCTTTCTCAGCTTCTTTTACAGGTTCCTCCCTTCTCTATGACCTCTGAACGTTGGAGTGTCTCCAGCTCAGTCTTTGAATGCTCTCTCTTTCTTGTAACCACTCTCTTGTGGATCTCAATCAGTTTCATGCCTTCAAGTGCCATCTATATTCTGATTCCCAAATTTAGACCTCCAGTCTAGACCTCTCTCCTGACCTCCAGACTTCTCTAGGATGTTCATTAGATATCACAAGCTTTACAAATCTGAAACCTAACCCCTGATTTCTTCTCTCCCCCAACTATGCCACCCCTAATAGTCTCCCTTCCAGTCAATAAACCACACTGGTTTTTTAGTTTCTCATACAAAAAACTTGGGAGTCATCTCTGACTCTTTTTCCCCTTCATGTCTGGCATCGAATGCATCAAAAAATCAATCCTTCAGGCTCTACCTTTAACATTTATCTAGACTCTGATCATTTACCATCTCTACTGCCACTCCCCTGGTCCAAGCCATCGTCATCATCACTTACTTGCCCGGGATATTGCAATAGCTTCCTAACTAGTCTGCCTGCTTCAGTCTTTGGTCCTTTCTACAGTTCAGCCCATGATTCAATTTTCGCTAAGACTCTTCCTAAGGCTCCCATTTCACTCAATGTACAAACCAGATCCTTACAATGGCATGCACGGGGTGGAAGTCTTCTTTACTTCTCTCATCTGATTCTGTCTCCAGATACTCTGGACCCAATGTGTCAGGCCTGTGCTCACCCCAGGACATTTGCACTGGCTATTCCCTTTGCCTGGAATGCCCTTTTCCAAGACAGCTGCATGTATCAACGCTTCACCTCTTCCAAGACTTTGGTCAAAAGTCACCTTCTTAACAAGGCCTGGCCACTGTGCTTAAAATTCTAACACTTTATCTCCATATCTTATTTTTATCCAAAGAATTTATCACCTCATAAACTCTATATATTGTGTATTTATGCTACTTGCCATTTATCTCCTCTTGTTAGAAAGTAAGGTCCACGAGGGCAGGGATTTTTGTCTTTTCCATTCACTCCTGTATCTCCAGTACCTAGCACAATGCCTGGCACACTGAAAGAACTCAATAAACATGTGTTGATTGATTGAATAATTGACTGACAGTTTCACGTATGTACTGCAACCTGAACAAGTCTACTAGAGACACTTTAGTGTATAAAGTGTATGTAGCTGCTCTAGTCTAGTGTGTGTAGAATGGTGAAACAGCCGGTTTGTTTTATCACAAACTTGTGTGCCTCTTGTAGAATTCTCTGGCCCAGTGCTTTGATTTGGGCTGCAGTATTTCAAGACCCAAGGACATTCCAAGATCCCCAGTTACCCAGGGGTTTCATGCTGCCTTGTCAGACTTAGAGTCCCCAGTTCATTCCAGGTGGATGCTGGTGCTCTGAATCGGGCCCTCCTTTTCTCTGACCCAGATTTCCATTCCTGGCCAAGATGCTTGTCCTAAGCTGTAGTCTTACAAAGTGTGTAAAGTCACTGTCCAGGACTCTGTAATGTCACTTCTTGGCAAAGCCACACTTTCAGAATCCAGGAACTCCTTCCCTGTCTTTTTCATCCTTCTTCAAAACTTGCTCAGAAATACTTCAATAAATATATGTATTTTATGTGCAAGCATTGAGCTAGGCACTGCAGGTGAAGTAGAGAAGAATAAGATACTGTTCCTAGACTTCAGGAGTTGTCATTAGAATGAGTAGCATAAGACAAGCATAGAAATAATGGTACTTCTTAGTAATTCAGGGCATAGTAGATGTCATGGGAGTTCAGTGGTGGGACAGATTACATCCAGTTGGGGGAGTCAGAAAGACTTATTTAAGAAAGTAAAGTCTGGAGTTGACTTTGAAGAACAGGTAGGCTTTCCATGTGTGGAAATACGAATGGATGAAAAGTATTTCAAGTGGAGGAAACCATTTGAGGCACATAGGTTAGAAAGCAAAGGGCATCTTTAGAGGACAGTGAGTATTCCAGTCTTGCTAAAAGGGTAAGGCATGTGAAAGTAGATGAGGGAGGAGGCCATATGATAATGAATGTTGAAAAGCAAGATGAGTTTGATTTTAATTTAACAAGCAATGGGGAGCATTAAAGGTTTTCGAACTGGAGAAGGACACGCTCAAAGCCAAGTGTCGGGAAGAGTTACGTACAGTGGAGAGTGGTGCTGGGAAGGCCTTTCAGCGGCCTGGGTGAAGGGAAAGGCTGATCTGTGTTGGAGCTGTGGCCCCTAAATGAGAAGAAGGATGCAGGTGGGAGATATTACAGGTTTGGAATCTTTAGGATATAATCATTGCTTACTGGGAAGGGAAGAGTGAAAGATGACCCTAAGGCTCCTACTTGAGTTACTGCGTGGCTAAGTGAACTCATAACAATTGGGTAGAGGCAAGTTTGAAGGGAATATAGTGTGTTGTTCTGGTTATATCAAGCATGAGGTGTTCATGGAACAGACGGGTAGAGATGTCCAATAGACGCGGAATATCTTGGCTAGCTGAAGGCGGAATTTAAGAGCAAATGACAACAATTTAGGATTATTTCAATAATGATTGGGGTTGAAGTCTTAGGACTTAAGGAAACATTTGAAGACATTACGGAGGATTTAAGAGCGAAATGCTTAGGTCAGCACCTTGAAGAATCTGATAAATGCATTTATTCAGAGGTGAAAATAACATTTTGGCTTAATCTTCCCTATTTGCCATATCTGGCTCTTTCAGGGATATTTGTATTTAATGGTGTACAAAGACTTCTTTTGGCTTAAATTTGGGGATGGGATGGTGTATTTGGGTAGCAGTCAGTCTCTCCCAAATGTCCTGCATTACAGTATAGAATGGGTTACAGGCTATGTTTCCTCCTGTGGCTTAATTGACTGATTTAGCATCACAGTGGAAAGGGATTTGATATTTCATCAAAGATTCCTGAAATAATCCATGAAAAGATATAAATCATTGATAATGAGCTTGGAGTGTTCTCTCTCTCTGGGATATTTGTATTTTAATAGGCGTCTCCTGAATGCCACAAAAACTTTAATCAAAGTAATTAGTAATTAATGACATAATTTCAGATGTAATACAAGCTAATAAGCATTATTTCTGAATGGGAATCACACAACATATATGGTTCCATGCTCAGGCTGCTGTTTTGGAGGACCATATTAGTGACTAGGTGGGAACAGTTCACAGTAAATGTAACAATTATTTGTAAAGAGATGTTCTTCTAAAATATTTGGTAATTTTTGCAATTCAAAAATTTCTATTGGAATACTTCTAATGCTGTTAATACTGTATTGGCTAAACAAATGTGGCAATCAAGGGCACATCCACCCCAACACTCATCTCAAGTCTTCTGGGAAAAGATGGGTCATAAGTTAGGCATGGAAGTTGGGGTGGACAACCAGAGAGGAGGAGAGGGGGACCCTCCTGGAGGGTTAAGGGGTAACAATCCTTGGGGGCACATTTAGGCAGGAGCAGAGAGTGGTCACAAGATGAGACACTGGATGAAGGCCTCAATCGTACTATTTGGAAAATGGCACAGCTATTGTCAGAAGCACAGAAAGTAGAAGAAAGCATTATTTGAGCAAGAGAGGGTCAACGTGTGCTGTGTGTGTGTGTGTGTGTGTGTGTGTCTGTTGTATTGAGGGTGGGGCAAGTTTAAACGTTTTCCAAAATGAACCGAAACAAACAAATATATAAATAAATAAGAAAAATGTTGATGTGATGATATACATATTTTTCTGGAAATATCACCTTTTTTTTCTGTTCTATTTTCCTTTTCTTATTCCAAAGAGATTTTCCTACCCATTCTTTTCCTTCCTTTGGGAGGAAGGGCCTGTCCATTTTTTTCTTGACCAAAAATCTAAACACATAGGTCCACACCGTGCCAGAGCACTAGTTCAGAAGTATGAATTACTGACTACAAAGGGGCAGTGTTTCATTTAAACCTGAAGACAGATTTTGGCAATACAGGGTTGTGTTAGGGAACCCAGAGCTAGACAGCAGCACCTTAACTAGTTTTAAGCCTAAATATAAATCTCACAATGTAACAAGGGTAGGCTCCAAAATTCCTAATTTTGTCATCCTGTTAAAAAAAAAAAGAAGAAGAAAAAGACATGAGCCAACAGGAATGAAACCCCCAAAGAGGAGCCTGTAGAGAAACTGTAGCTACTTGTAACTTCATTTCAAAACTGCTTATCTTCCCTATTTGCCATATCTGTACGTTGTTATAAAACAGTAAACTAAACATTTTATGAGGCTTAATATCAGAACAGCAGGTTATATTTACGACACTGACCATGTCATTATACCAAGAAGCATTTATTAAGTGACTGACAGTTGTGTTGGCACATATTTAATTCAACATGGTTCTTGCAGGAGCTGGAAGATTTATAGGTATTGGCAGTATTTTCTTGGCCTCAACCTTTGCCTTATATATCCGTAATTTCTAGAAGTCTTTTCATCTTGGTGTATAGCTGTTCTATTTTTTTTTTTGAATTTTTTAAAAGATTAAAGCTTCAAAGGAGAGTTTTGGTAGCTGACAAAGGCAAGAATATAATCTAATTAAGCAAAAATTTAAGCTATCTAAAAATTATGGATATTTTAGTGCCATCTTAATTTTATGTATTAATATTATTTAATTTGTTTTAAGTAGTACGGTCTCTACTAAAATAATCAACACTGGGCGTAAGTGAAATGTGTGTACTTTTCAGAAGCATGTGTGATTTTCATAGGTCAAACATTTTATAATAGAGACCTAAGGTAAGTAAGTATTATGAAGGCATAAAGCTCTAATTAAGATGAAGACCTAAGAGAACTATAGCATGTGGTAATCATTCTTCCCATCTGTAGGCATCACCCTTGTCTGGATTCAGAGCTATTTCATATAATGTCATGTACATGATGCCAATAGAGTAAACTGACTCTATCAATAACATGTGTCAGGAAAGAAGAATAAGGGATCACGTTCTGATGGGGGGCTGGAGTGGGGGGACACTCAAAGAAAATGCATCCTTGAGCATTTCATTTTGTATTCCTTCTGAGCGTCATAAAATGTGTATGCATATCAAAGTTCATAACAAAAACTGCTTATGCTATCAGGAAGACGTATTTATTTTCAACAATGTAAAGAGTAAAGCATACAATAGGGTGGGGGGAGGAAGAGAGAGAGGGGGCGGGGGTGGGGGAGAGAGAGAGAGAGAGAGAGAGAGAGAGAGAGAGAGAGAGACCTGCAGCAGACATCACCTGAGTGGGAAATTACACAGCCTGCACACACACGCACGCTCTGCACACACACGCACAGAATTCATCTCTGACAATTTAATTGTTTAATGGTAGGACTAACAAGGAATCCTTTCTAAAGTAATGGCACATAAAGGCTTCCTAGTGAAGTTAATATTCCTGCTGCATTTGATGGGTGTTTCCCATTTGTGCAGGTCTGCCCTAACAGACTGCTGGCACTTGATGGGGAGGCGGGGGGGGGCGCAGTCTGGGTTCAGAATCTGGAGAACGCCTTAGCCTGTGACCTTAGCCATCAAAGCAATAAATCTGAGGCCGCGATTGACACCAGAGCAGTGGCTCACATCGGTTGTAATGTCTTGGCGTGCAGTGCGAGGATCCGGCCTTTCTGGACTGGAGGCTAAGTGTTTTGAGCACACAGCCCTCGCTTGCAGAGCTGTCTGTTTTCTCTTAGTTCACTGGAGCCAGGGTTTGGCAGCCATTGTGCTGAGGTTTCGGGACTTCAGTTTGACCAGTCTCCTAGGTGATGAAACGCACGACGTCTCAGATGCTAAGGTTTGACTTTTCATCCTAATCTACAGTCTCTTCTCCTCACATTTCCTTATGATTCAGCTTTGCTCATTTCTGTGCTTTAATTGGACCCCTGGGTGGCCTGCCCGTTACAGCAATGCACATGACAGTGGACGCTCCGCGGAAGAACATCTGGGGCGCAAAAAACATAAAGTTCTCAGAGCAGACCCAAATGTTCTCATTTTGTAGTTTCCATTCTTAAATCAAATAATTATTGATTTAAGAATGGAACATTTATTACTCTGGTTACTTGGCATTGAAAAAAGACAAGTTCCATTGCCGGCATCAGAGAAACCCAGCGGTGGGGCTGGGGATAGAATCTAACCACAACAGAGAAGCTGGTTTGCTCTGGAGCGTGGTTTCTCTTGGGCTCCCATGCTGTCTGCTCCTCTCGCCGAGCTCTATCTGTGCCTTTCAGTCTAGGAAAAGGCTTAGTAGGCAGAGTTGAAAATGACAGGCTATTTTTAACACGAGAGCTTTCTATCCCACAGTTCTGGTTCTTCCTTCTATTATCATTACTTATTCATAGACTTTTATTCCCAAATATCATTACCCTTTACAGTAATAGGATCAGCAAAGCAACCACTTAAAACAAAACAAACAAATGCAGAAACATATCCCCCCTCTCTCCAGCTCTCTGCCTCTCTCTGACTACCTGGGGGAGAAGGAATTCTTACTAATCATGAAGACGCTTTGCTGCTTCAGAAATACCGGTGAAAAGGGGGGCTCGGCGGAGGGGAATGGCATGAAGGCACAGGCAGTCTACGGGAACTTTAAAAAAAGAGCGGAGGGACGTGAGAAGTGAGAAGAAAGCTGCGAAGACTATTCAGTGTACATTCCCTCAGCTCCAGCGTTGGAGCAGAGAAAAACCCATCTGAAACATACCCCATCTAATTTAGAGTGACTCAAGAGCGGGCCCAGGCCACTATTCCCTGCATCGTAACAATACCTAGTGCACGGAGGGCCTCCTCATGACAGATGCTCTCTATATGCTGTTTGACAGCGAGTGTAATCATTCCCATTTTGCAGTTAAGGAAACTGAAGTCTAAAGTCGTATGCCTCAATCGAGGTCCTGGACCGTAAACTTAGATCTTATGAGTCCAAAAACTCTATGTTCATAGTCACTACATTTTTTTTGTATATTGACATCCACTGTGTTATATCACCATTTATTTTATTCAGTCATCTGTCTCTCCGCTCACGTATTTATTTACGTATATACCACCGTGACCCAGGAATTGTTCAGGATGGTGCAAACACCTTGGAGCTGTGCATGTGTCTAAGCAGGTAGGACATTCTGTTAATTTGTTGATCGGGCAGCAGAACAACAGCTGTAAAGAGTTCGGAATTCTTTCACTGTGGAGTCTCCTTCCTTTTTTATCTTTTAAAATAGGCCAGCCAGAAACCCATCTGTGCTCCGTGGCTTGGGCCCAGGGACTGGACTAACTAATCTCCCCAAATCTCTTCTAGATCCATGATTCTATAAAGGAGTAGATTACCATACTTGATGGGAATGATTTGCTCTTTACTAATTAATTACAGAAATGTTAAAGGTGAACTGGCAGGAGGATAAAAGAGTAACTCTGCTATGAAGTGACCTGACAAATGCTACGCAGCCAGGTGATCGAAGTCAGCGTCAACAGTGATTAGTCATGTTGCTAGCATATGCTCTTGAAGCGACGTATTAGTGAAAGTGGCACTCGGCCTCTGTGGTCTTCCTCTCCGAAACCCGTAACTTCAGTCTAATCGTGAGAGAAGCCTCAGACAAAACCCAGTTGAGGGACATTCTACAAAACACTTCACCAGTACTCCTTAAAAGCTGTCAAGGTCATCAAAAACAAGGAAAGTCTGAGAAACTGTCACAGTCAAGAGGAGCCTTAGGAGATAGGGTGACGATACGTAATGTGGGACCCTGGAACAGAATACTAAGTGGATCCTAAAGATACTAAGTGGATACTAAGGTAATTCGAATAGAGTGTGGACTTTAATTATAATGTATCGATATTGGTTCATTAATTGTAACAAATGTACGGTACTCATGTAAGATGTTAATAATAGGAGAAACTAAGTGTAGGGTTTTTGGGAACTCTTCTACTATCCTCTCAAAATTTTTTTGTAAATCTAAACCTGTTTTAAAAAGTAAAGTCTATAAAAATATTTACACGCGCACAAATTAACCAAGGTTATTGAGAGGACCAATGGCATGACTAGAAGTAGAATATATGTCCCTGCGTTGAAGACCTAATCCAATAATCAAGCTGAAAACTGTCTCTTGAATTAATGCAATTTCATTTCCTATTGCTCTCTGGAATTTTATGACTGGCTTTTGAATATCTGAAAATAGGATCAAGCCACTGAGGAAGGGCGTACTCAGTTCCTAGTTCCCAGCAGGTAATCCTTGTTGAATGAATAAATGCCATTTATTCAACATACACGTAAGGAACTTTTCTGGCTCTAGGGTGCATATAACTCAGCTTGGGTCCCAGACCTTTCAGCGAAGGCACCCTGCTGCATCCTAGCTCTCTACTGAGATACTCGAGGTCAGCCTCGGTCTTTGGAGCCCAACAAGAGTTCCTGAATCACTCCCGAAATGGATCAAACGATCATTCCAATTCAGAACTCCAATGCCACGTCCTGTATGGATTTCTATTTATTGGGAACCCCCAGTGTCTCACATATTGCAGTACCAGAGACTGTAACCAATAGAAATCATAGATATTTGCATATCACATTACAGATGTAGATATCTCGAAATATTATCTACACTCACCTCTCGAAATTGTGACAGTCATGAGATTTGCTATTGTGTCTTGATATTTACTGCATTAATAAAGAAGCGTATGTGTACCGTATCAAACATTTTAAATGTTTTGATGATTGTATTTTAATGTCATTGGTTTCCTTTGTAACCCTATGGTCCTTTTGAAATACAATCGTAACATTTTTCTGAGAATGGGTCCAAAGGCTTCTGCAGTTTCCCAAAGAGTGAGCTCGTGGCGCGAAAAGCTTAAGAGTCCTGAACACTGAACCAGGAGCCGTGAGTCTGAAATTGTATGATCTCCATCAAATCCCTCGATATTTAGGTTCCCCACTTTTCTCACTAATGCCCACCTCAAAAAAAAAAAAAAAATCCGAGCAGATCAAATCAGATAATGCATAGGGAAATGCCTTGTAAATTCAAAACCACCTAAGTGTAAAGAATCGCTGTTATTATTTATTATGTTTGGCTATTAGATAAAAATGACTTTTTACCAAGGTTTTAAATGCAGTTCATTGCTACGAATATTTCTCATCCAATGATTTAGACCGCGCTTACATGAGCAAAATGGAATGGAAAATTGAGTCAATTCTCTGGATAATAATTCATGCTAATATGTTCTTACATTTGCCTGCAACATCCAGATAATAAAAGAAAATGTGTTTTTAACTTGAATTATCAGCATAGCTATATCACAATTCTCAACTCTACTTTGAATGTATAGATTAAAGTGCCAGAATTTAAGTTCTTAATGTAGGAGGGATAGGATTTTTTCTGTCCCCTAGTTTAGAGATACTCTGAATGTGCATATTGAAATAGCTCATGTGTTCTAGAGACATCCATGGTTGACCTTGCATCAAGGCACATACATAGCATTGATTAGATATCCTTAAAGTAACTTCTAGCAGCTGCTCTTAATTTTTATTCCAAAGTATCTTCTAGAATTATGAACACATCTCTGGGGTTTTTACCTAAAAATGTATTTGAGTGTTCCACCATCTTCCTTAATACAGGTATGTTATCTAAGACATGAAAAGAAGCTTTATATGAGTTACCCTTGGATAAACTGCTACTTTAAATAATAATGGGTAATTTAAAAGCTCTTTTTATGGTCTGGGCACTATGCTAAGTACTTTATATGGATTACCTTACTGTTTTATCATAGTTCCATAAGGGACACTATTTCACAGAGGGCAATAGAGATTTAAAGAAGATAAATACCTTGCCCACGGTTAGTGATGGTTAGCACCAGGATGGGAACCAAGACCTAGCTGTCTAAGCTCTTGATCCCTCTGCAATGCTGCCTCTTCCCTGTGCCCCTACTCTTCCCCTCTACCTCACCCACAGTCTTTCTCTCTTTGTCCCTGCCCCAAACAAGAGGGTAAGTTCTATAACTAACTGACTATACTAGTTCAGAGTGTGACTAATTGCAGTGTACTTGTAATTCATTCCTAACCCCAGAAAACCACTGACCTACTTTCTGTTTCTACGGATTTGCTTTTTCAAGATATTTCACATGTAATCTCTTGTGTCTGCCTTCTGTCACTTAGCATTATGGTTTTGAGATGTTGTAGCATGCATTAACTCATTCTTTTTTAGTGCTGAATAGTACTCCATTGTGTGGCTGTAATTCATTTTGTTTATCCATTCGCTAGTTGGTGGACATCTGGCGAAAATCCACCTATAGCTTTTGACTCCCCTAAAACTAAACTACAGTCATCCCTCAGTCTCCACGGGGCACTGGTTCCAGGACCCCTGCAGACACCGAAATCCGCAGAGACTCAGGTCCCTTATATGAGATGGCGCAGAACAATGCGTACGGTCAGCACCACACAGCCGTGGATTCCAAACCACAGGTCAAAAACAGTGCTTTCGATCCACAGTTGGTTGCATCCCTGTACGTGAAACATGGGGATACAGAAGGCTGGCTGTGTATCTATTGAAAAAACTGTGTGTGTGAGCGACCCGTGCCGTTCAAACCCGTGTCGTTCAAGGGTCCACTGCACTTGCATGTGAAGCCTCATTTCTGAATGTGAATTTAATGTCTTTTTCCTCAGTTAAAGGAATTCAAACAGCAGTAAGCAATGCGAACTGACTTCATTCTTCAAGGGCAGTTTGTACAGTGCCCGAGGCCTTCACTGAAGATGGGCCACGTGCTCTCCGGGCGACACGGTTCCTTTCCGTTTGGGGAAAACTCGCAAATGCTGCCGAGGTCAGGCCCGGGTTCCTGCGACTTCCGCCTGTAGACCACGGGCAGCTGCCGATGGAAACCGGCCTGCAGGCACGCACTGTTGGTGTGCGCGAAGTTTTAAAAATTAAGTTTGAATGTTTATAGATTGGTCACGTGTTCTCCATTTTACCCACATTTCTCATTCCTCCCTATTGACTAATATATGAAGAAAGTTGGAGGACCCACTCTACCTGATTTCAAGACTTGCTATCAAGCCATCATGATCAAGACAGTGTGGTATTTGGTGAAAGAATGGTCCTATTGATCAGTGGAAAAGAATGGAAAGTCCAGAAATAGATCTACTCTTTTATGGTCAATTGATTTTTGACAGAGGTACAAAGTCGATTCAATGGAGAAAAAGAGTTTTTTCAAGAAATGGTGCTAGAAATTGGATACCCATAGGAAACACACACACACACACACACACACACACACACACACACACACACACCAAAACTAAATAGTCCTGCTCTTCAAAAACACTGCTCAAGAGATGAAAAGGAAGCCATAGACTGGAGAAAAATATTCACAAAACACATATCTCCTACAGGACTGGTTAACCACATTACATATATTAAGAACTTAAAAAAAAAAAGATGATAAAGAAACTAATAACCCAATAAGAAAATAGACAAAAGATTTGAACATACATTACACCAAAGAGAATATAGAAATGGCAAATAAGCACATTAAAAGATGCTCAACATTATTATCATCAGGGAAATGCAAATTAATATCATACTGTGTTACCACTACACACCGATTAGAATGGATAATGTTAAAAAACAAACAAAAACGCCTTTCAATATCAAGTGCCGGCAAGGATGCAAAGCAACTTGACCTTTCATACATTGCTGCTGGGAATGCAAAATTTTACATATTTTTTGGAAAACTGTTTAGGAGTTTTTAATAAAGTTAAACATATACTTTACCATATGATTCAGAAATCCTATTCTGAGGTATTTACCCAAGAGAAATGAAAAACTTATGTTCACACACACATAAAATTGTATGTGAACGCTTATAGCTGTTTTATTTATAATTGCCCAAAACCGAGAAGAAAACAAATGGCCATCAGGTAGCGAGTGCTACACAAACTGGTACATTCACACTATGGAACACTGCTCAGCAATAAAAAGGCACAGACTGCTGAGAGACAGGACAATGTGGGTGACTCACATGTGTTCTGCTAAGTGAAAGAAAACAGCCTCACAAGGTTAAATACTGTATAATTCCATTTATATGACAGTCTTAAAAAGCTAAAAGCACTGGAAAAAAAAAAGAAAAAGATTGGTGGCCCTGGGGAGTTGAAAGTAGAGGAAGACTTTGAATATACAGAAGCATAAGGAAAGTTCTGGGGACAGGGAGATGCTGTGTATCTTGAGTGTAATGGCGGTCACGTGACTACAAAAGTTTGTTGGAACTCACAGGACTGTACTCTGTTCACTAAAAGTGATCGATTCTACTGTATGCAAATCATTACCCAAAGAACCGGGAAGAATAGGCTATAGGACTACTTTAAACCTAAGCTTTTGTAAGATAGTAACGTAATGGTTCCAGGTGACCTTGCAATATGGAGAAAGTATCTCTTTTTTTGACTAGTAAGTATCCCATACGAGGAAAGGAATGTTAAGAAACGTAGCTCAGGAAAATGTTAAGAAACGTAGCTCGTATTGAAGGCACTCACAATTGAAGAGTATCTCTTTGGCATAAATCTAAATAAAGCTCTCTGGTCGTATTTATAGGCACGCTCACATTTTTACCTCCCTAATATAGCTGTTAAGAATGTGAAATCTTTCCAGCTTACACTTTGACTATGAGCATTTTTCATTTAGGTTTTCCGGTGTGCATACAGTATAAATTCTGTTGCATCACTTTATACCTTTTGTCGTTTCTGATGGCAGCATTTGCAAATCATGTTTAATTTTGTTTGCCCAGAATAACAATGAAATGCTAAATTATATATGTGAATATATATATATATTCTATTCACACTTCACACTCTTATAGCAACAGAAGAGCCTTAATGCACCTCTGTCCTCTGAGAAAGCTTGTAGTAAAACAGGAGAAACATTATGAATAATTAAAAATATGATATTTACACTAGGAGAAAGAATACTCTTTAAAAAATCTCTGCCGGCAGAAAGCCTTACAATCAGGTACCATATCCTTATAAATAAATTGCTAGTCTCTTCAGGTGTCAAGGGATTTCACAATCAGATATAATGAGATAAAGATGCTCAACTTGATCATTAAGATGGAGAAGAATGAGGATTGAGTTACTTCTTGTTAATTCTTATCATTCTTCATTGTTAGCTAACGAGTGGGTAGCAGGTGCTTAGCATTGTGCCAAAACCAGAGTCATAAAAAGGAGAATCCTAGGCTGACGAGTTCATTCTAAGAGATTCCATTGCAAAATATTCAGACCTTAGGATATTCATTTTTCTTCATCATAGAGAGCTGATATCTTTTATGTGATTGGCCATTTGGTCTATCATTCTTTTACATATTATTACAGAAAAATCTATCCTCTGGGTAAGAAAGAACTGGTCAGTTAGTCAATCTGGCCAATCAATGAATACAGTGATCAGCTGGGATTCAATAGACTTGGACTCCAGCTCCACTGTGACATTAACTAGCTGTGTGACTTTGGACAAGTGACTCAACCTATCTGAGGCCTCAGCTTTCTTATTTATACCATGATGCAGTTTAACATCTAAAATTCTAAAATCTACACTTCTAAAATCACTGCTGATTCTGCATGCAACACCAATTTTCAAATTATTTGAATATGATGCATAAACCTGTATTAAATATAATGAAATTCTTGATAATTTAGAATGCATTTCAAAACACTGCATGCCGTAGAGCCATCACTATGAATGCCTAAAAAAGTTCTGGTTAAACAGAAGTTTCAGAATAACGGAATCCTCATTAAGTTAGCTTTTAAGTGTTTTGCACAAATATAAAATTTTAATTGTAATAAAAAAATCTACCTTCCTTTTTAATAAAACAAAACTCAGTCTTGTAATTAACCAGAAAGAAAGGGATGTAAAAGGAGTTCCATACAGCATTCTGACAACTGTCAGTCCAGACTCTTTCACTAGTGTGAAATGCAGATTATCGGCTATTATTTATTAAAGAAAATTTAGATGAGAATTTTCCAGTGGGTTCTAGGTAGCATCTGCAATTGTCTATGCAGATTTTATTATTGTTGACTGATTTAGAAGCCAACAAATTCATTAAAAGAATACCGTTAACCCCTTTCAAAAGGATTATGCTAACTGAAATTTGTGATACTGCAGGTAAGGCCAAGTGGAAGTTTACATCTTCTCTCCCTCATTCCTTCCTTCATTCCAGCCTTCCTTCACCAAACATTTGTAACTATACCAGACTCTGGAATTTCAAGGTAACTCAAAAAGATATAAAACAAAAAGCCCTGTCCTTAAGGAGAGTCACAATCTATCAGGCAAAACATGATTTGATAACTGTAAAATAAAGTGACAATTCAGTGACAGAAATATACAAAGGCTATGAGGAGACCATTATTTACCTTGCTAATGAAACTCACACACACATGCACACACACACACAGACACACACAAACATATACACATACACACACACAGAGTTTGTTTGAAATGACCATTCCGTATAAAATTTTAAAGAAAAACTTTAAACCACTCTTAAACATTTTTGAAGCACACTAGGTTTACATACAAATAACATCATCCTCATTGTTTTTGAAGGCAGATACAAGAATCCATACTTAAAAAAAAATCTCGATACTTCTGTATCTGCTATTAGTAGGAGAAATTGAAAGTAAATAAAACCATATTTAAAAATCATTTTGATGGAATGATCAGTCATTTGGTTTTGGTGAAAATGAAGAGAGGCAGGTATTGTTCATATATTTCTGGCTAGGAGTAAAAATTGGAAAGACCTTTCGAGAGGGCAATTATGGCATGATTTATCAGAAGTTTTAAATATGTACATACTAGGATCCAGCAAATTTATCCTAAGAAGATAACTGAGGATGAATGCAAAGATTTAGCTATTAGTTCATTCGCATTTAAGACTATTAAACCTTTGTGGCGAATTTATCCTCTTATGGTACATCACCCCCTGCTGTGTTCTTAAACTCAGTAGGTAGAGCAAGTTTGTCAGTCAGTGGAGGGCTACAAATAAATACATTTCTATTGTAAGAAGTGGAAATCTGAACAAGCATATTCTTTAACTTACTATTGAAAACAGTTGCTTGAATTCTGTTTGAGCCTGAGCAGGTACATAACATATATTTGTAGAAAATAGCTTTTATTATTAATAGTCTGAGATGCATGACTTCTAGTTAGGTAGAAAGCAAACAACATAAACTTTACACATTGTTCATGATCATATTAGGGGTTTACTACCATTTAAATTGTTTCTGTAAAATCTATATGACTTATTATGCAATCCCATTGTATAAATTTTATTACTTTCCTATGGCTTTCTGCTTTGTCTTAATCTTATTTTTGAGCACCCCTTTGAGTTTATATTACAGCATTTAAGAATCATCAGTACTGAATAACTAAGCAGAATACCTAACACAAAATAGAAAAACTAAGTTACTTTGCTGTCTTTAGACCAAATCTTCCCTATCCAATTATCTGGATATTTTGATGAAAATTAATAGAACTCAAGGTTGTGCTGACACCTTCTGTCTAAATATATTTGAGAGAAGTTTTGCAAAGCTAAAAGAATCCCAATATGAAACCCAATGTATGATTGTCTCTGCTTCACCATTCCAATGGTTTGAATTCTTTCTTGATTATATTTAATCACCCATTTCACTTTCCATTGGCTCCTACACTATGTGCTATTGTTTGGTGTTGCAATATAGAAAACTATTAAATGTTTCTAGTTAAACGTTCCAAGTAACGAAATCATATTTTAAAAGTATAAAAGTATGGCTGTAAATTCTACGCTGATCCTCCCATTAAGAGATGGAGTTTAAGTTCCTTCTCATTGAATCTGGGCTGGTCTCAGTTACTTGCTTGACAAACAGAATGTGGCAGAAGTGACAGTCTAGGACTTCTGAGGCTAGCTTATAAGAAGGCTTGCAGCTTTTGCCTCAGCCCTAGTATACTCATTTGGAGCCCAGAGCTACCCATTTAAAAAGTCTGACCACCTGGAGGCTACCACGCTAGCTCCTACTCTGTTCTAGTCTCCAGATACTCAGGTCCTACCAGCTGAGGCCCCAGGCATCATGTACTAGAGATGAACCATCCTCATTATGCAATGCCTGAATTCCAGATCCACAGGTTCATGAGCAAAACAAATCATTACTGTTTTGAGCAGTCACACAGCATAGGTAACTGGAACAGATTTTGGTGCCAAGAGTGGGTGCTGCCTTAAGAAAACCCAAAACGCGTGACACTGGTTTGTGAGTGGGTGGTCGGTGGAAACTGGAAGAGCCTCCCAGAACTCCTAGTAAGGCCTCGAAGGACGGAGAGGAGAGGAGAGGAGAGGAAAGGGCGCGAGGCGTGTCCTGGCAGAGCAGCCAGGCTGCTGCCTGCAGTGATGTGGGGAAGAGAAAGACCTGGAGGGCTTGGCTTGGTGGATTTCCAGGCAGAATGCGGAAAGTGCTACTTGGCTTCTTCTGGTTGCCTATTATAACACAGGAAAAGTGAGGGGAAAATTTTGAAAAGAAACTGTTCAATTTTTGAGAAGCTAGAAGAAATATTAAAGAGTCAGGCCTGTTTTGAATTTGAAAATAAAACTGTGCCTTCTCCTCAATCTCTTTCAGCACAAGATTCTCAACGTAAGAAATGGCTTCAGAGCAAAGGAGCTCTAGATACGGGTCTAGATGGAGTTCATGAATGTTGTGGACCAGTGACCACTAGGAGCCTTATATTCTGTCCTCCCCTTCTTTGAATGGCAGTGTTTATTGCAGTCACTCTACTCTTGTGTCACCACTGAATACTGGGTGTGGGGGAGGCAGAGAACTTTGGGTCAGTGCCAAACAGGGATGAGAGGTTTGGGAGCTTTGGGAGCGGGTTAGTGTATATGGTGAGAGAGATGAATGTAAGTAATTTGGCCAGAGGACAAACTGCAGGTGATTGAAGATGGCTGTAAATTCCTTTCTACTCCTCCCATTGCTAGGCAGAGCTTATTTCCTTCTCGAATCTGAGCCGATCTTAGTGACCTACTTGACTAATAGAATGTGGCAGAAGTGACATTGTGAGAAGGTCTTGTATAAGAGGCCATGCAGCTTCCACCCAGATCTCTTAGAACACTTTTCTTGGAGCTCCGACTGCCATGTAAGAAGTCTGACAACACGGAGGCTGCCGTGCTCTGAGGCTGCTCAAGCTAGCCATGCGAGAGGCTGTGTGCAGAGAGACAGGGGCGGTGGGGAACCTGGGTGGCCAGGTGTTCCAGCTTCAAAACTTCGGGATCATCCTAGCTGAGACCTCGGACGTCATGGACCATAGATGAGCCATTCTCTCTGTGCTTTGTCCCTATTCCTGACCCACAGATTTGTGGGTAAAATAAATGTTTTTTTTTTTATTATCAGGCATTAATTTTTGAGGTTGTTTTTAGCAATAGATAATTAAAACATGCCCCTTCACTCTGAATGATCCCATTACCATTTCCTGTGATCCAGAGTTGGTTTGGGTCTACTCCAGTTCACTAGAAGTGTTATTTTATTCATATGCCTCAGTAGATGGCAGTTATATTCTTGCCCTTCCCCCCATCAAGGGGATTCCTAGGTTCATATGTAAATAAGTAGATTCAAAACCAGTCAATGGAAATTAAGTAAACTGAATCCGCACTTAAGTATCTATGAACTAGGCTCAGCCCAAAAAAGATTCTGGCAGTGGGGTAAAAAGAAAAATTACTGACCAAATAAAATATTCTACTATGAACCAACATATTCAATAAATACATAAATTGCTGTAGCAATTTAAAAACATATTCAATATATATAAATATATTTTATATCTACAATCAACATTAAAGCCAGGTAACATTTTTTAGACCTCCAGAGACTACACGTTCATTTAAAACAGGGGTCCCCGACCCCCAGGCCGTGGACCAGTACCCCACGGACCAGTACCGGTCTGTGGCCTGTTAGGAACTGGGCTGCACAGCAGCAGGAGAGCGAACGAAGCTTCATCTGCACCTGCAGCCACTCCCCAGCACCAGCATCAAAACCTCAGCTCCACCTCAGATCGTCAGGCTTTAGATTCTCATAGGAGCACCAATCCCTGGTGCCAAAAAGGTTGGGGACCTCTGATTTAAAGACTGAAGATGCTGGAGAGTAGATTCTGTACCTGAAGTTTCTAGATCACATCAGGATTTAGTCCTGGGTTCAGGCTACTTCAGAAGAATCATTTAAAATGTTTTTAGAGGAAGAAATCAGGAAGGGTAATTCTACAAATCTGAGAGGAACTGATGCATAGATCCAGTCAAGAGTAACCAACCAGTTGGCCCTAGAGGTAAAGCTAATTGATCTTTGGGGTGCCTCAAGATGCCTCTGTGAGGATGAGGCCTGAAAAATCTATACTCACACATCTTTATCCCCAGGTGAATCTTAAGCACATAAAATATTGAGAACTGAGAAACCTATTTCTTCCCTACGCCTCCCTCCACCACCTAACCTCCCAAAAGCCCTTCAAGATATTTCACTCTGTTGCTAGCAAAGAGAGACTCATTTAAAACAAAATCAAAATTGAGGAGGGAATCTGAAATAACTTTATTGGGAACAAAATGATTGTGTTTGTAGTGACAATGAGTAGGTAATGATGAGCAGCCACTAATGGCTTTTAAGAATAAAGACTAACAAGCCTTGGATAACCAAAATGATTTTTCTTTCTTTTCTATCCCTCAAACTCTAGGGGCATTTCTATATTTCGTAGTGCATTTGGTATTATATTAATTAGCATTTCTTTTTCATACCATGAACTCCCGTTTGACATCTTGAAATATAGCCCCATGACTCATATATTATTTCACCCAAAGCTTTTCGTGGAAGATATCTTCTTTATTTAATATTAATATTGCTCATTCAGACTCTCCAGTCAATCCATTCTGGCAGGTATTTTTTTTTTTCAAAACTCCCTATAAAGCAACTTTTCCTTCAAGAGATTTTGCTCTGTAGCTGTCAATGAGAGACCCATCTAGAACAAAATCAAAATTTAGAATCGGAAATAACTTTATGGGGAGCAAAGTGATTATGTTTGTAATGGCAATAAGTAGGTAATGATGAGCGGCCACTAATGGTTTTCAAGAAATAAAGATTTAAAAACCTTGAATAACCAAATTCATTTTCACCTTTTAAGATTTCCTATAGGCTGATAATCTGTACAGTGTTAAAGTTTTATTATCTAGAAAATACAAAATAAAGTCAACCAAAGACTCAATGAAAAGAGAAGACTGTATGCAACTTTGAAAATAAGTTAATGCTTAAAGTTAAGAGAAGCTGAGAGGCGGCAGCTGCCCTCTTAAAGATGGCTTACACATAAATAGGAGGAAACTCTTGTCAGTTTTTCTCAAAAATCATGCTTAAACGAAGATAGTACAAAAGGAATAAAAGCCATCGGATCCCTGAACTTCCATGGGCAGGAAATAATTTGATAAAACCACTCCGCACAGACGTGGGCTACGTCTAATGGAGAAGGGAAGACTCCTCAGAGGACAGAACTCGTTCGAGCAGTAGGGTTTACGGTGACTGTCCTCTGCCTGTCCCATCATTGTACGATGGGTGTTTGTTGAGTAGCTAACTTGTCTGTTTAGTTCACAGTTCTTCAGAGTTCAACTCAAGGAGCCTCATCCACACTTCGGCCTGCCTGACATGATGAGATCGATCCTGGATGGTCGTTAATGTCGCAGTGCTAAAGACACTTAGGGCTCTTGGAAGAGGAGTTGAGTGTCTTTTGTATGTGGAAAGGCTGTTAACTCTTGTGGCCAGAAAGGAGACTGTGGTAGAAAGTACTGTCTAAAGATGGCTATTGTGACATGTTCTAGCCCACGTGTTCTTAACTGTGTGACACTGATACCCCTTCCGAGTCATGGAGCCTGTGCTCCATTTCTCTGAACCTAGATAGAACTGTATGACCGTGATGGCCAACAGGTGTGAGAAAGGAAGTGGCATATCCACACAGTGGAAGATTATCTGGCCATAAAAAAGAATGAAGTACTGCTACATGCAACAACGCGAACGAATGTCAAAGATATTATGCTGCGTAAAAGAAGCTGGACATGAGGAGAACGTACCATGGGTCCATTTATTTGAAATTACAGAACAGGCAAAGTTACTATAAGATGGAGACATTGAATAGTGGTTCCTTTTACGGGGCAACTAAGAAGGGATATAAGGAAATTTTGGTAAATAAAAATGGTCTGTATCACAGTAGAGGTGTGGGCTACAAAATTACCTATACTGGTCAGAACTGTATAGCTAACAGTTGTGCATTTCAATGTATGTAAAATTTACCTTAAAAACAAAAAATAAATGAAAATTAAGTGAGAGTGGGGAGTATGTGAAAGTATAGAAGATACAAGAATGACAAAATGGTGGTAACTACTAAGTCTGGGTGAGTGGTTCATTAAAGTTCATTTTTCTATACTGTTTACTTTGCACATGTTTTAAATTCTCCATAACAAAAAGTTTTAAAAGAGAGAAAGGACAGTACCGATTTTTGTCAAAAATGAGGTTTGGCTATAAAGCAATGAGGCATTTTTCTTTATTCTTTATGAAGGATTTTTCTTATATGGCTGCTACGGAGTTTCTGAAAATAATGCCAAAGGAATAAGGCAGTACTGTTTAAATGGATGAGTAGCTTACCACATCTTAAGACTACTGAAACACAATGCTCATTGCAACGTCCCCCCCTCATTAGTTCCCCTCCCCCCCCCACTTCTGCCCCTGACCTATGGATGTTGCCACTTCCCCTTAAGAACTAGATCTCTGAAGGCGGGGTGTCTCCTCCCACACACTCGGGGCGTGCACCCGGGGAGCCTGGCACACCCGGGGTCTGGTCCATGGCTCTACCTGGGGCGTGAACCCAGGACCTCTGCGTGTAAAGCAGACGTGCTAACCACTACACTATGGAGCCACCCCCTGCAATGTTAATATTTGTTTTTAAAATCAGTTTTATTCCTTTATATGGTTCAACCTTTTACTGTAAGCAGTTCATGTAATATTCATTATTTATTTAGTAGTTAATGTCTATTCATCCCAGATGTTAGAATATTAGTGGTAGAAACTAGTTACAAGCAAAATAACAAATACTAACCAACCAAACAAAAAAGAAAAAGAAAAAAGATTGTTTCTAATAATGATCTAATTGGCAGAGGAGCAAAAGCAGCTTAAGGAAGCATAACGTTAATTATGGGGGCTCTTTATAGTCTAGAGAGAACTTTTTATGTGCCACTTAACTTATTAAAAATCTCTTCTAATTATTTTATAATCATCCTTTTTTAATGAGTGGTAGGAATGTTGGATATCATCCCATTGGGTTTAGCGTTGCCTGAATGATCTTTCAATGCTCGCCTATGTACCACACATTGGTTATACTATATACGATGGGCATATAACTAACCCCGTTTATCTTCACTCCAAATTATTTGAAATTTGATGAACCACAAATCCATTCACGTCTTCAGATTTTTCTTTTGAGCTGCAGACCTTCATATGCAACAAGTACTGGAAATCTTCTCTGGGACGGCCACACAGGCCTCTGAAACGAACTTGCTCAGGCTCTCCCCCCGCAGAGAGGCTTCCCCGTCTGCTCCCTCTTGGTAGACGGCAACATTCTCTGTCCAAGTGCCTAAAGCAGAAACGGAGTATTTTCCCAGACTGCTCCCTCTTGTGAATTCTCCACACGTTACCAAGGCTTGTTCTGTCTTCTTGAGCATTTCCTCTTTATCTCTTTCTGCAGCCCCTCTGCTGCCACTTTAGTTCAAGCCTCCAACATTTCTCACCTAGGCTTCTGCAATTGCCTATTTATAAGAGGTTCTGATTCCACTTTTTCCCTTTGCTCAAACCTACCCTCCACGTACTATGAAAATCTCACTGTGTTATCGTCTAGTTTAAACCTCCTCAGGGATTCTTCACTGCCTACTGATAAATGTGAAACTCTTAGCAACACTGACAAAGCTCTCTATGACCCATTTCTTGCCTATCTCTCCAGCATTATCTTTCACACTACTGTCCTCACATGTTATGCTCCGGCTACAAGTGACTTATGGTACTCATAAAGAAGCACACTGCGTTACATCTTTGCGCCTGTGCTCAATCTGCAGCCTCTCTCTTCCCAATTCCCTAGAAAATACGTACTCCTCTTTCTAGATTGCAATCAGGTATCAGATCCTTGTTGAATTCTTTCTGATGTGCTCCTATCCCAAAGGAGAAGCATTTATGAGACCTCGGTAGCACTGAGAGGCTTCTGTCACTGCACTTTTAACAATTTTTTGCCTTGTTTTGTTTTCAGGTCTTTTCCCTCTACCAGACCACATTCTTCATTTGGGAAAGAAACATATCTTACCTGTAGTTATATCTCTTAGATGTCCCTAACACTTAGCAGGCATTTAATAATTGTTAAATAAATCAAAGACCAAGTAAGAAGGCTTTCTTTGATATTCTACTTTGATAAAAGGGGTAAATAATAATAAAAAAACTGATGTCGCAAAATCTATAGTATCGATCCAGATTATAAATTATTAACGCCTTCTAGTAAGTATGAAGATTTTCACAAAGGAGATTTCTCTCTCTCACACTCACACATCTAGTCTGAAATCCTATCACTCGTAAAGCTGGTATTCATAATAAATATTCTAGGGTACTGTTTCTGATTCATTTAAAAAATATCTCCACTGAAGCATAAAATATTTTTTGTTGCTTTCAAATTCTCTTGGTATCTATATGCTTGTATGTCTGCAAGATATGACAACTTCCAGTTAACAAAATGTGAAACTAATTTGGGTGAAAATCCGTATTGCATAGGCTAAGAGCAACTGCAGCAAAATACTGCCTAGTGGTTAAAAATAACTCTCAAAATTTTTGTTTCAATAAAAGTTTTGTTTAAAAGCCTGTAAATAATTGAAATTAAATTCTAGTAGTCATTTTGTGATTCAAAAAGAAAGAAAAAGATAAGCAGCATAAAATGTAGAGACATAAAGCAAGTCCCAACCCCTGAGCCAAGGACCAGTACCAGTCTATGGCCTGTTAGGAACTGGGCTGCACAGCGGGTGGTGAATGGCAGGCAGGAGAGCAAAGCTTCATCTGTATTTGCAGCCGCTCCCCACTCCCCGCTAGCATCAGCTCCATCTCAGATCATCACGCATTAGATTCTCATAGGAGCTCTGGTCCCTCGAACCAAAAAGGTTGGGGACTGCTGATGTAAGTCCTTATGGGGTTCTGACCCTTGATAGGCAACTGGGTAGAGGCTCAGATTTCATAGGTTAAGAAGATATTAAAACAATAGAGGATGGAAAAGCTGGAAAATAGGATTTATTGAAGGCGTTAGTATTATTTAGAATAAAGATATCTGATTTAATAATGTCCATCAAGCATATACAGTTACTATGTTAAAGACAATGAATTTCCTTTCATTACACAGGAAAAGATGGAAATAAAGAAATAAAACTAACACCACTTAGTAGGTGCTAGATAACGGAGCCCCGGTCAAGCCACTTCAAACTTGTAACTCTGTGCTGAGTAAGTCAGATCTCCAGATGAGAAAATGAGCTCCAGTGCTTAGAAACTTTTCTAAGGACTTCTTGTTTCAGCTCCAACATGCAGAGCTTGGAAATTGTCTCCATAGCCTTAGAACAAGAAAAAGCTGAACAAACTGAAAATCAACTACTTTTCTGGATTTGGAAATTAAACAACATGCTTCTAAATAACACGTGGGCCAAAGAAGAAGTCGTAAGAGAAATTTAAAAATATTTAAACTAAATGAAAATGAAAAATACAACTTATCAAAATCTGTGGGATATGGAGAAAGCAGTGCTTGGAAGAGGGATGTTTATAGCCTTAAATGCATAGACTAGAAAAAAAGGAAGATCTAAAATCAATCATCTAAGTTCCTGCCTTGGGAACAAGAGAAAGACCAATTTAAGCCTGATGCAAGCAAATAAAAAAAATAATAAAAATTGAGCTGAAATCAATGAAATTGAAAACAGAAAATCAATAGAGAAATTTAACAAAAGCAAAGATGGTCTCAGAAAACACATCAATGAAATTGATAAACTTCCAACTTAGCTAACACAGGAACCAGAGGGAGGGAGGGAATGAGGGGAGGAGGAAAGAGAGAGAAAGAGAATAAATAAAATATCAATACAAAAAGTGGGGCCATGTACATTGAAAGGATAATAATAGAATATTATCAACAACTCTGTCCACAAATCTGACAAAATGAACAATTTCTATGAAAGATACGGCCTAGTGTCTATCAAAACTCATACGCATACAAAGATAATCTGAATAGGCTTTAATCTATTAAAAAATTAAATCAATAATTAGTAACCTTCGAGAAAAGAAAGCACCAGGACCATATGTTTCACAGATTAATTCTACCAAACATTTATAAGGTCAGCATTACTCCCACACCAAAATCAGATGAAGACATTACAAGAAGGAAACTACACACCAGTATTTCTCGTGAACACAGATGCATAAATCCTCAACAAAATATTAGCAAATTGAATACACCAGTGTATAACAAGAATTATATACCATGACCAAGTGGAATTTGTTCCAGGCATGCAAGCCTGGATCAACATAGAAAATCAACCAATGTAATCCATTACTTTAATAGGCTAAAAAGAAAAATCATCTGATGATTATCAATTGATGCAGAAAAAGCATTTGACAAAATTCAACACCTATTCATAATAAACCCAGCAAATTCTATATTTAATATATTAAATAATATTCTCAGCAAACTAGGAATAAAGGAGAACTTCCTTAACTTGATACAGAACGTCTACAAAAAACCTAAAGCTAACATATGTAATGATAAGAAACTGGGCGCTGTCCCTCTAAGACTGGGAACAAGGCAATGATGTCATCTGTCACCACTTCCAGTCATTGTTGTACTGGAATTCCTAGCTAGTCCAATTAAAAAAAAAATACACATATTGGGAAGAAATGAACTTTCTTTGCAGATGACATGATTATCCTGTAAAAACTTTCAAAGAATTAACCAAAACACAAACAAACAAAACCCTCCTGAAACTAATAAGCGAGTATAGCAAGGTCACAGGACACAAGATTAATACGGTATGTCCTGGTACTGTTCTAGACACAGGCAACGCAGTTGTGAATGAAAGAGTTTCTGCTATCGAAGAACTCATGGTCTAGCGAGAGGATGTGCTGGCTTTCAGCTCCCGTGTTATAGTCATTCTAGTGCTTTGCATGGCTCCCCAAACTCATTCTAGTCCTTACGTTTCTCCTAAATGTCAGACCTTCATTTCCAGTTCATGGGCATTTTTCACAAAATGTCACAAGTCAACATAGGTAAACTCAACCCATAAAAACTAGCTTCTTCTCTGGACTCCTTTATTTGATGGCTTCATTCCTTACTCACCTGCTACTCAAAATCACTTAGTTTAATTCCATCCTCTCTCATGTACTTCTCCCCACAGTTAGTCACTGACCTCCAGAAACTCTTCCTTAAGATGTCTCACTAATCTCATTTAAAATAACATTCTTCATCCAGCTAATCTAAGTTCCTGTTATTACCTCATATCTAGTCATTTAAAATTTTTAAATATCTGGATTTAAAAATAGCTTCCTAATTGCTCTTTCTCTGGTTCTTATCGCCTAATAGACTAGCCTTCTTACACTCACTCTTCTACTCTAAACCTTAGAAGGTTAAGTACAAAAGTCTTAGACTGGATGCAAGTGTGTGAGTGTGTGTTTAAATAATCTGGCTCTCATCTAGTCCTCAAAATGTTTCTGGTGCCCTTGCCTTAACTCTGCTGAGTTATCTGTTCGTTGCTTAATTTCTTCCTCTTCTTGCTCTATGGTTCTTATTGCTTCAGTTGTGTCTCTAGGTTTGATGCCTAAGTTTTAGCTGCTTCTCTGGCTTTCAACTCATCACCTCATCTCATCTCTTGGGTTACAGTTAAATTCACTTCTTAGTTTCTTAGGTGAAGTTGGAAAGATAGTATTTTGAATCTGATAGCCTTAAAAGCTGTTCCTAAACATAACTTCTTCAGGTATTGGTGGCAGGCGGTGTTCCTGAGACATCATTCTTTGGTTTGGACTCTAATCAGGTGTGCCCTTCCTCGTGTTGTACAGAAGTTTCGTCCTTTAGGCTATGGTGCCATCTAGACTTCTCTCAGTTACTAGCTTGGAATTCATGAGCTTACCTGTTAGACTAAGGTAGGTGCTACAGGAACAAAACAGGCTCACAGTGGATAATAGCTCAAACACACAACAGATGTTTTGCTCCTGTGACATGCTGAAGAAAATATTACTGCATGGTAAGAAGATGATCTCCAAGCAGTGATTTCAGAACCTTGGCTCCTTTCATTTTATGGCTCCACCATCCCCTTGGGCACTTGTGATCATCTGTAACTAGCTAGTGGTTGGGGAAAGAGCCTATGATGGATACATTTGGCCTACAAAAGATGTATATCGCTTCCACTCACATTCCAGTTGGCTAGAACTCAGTTATGTAGCCATAAATATTTGCAAGAGAGGCTGGGAAATGTAGTCCAGCATGTGTCCAGGAAGAGAACAAAGATATTGACAAATGGCTTACATTCTCATTAAATAAGACAACCTCAGTCCCATTCAGTTACTGCAATGTTTTCAAAGTCCATATCTCTGGGGATGCACTCTCATTTCCATCAAGTCTGGTGACCTGGGAATTCAAAGACAGGTTCTTACCCGCCCACCACCAACTTCCACCAAATATACAATGTAGAGCAGGAAGTGGATAACTGTACTTAGATAAAAAGGGAAAGAATGAGAAACATAGCAGTCACTGATCTGTAGTATAAACACGTTCTTCTCTGAGTAGGGTTTTGACTTACTTGGGATCTGCTCTAGGAGGAACTCCCTTGTCCATTATTTTCAGCAGCACTGTGCTCTGAGTCTGGGAAGGCTTTCCTTTTCTGTCATATGCTACAATTTCATTTGAAGTGGGTTGAGGATTATTTCTTGAGGGCTATACAACGTTCACAGCTTGCTGCATGAGCATTTCAAGTTTACCTTGAGTTCCTCTGAAAAAGAGGCACCATGAAAATTCTGCTCTTTGCCACATGGTTGAGTCCTTTTGTTTCGCTGAGCAGTCAACAGGCCTTTCATATTCAAGACTCTTTTTAGTCTTAAATCTTAATGTTTTGAGTTCAGAAGCTAAACTTTTCAAATCCCTAAGGCAGTGAGTTTTTCTGTTCCCTTCAATCTCTGCTTGAAAGCTATTTCTTTCTTGACTGAGTTTACTGCTTTCTTATAGTATCTTTTAGCAAAAACATCTCAAATACATGGTTACTCTGGCTCCTTCCATCTCTTTCCCCTAAACCACAGGTTCAGTAGCCACAGGGACCTCCCACTGCATCATATGGGTCAGTTTTTTAGCCTGCACTGTGTCTTCACTGCTGGCTGCCGTGCAAATAGAGGTGATCATTCTCACAGGTACCCAGTGGAAGGTCCCAGTATTTGTTTGCAGTAACCAATGGACTCTCAAATGTGTAATGGTTAAAATACAAGTTTTTCTTCTCAATTATGTTAGCATTTCAAGGCAGATGATACCTGGTTGTCTCTTTTCAGTGAGGTGACTCAGTGACCCAGGATCTTTCTTGTGGCTCTGCCATTCCTTGGCTTTCATTTTCTTCTGTATCCAGCCAGTGGAAATTGAAAGAAGGCATGAAGAAGGCCTATCTATGTCTTAAAACGCTTCTCAAAATGGTGCCTATCACCTCTGCTTACATTGTTGGTTAGAATTTGGTCATGTGGCCACACCTAATTTCAAGGGAGGCTGAGAATATAAGCTAGCTATATGACCAAAAAGAAGAGGAAAACATGGGTTTTGGTCAAGAGGGGGCAGTTTCTACATAGTAAACGTATTGTTTGTTTGGAAGGATTTCCAATAGATATATTTTCCTTATGCCACCTGAAAATAAACTTTCATTTTTTTCTCTTATTAAGTTTACAAGATCTTTATATAATTTGTCCCATTATTTGGCATTTAATTATGTAGAGGTATTTAGTGTATTATTATACTATTATAATTCATTATAAAGTATTAATCAAACAAAAATATTTCACATATTTTACTGAGACCTTTTATTTCTAAATTGGGAATGACTTTTTTTAAACAGAAAATATAGAATATCTTGATAATCCATGGAAAAGTTGACTTAAATATTATTTTGCATATTGGAAATCAAAGGAGTTATAATTATTCAATTACAACATAATCTTAAGTCTATAACATGGTTTGATGAATAATTACCTAAATCCCCCTGTAATAAAAAACAAAACAAAACAAAAATGGTAATTTAATGATTTGCTGGCAAGAACGCAGAGTGCCTATTTTCTGCCAAAATTTCACTTTATGTCAGCTGTAATTCTTGAAAGACAATAAGCCATGGCTCAGATGAATATGACTCTTTTTTTTTGGAGTAAACTCATAAGCAAGTCTATTATTTTTGCTTTTTCAACCTTAAATGCCTTAATAATGAAAGCCAAAAATGTCTGAGAGAAGAGGAGGAAGAATACTGGAAATTGTACAGATTCCCTAAACTTTGGAGACTAAATTATGAACCTATTTAGTTTAAGCAGAAGTATTTCATGTTTTCATTATTGTTTCAGTCCAGAGAACTCCTCTTACAAAAAGAAAAAAAATTAAACCATAGCAATAGGTACTGGTATTCTACTCTTTTAAAGAAGTTAACAAAAAAGGCCTCTGGTTAATTTATGGAGCTAAGGATTCAAAGACAATCAGAGATCACATAATTACAACTTTAATTTCTGTCTATTTAAGAGCACCAAAAGTTTGAATTCTTTTAAATAGGGAAAACAGTACTTGTTAACTGTTTGTTATAAGTCTTTGCTCCTGGAAAAAAATGGTAATGAAGGTACTGGAATATGAAAAATATCTAAACTCAGGGTCTTTGGGAAACAATACAATAGCTACCTAATAAAAAGAATTAAAAATCAACAAACTACTATTGCCAAATAGAAAATGATTTTGTTAAACAGAATCACAATACCAATATGAATTATGACAAATTTGCCTGAAAGAGCAAACTAGATAATATTGTATGTATATTCATATTTCAGCTACCAAACTGAGATCATTTTAAAGCTACTTAGTTTCAGTCTTCATTTATTTGTGAACATTAAAGAAGATTATTTTAAAATGTTTAAAATTTATGGCATATTTTCTTTGGAGGTCAGATTTGATTTAGAATTAAGGAAAATAACATGACCTACGCATTTTGATAGCAATATCTCATAGCATATTTAAATGAGATTCCTTTCAAATTTGATATCTTAATAGCATTTACATATATCCATTTGATGTTTGCTTTGCAGTCGACATTATTTTATTTTTGTAACAGTCATATTAACACTTATTTGTCAATGATGAAGATTAGGGCTGATTTTTGTGTATCATCATCACAGATGTGGATGCTTACCCATTCCAAATGAATACTAAACCGTGAAGAGATTTCTTACAGAGAAGTGAAGAAAATAACTTTTAACCCACACAAAAATTTATTCTCTGGAAAATTAAACTGCCATTAAATCTCCTTGGATAATTTTAACTGTTTTTACACTGTTTACACAGAGGTTAGTCATTTCTTTTTGTAATACAATTATACAAAAGGAAAAAGGCACCGAGACAATCGGTGTCGTAGAAAAGTAGATATGAGAATAAAATGCAACACACAGCTCAATTTCAATTACGTGAAAATAATTAGATACACGATCATTCTATAAAATGAGTTGTTTCGCACACGCATCTGTTTATACTTTTGACCAAAAATGCATATTAATATGTGACAATAATACAACACTTGCTAACCATACAGACACTTGTATATACTAAGATCCATTAATGGTGTAGAGTCACTGGGAAATATGCTGGAGACAATTGAAGACCAAGGGAGATGTTAACCAGCAGTGCGTTTCTTCAGGTTGTTTAACAGAATTTTGCTCACAGAGCATTTAAACGTCATCATACTGTTATATCCATTATTAGAAAAATAAGTAAGAAAGCTCTGTAGAAACGATAGTATTAAGGAAGCTTCTTGCCTCAAAAAATGAAAGAAATAGAAAGGTAGGAAGGAGGGGAGGAAAGTAAGGTGATATTGAATAAAAGAGTCCAATAATTGAGTTTTCCATAAAATTACAGTATTTTGAGAAATAAAACGTAATGCAAGAGTACTGAGCAGTAATGAACATCAGTTTTAGAAAAAGAATAGATTCTAACATTTAGCGAGACCCTTAAAACTTATATAACTGTTTTTCATCGACTAAATGAAAAGTAATATCGATACTCTATTTCAAAATTCTAGTAAAAATCCAAAGTTTGGCTGTCCCCTCTATGACAGCTTTAAAGATTCCTCAAAATTGTTGCCACTATTTTATTTTCACTACAAAGACGAGTCATCTCAATGAAATTATGGAGAAACATTACAACTTAATTTTGTAATGCAAGCTACTACTGAAAAGGTTCATAGTAAATTTAAAGTAATATTTATAATTTCAAAATACTGTTTGAAGTATCACCGTTTTTTTCTTGCTGTGCTTCAAAAATTGTTCAAATATATTCAAATACTAAGAGAGCCAATTTATATGCAAAAGCTACCCTGGTCTCCTCTCACAAAACAAAGGTGCCATAATTATAGAATGTTGTAAACATTCCCAATATTTATTCAAAAAGACTGCCCTGAACAAAAACAAGCACCATCTCCCACATTCCACCCCATCTCAAGAAAAGAGAAAGGCTTCCTATGACTTTATGGCATTTACCTCAGTTTTCCTCTGAAACTGCTTGGTTAGTAACATTTGAAAATTTTAAAACCGGATTTTCTTTTGAAGGCTTTATCACAAAATTTAAAATGGAAAAAAAAAAAAAAACACAAGCTAGAGAGGAAATAGAGAAGCGCTAAAGGAGAGAATTTTGGACATGACCCAAAATCTCATTTCCAGAGTCGGCTTCTGCTTCTCCGTCATGACTGAAACCAGTTAGGTGCTAATGTGCCAGGGCCCTAAGACACAGACCCTCTAAGTTCAGGGGTCTCTTTCCTATTGGCTTATGAATTACTTTCATCAGTGTTAATGGGGGTTATGAACAGGAATCACTGGTGAGGACCTAGTCCAAGGGTATAAAAAGTCTGGTTGTTACTGACAATATCATCTAGAGGAGGTGAGCACACTCAGAAAGTGACAAAGTGCTGGTAAGAGATTTACAGCCATTATCCCCTTCAACCAGTGAAAGGCAAGAGAAACGAATTTCAGAGATAAGGAAACATTTGTTTTCTTATTAAATAAAATAGTCATATTTAATATTAACTACTTAGATTTATGGAAATAAGCATTCTAGCAAGATCTGAATATGTAAACAAATTTCGGAAAATTATTTTTTCAGTGTATAATGGAGTATTATATTTCATCTACTGGGTATTCATTTTAAACACAGTAAGTGTCAGGTGAGAGATCACATGTTAAAGGAATAAACAGAAAGATGTTAAGGTTTTTCTTTTTAGTAGTCTTGAATATTTACAAGACAAACTCAAATATCAAATAGTAATCAGAATAATAAAGAAAAGGGTGAAAGGGTTCGGTGAAATAATAGGACAACTTAAGATGCAGACTGTCAAACTGACTTTGAAATAATGTCAAAAATCTTGCAAAACCATTGCTACAGCAGTGACTTTGTTCTCATAATTAATTATTTAGAAATTTTTATGTACTGAGTGTTGAAATTCTATGATAAAATTATGCCTAACTTTTGTTAGATTAATAATCAGGTTTCCTTCTCTGCTCCCAACCCATACCATGTGGTATTTGGGTACTTCACAGATTCAGCAGTAGAGTACAAGGACCAGCACAAGAGCAACAACAACCTTGTAACAAATGACTTAAAGAGTATCAACCACACTTTGCTCTCTCTCTCTAGTCTCTGAGAAAACCCATCTGGTCCTCCCTGCTGCCCAGTCCATGTGATTAAGAGAAAAAGCCAGGTATCACTTTTCAACAGGTGTTATTCAGCCTTGCTGAACTCTGGTAGGCAGTGTGAAGGTATAGGAATAGGAGTGGGAAAAAAGGCAGGCAGGAAGAAAGAGCATTTAAAAAGAGATACACACTTATCTAAACAGGGAGAGAGAAGAGCAAGATTCTTACATTCATTTTTGATAATGATAATCGAACTCTAACATTAAGATTAAGCAAATCTCAAGCTATAGCCAGACCAAACACAATGATACAGCAGCAGTAACAAAAACAGCCTAATTCCATAACCATATTATTTCAAATTTTCAAATAACCTCATTTTCCAGTGGGTTAATCACAGATCTTTGTTGGGAAAAAAAAAGAACTTTCAAAATACAAAATATATTCCTGCAAAATATTGCACCAGAGAAGGAGGTACAACTCCATTCGAGAGGAAGAAAAACAGGATCTCTAACAAAGTTTGTCTGCAGCATTTATTTTTTGAGAAAGAGGAGGACCTGAGGTTGCTGCATTAACTCGCTATCTGAAATAAAAGACGCTAAGAAAGAGCAAGGCAAATAAGGAATTAGAGATTAGGGCACATACATACAAACATCGTTGTTCATAGTGAAGAATCCAGGAATGAGGTTCATGTGATGAGTGTAATGACAATGAAGTCACACAGGATGATAATAAAAGGCAAAAAGCTTACTATGCACAGGGATGAAAACTGCCATCGCCTACGGCTGCTACTACATGTTTACGTAAAGCTCAGTCTTATTTCGTTTAGAACACTGACAGAGATATAAAAAGATAACTATCTCCCGGGCTCTCTGTCTTATATCTACCATCATAGAGACAGCTTGGAAGGAAATATCTGAACAATAATCCAAAGGAATTTCCAGGAATCATAAAACCAACATAATAGAATTTATTTATTATACCAAGGAACACTTTGAAAAGTTTATGTGAATGTGAATGAATGTACAGGAACTCATAATTAAATATCACTTTTAATTTTTTTCATTAAATATCTTTCTTTTTAAGGAAGCACAAGTAAGGTCAATAGCACTAGTCTTAATCTCTTAATTATCACTATTATACTTAAAAGTCTAATCTTTGGGCACTGAAACATGGCTATAAATAATTCTATATAATGAGCTCAATATTCTCTACCAATACATCTTAAACAGAATTTCCTGGGGAGCTTAACAAAATGTATATTCTTGGGCTCCACCCCATCTCTGGAGGTGGGGCTGGAGCACAAATTCAGCTCTCAAAGTGATTCTTGAACACGCTATGTTTGGGAACCACTGTTTGGAATTTTGCCCTTGGAGAGAGTATGTTTCTTGATAAGAGTCTAGTTTGTATTCGTTCTTAAGACCCAGCTCAGGGGTTATCTTCTCCAGGAAAATTCTTCTGAACTCCATGTTGTAGTCCTAGTCTACGGAACTTGTATCATTCTATGGCTGTTTTCCTACCTTAGAATGCAAGCTCCATGAGGGCGAAGATGTCCAATTTATTATCTTTGCATCTTTGCTTAGAATGCTACAGGTGCATAGTAGGTACTCCTAAATATATATGAATGAGGGACTGAATGAACCCATGCATACCAACACGTTCATAAAAACTGAGACTTATATAACAGTATTACTGATTTCTTCATAGGGAATTTAGTTCAATTCAGTATTTATAATGTGCCTATCAGGAACAAGGAGTACATAAAAAATAGACAAGGCATTAACTACTACAAGGAAAAAAGAGAGACATATGCAATAAAATTAGCTGTAATACAGTTAAACCTTAATAAAGGGTACAGAAGAAACATAAATTCTCTTTGTGAGAGCACAAAGAAAGACAAATCTTTCCTTTCACCATTAGTATGGGCAAGGTATGTGCTAAAAGACATAGACTATCCACTTTACAGGGTAGAAAGGTGGTCATATACAATTAAAATATCTTGGATTCCCAAAAAGTGGACAAGGAGCAGAATAAATTAATGCACTTTCAGAATATAAGTAAGTATAGCCTAAACTGGCAGAGTAAATTAAATCTCCAAGCCTTTGAAAATCAAAGTCATCTACAAATATAACACAAAAGTACCATTTGTGTCCTGAGAAGAAAAACAATCTCTAATTTTCTCTTCTTTGTCTTGAATTTTCTCTTTCCAAGCTCTATTTGTTCTTTTCTGTTTCTAGTTCTGCCATTCAGTTAAAGTAGGTGGATTACTAATGAATATGATGCTGTTCTGTTTTTCTCGCAGCTAGTAGCGAGGGATGCGGCTTGCAAGACGCACGGTACAGGTCTTAGCGTAATTTATACCTGGGTTTTAATCCCCAGTCTACTGCTGACTCCCTGGATGGCGTTGGGTAAGTCTGTTTACCCTCTATGCCAGTTTTCTCACCTATAAAATGTTGACCATATCACTGACCTCATAATATTGTTGTGAGAATCAAATTACTGCGCCAGATCTCAGTAAATTACAGCAGTTATCAACACCTTTATTTGGACATAAATATTTTAATTAAAAAAAATACTTTGTAGCATGTTTAACTTGGTGTGCAAGATAAAGTTTGGTTGCTGATGCTGACATATTCAGTGTTGGCCATGGGTGAAATAGGGATGGTAAACGGGAAAAAAGAAAGAAATCAAAAGTTTTGATAACAACTATGAATGTGAAATAATATAATGACTATTAATGAGAAAAATCCCCATGAATTGACTAGTCTATAGAGGCAAACAGCAATTTTATGCGAGTGAGTCTGTGTCATTTCTGTTCATGTCTGGATAGAGACCTTCAACAGAATCTGTTGGTGACTACTGTTCTTAATCTAAAGTTTATGCCTTCAAATAGCTTCTCTCTCAGTTCACTTGAAAAACTATGACACCTGTGGTCTCCGTCTTCACCTTGAAGAACACCCTCGATTCTCTGACCTCTTCCCCTAAGGTAGCTATCTTGCTTTGTAATCATTATGTTTCTGATTCACTTGATAAGAGAAATGAAAATGATGATGGTATTAAGAAAATGATTCAACATATAGCCTTGGGCATCTGCACTGAATGTAACTGCCCTACCAGGCCCTGCACTTAAATATATGTATATTAATCACGGTAGTTTAGATATCTTCTCTTCGGTTTTTCCTTTTTTTTAAAAAAAATTGTGGTCCATTTATTATTTTTGTCACTAAATACGTTACTGAGAATTCACTGAATGCATAGTAAGAAAATATGCAAATGGTTTCACACAAAATGTAGATTACGGAAGACCAAAACTGTAGAAGCAAGCTTCTGAAAGGTATGAGGATATCACACTAAAACTCTTTACTGATTTGAAATACACTGTTTCTTGGGCAGTAATAAAAAAACTACATTTTGCAGCTCATTTGGGAGACAAAGTCTGTAATTCTAGGCTCAGGAATTATATGAATGCCAGTCAGTTGCCACATTTGGACCATCTCATTTTCTTTAAAACGTGGGGGACTTTAAGAGAACAATAAGAAAGTGGGTTGTCTTTCTCAAGTTTCTGAGGCAACACCTGCTCCCCACCGGTGGGCCCCTATTTGCTATAATTACTGAGATATAAGATTTTGCCTTTAAGCCTTCATGCAAATTCGAGCACACAAAAGAGCAGGAGTACTGTCTCATACATTAGATTCAGTAGTGTGAAGTGGGTCCTTGAGCCCTATTTAATATTTTTCTAAAAGAATAGACAAACTTTTGGGAGTAATTACTCTAAGTTGTGTCAATCCACAGGATAAAAAGATATATATATTTTGCTGTGTGTAGAGGATGATGGCAGCAAATAGCACCCAAACCAAATAAATTTCTAGCAAATACAGAAAAGAGAAAAATGATCCATATACTTGATAAGTGTTTTTCTATTTAGTTGTCTGAAAAAGCCAGGGCGCCTTCACCTTTACGTGTGTGTGCGCGCGCACGCGCGCGTGCGTATGTGTGTGTGTGTATGTGTGTGTATGCGCAGTGTGTGTGTCTAGGCATGTGTGTGTACATACAGATACACATACATGTAATTCATAATCTTTGAGGACTTGGCGGCTAGGGTGGAGGTAGGGTCCTTCTTAAACGTTTTTAAACTGTTAATTAATTTTTAGGCCATATTGGATTTGATTCTTATACCAGGCAAGCCCCTAAGGATATATCAAAGCGCACACACACAATTCTGGGCATAGTGAAAAAAAAAACAAAACAGATTTAACATATAACAGCTAGTTAGGTCTTTTCCTTACTGAAGGAAAAAGCACCAAGCTGTTTTTACATGTTCGATAGGCTTTGTAATGGCTACAAATAAGACTGTAACTCTATTAGGAAGATGCCAGTTGTCGGCAATGCAGTCAGTTGCTTCAAAGCCAGAATAGATGCAGCATCCAATGCCTGAAACCATCTTCTTAGTAAAATCTACACCCGCCCTTCGAATCTCTGCACACTATTGCTGAAAATACTTTAATGAGATATTCTGCCATTTGATTCACATTCTAACTTCACAATCTGACTCATAAAAAACCCCAGAAAGGATGATTAATGTAACAATAAAAAACGAATTTTCCCCTTTAATGCAACTCTATATCACATACATTCTTAAACCTCATGTCACCCAATACAGATTTTGTATTTTATCTTATAATTTATGGGTATTAATGTATAGAGCTGCCATTTTTTGAAACTAAAAATATTAGGAGTTCACTGTCTTTTTGGATTTCTTTTAAGGCCCTCAGTGCAGCCAAGTTGAAATAATAATATCTATACATGGTTTAGTTATTATGGTAATAACAAGTTCTAGCTTACAATAATATATAGTACTTAGTTGGGACTATGAACAAAGTTATATACTGCTTTGCAGTAATTGCTAAATAGTTTGTTTTTGTTCCATTTAGCTAGAAATTAGAAAGAAAAAAGAAATAGTTTTGATCTATATAAAACATTCTAATTAATAAAGTATATGCATAAAATTATATATTAGGTAAGAAGCAAAATTAAAAAGAAAACAGCTTATAATATTCCTGATGAATCAAGAGTTCCCCAATATAAAAACAACAAATGAGAATGCTTTGCCATTTAAAAAACAGCACATTTTACAACTTTGACATACTTCAGAGGAAATAAAGAGCTTGTGACACTGTTCTGAGGAATCTTTACATTTATAAAAATCGAAGGCCTAATTTTGCAAATACAACTTTCAAGCTGTATGAGCAAATTTAACTTCCATGAAAGGCACAGGGTGACATCACGTTGAAGAACGTATCTGTAAATGTCATAAAATCTAGTCACAAGTCACTAGAAACTTCATAAGGAATCTCAGGACTGTTTTGAACATGATGTTCTGGTTCAAACTGAGGACTGGAGAGTCTTTAACATCACAAATACAAATTGAAGTCAGAGTGAAGAAGATAGAACGGGTTCTCATTGGAATGCTACCTGCTTTACGCAGTGTTGGTTACTACATACTCAGAGCAGATCATTAAAATTGTCTTTGAGTTGTTTTCAATTTTCACCAGCTTTATCTACTATATTTTTCAGTTTGTAAAAAATGGATTTGCACGTTACTACAATTTTAAAGAGTCAATTGTTGAAATTTTAAGGTAAGGTCCTGCTCTATTAGCTTCCTACATTGGAATACAGGAATACAGGAAGTGCTTTCAACAGAAAGTTACAAGTTCTACAGTACAACCTGTCTAAAAGACTTGCAAGGGACCAGTACAGCGACTTGGTCTCTTTGGATCAGGCAAAAGCAGAGGCAAATGAAGAAACGGATTTTTAAAGTAATATATTTAAAAACTCCTTTATGAAAATGAGATCTTGCTTGCACTTAGATTTAGTGCTACTGGAAAAAAACTGAGGCACAACGAAACTAAATGCACAAAGGGAAAATGTGAGAAATAAAACAATTCTCAATGTGACGGAAATCCTTCAGTATTAGATACGACTATGATAGAGTCAGGGAGAACTACTTTCTCCTATTAAAGAACATTTCAAACAGCAGGGATGAGCCAGTCGAAATTTGTTTTATGGGTAATATGTAGGGTGATTCTCAAATAGTGTTGCAATGAAAAATTATGATTTAAAAAATCATTGATAATATTGATTTTTCACGAAATGACTGGCTTTCGTGCTAACGTAAAATTAACTTCGAAAGCATGTTCTTAAATTAAAGCTTTGAAAGACTGTTAGTTTAACAATGATGATATAAGTTTTTCATTTTCCCAAACAAGCTCTACCAGAGACATGGCCTTTCCTCATTCATGTCAGTATCAGATGTTCTTCCCACAGGATTTACAACATGTGGCAGAAAGCGGAAGATGATTCTTCAAAGAATAACTCTTCTAACGGTGACTAGGTCAAAACAGTGAAGCTGCAGCAGGACGCAAGGCTGCCTGGGATGGCAATCGCTTGTCTCTCCTGTTCATCACGACTCTAGCAGCGCATGCCACCTACATACTTGCTGTCCTTTCGACTCTTTCATTTCAGTCCAGTGACTGAGCTCCTCTTCTCCAGAGCTGTTCAGACCTAGGGAAATCCAGCCTATCATCTCTTTTCTTTTCATGCTGCGTTTGTTATACACAGACAGTATGAGTGTCACATCAGAAAGTTGAAATAGGGCCACTTGAAAAACAAAAGTTTCCTTGTACACTGGATTGGGCTGCCCTCTGCGGATGGAAGTTTTGCATTTGGACATCTCTTGACCCATGGAATTCAGCAGAGTTAATTTAACATATGTATCTATAGAAAAAAACAACAATTTACCACAAATATCATTTGAAACACACTGAAAACATCTTTCTTGTAATATCTGCTACAACAATTAAGTATTTATACTTTATAAGGATATGGTGTATACCATGTTTAATGGAAATTCAACTAATTCCATTTGATGTAAATGCTGTAACATGTAACGGGGACAGAGAATGCTAGGTAGGCACTTAGAAAATCTTTTGGGGTTACTAATATCTTAACCTCACCATTTCTACATTATAGTTAGAATTTAAAGGTATACCTCATAATCCTTCCTCCACCCTTCCACCCGTCCTTGACCTCCCACGACCTCCCAGCCATCCCC
Organism: Eonycteris spelaea; assembly: GCA_003508835.1. NCBI lineage: Eukaryota > Metazoa > Chordata > Mammalia > Chiroptera > Pteropodidae > Eonycteris > Eonycteris spelaea. The sequence goes on from PUFA01000037.1 coordinate 10,673,145, forward strand.
ATCCCCCTTTAGCTTCACTAAGCAGGACGTCATAGCATTAATAAACACTTAGCAAGCTCAATTAGCCACAACACTGTAAAGCATTCCACTGTGTTTTCAGAGAATAAGAATAAACAAACAAATAGAAATGAAGGCAAATGGTAAAGAGGAAAAGAAGAAGACAAGAATGCAAAGATGACATCAAAACAGCTTAGGATGAAATGTCAAAAAAATCTCTGCATGGATGTGGTTTTTAATTATATTTTAAAAACATTTAAGGGCCAAAGTGAAGCCAAATGCATTAAGGGCTCAAAGTCCAGCAAATCAAGTAAGACTTTCTCCTGGTTTCATGCAAGAGTACATTTAATGTGCTTTTTGGATAGTTAAAATAAGTTCTAGAGGATTCCTTTTTGGCACAGTTCAGTGTCAAATTTTAGGTATGGTATCTGAACTATTTTCATGAATTATGAAAGAAAACTGACATGATGTTTAGTGTACAAAGTGAAACATGACGGTTCATTGCCTGATTATTTGGGAGATAAACCCTCTCTTCAAACAACTGTGTTTTCAAGTTCTTTCAACTCATGCAAATGATCTTCAGCATGTTGATCCATCATGTGTACTTCATATCAAAATTTCAATTAATTTTAATGAAAATTGCAATATTTCTCATGAAGTAGCTATTTCTGTTGTATGAGTCAAAATATAATGAATGAAAAAATAAAATTTAAAAAGTTTTGCTTATTTTATACATACTCTGAATACCATCATCCATAATCAGAGATAAATTCCAAGTTAGTTATTTAAAAGTACCACAGATAATAAAATGTGCATTTATTTTTGAAAACCAACATGGTGGACAGCTTCACACTGCTGGCAAGTTTTAGGGTATTTTGTTTTCGCATGAAAAGACAACATCCAATTAGCCTCTACAGGAACTCACCTCGGATTATATAAACCTGTCCACCTATCAAGTGTTTTAGACAACAGAACAGTCCATCTGACAACAGGGGGTGGAAAGCAGTAAAAGAAATAATGACCAGATGTCAATTGTTGGGTGAAAGAGGGTCAAAGGTTAGAATTAAAGAGGAAACACTGTTCACTGGAGTGGAAGAACACAAAACTTTAGCATTTTAATTCAGGTAGAGGGTTGAACAAAAGGGTAGTTGGGTAAAATTCATGGAATGAGGATTTTTAAGGTCATTGTGTAATCTTAAACAAAAATTACACTCTTTTAAAGGGGGACATCTTTATAATGATATCCTCTTGGTCTAAAGCACATTGAACATAGAATCATGCAAATTACCAGACTATAAAAGACTGAATAAAAGTCATTATAGAATCGTTATTATTAATATGCTATATTTTAAAGTTTATTCATGCAATATTTAATATTTCAAATACTTTTATTACCCTCAATATGACATAAAATTAAGTTATGCAAAATAAAATGGAATTATCAAAATGTTTACTCTTGAATATTGCTAGTGTTTCTTTGGATAAAAATTGCATTATTTAGTCTACAACACAGTTCAAAGCTTAGAACCTAGGTATATACGAAGGGTTACAATCTTATATAATATATACAGTATAAGATAAACTGATAAAACTGCCTTATATTCTACTTTATATGAATACTTCATGTAATTAATTTTAATGTTGACGTATATTTATCTACTAGCTACTTCCCAGATAACCATTCTGACATTGAATATTTAATTCTAAAATAATGGACATTGCTATAATCTGCTCTTTAAAACCTGAAAGACCTACTTTATGTTGTGGATTCTAATCTCTCAATGTTTATTATCCACCACCCCTGCCTTTACCCACTTCCCTTCATTTTAGTTCTGATTAGGTTTTCTCTGTTTTTGTCAGAGTGGGTAGAACAAGGACAGAAAGGCATTTCATTTCATTCTGCTACTTTTTAGCATCTTAAGTTAAATATTTGTCAAAAACTTAAACTATTGGCTAAAGTAGAAATGGCAAACTGATAATCTGGGCTAAATGCAACCCCAATACTATTTTGTTTATCTGGTTCAGTGCTCAAAAATTTTTTTAAATCTGCAAGTCTTAACGCAGGTATGCACCTGTGCATTTGTCAAAAGCCTCCATGCTCCTTATCTTTCATCTGCAAATTTTGCTCATAAGTTACTTCCCAGGCCATTTGAGTTTGCATTCTAAGTGTGTATTAATGAAGATAACCAAGTCACACTTCCAAAGCTGTTTATTCTAGTAATTGCTTTCCTCCCTCCCTCTGAATTTTTCCTTTTGAAAAGAGAAAGGGAATAATAATTCTTTCCTTCTTTAATGCACCTTTGTCTGATTTGAGTTTCATAGTTACCCTGGTAAGAGACACAACCTTAATTTTATGTATAAGGAAACAGACTTAGGGGAGTTAGGTCACTTGTCCAAGGTAGAAATATAAACATAATATTGGCTTTCTGACTTTAATTCAGGGATAGATACATTCTGTGATGTATATAAGAAGCAAGGTTTCCAATACCACTTGGAGCAAACCAAATATGTTCTTATGACTTTTCACATTGAAAAAATAATTTTTAGGACATTTAGCAATAAAGTTAATTTAATTCAAGGGTAGAAGAAGTTTCCTCTCCAAGAATTATTTGATACTTGGAGTAAAAGATTACTTTAAGCCAGTCTGTAAGAAATCTTTAAAGAAATTTAAGGTGGCCATTATTATTTAAGATTTCATATTTTTAGTTTAGGGCATTAAAATAACTTTAACTTTAGAGAAGTATAAAAGAACTGCTACTTGCCCAGTATAGTTCTATAGATGTCAACAAACGGTTTTGCAGGTATACTGGGTGACAATTTCTCTGTACTCCCATAACTTACCCACACTCCCCTGAGCTTGGAGAGAGATGACAAGACAGAAGAGAGGAATATAGGCAGGGCTGAGCTATACCACCTAGCTTCCCCTCCCCAGCATTTAGGGTAAATACCAAACTATTCTTTATTTTGTTTGTTTTGGTAGAGGCAAAGCACGTTCCATTTAAGAAAAGACTCTAGTGGCAGTATGAATTTAAAATTTTAAAGGAGAAAAAATGTGAGGAAACAATTTCTCCTTATATTGTTATGGGGGAAAAGAAGGAAAAATATAGAAGTTTATACATTCTTTCATAGTACTGCATGCAGACAGAAAACACAACATCAACCTTCAGGTAACAATAGCTACACATATTCCTGATCATATTTGTGGAATACTATTAACTTTAAAAAAACCCTGTAACTTTTCCTGGCATTAGAAGATACTGGTTATGATAGGAATAATTTATTCTGCTGACACTATGAAAAATTAATTAAAAGTCTTGTCACTATACAATTAATATTTTGCATTTCAAATTTTCTACTTCCCAAATGACTGGAAATAGAAAACATGAAACGGATTAGCTGATTACACCATTTCATTTTGATCAGTTAAGGCTAAATGATAGGACTGAAGCTTTTACCACTGAGAGTCCCATAAGTGCAGAAAACAGGAGAATTAAAAAAAATGTCTTTCACTCACTGGGTGGTCTGTTTGCTGCCAAGTTTTTGAAGTGGCTGCCTTTTATGACTTCTGCTGATAGTCTTCCAGTGGTGGCGTTATAAAGCAGGCCAATGAGAATTTCTGGAACTGAGCCGTGTTCAAGAGACTGACACGAGGATGTGCTTTCACTGCAGGACACCTCTGACATGCTCATCTGGGAGTCGCAGCCCTGCAATCAAAAGTGAAATCTTTATAGTATTTTGTAAAAATGATACGTTGTTAATGTTGTGTTTATTGGAATTAGGCAGGTAAATCACAATGAAGACAAGGGTTGCAAGCAAAATACCCAAAACACTAGGATTATGAGTGTTGTTCTTAGCACATTTTAGTCCCTGGATCTCTCTTCATTATACTGCAGTCAAAGAAATAATAAGAGATGAGGTTTCATAAATATCTGCATATTTATATACAAACCGGAAGATAAATTTCTTAAACTCATAGGTGTTAATGAACTATTTTCTGAATGAGAAACATTGTTTAAAGACTTATTGACCTTAAAAAACTGACAAAGATTTAGACTCAAATTACATTAAATGTAAATGTCTTAACTGTGTTTTTAAAGACAAAGATTGGCACACTTTGATAAAAAAAAATACGATAAAACAATGTTCTATTTGTATACCAATATGTAAAACACAGAGACAGAGAAAATTGAAAAAAAAAAAATGGAAAATACTTAGATCCAAACAAGAAGCAAAAAAAAAAACTGATGTAGATACATTAGTACCACTACAGGTTAGCCTGAAGGCAACAACCATTACTCAGAGACGAAGAGATAAACTCAATAATAATAAAACTTTCGATTTACCAAGGAAGATAAAATAATTCCAAATTTTTATGCATTTAATAACATAGGTTCAAAATACAGAGCGAAAATTTCCAGAACTAGATAAAGAAACATGTAGATACAAAACCAGTGGGGACTTCAGCACACTTCCTTCAGCCACTGACTGAACAAGCAGACGAATAAATACAGTAAAGGTGTAGGAGATTCAAATATCACAATAAGCAAAACTGACCTAATGGTAATATGTAGAACACCATACCTTACAGAATATACATTTTCTCAAGCGTGCAGTGGAATTTTTACAAACATAGTTACAAAAAAATTAAGCAAATAACAATGAACTTTAAATTATGGACATCATTTGAATGTCTATTAATCAACCAGAAATCCAAGCTATCTTCTGGTGGAAAAAAAATATTCCTATATACTTGGAAATTAAGGACACACTTCTAAATAACCCATAAGTAATTAATGAAAATAAGTTATATGAAAAGATAAATAAAAATAGATAAACACTGGAGACACCAATTAAGAAAAAAGAGAAGGCCCAAATAACAAATACCAGAAATGAAAAAGGAAATATCACTACATAGTCTACAGACCATAAAAAGATGAAAGGATAGTATGAACAGCTTCCTTGCAATAGATTCAAAATTTTTATACGACAGACATATTCTTAGAAAACTGTAACTAACCAGAATGTACACAAGAAGAAATAGAATATTTAAACAGTCTTATTGAAAAAGTTGAATTTGCAAATCAAAACCTATTCAAAATGAACAAAACTAAAAAACTTTAGCTGGATGGCTTCACTAGTGAATTCTGATGAATAATGCTAGCCTTACCCAAATGATTGGAAAGAGGAGGAGATCTGACAGAGGTCATGTGCAGATTATATAATTATGTAAACAGGAAAGTTAAACAAGTCTGCAGATAAGTTAAAGTTGCATGTAATGGTAAAATTTAAAAATCTACACATTGTTGAATGCCAGCAACAAATCTGAAAATAAAATTTATTTTTAAAATAAGATTAGAATATAAGATATAAAATACCTAGGAATAAAATATAACCAATGATATGCAAGGCTGCTATACAGAAAACTATGACTATTACTGAGAGGAATTTAAAAGTTCTACACAGATATATTTTAATATAGAAAAAGATTCAGTTTTGTAATATTCCTTCTAAACAAGTCGAAATTGATATAATCACAATCGAAATCTCAACATATCTCTTTGGGGAGCTTGACAAGCAAATTTGAAAATGTATGTAGTATATACATGCAATGGAATATTATTCAGACTTAAAAAAGAAGGAAATACTTCCATGTGGCAAAATAGATGGACCTGGAGGACTTTATACAAGTGAAACAAACCATTCACAGACAAATGCTGCGTGATTCCACTTCCACGAGGTATCTAAAATAGTCACACTCACAGAAGATAGCAGAATGACCGTTACCAGGGGCTGGGGAGAGGGAGAAACAGATTCGTGTTCAGTGGCTGTAAAGTTTCAGTTCAACGAGATGCATACGTTCTAGAGACCAGCCATACAACACAGCAGCTAGAGTTAATACTGTATCGTACACTTAAAAAAGGAAAATATCATGTTAAATGTTCTAGCCACAATAAAAATAATAAAATTAAATACATAAGGTAGGAGGCTGTGCTCTAGGGAGTATCAAAATTTATTATAAAGCTATATCATTTAAGATAATGTGACAAGAACAATGTAAAACAAACTAATAAAGTACAAAGCCCACCAATTAATCTATGCATATACAGACGCTCAATTTACAACAAAGGTGGACCACTAGGCATTGGAGAAAGGATAATATTTAAAATATCTGGTTATCCACACAGAAATAAATGAAAATTAACCCTACCAACCAATGCCACAGCTGCAGAACTAGTCAAGCCTTCGAATGACTACATATCGGGAAACCCGAATTGGTCATGTCGTGTCAGTACATGCATGGATGGAGCGGCTGCCGTGCCTGGACGGCTTTCTGGTTTCACCGCTCGGGTCATAGAGGTCGCTTCTGAATGTGAGTCTACACACTGCGTCATCCACGGAGAAATGCTGGCTAGCCGAAAAATGTCACCTGAACTTAACAACGTTTTGCAGGAGGTGATTAAAATTACAACCGCATTACAGTACACAACCTTAGCTCACGTCTGTTCGTGCAGCTCTGAGAGATGGACGTGGAGCACACGCATCTTTCTACAGGTGGCCACCGGCTCAGACGAGCTACGAGAGTTGCTCTAGAAAGACAGTCACCCCTGGCAGCACATTTCAGTGACACAGAATGGGTCCCAAAACATGCTTAATTGTGAGATGTATTCAACCTGCTTAACCAACTCAATCTGTCACTTCAGAGGAGAACAACTATGTTCACGTCGGTAGGTAAAGTGGCTGCATTCAAAGCCAAACTGGAATTATGGGGGTGATGAGTGAACAGTGGGATCTTTGATGTGTTTCACACGTTAGTGGGGATTTTGAAAGCGACTGAGCCAGGGCTTCTTTCTCCCAGCTCGTGCATGATCACCTGTCTCAGCTTTCGAAAGAGTCTGAGCATTACCTCCTAGCTGCAAAAGACCCCAAACTGGGAAGGAATGGACCTGTGACCCATTTATGAATAAGCCAGGTGAATCAACTCTGTCCATGCTAGAAGAGGACCAACTGCTTGAGATCGCAAATGACGGTGGCCTTAAAGTCTGTTTGGGACAACTCCAAATCTCCATACGTTCTGGACCAGAGTCAGGGCGGAAGATCCTGAGATGGCCACAAAAGCCGGAAAAGCCTGCTTCCATGTCTAGCGTCCTACCCTTGTGAAGCAGGGTTTTCCGCAGTGACAGCGACCAACATGAGATTATGGAGTAGACTGGGCATAAGCACCACGCTTTGGGCGTCACTGTCTCCCATCACCCTTAGATGGGACCATCTAGTTGCAGGAAAAAGAGCTCCGGGCTCCCACTGATTCTGTATTATGGTGAGTTATGTAATTACTTCATTATCTATTACAAGGTAATAATAATAGAAATAAAGTGCACGATAAATGTAATATGCTTGAATCATCCCGAAACCATCCCCTACCTGGTCCGTAGAAAAATTGTCTTCCATGAAACCAGTCCCTGGAGCCAAAAAGGTTGGGGACTGCTGCTATAATACATACAGTTCCATAATTAGCTTAAATCCAGAACATGTAAAGAACACCTACAAATCTATAAGACAAAGACAACACGATATAAAAACAGCCAGATACTTGAACCAGGAATTTCATAAAGGAATGGCCAATCGCTATGTGAAATGATATTCAACTTCATTAGTAATCAGGGAAATGGAAATGAAAACCACTGGGGTAACACTGAACAACAAACAGATAAGCCAAAACAACGGTATGGGGAGGACGCTAAGCAACAGGGACTCTCATTTTCCACTGGTGGTTGTGCGAAGTTATACGGCTTTTGAAAACACACGTACCTTATGACCTGGCAATTCCACTTATATACATATATCTATACACGTGTGTGTATATACACCCATCAGAAATATGTGCAATGTTTATCAAAAGACATATTGAGGAATGCCCACATCAATTATTTATAATGGCCCCAAACAGTAGAATGGATTATTTGTGGTGAGTTCATACAACTATACTGTACATATAGTATATATACACCATACAGTAACAAAAAATAATTACAGCTGTATTTATAAACATGACTTTGAGTGAAAAGTTCTGAACCTAACAGGGTACTTAGCTATATAGTTAAGCTGTATAATTATGTAAATTTCAAAAGAAAAAAAAAAAACCCAAACCAAAACAAAACAGAGACCAAGCAAAAGTTAACCATAGTATCTCAGAGGCAGGAACAGGTGGTAAATTATAAAGAAAGAAAGTGATTAATATATAAAAAGGTCAAAACTGTGGTTATTTCTAGAGGTGGGGAGATAAGAGTGACTGGGAAGGGCATGCTGGGGACTTCTGGGGTTACTGGTGATGTTTTCTTTCTTGACCTAGGTAGCAATTACATGGTTGTACATTTCTTGTTTTTTACATTTTTCTAACATGTGCTGGGTTTTATAAGAAAAAGATTTAATGAAAGAATTACATGATGCAGGGATATAATATATACAAATTAACATGTAATGATAAAAAGAAATATTCAGGACTTTCTTTGAAGATTTCTACAGGGATTCACTCCATGACTTAAAAAAAACTATAAATTATTTTTTATAACAGATTTTAATTTAAAAAGCTTTAGAGATATAAAAAAATCTAAAAATGTTTTACACAAATCTTCAAGTTGGAATCTACGGTTGGATATATAAGTGATGAAAGAGAAGTATTATATACCTGGGAACTGAATTAATGCACTGGACTAATATTCAGAGGAATAAAATCTTACTTTTTAACAAATTTAACTCTAAACTCCAGAGGGGAAAGCCATAAGAAATGTAACATCTCATATTCGTAAATCATGGGTACACAAAACACACAGTTTGGTATGTTTTCATGACAGTTGGAGGAGAAAACATAATTTTAGTAAGTTTCAATTAGGATATATCATCACTTATGAAAATAGTGTCAAAAACATGCTTGAGCACAGTTGGTGCACTCGCTACATTAGGCTATTATACTAGCAGCATCTGTTAGAATACTGTGAGATACATTTTTCACAATATAGTATTTTTCACATTAACCTGTCAGATAATAAAATGTGAATCTAATATTTTCTGATCCACACAGACGTCGCATTACCAATTTTGAGGAACAGAGTGATGTCTCCACAAAGTCCTGGGAAAGGCCTTTCTTGTCTTCCAAGCCCAACAGAAGAGCAAGAGTGATAAGATCCTTGATAATCATGTTCTATTTTAGTAAGTTCTGCTGAAATATAGTCGTGTTTAACAGAAAGAAACCTATGGTCTACAAGTGTCCATTCTGAATTTATACCTTGGAGAAAGTGCTCATCTCATGGCCTTTCCACTGCCATCAGTTCAAGATGGGTGTAGGAGTGGCTATCTAAGGCGATCACTGAGCATAACTAAAGCAGCATAGAACAACCCACATAAAGAGAGTAACTGAGGTAAAGACAAATTAAGTACAGATACAATACACTCCAGCGGCATCTTTCCTCTGACTATTCCTCAGGGCATGCCGCTCCGTTTGGTTTGCATTCAGGAATCTCTATCTACTCTCTTTGCAGGCCCATCATTAATTTATAACTGGGGCTTGCTTAGGTGGCAGTAACTGCAGGTGATTAATCCAAAGTAATACAAATCCCAATCATAATTAGGTCTAACTTAAAGGAATAGTCCCACAGGCTCCCCAAAGTAAAAGTATAACTTCTTCCCATCAAACATAATATTTCATTTCTTTTTAATACTTCATTCCTTCCTCCTGAGTCCTCTGCCCTAGGGTGAAGGATTAGGTGAAATCCTGTGAAGGTAGGAAAAAACCTAATTTTTCAGAGAAATGAATAAACTCTATATAGTGTTTATCATTAGCAGAATTTGTGCTTATAAGCCATTATATGTCCTTAATGGTGCTAATAGGTTAAAAATATGTGAGGACTTGTAAATATAGAGAGAAAAACATAAGATTAAAAATACAACAGGACTCTTATTAACTAAATATCTGGATACTAAACTGATTCCATCTTGCTTGTAACCACGGTACTCAATATTTTTAAGGTAAAATGGACCATTCGATAATAATTACTATAAATTTGAATAGTTTTTTTTTTTTGAACTTATTTTCACTGTGGCTGAAAGATATTCTCTGGTTTCTAATTTATTTTACACATGAAACGCTTCCATTAGACTTTTCCGCTGAGTGCCGATGAGGACACGAGAGGCCCGAAGTGTAACAAGAGAGAAGTCACCCTGCAAATGTTGGAGCTGGCAGCCATGGTGAGTTTCCTCTCCAGCAGCAATGCACCTCCTTGGGGCCCTTTCCTAGCCCCGAGGCACTGAGCATTTATCAGGCCAGGTAAGGAAGAGATTACCGAAGGCAACAGCATAACTGCTCCAAATCTTCCCCTCCCTCCCCAGCCCAGTGTAAAGGAGAGCCATTCTGTATTTTGGTAGGCGTAAAAACACCCACTGACTCTAAAGTCTAAAGTATAACTTACTAGGTGAGCAGGGGATGGATGGATAGTTTAAATTTCAGAGTGGTGTTGGAATCAGGATACTTGTGGTTGCAAGCAACAGAATATCCGACTTTAACTGGTTTAAGCGACACAAAGAAATTCACTGGCTTCTGTAACACAATAGTGAGTACAGAGGTAGGTAGCTTCAGGCACTCACTGATCCAGGCCTCAACCTGTGTCCCCAGGAACCAGTTCTCCCTCTCCATTTCTCAGGTTTATTTCCCAAACTTGGCATTATTCTCAGGCAGACTTTTCCCTCTTAGTTGCCAGGCAGTTTTTAGCAGCTCTGAGTGTTGTGAGAAAGAGGAAGACAGCATCCTGATTGCTCCAACCAAAACCCCTCACCTGGCTAGCTGGGGTCCATGAAATTTAATTCCAGGGCTTTGTAATAAAGTCACTTCATCAGAAGTACAGGGGCAGGTTAGTCTCCCAAGTAAAATACTGTGGCCACAAGAAGAAAATATGGATACTAGGCAGAAAAAACATATCTGTTACAGAGCCCATTCAACTGAGTTGTTCCTGCTTTTTTCCCTGGGCCTTTAGTGAGGACTATTACCCGCATTACCAAGAAGCTGACAATGTCGCTACCATTGCTCCAGTTGAGACTTCCCTCATGTTCTTTGCTGGGTTGGTATATAGTTATTAGCCTTGCAAGAGCCAAGGAAGAGGAAAAAATGGTTCCGTGAACACAGCTCTGACATTCAGGTTAGGTGACAGAGTGGAAAAAAAAAAAAAAAAAAAAAAAAAGAAAAAGAAAATTCTCACTTCCTTTTTCATAAAGAAAGTTTTTTCATGTTGACACAGAAAACTCATTGATAAGATTTAAGACATTAAAAAACTAATTGTGGAACAAATAAAAACAAAATGTTTTATGTTACCAATATTTGACTACAGCCTTATGTATAAATGATCATGAAAAAATCCTGCTCTGATCAAAATTTATGTTTGTACATATAGGTATATGCATGTATGTATACATGCACAAATTTTTTGCTGTATTTAATGTGAACATATTTAATTTGGTATTTCTGCACATAGTCTTGGGAGATCAGTTAATAAGGTTTATAATTTTTTTCATGCTCTCAAATAACTCCTATGCTATAGAAACTATTTCAGAAAATGATAAGCAAAAGTACCTAACTTTTCTTTTGAGACTTGTGTAATTTTGACACTAACTAGACAAGAACGTAAGAAAAAAATTTATAAACCAATCCCACTTATAAACATATAGATGCAGAATTCCTAAACTAAGCACTGAATTCAGCAAAATATATATATATACACATATACATACGTCTATAAGTGCGCACACATATTAGCACATATATATTTTTTCATCAAATATGCATTACTCCAGGAGAGTTGAGTAAAACTTCCCTTCGCAATGCAACTATCTTATTTTCTTTTTCTCTTTATGAGACTATTTTTGACTACTGATTGAACTTCTTAGTGGTAATAAGTTTTTATATTTTTATTATTCTTAAGTCACTTTTTAGAAACTTACATTTTTCAAAAAAACTGCTCATTTCATTGAAGTTTTCAAATTTATTTTCCTACCATTATTCTCTTTATGATTTTGTAATTTCCACTGAATTGGTGATTAAGTCCTCCTTTTCATTTAACATAGTGCTTCTTTTCCTTTCCTGATCAATATCTCCAGGGGTGTATGCATTTTACTATTAATTTCAGAAAACCAGCTCTTGCTTTTGTTAAACCTCTTTACTATTTTTCTTTTATTAATTTGTTTTCCTTTTCTAACTTCTTGTGTTGAAGAATGCTTAGCTCATCAATTTATACTCTTATTTTCTTAGAGATATATTGAAGGCTATACATTTCCCTAGAATACTGTGATAGCTGCACCCCACATTTAACAGTGTTTTCATTTTGTTTGATTCTAAATATTTCTAATTTCCATTATGTTTTCTTCTCTGATCATGAGTTAACTTAAGAAGTTTTCTGTTTGTTTATGCAAATATACAGATTCAGGCGATGGGAGTGGTAGGAGGACTCCCTCTTTTACCTCATCTACTATTCTACTCCTTAATCATGGAGTTTTCGCTAAAAGGGTCTCTTTGCTATTCCTTGAAAACCACACACACTCTCTGGGCTCTCAGGCTTGTCTGTTCCATCTGCTTGCAATGTTCTTTCCTTGGATAGGGACATTGCTAATCTCGTGTCTCTTCCAAGTCTTTGCTCATGTGTTACATTCCCAATGAGCTTTACCCTGACCTCTTATTTAAATTTACATCTCCTTTCCCACTGGCAGTCTTGATCCTACTCACCTTGTTTTTTCCTTGCTCCGCATAGTAACTATAACCTTCTCACATACCATATACTGATTGTATTTATTATGTTTATGGTATCTTGTTCTCTCCCTCTCCTTAACGAATTAAATTCCATGCAGGTCAAAATTTATTTCTGTTTTTCATTAATGTACCCTAAATAACTTGAACAATGTCTGGCATGCAGTATATGTGCAACAGATACTTGTTGGGTGAATTTCTAATTCATAGCAATGTGGTCAAAGAATGAAGTTCATATAGTGATTCTTTGATATTTGTAGAAACTTCCTCTGTGGCCTAGACTTTGTCAGCCAGATGGCTGACATTTGAAACTGTTCTACATATGCTTACATTTATTAAAAAGAGATTCCACATACATCCACTAAATCAAACTTGTTAAGTGTTACTCATCTTCCATATCCTTACTAGTATTTTTCAGCTTGATCTATCTCTGCTTATTTAGATTTTGGATATGTTTACCAATCTCTTGGCTCATCATCACTTCTTCCATCTCATTTCCTCCTTTTGAATTTGGTGTTCTTCTTATAAAAGTATATGCGTAAGTTATTATTTCAGCAAAGGTCTGAGTGGTAAACTCTCTTGGTCTTTGCCTGAAAATATCTGGAGTTTGCACTCTCCCTTAAGCGACAAGTTACGTGGTTATAACATTCTAAGTTGATAGTTCGTTTGTCTTGGCATCTCAAAGATATGATACCACTGACTTCTGGTCTTTGAGGCTGTTGAGAGGCCTTCTGTCAGACAAATTCTGTTCCCTTATATTTTCTGTGGTTACGTTTATCATTTTGTCTTTGGTGTTTCATCCTCTTAGTGTTATTTTTATAGGTGTAGATTTATTTTTGATAATCCTACGTAGGGCCTGTGCTTTCTCAATCTGATGTATCTATGTATTTCAAATATTGCCTCATATTTTCTCTAGTCTCTCATTCTGGAGTTCTTTTAAGCAATTTACTTAATATTCTCATTCCACCCTCCACTCTCCTTACCCTTTTATTCATATTTTTCATTGATTCTATTTTTAAGGACTCTATTTTTCATTCTAGAAGTTCCATATGGTCATTATTTAAATCTGCCTCTTTTCCCATATTGTCATGTTTTTTTCCTTATGGTTTCTAGTACTTCTTTTAGCTCTTTATTCATTTAAAGCATATTTATTTTATATTTTTCACAGTGTTCTATTAGTTCATGTCCTAGAGATGCCAATATACTTATCTTTTGGGTCTCCTGACTGTGAGTCATTGTGGATCATTTCTTTCCGGTTAGACTTCTTAAAAATTTGAGTTCATCTTTAAAGGGGTGTATTTTTTTCTGTGGGAATTCTGTATGGTCTAGGTTTGGCTACCTGGACAGAACAGCATATCATTTAAGGTGAGAAGTAATGAGGATAGCATACTGGTAGAAAATCAATAGTGTCCATTACATCCTCATAGCTAATATTTATATTCTGTTTAAAAATTTTTAGAAACATTCATATTCATCTCACGATCATGAATTTATTTGTGGCCAGACTTCAGGCTAGCTGCAAAAAGTAATTAATAGACCACACACTGTTTTATCACACTGAAGGAAACAATAGAAAACACAAAAGAACTATTTGGAAACTGAGTCGTATAAAAGTTTATGAACGTCTGTTCTGCATGAGGTACTGTACTAGGGAGGAGGTGAACCAATTTCAAGGCAGACTGTGATAAAATGTCTAGAGAGGTTTTATGGGGGAATGTAAGTGAATGTGATTAACTCTGGGATATCAGAAACTATATTCCTGAGGAGAGAGAGATTTGAAGTTGGCCCTAAAAAGATTTCAACAGGCATAGGGAAAGAGTTTTCAGACAGAGAATATGAGCTAAGGCCCAAAAGTGGATTTGGGACATGTAAATTGATCTGGTGTGGCTGGTGTAAGTGAGGAGAGGGGTGGAAAATATAATGAGACAGGAAGGTTGAAGACAAATTTTACTCACCTAGCACGTGGTAACATTTCTGCCAGAGACTTACCACATTACACTGTCTTTCCTACTAGACTATAAGTCCCTTGAGGGCAGAACCTTTGTTTTATTCATCTTTGCATGTCTCCAAATTAGTACCGTACCAATCACTCAGCAGGCACTTAATCAACACTGTTGAATAAAATAATAAGTTGTGGAAGACATAAAATGTGTAAGAAAAAATGGACCTACTCTCTAAACAGTGGAAAGCAAACATGGAATTTGAAACTGGGCAGTCCCATGCTCAGATCTATGCTTTGGAAAAATAACATAAGGCCAAACATATGGTGTGACCGAGTGCCTGGGCAGAGGTCACAATTTACTCTGTTGTGCTAGCGATAGTCTTTTCCTGAGATAGTACTTGTAGTCCGTCTGTGTACATTTTACATCTTACCCCATAAATTGTAATTTTTTTTACTCTGTAGCAAAACAATAGACTTTAAAAATATCTGATTTATGAGGAGGTTTGGAGAAACATGGCAGAGAGATGTCCTCAGATCTCTCCTCTTGAAACAACAATAAGCTGAACATCTAAAACTCAACAAAAAAACACCCAAACTGCACACCAGCACATCTGAGTGCAGGATCTGTGCATAAGAGCTACCACAGGTCAGAATTCCGGGTGTCAGGCAGTGAGTGGACTGGGAGAAATAAAGAAGCTGCCTCATGCAGCCTCCGGAGCTCCTTGTATGAGGAGGAGGAGGGGTGAAGGTGTGGCGACTTCCCTGAACCCTATCTAGGAAAGCTGTGAGCTCCACACGGCCGACGGCAGTGCTCAGTCATCAGGGCAGAAAGCAGAGGAGCAGGAAGGCAGGAAAACAACAGCTGATTTTTACCAGTTAGGGTTGCAAAACCGAGGCTGAGCCGCAGCCCCCAACTCCCAACCCAGAGGGCCCCTCCCCCATCACCCTCCGAGACCAAATACCGCAGAGCCCCAGGGGAATCTGAGCAAATGCTACTAAAACCATTGCTAACACTCACAGGGATTGAAACTGAGTGTGGCGAGCATGATTAAATATCTATAAGAAAATGAAAAGGCATTATTAAGGCTTTATATAAAGCAGGAATCCAAGAGGTTTATGCCACCTACTGGAATCAAAAGAAAAGCGCCATCTTTGCAGCAGGCTAAAGAGAGACCTTTATGTAATAAATCTTTCTGGAAAAAAAGCAGAATATATTTCCATTAATGCCCAGGCAGAGAAATAGTCTATTAAACACCATGAACAACCAAGATGACAAGGCATCTCAGAAAGAGAAAAATCTCCAGAAAATAAGCTTACAAATAAAGAAATACACAACTCAAATGACAGAGAATTCAGAATGTTACTTCTGAAAGAACTCAGTGAGTTCCAAAATGAGTCATATCAACAATTTCAGGAATTAAAAATGTCTGATTTATGGTAACAATCTTGAAGATCTAGAAACATAGTGGGAGTAATTGTAAAAGATTTCTGTAACCTAACAGCATTAGCAGATATTAAGAATTATGATTTTTGTTTTAAAATTCATGTAGCTGACTGCTTTGTCTGTCGTATTTCTGAAAATTACAAAAGTTTTCTTTCTCTGAGATATCTGAGTCACTGGCAACATATATTGGGTTGCAAAGGTAGTTAAGACTCTACACCCAAGAATGCCCTTAAATATACATCTGGAGGAGGCATGAGCTTTTAAAAATTGGTCACTAAGCTAGAATCATAGTTATTCCTATGTAAGTTGGTATATTCTATACATCTTAAATGTTCTCTTTAATTTGTTTCAAATGAGATGGTTTGATTCTATATTTTTAACAGAAATTCTCTCTCTCTATATATAATTTTACTATTGGAAAACTAAATAGAATGACAATTAGAAAGTAATAGCCCCAAATTATTTTTAAATGCCTTCTAAGTTTATATTCTATTATCCATAGCTACTAGTTTTCCAACTGTGGTTAGTGGAATATGTTGAATTTCATTTTTAAACTATAGTTTTAACTATTTAAAAATAACAATATACACACAAAAATTAGTATTAAAATAGAGGCAGTACAATATACTGGTAAGGAAAGCAAGCTCTGGAGTCAGACTACCAAGGTGTGTCACTAATGGGAACGTGACTTTGGGCAAGGTATTTGGCATCTCCATGTTTTAGTTTCTTTATTTAAAGACGTGGAATAACATCCACCTCCTTAGTGAATATACCACTAGCTAACATATTAGAGAACACCACTGTATTTACTTGTCTTGTAGGTTTAACTCATTATTTACATTGTGGACTAAGGGTCACCTGCCATTTCTGTTTAATTGAGAAGTATTTGGAGACTGCAGGGCAAGCTGTTCAAAAAAAGTTACCATTTGTAACTGTAACTCCTTAAATAGTGTGACTCAGACTTTTCCATATATAGTGTAATTTCAAGAAAAAAAAATGGGTTAAATTTTAGAGCTGAACTAAGACTAAAACATTAGTCTTAGCTGAACTAAGACTAAAACAAGTTATCAAAACTTGTTTAATTGTAGGACCTGTGCTTTGGAGTGACAGTTGGGTTTATATGTGACCTTGGCCATATTTTAGACAAGGTCAGGCATGTTCAGGGTGGTATGGCTGTAGACGGCCATGTTTTAAAATTTCCTTGAGATTCGAATTTCCTTATCTGTAAAAGGAAGATAGAAATAGCACCATCCCTAAAATTTCATTCTAAATTTTGTTCATCAAAACAGCTTCATATTTTCAGTGTTTGGCCTTAAAAGTAAACATTATAAAATCATATTTCTGCTAGTAAAATATCACTTTTATCTGCTTTATATATTTGAGCTACAAATAATATTTCATTTGAAATAGAGGGCGCAAATGCTTGAAAAACCTGAAAAACCGTGGTTCACACTCTTCATATCCTTCTGTTTCTAAATGGTCCATTCAAATGACCAAAATTTAAACATTGTAAGATGGTGCTGCCCCCTGCTGACCTGGTTTCTCTGACATATTTTGAGTCTAAAGAGAAGTCAAAACTTAAACTTTAGTGTTACAGTTAAGTAACTCTGCAGTAGGCTGGAAGATTATAACAATGCATGTGGTAAAATACTGAATACTAAATACTAAATAACACATGAAATTTGTCGAGATACTACTGAAGTACAAACAATATGATGGTAGAAAAAATAAACATAATATAAACTCCCAATTGTGTAATATTTAACAAATTCAGATATTCCATTCCAAAAACCTGCTAAACTGCTTTTATTTAAAGTGCTGCTGACACCTTGTGGAAAATTAACAAACTATATACATTTTTGGCTTAAATTAAATCTTCAGTAATATTTCCCTGATTCTTTCATTGAATTAACAGCAACTTGATCTTTATTTTCCTACATTAAAATAGCATTTGTATCCTGGCTAATTGCAATGTACTAAAATTATACTTTCCGTGCTAGAAATCTTGGGCATCTTCTCTCTTTTAATTTCATATATCCAACTAGACACAACCTGGTGATTTGATTTTCCTCCAGAAAGCATCTCAAAATTGGCTTATCCTTACTATGAACGTCCTCTAATAGAGTCTTATCAGCTAATAGTTCAAAGAAATCAGAAGAGCTAAGAGCAATGCTACCTGTCGCTAGCCTTAAGGCTCTGGATAACTTAACTATTGTGAACTCATTTTTTCCCCACTGTAAAAGAGATTCTTGTTCATGCCCTGTCCAGTTATAAGATCACAAGAGCTAATATATGATAAGTGCTTTGAAAATAGATCACTATAAGACCACTTTATTTCAACAATGCAATAGCATGTTAGCTTTTCTTCATTCTGCTGCTTCCTGCACACCACTCTATGCTCTCTGCCATGGATGTACGGAGTGGGAAACGTGGGATGGGACAGCTGGAGAGGGCAGGAACAGGAGAAGTATCCTATGGTCAATTAGGTCATCCTTCTTGTTCACTCAATCTATTTCTTCTGATTTTTAGAACTTGTAGCTTTCTTCTAATAATGTTCTTCAGTCTTACACTTCATTGGATATCATTTTGACCAGCTTACCACACTGTGTCACCATCCTCCAAGACAAGGAAAAGAAATCAAACACTGGTAAACTAGACTTCTATAAAATTGGCTTTGATGGTGACACACCACTACTCAAAAATATTTCAGGTCAGAACAGTGAAGTATGGATCTATGAAAATCTGCTCCTCTAAAAAAGCAACTAGGACACTGACGAAAATTGTCAAAATCAACTTTTTCAGAACTCTGAATTAATCAAAGGCTTGCAATAATCTGAGGGGTATTTATTCAAGAAAAATGGCTAACTACTAGTAAGAGCAATAAGCTTTGTGGCACTTTTAGTTTACTCTATTCCAATCTCCCTTTCCCCAATTTCATGGTAGCCCTGAAAACCAGCAGCCTCACGACTATAGTAATTGTGAAAATCACTCGCCTAGAAGACTTTGGAGGGGTAAGAAAAGGTTTGGAGCTTCCCCAAAGTCTGATTTCCAGAGAACTATCATTACTTGTCTGACAACTCCTTAAAGAGCTCCTCTACTCTCAGGCTTAGTTTTTAGTTGACCCTTACTCAGAGCTTGACATATGTGTACAACATAGCTATATCCTTAGGACATTTGTTGGAAACAATCAGTGGCAATTGTTTAACATCACAGCCACCCGAGGAAGCAGTATCAGTGGGGGCTAACATGAGGTTGACCAAAAATCTTACGAGGAAAATCTTAGAAATGAGAGGTTCATAGGTGGCTTGGATAAGCTCCAACACATTCCTAGGAAAGACCTGAGAAGATCCTAAACTCTCACCTCTAGCTGACCTTGAAATTGTGCACACATTAAGTGAAAGCTAAGGCATGGTTGTAAAGTTGCCACTAGTGCATTAAAGGCATGTCCCCACACACAAAGCACCCCTTAGCGAGGCTGGGAGCCTTACTGATGCCAGACACTGAAGGAAATCTTTGCCCAATCACCAGCTGACAACGAGTCTAAGTGAACAGAGACTTCAGTGGTTGGACATGACAAATAATACAGACCTTACAGAATTAATTCAGGGAAGTCACCAAAGAACAACAACAACAACAATGATATAATGACTTCCAGAGTTAGAACATTATAATATTTTTAAATATCTAGTTTTCAACAAAAATTATAAGCCACCCAAAGAAACAGGAAATTATAGTTCATACATAGTAGAAAAAGCAGTCAACAGAAACTGTCCCAAAGAATCATAGATATTAGACTTTACAGACAAGACTTTAAGTCAGCTTTTCAAAATATGTTCAAACAAGTAAAGGAAACCATATCTAAAGAATTAAGGAAAAATATGAAAACAATGGCTCTCCAAATAGAAAATATCCATAAAGAGACAGAAATTATTTTTTAAATATAGAAATTCTAGAGTTGAAAAGTGTAAGAACTGAAATGAGAAATTCAACAGAGGGGTCAAAAGCAGATTTGAACTGGCAGCAGAAAGAATCAGTGAATTTGGAGATAGGTTGATTGAGAATCAGTCCAGTTTGAGAAGAGAATGATCACGATAAGAAAGAGAGCCTCAAAAACCTGAGTGAGATGCCATCAAGCACCATCATGCATACGGAAAGATGCTCAACATCGTTAGTCATTAAGGAGATGCAAATCAAAACCACTTTATACTCACTAGGATAGCTAAAGAAACCCACAACAAACAAACAAACAAACAAACAGAAAACAAAACAGGCAACAACAAGCAAGGGGTAGGATGTGAATAAATGAGAACTCTTATACAATCCTGGTGGGACAGCAAAACAGTACAGCCACTTTGAAAAACTGTTTGGCAGCTCTAAAAATGTTAAGCAGAGAGGTACCAGCAATTCCTGAACGTAGGATTATTTCTTACTAATAAGTCTAAATCTCCTGGTTTTCAAGGATCTCTACAATCTGGCTTTATCCAAATACTCAAACTTATACTTTTTTTCTCCATAATTTACAAAAGCAGTGAGGTCCCAAATTTCTACTGAGGCAGAGGGGGAAGCAATTGCTGGAGGAGCACCGGTGGGGTGGCAGTGTGTCAGTGGGGAGCACCATCAGCTCATCCAGAAAGTGAGCCCTGGCGCTGGCGGCTGTGTCCTGGGCCATTTCTCTCTAATGAGGGGCCCACACCCTCTTCCTCCTCAGAGTTCCCACTGTTACTTGAGATGGCTTTCGTAGGACCTGATACAAATTATGGAATAGGATAAAGTCCCCTCAAACCTGCCTATCACACTGACACAAATTTATTCTTATAAAATTCTGAAGCATATGTTTCCATTCCAAAATCCCTGAAACATCGGTAGCACACGGTTCAGTCTGAAGCTCCTGCCATCTGACTGGACCATCCTCTTTCCCCTCAGCAACATTTTTAACTACCAACCATCTAGCAAGGCCTACTCACTTCTGGAAGATTCCCATGACCTACAAACTTCCCTCCACCCTAACCTCTCTCTGATTTAAGGTGAATTAAGTTTCCATACAAATGACACCCAGGAAAATAGCCCTGGGCACTAAGTTATCTTATGTTCTCATCTCTGATTTCTTTCTCCCAATCTCATTATTTTTTGGATCTCAGAATCGCCGGAGGCTGCAGTGAGGTCTTCACCAAAATTACTAAGTAAAAATCCCAGGTGCTAAGTGCAACTTCTTTTCCATCTAATTTGCTCGCTCAACTACTTCACAACACCACTTACTAAGACTGGACCTCCAGTCCCTTCACACTGTACTTCCTGTCCATCAGCCCCTTCCTATCCTCACTTCCTCCCCCGTCAAGTTTAACCTCCAAGTCTATCATTTCAATCATTCTCTGGCCTTAAACTTCCTTGCTTCTCTATCCATTCAACATACCTGGGTGGCTGGCAAAATGCTAATCCTGGATGAATTTAACTCCTTCATCTACTAGGGAAATTATCACATAATGGGGCAGATTGGAACCTTATCTGGGCCATCATCTGGTTATACTTATAATCTTGTTATAATACTCTAGTAAATTTATTTTTCCATTTTCTCAATGATTATGCATTTTCCATTCTCCTAAAATCACCTGATCCCTTTTCTCCTCACTCTTCTTGCCTTTTGTTACACATGTGCATACACACATACCCTATGTAGAATCTTCCTCAATTTCCTGCCCAAACCTTCCTCAATTTCCTCAATTTCCTTCCTCAAGGCTTCTTACAAGCCTTCTTACATTTGCATCTTCTTTCTTAGCACTGTCATAAGAGTAAATATCCCTTCTATTCCAGACCAATTTCTCTCCATGTTGTCTGAATTCTATTTCCTCGATATTCTTAAAAATACTATCTGTGTCTACTTCTCTCATATCCTAAATCTCTCTCTTCGTTAGATTTCTGTCTATACTTAAATATACTCATTGCATTGACATTTTTTAAAAAACACTATTTGGATCCCAAACCCTCCTCTAGATACCCTACTCTCTTTCCACTTTTTTCTTCTATGTTTTCCTCATTCAGTATCAAAAGTGGTTAACGAGTTTGTCTACATTAGCTCCATACCCTCAGCTCCCACTCATCCTTCAACTCATTACACTCCCACCACTCCACCAACACTATTCTCATTAAGGTCAACTAATGATATGTGCATGTTAAATCTAATAGGTTTTAAGTATCATGTTAGTTAACCATGTAGTAACAGTTAATAGTCGGCTACCTTTTCTGTTTGAAAATCAATCCTTGGCTTATGTGACATCATCCTCTCTGGTTTTCTCCTTCTTTTTTTCCAATCTATTTTTCTAGTTGTGACAAGCACTGCTAATTATCCATAAAATCTGCTGTCCACTTCTCTCTGGGCACATGGCTACAACAGTTTTCAGATCCTTTTGGAATCAGGTATAGACACATGACTGACCTCCTGAAAATGGAATGTAAGCAGAAGAAATGAATCCTACTTTTTAGGTTCTTAAGCCTTCAGACATTGGGCATGCCTCCTCTCTAACCTCTTTTCCCCTTTTTCATCACTTAGAACCTGGAAAAATGGAGATTAAGCTTTGAACAACCCCATAATGACAGTGCCCTAGAGTAGGAGTTGGTAAAGTACAGCTTGTGAGCCAAATCTTGTCTGTGACCTGTTTATATAGCCAGCAACTAAGAATGGACAGTTTTTAAGGGTTGAATAAAAAATAAAGACTATGTGTCAGAGACTATATGCAGTTTGTAAAGCCTAAAATATTCACTATCTGGCCCTTTAAAGATAAGTCTGGTGACCGTGTCCTAGGGAGTATGTGATAGAGCAACATAATAAAAAAAACACGGACCATTGAGTGACCATGTGGAGCAGAGGTGCCCTCATTCGATCTCATCAGCAGGTACATCTGGGTCCACCTTTATGACAATTGCAACAAAAAACAATAAAATACTTAGGAATAAATTTATCCACGGAGGCAAAAGATCTCTACTTGAAAACCACAAGACACTGATGAAAGAAATCTAAGCTGTCACAAATAAATGGAAAGGTATCCTATGCAATCAAGACTGCACTGGCAATTTTTATAGGAAAAAAACTTACATGGATAAACAAAAGACTCCAAATAGCCAAAGAAAATCCCGAGAAAGAAGAACAAAGCAGGAAGCACCAAACTTTTTGATTTCAAGTCATACTATAAAGCTATAGAAATGAAAAGTATGGTACTGGTATAAAATTAGACAAATAGACCAATGAAACAGAATCGAGAGCCCAGAAATAAACCTAACCATATATATTCAACTAATATTTGACACAATGGATAAGATACAGACTCTTCAATAAGTGGTGCTAGGAAAATTGGATATTCACACATAAGAGAATGAAATCTGACATGTATCTTACACTACTCACAAAAATTAACTGAAAACGAATAAAAACTTAAATGTAAGACCTGAAACCACAGAACTCTTTGAAGAAAACATAGGGGAAAAAAGAGCCTTGACATCAATTTTGGCAACGAGGTTTTCAAATATGACATCGAAAGCATAAACAACAAAGGCAAAACTCAACAACTGGGCCACATCAAGCTAAAAGGCTTCCACATAGTAAAAAAAAAAGCAATTAACGAAAGGAAAAGGCAACCTATGGAGTGAGAAATAATATTTGCAAAACATACATCTGATAACATGTTAACATCCAAAAATATATAAAGAATTCAACGGACGGAATAGCGAACACATACACACAAAGAAAATAAAAGCAGAAACCCAAACAATTTGATTTAAAAATGGGAGAGGACCTGAACAGACATTTCCCAAAAAAGACATACAGATGGCCAACACGTACATGAAAAGATACTCGGTATTGTTAACTGATTAACCAGAGAAATGCAAATCAAAGCCACAATGAGGTGTTACCTTGCGTCCCTTAGAACAGACAGCATCAAAAAGACAAGCGATACCAAGTGCTGGCAAGGATGTGGAGAAAAGGAAACCCTGGTGCACTGCTGGTGGGAATGTGAACTGGTGCAGCCACTATGGAAAACAGCATGGTGATTCCTCAAAAAATTAAAAATAGAACTAAAGTATGATCCAGTAATCTCACTTCTGGGTTTGTATCTCAAAAAGATGAAATCACTATCTGATGAGATATTTGCACATCCATGTTCATTGCAGCATTATTCACAATAATGACATGGAAATAAGGGAAGGAGAGAGAGGAATACTATGCAGCCTTAAAAATTAAAGAAATCTTGCCAGAACAACATGGAGGGACCTTTAGGACGTTATGCAAGTGAAATAAGTCAGACAGAGAGCGACAAATACGAGACAATCTCACTTTTTTTGTAGAACCTAAAAACAGTAAACTCATAGACACAAGAGAGCAGAATGGTGGCTTCCAAGGGCTGAGGGGTGGGGAAAGGGGGAGACGTTGGTGAAAGGGTGCGAACTTTCAGTTATAAGGTGAATAAGTTCCAGGGATCTAACGCGCAGCATGGTGACTACTGTTAAACATGCCGTACTGTATACCTGAAAACTGTTCTGAGAGTAGAGCTTTAAAGTTATCGCCATAACAACAAAACAGTAAGTATGAAAAGTAAAGAATGTGTTAACTAACCTTATTGTGGTAAGCATTTCGGTCTACATTTGTGTATCGAATCACCTTAAGGGACATCTTAAACCTACACAAGGCGCATCTTAAACTTATACTGTTATATGTCAATTAGGTCCCAACAAAGATGGGGGAAAAAAGAAGAAACGCCTCAGGAACAGGTAAGAGGTTTACTTAGACCCTATAAAAGTGAGAAAGAGTCAAGCCAGCTACCCGGGAATCCAAGAGGTCAGGGACCTGTCAGTGCCACAGATAGTTGCACGGTTTCAAACGGTTTCTCTCAGTCCTTAATTCCAGAAGGCCAAAAATTATACTTAGTTGCAAAATATACTCTGGGATTTATACTTGGTAGACATTTTATAGACATCTGGAAATAATAAGTATCTCAATTACTGGTGACATAGAGGATGGCCATGTGCTCTGTATCATGGCCGACATAAGGTAATTGCTACCATTATCAGCATAAGCATAATCATTAGCGTCACCATCACCATCACCATCTCTGCCCTCATGAGGAATTGTAAAGGTGTCATTAACTACAAAAATCTATTAAGTCCAAGCAGGATGAGGAGGACGTCCTCATGGAGGAGGGGCACAGCAGCCGGGGAAGGATGAAGAGAGTGTCCATGCTGGGTGCGGGGCGGAAATATGAAGTGGTGACTTAGTGTGGAGAGAGAGAACCCAGATGGGCGGCCTGGAGGTGACTACCAGATCCCGAGCAGGACAAGGAGGGCATTCCCACAGAGAGGGGGTGGCCTCTGGGTGTAAGGGCCCTCCACCGTGTAAGCAGGATGTCCTGCTGAGGGCATTGAGAGGTGACAAAAGAGGGGCTGTCAGAGCTTTAGCAGGATGGGGACATCCATTCAGAGGGGTGAGTCAGCATGGCTCGTCAAATCCCAAATAGGGTGAGGAGGCTGTGTCTCTCGAGGGGTGGCCCAGCATGGGGTATCACAGCTCAAGGATAGCAAGGCAGGTGTTGCTGCACCAGGGGCAGCCTGGCATAGAAATCTGGGGCCTATGTAGGGTGAGGTCATGTATGCAGAGGTGGGGTTGGGGATGGGGGTAAAGACTGGATGTCAGAGGCCAAACACAGGACGCAAGATCCCTTAAGTGAAGCCTGTGGTGCTGGACTGGAATTGGTGATCTCAGTGTGAATGCATGGCTTTCAGTATGTAGATATAGATATAAATGCAAACGTAAACATGTATGTAATATAAGATACACATATATATTACCAGAATAATAATACTCAAAAGAAATAATAATACTCATATGTCTTCCCTGGTGTAAGCCATGAAAGATATTTAGTATGGTCTATACTGCGCTAGTATAAAATTGAAACTTCAAAATTTTATTCTTTCATCGTTTACAACAATATCAAATTAGTATATTAATAAGAATATCCATATCAAAAGTAAAATATATTTTAAAAAATTATCCATGTAGAATATTAACAGGGACAAAATGGGTTATGAAAACAATGAACTGTGGATTCCCACCAAAGAGAAATGAAATTAAACTATCTTTAGAGAAAAAAAAAGGTAAAAGGGGAAAGGAGTCGTGGTGATGGTGGTAGCAATGTGCTGGTGATGACGACATTCGCATCATACGTCCTAAGTGTGCACGAAGTCCCAGGTACTGTGTAACTACTTTACGCTAATGAAAATCCTAAAGACACTTGCACTAAAACATTAGGCCAATGATGATTTCAGCTAAATTTATCAACACCTTGAGTTTCGAATTTTCTTTCTTAAACCTTAAAATGGCAATAATAATTCTCTTATGCCACAAAACAGACTATTTGAAGGTTAGTTCTGATTCTAATTTTGAACGTTATGAATCTAATGACAAGTGAAATAGCAAAATACAGTTTATACGTTCATTAAAATATGACAAGAGGGTATGTGTGAGTCTTAATGGGACTTCGCAGTGAACACTCTAGCTACCTGAGTGATCTCACCTGTTGGTACTGCTGGTTTTGTGCATATCCTCATAGAGCATTCAAAGCAGTTCCCAGGAAATGAAATGCTAACAGCTATAGATACAGTTTTGCTTATTTCACTCTATCATGATGTGTACTATTTTGGAACAAATTTTTAAACACTATTTTTGTTCCTTATCTAAGTCATTTTAGTGTGAAATTCAAGACAGCCCAGGTGGGACTACGTTCTAAAGATGGCCTTGAGGACTGCTAATGGGCCACATTAGCATATTTTCCAAAATTTGTGTTCCTGAAAGACCAGCGAGGCCCAGGAAATGCTGAATTCTTCAATTGCTGAAAAATTTAGTTCTAATGTCTCTGTGCTATATAAACTTTAAATACACTAAACCCAAAGAAAATCTAACCTATAAGAGTCTAGGTTACATACAATGAATATTTTTGGTTAAAACATTTTTCTTATAGCCATAATAACTTAAATCCCCCTTTAAATTATTTTTTTTTGTTTTTTCCTGATCTTGAAATGTCGTTTCTAATAAAGAAAATAAATAATTTTAACATTTTATAATATATCTGAAAATAAAGTTTTGAAAGAAGCCAAAGGCAATGAAACTTAACACTACCTAGTCTGCATACCATTTTTTCCTATTAAGGTCTATTTTTAAATAATTTGCAAAATTCCAGTTCTCATTAAAAGTATTTTAAAGAAAAATATTTGTATTAGAGGTGGTTTTTGAATAACTTAGTTGGTTATAATATGAACAGATAGTTTTGGAAAAATATTTTATACTGCTAATAAGCAGTATAATGATTTTTCTGAATGATACAGTGTTTCATGTTAAATCTTATAGTCAGATGCAACTGATGTTTCAGAACTTGGCAATGATTCATTTTAGTCCATAGCTATCCAGAAAATAATAGTGATGAATAAGATGTGGAGATAAGATAGATTCCATGGTACAATGACAATCAATGCTGTTCAGGTATTAATCTCTTGTAGAGCTTTCTAAAGCTAGAGATACTCTGGCTTCATTTCTTCAAGTTTTTAATTCAACAGATCTAACTGGGAACCTATTTACCTTTATTTTAAGAACTCTCTAAGTCATACTGGTGTAAGCAGGATTGAGAATCACCATTTTCAGGATTTAGCTCATAGCCAATTAAGCACATGAGAAAGACACTAATTTCATGAAACACAGA
Source organism: Eonycteris spelaea (assembly GCA_003508835.1). NCBI lineage: Eukaryota > Metazoa > Chordata > Mammalia > Chiroptera > Pteropodidae > Eonycteris > Eonycteris spelaea. The sequence goes on from PUFA01000037.1 coordinate 10,701,044, forward strand.
ACTCAAGATTCCTAAAGTGATGTGCAGAAAAGTATGCCTGATTGTGAGGTAGTCTCAAACTGATTAAAAGTGGATTTCACCCATGGTATGTCTAATTACTAAAGTTGTAAATTTTATTTTTAAAAAACTTAAATAAACATTATATTGATGTTAGCTGGTTATCTCCTCAGCATCAATCCACCATTTCCTTCCAGTACTGAGTGCACTCCTTCCTTTCCAGCTCTTAGCTTATGTGGTTTGGGAGATGACCCACTGCCCAACTTAAGTTAAGCAGTACAGCCCATCCTTGTGGCCACAGTGACGGATTCCGGAAGGGGCAGGTAACCTAGTGAGGCACACGAAGTTTGAAGAGAGCCACTATGTGGAACCTTGATTATGAAGCTGATACACAGAAGATGGAGTGGGGGAAAGAAGTAGAGAGAGAAACTTGGATGTTAGAGATACTGAGTCGCTGGATCAAGCCATGCCTGAAGACAGACCTACTCTCTGGATCTTCCATATTGTTCAAGCTGTTTTGGGTTGGTGTGCATTCAACTGAAACTGATAGAATGTTAAACATGCAACTATTTACTCCATGTAATCTCTGGCTTTTCATGGGTAATTTCAGTTATTTAAATGAGGGTGTGGGATTATCTAAAAGGGAAACTTCATATTTTTACTATCATTTCATGGACACTTTATAATTCTACCCCTCCCCTTATGTTTTTAATGTCCAAAGAACATACATTGCTAAATATTTGAAAAGGAAACCAAAGATAATAAAAAATGAAAAGATCTGATGAAATATAGAAAACAGATGAAAACTTCATCATCTTTCCCATTTTAAACATTCAAATCACTGTTTTGAGAATGCCATTCACTAAGAACACAACACATCAAACACCTCTACTTTTATATATGTAACCAACACAATTTAGCAAACTGTTAAATCGATATGAGCTGTGAGATTTTAGGATTGTTAATGAGTTAACATACTTCGGGATACAGTCTAGGGTTCAGAATCATAAAAGCTACAGAAGGAAATAACACCCAAGAAATGTAACAGTTCCAAAACAAAATTTAAAAAGAAATGGTACACAGCAGCAAAGAGGGAATCCAACTCTCTTCATGAAATTGTTTTGGTTATATTCTCAGCAGGATAGCAGTGTTGATTATAAAAAGCAATTTAGTTTTCATTTCTGGATCTATTTTACATTGTATTTTTTCTCTAAAAATCACAATCTTGACATTTTAGAGATTCTGAATTTTTTATATCTAATAAAAACAAATTACATGGGAGTAAAGACATGTTCATAGTTTAAAATTGGTCCTATCACCATTCCTAGACAAATCCAATCCTTTTAGGTCAAATTTAGTCATATAATGTGTAATGATAAACTACAGAATAGCTAAAAGCACAGACTATGGAGACAGATGGATTTAAATCCCTGCTCTGTTACTTACTAGGTGTGTGATCCTGGGCAATTCAGTTAACCTTTCTATGCCTGCTTTCTCAGCTATAAATTAAGGTTACATATCTATTAACAGAGGTGGGGATTAAATGGGTTAATATGCATCAAGTGCTTAAAATTGTACCCAACACGAGGAAGTACTATTCTAATATAAGAAAGTAAATGAATGTTACTTTTCTTTTTCCTCTTTTACTAATGAAATTATTCTCATAAATTACATGTTAAAAATAATCTTAGCTAGAATCAAACCCTAGTTATAACTGGAGTACCTAGATATACATTTAAAAATTTGAAAAATCTCAGATATCTTATTCCTATGCTAACACTAAGCTTTTACTGTGAACTGTGTCAGTCAGGGTTCAGTGAAGGAAACAGAAACCACTTCAGGTAGAAGAGATTTAATTCAGAAATTAGATGCTTACGAATTTGTTGGAAGAGCTGGAAGAGCAGGGGCTAGGCTGGTCTGCAGGAATGACTCCTGGAACACTGAAAAACTGACCCACCAAAGGACTTACTACATTTACTAAGAAGGTGGGGAGATATTAAAATAATGAGCTAAAAAACAATTATTTTAGTTTGATCAAGGGATCAGGAAGTCATCATTGCCATTGCAATTACCTCTTGGCATCCATGAAGCTGGAAACTAGCGATTAGAATGTTGCTGGAGGGGGAAAAACATCTTCCCTTGAACTTGCCTGCCCTGAAATAGAAGGAAGATGGCTTCTCTTTCACTTTTCACCTTGCAGATCATGCATGAATGCATTTAATTGGTAGAACTTGATTAACATTCAGAACTCTAGGGAATCTGGGAAATGTACTCCTCTGAAGTACAGGAAAGAAACTAGAAGAGTTTGGGAATACTACAGATTGCCAAGTCATATGCTGCTGGTGGGACTGCAGATTGGTACAGCCACTATGGAAAATAGGATGGAGGTTCCTCAAAAAGCTAAGAATTGATCTACCATATGATCCAGCAATCCCTCTACTGGGTATCTACCCCAAAGACTTGAACACCCATCTCCAAAAAGATACTTGCACACCAATGTTCATAGCAGCATTATTCACAGTGGCCAGGACATGGAAGCAATCGAAGTGTCCTACGATAGATGATTGGCTAAGGAGCTATGGTACATATACAATGAAATATTACTCAGCCATAGGAAGATATGAAATACTGCCATTTGCAACAATATGGATGGACCTCGGGATAATCATGCTAAGCGAAATAAGCCAGAACAGAAAAAGTTGAAAACACATGACATCACTTATATGTGGGATATAAACCTAAAAGCAACAAAGGAACAGGACAAACAGAGACTCAGGGATATGGACAATGGGGAGGAAGGGAGAGGGAGACCATTAAAGGAGGTCAAATATAAAGAGATTGGGGGAGAGCGAACTGGGTAAAGAGATCAAATATATGGTAGCTGAAAGAAACTGGACTTTGGGTGGTAAACACAGATGTCAAATTATAATGTCTGCCTGAAATTATATAATTGTATTAACCAATGTTACCCCAATAAACTTAACTTCAAAAAATAATAAAATAAAAACACTAAAAAAAAAATAAATGATTTCCATATCATTAAATGTAAGACAGTGACTTTGGGATAGTCACTAAAGGTCATTTTTCTCATCTGTAAAATGAGGGTAAGTATACCTAATAGGGTTGTGATGAGGATTTAAGGAGAAAAAATATATAAAACTTTTTATAGTGAAATAACTGTACCTTTGCAATTTTAAAGTGTTAGCGTCACTGTTTCTGGCATCTAGCTTTCTAGTTGAGAATTCTGAGGCCACTCTGATCATCATTCATTTTTACGTTACCAGGGACCTTTTAGGATCTTCTTTTTATCCTTGATATTCTGAAATTTCACAATGATGTGTCTAAGTCTGGCCTTTTTCATTTACTGTTCAGGTCCTTTATATGAAGATTCAAGCCCTTTAGCTTTGGCAATTTTTTTTTTTTTTATTTTAATACAACTCCCTTCCCTGTTTTTATGAATCACTTCTTAGTCATATGTCAAATCCTCCTAGGTTTTCTAAGTGTCTAAATCCTTTTTTAGTCTTTACATTTATATTTTTCTACCCTATTTTTCTATTTCTGGAGATTTTTCTTATTTCTATCTTTTAACTAAGGGGTTAGCAAACTTTTTCTGTAAAGGGCCAGATAGTAAATATTTTTGGCTCCATGAGCTATATGATCTCACTCATCACAACTCACCTGTTGCTGTAGCACAAAAGCAGCCATAGACAATATGTGAACAAATGGACATGGCTGTGTTGCAATAAAACTTTATTTACAAAAACAGATGGCAAGCTAGATTTGGCCCATGGGTCATAATTTGCCAATCCCTGCTCTGACACTTCTACTACATGCGTTATTTTGGCAACCATATTTGTAATTTACAAAAGCCCTTCTTTCTATGATTGTTCCTTTTTCAGAAAGTTTGCTCTTTAAGAAGAAATGTAGATAGAATCTTAACAAATCTTTCTGAAAGTAACTAATTAGAATTAAATTTTAAATCTATTCTCATTCTGCTTTTTACTCTTTCTGGAGGGTAAATTTTTTTGTTTGCTTATCCTGGGTTTTATCTTTCCTCTTGGAAATTTCCCATTAGTGTCTCCTGAGCCATGACTACATGTTCATATTAAGAATGTATCACTGAAAAGCGATCCAAAACCATACACTTAAAACAGTGTGTGTGTTCACTGATCAGCATAAATGTGAATACATGGGGACCAGGCAATTTCCTTGGAGAACCCTAAATACTGGTATGAGGTGGTCTTCCTTCAGAATTATTGAGTTTTTCCAGAGAAAAACCTATATTTACTGGCCAAGGTCTAGTTACGAGCCTGCCACTATTCTTCATGCTAGATGGATATACGACAGCTAGACTTTTAGTGACTCTCGCTTTTAATCCCAACTACATTGCCCTCCACAGGACCCAGAAGTACGTATAGTCCTGCAGGTCAGAACAGTTCTCTCCTTTCCTGCGTGCACTTTTTATTAGCTTTCCTCCAATCTGCTGAATCAGGTGCTACCATCCGTCCACTCTGTCTTCCAGAAACTGATCTCTCGCATCTGCTAATGCCCTCGTTCCAGTTCCCCTTGACCCTGTGGGTATATTTGTGAATCTGTACATACGTGTGTATTTATTTTTATAAACTATGACATCATCACTTTAGTGGAGGTTACAAAAAGAAGAGGAAATAAATGCATGTGGTTAATCCACTATCTTTAATTGTAAGATAAACAAATCATTCCTTGCATCTTCTACTGGTAGTGCCAGTTCAGGTAAACTTGTTTAATCTACACTAAGACCTGTCATATATCTAAGTTTTTAAAGTCCGATAATATTTTTATAAATTAAGAACCTGGATTGTGAAATCGTGATACCTGGACAAAGCTAAGTATTTAGAAAAGACTTTGCTATGCAAATTTATGACTTAAATATGATTTAAAAGAGAATGTTCGCTCTGAGAGAGCAAATTTTTACACTATAAAAACAAAACTTTACTTACAAACTACTGCTATGCAAATTGCAAATAGTGTTAATCTACAGATATTAGTCTTAGCTGATTCTCTGTGTGGAATCATCTTCACAATTATTCACTGCCCCTCACTGTTGACAACATGACTTGCTTTAGACCACAAGTTTGCAAACTACACACTTGAACTGAATGCTACTTGTGGCCTGTTTTTTTTTTTTTTTTTTTTTAGAACAGCTTAAAATGGTTTTATATTTGGGGGAAGAAAAGGTACTAAATCAGGAAAAAAAAAAAGGACTATGCAACGGAGACCATATTTGGCCTGCAAAGCTCTCCCCCACCCCAAAAAACCAACTCTCACACTATATAGAAAAAGTTTGCCAACCCCTGCTTTAGACAATGAAATGTCAGTGGAAGTGGCACATGTGAATTTTGAGCTGAAACTGTTAAGAGACAGGATCAGTTTGCTACATCCTCTGATAAGCAGCAAAGTTTCAGAAAGAACCTCCACTATCAGTTTGAATCCCAGAGAGAAGACAGCGTGGAACAGACCCACAGTGGACATGCAATGCAAGTAAAAAGAAATCTTTGTTGTTTATAAGCCTTTGAAAGTTTCAAGGCTGTTATCTCAGAGTAACCTAGCTTAAGTTGCCTGATACACTTTGCTAACATAACATGAGTTACTCTCTATTCCTGAAAATAATAAAAAAAAACTACACTGCCTTAATAGTTTCAAGTATACAGTACATACGGTACACTGGTTAGGTATTTATAACCAGTGTACTATATACTTGAAACTAATAAAGAATATTTATAATTCAGATTTCTTAATATTACTCAAAATATATTTCTATAAAGTTAAAAATTTAAAAACATTCAAGGCCTGAATTATATTCAGTTCCTGAAAAAAGTTATTTTACTAGCTGCCTGTATTGCTGGAATAAACACTTTTTGTACTGTTGGATTAAATGTTTCTGGTCTCTTTTCTAGATTGCTATGTTCCTTCGATTTTGAAAACTGAAAAATCACATTGTAGTAATTATTACTTATGGAGTAGCACCTAAGATTACTTTAGAACACTAAATTTATTCACACATGAATAAGACCAAATAAACAACATTAGTGAATATTTACCAAGTTCCTATTCTATGCCAGGGAGATTCCAAATTGCTTACATGGATTTTCTCCTTTAACCTTCACGAAAATGTTATGAGGCAGCCATTATTGTTGCACCTCCTTTTACAAATGAAGAAGAAGCGAACAGAGAGGTTGATTATGCACCTAAGAACAAACAGTTAAGAAGCAGCGGGAAACCAAGAAGTGAAAGCAGAGACTAGATATTCCCAACCTCGATGCTACACCAACGCTCCCAAACGCAAATATAAACTTGGTCTTGAAAGTCTAACCCTTTCAGCATTAAAATTGTAGTTTCTATTATCCAGTAATTACTTAATCTTTTATGACAAATCACAAGTTAGTTGGTATAAAGAAACCATTTTTATAAGTTGAACACAACTTAAGGAACAATATCAATGTTCACTTTAAGAAGAAATATACCCTCCAAATAAGTTGCCTGATAAGAAAAATGGACTTTATACTATATGCTGCTCTCCATGAACTAAATGGTATCTTGTTCCTTTAAAAATGAGTGAAATTAAAGTTGAAGTGGTTCACTTTAATTTTTATTGTAGAATATTAAGGGATATATAACTTTGGTTATATAAATAATTTTATTTTGACACTAGATAATGAAAAACCTATGTGCCCCACTAAGTCTCAGTTTCTAAAAGCTGTCCTAGCTTTTTGTACTAGAAAAAAATGTAATTAGTACCATTCTAAGCACCAGTTGCCCCAGTGACAGATTATAAAAAGAACATTGTAAATAGATAAGATTATAAATAGGTAAGCCTATGTAAACAATTCTATGAGGTAAAGGAAAGACAAAATCATTATATTTTTTAAAGACTAGAGAATATCTTTAAACTATAAAACAATAAATTATGGTAGAATAATTCGAATTAAATTAAGGATGCCTATTTTAATTCAGGTCATAATATTTCTATTCTACAAGATTTTCACATACCTTATCACATTTAATCATCATAACCTTGTGAAGATTCTGCAACTTTAAGCCCAACAACATATAACAAAATCAATTTACCATAGGTTAATTGATATAAACAAGAGTTAAGGCCCTAGAGTATCTCATCAATGTTGTAACAAAACGATGCTAAACAAAACGGCATTATTCAAGGACCTGATGTCCTCAGGCCAGGTGGCATTACTATCCCAATTGCTAATAAGTGTACTACGGAGAATTAGCCTTTTCAGCAAAACACCTCTGCATGCTCAACACCTAAAAATGTATTTTGCTAAGACAGGAGCTCCTGCGAGTGAGTGAGCACACCACATGGTACTTGCAGGGCTATGCTCATTTTCAGTGACAGAAATCACTTAACTCTACCCGCTTAACATAAACAGCATCAGGAATTCACATAAAGGGTTATCATGTACATTCATTTTATGACCAGAATTATTCTTTGCCTTGAATAGAGTAAAATAAAATGTAACTTTCAAATAGGTATTTTTTCTGGCTCGTCACACGTCTCTACGGCATCCATAGAACAAATGTGAAGATGAGACTAAAATCTCACTAATAAAAGATTTCCTTCTACTTTAATTAAAAAAATTAGGTTCCTTTGTCCTAGGCTTGTCCTTGTTTTTACAGATACATCTTACCTATTTACAATGTTCTGTTTTCAGTATTTCTTAAGCTCACAGTCTACATAAGAACACAGTGCATCATGTGTAAAACTCTGTTTTTCTAAATTCAAGTTATCTAAAGAAAAAAAACCCCATTTTTGTAATTAGTATTTATCAGTTCTCTTCAAATTCTCACTGCATGTCTAAATAGGCATTACTCTGGAAGTAGCATTAAACCCTGCGACCTCAAAATATATGTCATGGCAGACATTATTAATTCAGGTGAAAAGAATATAAGCAATATCAATACTGTTGGTTGTTTATAAAACATATTCTGATAAAATACATTTTCATATCTACCATTTTTCAAAACTAGTACTACTTAATAATTCTTCAGTGAAGAACCTATTTTAAATTATCTTTCAAGACTTTAAATGTGAAAATCCCTGCTATTTAACCTAAACATGATGGGAAAAAAATGACAGAAAAAATAAAATGTTGTTTCTCTTTGCTATTTCTCTTATTGTAAAGGGTAGACCTCAAAACAACCTCATTCAATGTTATTGTTCATTAATTATCATCCATCCCCCAAATGGTATGATAAACAAGAAGCACAGGACAAACTATTTATTATTATAAAATGATCCAGAAGATAATTGCTCATGGTAATATAATAAAGTGCTTCTTTAAAGTAAAAATATCTATAATTTCACAGCTGTTTGTAATAATGAAGGCATGTATTCAGGATTTCACCATCTAGATCTTCCAAGGAATAACTTTTAAAGTAGTCAATATTTAGAACTTGAATGTTAATATCTCCCTATGATGTTTCTGTAAAAACACTATCTAACCCCTTCTTGTTCTATTTTATACATTTTAGAGTGTCCTTAATTATATAGAATAGCCTGCTTACTTGGAACCAGATTACCTTCATAATCTTTACTCCAGTCTAAAATGATCATAATAGTATTTTCCTGTAGTTTTGTTCATCTCTCTTGTTAGTATTATAACCAACTGAAATCAGTATCTTGGAAAAGTTAACTGCATAAAATAAAATACAGCAGAAGAAAAAAATAATAACTGTATTTTAAATTTATTCTTTAATTTTCTGGTTTATTTTTGAAAAAGTTAATACACACAAAACGAGAATGAGGTGTACAGTGATCCTTGGCAGCCTACAGTTTAAGCAGCTGGGCAGCTGAACTAAATGAATCCTGGTAGGTTCTTTGATGTTTTCTAGTCCATACACTAAATATTAAAAAAAAGTTTTAATAACAAAAACTTTACTTTTCTCATTTTTCCTGTATTTTCAAATTTTTTTCAGTCTTAACATTTCAAGTTGACTTCTTTTTATCTTGAGAACTAAGAATCTAATTCAAACAAAAACTTTCTTTTATGCTAATTTAACTTCTCCGTTTCACTGAAAGATTTATCTGATGATAAGTCTTCTAGTGAGACTAGTTATTCCTCTCTACTAATAACATATACTCACTTAATTTCTCTTTGAATAACTGTCTCTAAACAGGTCTGTGACTAGTTTTACCCTAACGCGAGCCATGACTCATATTACTGTTGTCATCTAGGGAACTAAATTGCACACGTGCAGCCTTCTCCTTCATGTAATTTTTAACTGTGACCATTAGTTTATCAAGAAGTATTTATTTTATATTGCTTTATGATGAAGTGTAATCTACATTTAGAAAATGTGGATTTTATTGATAATGGTAGTATGTCAATTACAGTGAATACTGAAATAGGGAAGCTAAGTTTTTAAAGGCATTTGCAAATAACATAGCCTAAAGTATGACTTTTAGAGGGATGTATGTTTCAATTATAGATATAAACAATAACTTACCTCTCTTAAAAATAAAATAGTACAAATATCAAACTAAATTAATTCAATCTATTAACATAAAGATAGGATATTTTTGAGACACAGGGATTTTAGAAATTAAAGGCTGAAATTACAAGTAGCTAAAAAGATCAGTAAGTTTTGAAGAACTTGATCACTCTTAAGAGGTTGTGGCATTATAGTCTTGAGTGAAAATTATATAAGCATATATGTCCTTAATTAATTATTATTTAAAAATAAAATGATTCCTGATGGGTTCCTATTCAATTACCTTGAGATGCATACTTACTTGATTCTTGGTCATAAAAGATTCTTAACAGGGTTATTTTAAAGATACCGGTACCTATCACATAATAATGTTATGTGAAACTTAGTAAGAATTTAAAATGAAAACCAAAACAATATTTCATAAACATCTATGCACCCCTATGTTCATGGCAGCACAATTTACAACAGCCAAGCAACGGAAGCAACCTAAATGTCCATCAACAGACGACTGGATAAAGAAGTCTGGGTTCATATATACAATGGAATATAATATTACTCGGCCATTAAAAAACTGAAATCCTATCATTCGGAATGACATGGATAGACCTGAGGTTATTACGCTGAGTGAAATAAGTCAGACAGAGAAAGATAAATACTGTTTGATTTCACTTATATGTGGAATCTAAGGAACAAAAAGAACGAACTAATCAAAAACAGACTCACAAATATGGAAGACAATCTGGGATTGGCCAGAGGGGAGGGATATTGGGGGTTGGGAGGATGGGGTGAAGGGTTAAAGAAGTACAAATTAGTAGTTGATAGATGGTCACGGGATTGGGAGCACAGCATAGGGAATGCAGTTAGCATTAATGTAATGGCTGGGTGGAGAGCCAGAGGAGAAAAAGAGCAATTAGGGGGATCATTTTATGAACTATATAAATGTCGAACCAATGTACTGTATACTTGAAACTAATACAATTTTTAAAAATGCATAAAGAAACTGGTGAAAAAAATTTTAAATGATCAGGTTTATCTGAACACATTGATGAATCAATTTAACAAGAGTTCACTGAATATCTGTGTTCTAGGTTCTATGAAAAATACCGTATAAGTAAAACACACAGTCTCTATTCTCAAAGAGTTTACAATCTAGAAGGAAGACATAAGACAAGTTTGACAGAAAGAAAAAAAAAAAGACTAGCTGCAAAAACAAGCACCAGAAGCAATAACTCAGAAATAACATGTATCGTATCATATGCACTCACTCACTCAGCTACCCATACAACATGTATACAGTAATTATCGGTACTAAAACTTTGGTATACAAAGATAGAGAAGATCAACTAATTTAAGTTATAATAGAAATAATCAAACAAATTTCTATAAAGGTGGGATTTAAATTAGAATTTAAATGAAATCTGAGATTCTAATAGACTCAAATTATGATTGGTATTGACATCTGGATGCCCATTCTCATCACTATATTCAATACAGTATAGGAAGTCCTAGCTACAGCATCAAACAAGAAATAAAAGGCATCCAAATTGAAAAGAAGTAAAACTGTCATTATTTGCAGATGACATACTATATATAGAAAACCCTAAAGAATCCACCAAAAATTAATAAAAGAATTCAGCAAAACAGCAGTATACAAAATTAATATAAAGAAATCGTCAAGTTCCAATACACTAATAACAATCAGAAGGAGAAATTAAGAAAACAATCCCATTTACAACTGCATCAAAAAGAATAAAATATCTAGGGAAAAATTTAAGCAAGAAGGTGAAAGACTCTACTCTGAAAATTATGACACTGAAGAAACTGAAGAGGACATGAATAAATGAAAGAGTATACCATGTTCATGGATTGAAAGAATTAATATTGTTAAAATGACCACAATACCTAAAGCAATCTGCAGATTCAATGCGATCCCTATCAAAATACCAATGACATTTTGGTATCATGTAAATGAAGGCCAATTCCTGATATTGACCATTTCTTTTACTTTAATGTTTATTCTGTTCTCTGTACTTCTTCACCAAAACAAACTTCCATTACTCTCCTCCTTTTCAGAATCTTTCCAATATGCTTTTTGGTACTCCCAATCTATGATAATAAACTCCAGAACTTTAGTTGCTTTTCAAAAACCCCAACATCTTGCTTTTGTTGAAACCCAATTCTTCCCTGAAGATACACCATCCTCTGTAGACTTTTCATCCTGATTATTCCCTTATACTTGAAAAGCTTCAGGGTCAGGAAACAAAGTTTCTGCTGTTTTTTCAAAAGTTGTACCGCCAGTGATTTTTACCTTTCCTCTATCTCAGATGTCCATTCTTACCATCACTCTGGACCCCGGTCATCAAATCACGTTAGGTGAAAACATTCTCCTTTCTAACCACAATCCCCATCTTTCCATATTTCTTGCTCAACGACTCCCCTCACAGCTGTTCTTTGATATCCCTGGGCATTCAGTACACGAACCTTTCTTCTTCCTCCTATCAGTCCGTTTTCAGCTTCGCTTCTCTCTTTATTCCACTTAGATTTCATGGTCCACAATTTAAATAAACACCTTGAAAACATTTTTACTTCTCTGTTCATGCCAGACACATCAATTCATACCTTTTTTCAATTAACTCTCCTATATCTTACACTCCATCTTTTTGTTACATCATTTGCATTAGTATTTAAAAATGCCCAAGCCTCAACCTCAAAAACATCTTTCCTGAACTTTCACTTTCCAAATACTTTCCCCGCTCTCTTCCTATTTTCACAGCCAAACTTGGTGGGAAAGTGTCTACATGATTGCCACTCTATTTCAGAGTCTGGCCTCTCTACTCCACTAAAACTAGTCCCTCCAAGGCTCCCCATTACCTCCATATCCTAAACACAGGGGGTAGTTCTCACTACTCGGATTACTGGCCCATTGGCGGCACTTGAGAAGCTGATTATGCCTTCCTCCATAACTTCGTTCTTGGCTTTTGTGCTATTTTACTACCTCTTTCTCCCTACCTTACCTCTCCTTTCTCCAACCTTTAAATCTAGGAGTTCCTGAGGACCTTCCCTTCTCACTCCGGAGCCAATCCCATCCACTCCCATAACTCTATGTGTCACATACAACTATAAAATGGAATTGAATTTAATGAAATATAGACATCTTGGAACATATTAAGTACATGCTATCATTAGAACTTAAGAAAACTTAAGTTTTCCACTAAGTCTTTCCTTTCTCTCATCCCTTTGCTTATAGTCTAGCTAGAAACACATGTGTTTACTCATCCTCACCACAATGACCAGGGGCCAAATTCCCTGACCCTTTCTAACTTTCTACTTTTTCTTTAAACTAACAAATAATTATCATAAATAATCCAAATAATACAGAAGTAAACAAATATATAAGTAAAAAAATCACCTTAAACTTTACCATCCATAAATGTTATTAGTAAACATTTTGCAGATATTCTTAAATATGTACAGAAATAGGAGTAGAAAATTTTTATAAAAAATGGGATCAAACCAGTTCTTTATTTAAAATATCTATTTTACTTTATATAAATTTAAGAAAAAGAAATAAAATAATTGAACTTTATGTAAATATGTAAATATTTCTTCACAGAGATATTATTTTCTAAATAAACGATGTTTTTCTAAGTTAATACATCTATGCTAAGGGAACAGTTATGAAGAGGAATAAAAGGGGAATAATTAGGTTGCAAACAGGGAATACCTGCAGATTTGATTTGCATGTGTTTATAGTTATGTAAGGGTATTACTGAAAACTTCATGAACTGGTAAAGAATGTCCCCCCAAGACGAAAGCAGACTTACAGAGTGTTATCTGACTGTATCAGTATGCACCTCAACTAAAGAAATCATACGCACATATAATATTCAATTTTAATTCCTACTTGTCTAGAGGAGAGGTGAGCAAACATTTTCTGTAAAGGGCTAGATAGTAATACTTTAGGCCCTGTGGGCTATATTAGTTTTCTATTCACGTGTAACAAGTTACCACAAACTTAGTAGGTTTTAAAATACCCATTTATAATCTCATGGTTTCTGTACATCAGAAGTCTAGGCGGGTTCAACTGGGTTCTCTGCTAAGAATCTCATAAGGCTGAGTTCAAGGGGATGGCTCGGCTGGGCTCTTATCTGCAGGATCTGGGGGAGACTCTTCTTCCAAGTTCATTCAGGTGTTGGCCAAATTCAGTTTTTTGCAGCTGCAGGACTGAGGTCCCTACATTCTTGCTGACAGGTGGTCAGAGCTCTTAGAGGCCTCCCTCTCAGCTCCTAGCGGCTGCTTACAGGTTCTTCTACCACAGGCCTCTCCAGCTCAGCACCAGAGAACTTCGCACTGAATCCCTCTCACGCTTTATATTTATTTTTTCTGCTACCAATCAGCAAAACCTCTTTTCTTTTAGAGTTCATGTAATTAGGTTAGGCCCATGCAGATGATATAGCACCTTAACGCCAACTGATTAGTAACCTTAATTACATCTTTGAAATCCCTTTGCCCTGTAACAGAACATAGTCACAGGAGTAATACCAAGGAATGAAGTCATGGGGCCGTCTCAGAATTCTGCCCACCAGTCTGTGCCCTGGTCCCCATGGGTCACGTTCAACCCACATGTAAAATGTATTCGCCCCACCTCAAGGCTCCTAAAAGTCTCATCCTATTATATTATCAGTTCAAAGTAAAAAGTCCCAACACTAGAATCTAAATCTCATTACGTCAAAGTCCAAAATCTTATCTAAATATGGTGGGATATAGCTATTGATGTAATTCATTAAGTTCAACTCCTGGGGAAAATTCTTCCTACTTATGGACCTATGTAACTCAAGAGACAAGCTGTCTGCCACAAACACTTCCAATGTTTAAAAATTTTAAGACCAAAAGGTGATAATATAGTATATCCCTCTGGATTTGTAGGATGATATTAGCCATTATTGAGAAAGTTGATAACTTAGTATAATGTCAAATTTCAGAATTGACATGTTCAGAAAATGCCTTTCTAAAAAAATGATATTGGCAGTTGATCAGGAGAGAAAAAAGTGTAGGCAATTTTTCAGATGTAAAAAGACAAACTGAATATTCTGCCATTCTTAATATGATTTTTAAACTTCCTCGCTGTTTGCTCTGAGTGATCACTAGCTAAAACGATATGGTTCTATCGTGAATGAAGTACCTAGAGAACAAATGTTGCGTGGAGCAAGCTCAATGAAGTTCTAACCTCGTACTTACGCGTATACATTTAAAAGCTCAAAAACACGTCCCAAACAGCAGAACACATTCTATGAGAACAAATAATATCTGCAGCATATCAAGGAAGATATAGATAGTCCTTAATATTATCACCTTGTTTTATCATGGAAAGGAAACAATAAATTCTATAAGGAGTTCAGATGATGTCATAGTCAATCATCTAAAACATGTTTAACAAAGGAATAAATGTTTAAGACACTGGGCTAGATTCTGTACAGGATAAAATAAAATACATAAAATAGATCATATAATCTTCAAGGGTCACTATTACAGATGAGAAAAATTATACCTACCTATCCAGAGCTTAGAAACTTTGTAAAGGTATGATTACTATGTAAGAAATAGACTGAAAAAGTTGTTGGGTTTATGATAGGTTTTTTTAAAATAGTGCATATTACATACCATGAACTAAAACTGTATTAAGGCTATTTGATCAGATACTCACAGAATGACTGTAAGAAGGTTCCAATATCACAGGTAATGACATTTTCCCTTGAAGATTCAATTTTGTTAAATAAAAAATCTTTTCCCCCACAATCTTTTCTTTTTTCATGCGATGTACACCATACAGTCTAAACCGAACTGCATAATTTCCAATCATCTCAGATTCGACATGATTAAATTTGAATGTTTCTGTGAAGACAGGGCATGGTCCTCTCTGGATGCTGGTTTTTGCCCTCTGTTTCTTTATAGGGAGAAGAACAAGGTGTACTTGCCATGAGTTGCCACCTGTCCTGTTATATGTTGGGATATCTGTGACAGCTGTCACCGTTACCAGAAGCTTCTGTTCTTGTGAGTCATAGTCAAAAGTCACATCCAGTGTGCCATACTTAGCTTCTGGCTCAGGATCAAAAGGTTTAGGAAGCTGTGAAGATGATCCTTGGGCTGATATGTCCTAAGAAAAGCAAATTTAAATGTTTTCAGTTTTTAACTCTATCATAATGTAGCATTTAAAAACACACCTGGTAGGTAATTCTTTAGAAAAATGATGTGAAAACTGTTTCGATTTGTTACTGCAAAGTGAGTAATAATATTAACAGTTAACTACGATCAGAAGCTACTCTACAAGGGCCACGGTAGTATAAGTGGTAAGTTAAACTCAAAAAATTATCGTAAAGACACAGAATTTGATGTTCACTGTTACAATTTTGAGAAAGTTTGATATGTTTCTATAATGAGAACTGAAAACATACACTTCAAAGTGTATCTCTGTTCTTTTGTAGGAAACCACTAAATTTGACTTTCAACATTATAAACAGTGCAACTGACAGCTCAACACTAGCTGGAGAAAAAGAGAACATAAATAAAAGCATTATGCTTTTGAATAAAAACGGTTCCCCTTTCAAAGTTTGTTCTAAAATGCCCCAATTTGTAATAGAATGTAAACACACTCAGGCTTAAAAATCAATTGAAATGTGAAATATGAGAGTTTGAAACAAAAGCCTTAAAGCATTTACAGCCAAATACGTATTTTCCATAACATATACTATTTAATTTTTAATCAGAATTTACAACTACGTGTTATTTCTAACAGTAACTACTGTTGAAAATGGCAGAATACACACTCAAAAGTTCAAGAAAGACCAAAACTGTTCATTTTAATTATGAGATTAAAAGAAATTGTACCCATTTTACCTGTAATTGTCTCTCATTCCTGCCAGTGTGAGTATATGGAATGTAGTAGAAGTTTCAGCTAGAAACCGACAGTGCCAAACCCAGGTCTCTGACCCTTCAACTATACCATTTGCTCCTTCAAGTATTTTAATAAATCTTAAATGATTTTCATTTTACAATATACACCAATTTTAAATTTTCTAAATTTTCTGAACTTTATTCAGTGCCTGCTAGTAGTCATGACTCCTCACTCCTGGTCTTCTGTTTTTGCATTTCCCAGAAGAACCACCTGAGTTTTAGCCAGAACACACTGCCTCACAGGAGACTATACTTCAAAAATTTCCTTATAGCTGATATGACTCTGAGACTCAGCTCTGGCCAGTGGGAGGCAAACAGAAGTTATGCACGAAACATCCAGATCAGGCTTGCTCTCTCTCTTGCGGCTCCCACGGAAGAGCAGATACACAGAGGGTGTGTGGGTCAGCGTGGACCCTGTGGACTAGAACACAACCCTAGGGGAGGGAAGAGTGAAAGAAAAGAAGGAACTCCAAACGATATTGCAGAGCAAAGCTACCTACTCACCCTGGACCGTCTTTAGTGGTTTTTAGCCACTGCATTTGACTCCTTGGTACAGCAGCTTAACACGTACGCTATTATACCTACTATATGCCAGGCGAGATGCAGCAAAAAAAAATAAAAAAGACACAAGTCCTTGACTTTGTAACTCTTACACGTCTACCTCTGGTGACCTACTTGGTAACATGAAAAAAAAAGATGACAAATGAAGAACAATACTTGGGAGAGGGAACAAAGTCTCTCTCATACAAGACTTGTTTTTCAATGCAATAAGATTAAACTTGATAACTATATTCCTATTCTGTAAAAAAAAATTATATTTAGAGAAAGATGTTTTAATGCATGCCACTTCATAATGGTAATTAAAGATGATTAATTACATGGCTTTGATTTTTCAATTAAATATTTTCTAAAATAGAGTCGTAACAGCTAAGATTTTAAGGCAATAAAATTTTCATAACGTTTAGACAGCTATTTCTGAGTTTTGTTTCTCTTGGGGTCCCCGCAATTTTTTCCCCTGGGCATTCTGACATTTCTCATGAAACTGAGGGTTAAAAGAGTGGGGCCTTTGGAGATTGGTCTAATATTTGTATTCTGCAAATGGGCAATTAGAAAATCATCCTTTCAATGTGTCTTAATCAAAGTGCTGAATAATCTTCAGCTGGCAACTGGTCAACACCAGAGTTTCTGAACTCCTTGCCATGGAACTCTTCTGAACCCTCGCTCTCTCCCAGTTCAACAGCGTATGTGGCTAGGCTCTAAGATAGCTGTACCCTGAATTCAACCAAGAGGAAAATAAGAATATTGTGGAAAGTGAAAAGTGAAATAAACTTGAAAAAAACACAAGAGTGAATTTTATACTAACACAGGCTATCAGCACCTAGATATTTATGTACTGTGCATTTGCTTTACTGTTCGAATATATTCAATTCTGATATAGAAGACACAAAACCAAGCAGGGTAGAGGAAACTCCTAAGAACTGTTAATACAAACAGCAAGTTAGCAGCTTTTGATAGATGGGCAAAAACTCACAGGCTGTGTTAACTATAGATAATGAGTAAGGAAATAAGAGACAGGCAGAATTCTGAAGATGTGTTAAACATAGATAGTCACTAAGTCACTAACTTGTAAGATATGTTAAAGACAATATATAGAAAATATGATATTACAGATGAGTATTTCCTATGAAAAGGAATGGAAAGTTCAAGACACGATCATGTCATCTCTGGGCTAATAGCTCTGTCACCCATGTGTTTAAGAAATGCAGATAAAACCTATCGCTATTTAAAAGGCCAACTGGCAAGTTTTACTGGTGACCGAGGGTACTTGCCCCTGCCTCTCTCCTGTAAAATAAGTTACATGTTTTTGGCCCTGGGCACCTGTGCAAATCACACCTCTTGTTCTTGTTACACCACCATAATTGCGGAATGCAATGGAGCGGAAAGAATGAGATGGGACATATGGGCATTATGTAATCCAGGATTCATATAGTGTGCTTCTGCCGCCTGTAACTACTGGCATCCTACCCTAAGTGTGTTAACCTACCTCATCCTGATCCTCTCACTTTCAATTTGAAATAGATTAAAACGCACATGTGTGCACGTATACACACACATGCACATGTGTTCACACAGTGCAATCTGAGCATCTTAATTTGGCCCAGGAGTCCTCTGGGATAGCTTGCCGGTGGTGTACCTGGAAGGGGTCAATGCATCACAGTAATTTTCCACACAGTAATGTCAAGAGGGGCAATACAATGTAGTCGTTAAGAGCACAGATTTTGTAGTCAGGCAGACCTGGGTTTGAATTACAGTTGTACCACTTAAAAACTGCTTATACTTGGGCAAATGGCTTAACAATTTGAATCTTCATGTATTCATTTGTAAAACAGAAATAGTAACTTCTGAAGATGAGGTTGCTAGAATTAAATGAGCTATGTAAAAGTTCACAGCAAAATTTCTGCCACAACTGGTGATAGCTATTATTGTTGTTGTTAATTCCAAATTCCAGGCTTCACCATTAACTTATTAACTATCTTTATAGTCTGCTAACCTCCTAGACAGCTGCCTCTAATGTGTTCAGATATAGAACACCGAGAAATAGTCTACGTGAAAGATCATGAAATACCGATTTATTAAACTTACAATACCAATGCAGAATTTTCTTCTAAGTTAGATACTATATTATAATACAAGAAATAGTAGAAAAGTAGAAAAACAGATAAAAAGTGTTTTTAGAATTATGTAAGATAAATTTAAAATTATGGAAATTCTATTCCTAGCGCTCTCTCCATTATTTAATTTTGGCAGCAAATGAAAATTCACCGAGTAATAAAACTGACACACTACAGTTTTATGAAATACTCTCTGGGACAAAAGTTATAAAAACTTGCAACCTAAAAAAAAATAAAATTCAAAAGTAAACACTACCTTATTAAAACCTATAGATTACTTTGATAGTTTTTATCATTAAAGATTAAAATAAATTCTTTTTAGAACATGAAAGACTTCAAAAGTGTAACACCCTTATTTTTGTTGTCATTTTCATATTTTTGCTCCAAAAAGGAAAATAACTTAAAACACAACCAACCACTCTGAATGCATGATGCCATGAATTTAATATCATTAGTAAAACTGAACATGACTTATCTCCTCCATATTCTATGATATGAAAATGCAAAAATGTTATTTTGAAAGACTTGTAAAGCATTAATGGGCAACCTCCCCATAGTAAAAATAGCCAAAATAAAATAACATTTAAAAAGACAGAAACATAAATAGGATCCTCAAGATCAAAGAAACAGGTAAATAATTCCAAAATGTTTTCTATAAAATGTTTTTTAAAAAACTATCTTGAGGTTGAAACTTGGAGGAAGATCATTTTTCAATATCTTGTGTACTGCTCTCAGTTTTAGGTACCCATCTTCCTTTGTGGGGGGAGATGAAGAATGGTCGGGACACCCCTGATAAGTCTGCTGGATAAAGATCAGATCTAGGATAGAAACTGGTACCATACGCCACAAAGGACAATGATAGTGATAAAATCTTACCAAGAAGAGAAGCACAGGATAATTATCCTCCAAATAACATTCATTAAAAAAAAATCTAAGTGCTTTTACTTACTTCAGGGCTCAGGACTGCAGTGCTGTCACTTGGAACATCTTCTTCATATCCTTTATTATGAAAACTTTCTATTTCATGACCTGTGCTTCCTTCACTTGGGCACTTGTTATATGAGCATCTTGGACTGTTGCTGCAGTGGGAAAATTCACATTTACTGTCCCCAATTTCTGAGGGTGTACATGAGAGATGGGGAGAACCACTGTCATCCTGATACGGTGGTGGCTGCAATTCATCCAGTGGGGGTGTTCTTCTCATTCTCTGAATGCAGTTTCCTGATAATGATTAAGAATCTGGTCACTGTTTCCAATTAGCCTCAACATACAGTACAGTCCACAGTAATTGTAAATAACTTAAAAAATGGATTAAAAACATGTGGCAATGTAACTATTAGATTTACTAATGCGTTTTCTTCCCTAGTTCAGATGCAGAAATAAACTAATCTGGTTTCCCACTCCTCTCCTACTGGACAATAAGATCAGGAAAAATAAAAGTCATATACTAAGATAGACCCTGTTATATACTATAAAAATAGGAGAGTGATAAATATTAATGAAATGACATATTTATTTAGTTTTTCCTTTTAAAATAATACTGAAGCATACATACTGCCTCTGCTTCCTTAGATCTGTGGCCTCCCTAGTCCTAATAAGTAGAAATACAGTAGGTAAAACAAACATAAAAAGTTCATTTATTTTCTTAAACTATTGAGATGAACTTACACTAGCATTCAGCTTAACAGTGTCAGAAACTATTTCTCACATCTATGCTAGACTCCGAATCCTTGAATGAAGTGCGTTGTGACTCAAGGCCTACACCCCACAGATCAGCAAAGGCTGAAGGCTACATTCCATCTGATTCCAACTCCATTATCAGGAGGTCACTCCCTGCCTCATTCTATTCTACCTCTGTATTCCTTCTGAAGCCTGGCTCCCCCTGTCTGCAGCACGTATCTCTACCTCCAGCAGTTAATTTGAAACCACATTTTCTTTCACTGTTAAATTATCCTTTTAATGTTTTCCTCAATGATTTATCTCAATGACTGAGAATAAACATGTCTATGAACAGGACAGAGGTCGGGGCAGGAGGGGGATGTAAGGAAACAGAGTTCAGTATACAATTGAAGAATAGCTAAGTCTTTGTAGATGAATCCTGAATGCCATACCAGATATTAAATTTAAACACTGTTCAGTTTTTCTTTTAATGGACTATGAATCTTTCTCAAAAAGAACCCTGAAAAAAGATAGCTTATATTATAATTCTTATAATGGAGTTCAGTTAAAATGTTCAATAGGTCTTCTGTTCTAATAGAAAACTTGACACAAAAACTATAAAACTCATTTAAAAATGATTACAACACCTGGTTCAAATGAAAAATATTAATTTGTAGGAACAGCACAAATCTGCATATTTGCTCAGAAGTACTAATTCTGAAAGGAAAATGAAATGTCTTACGTAGTGGGTCAAACATACTAACTTCAGTTTATAAAACATATGCAAAAAATAGAAGTTACTGAAATCATATAGAGAAAGCTACACTTGAGAAGAGAAGAGAGGTGAAATCAATACCCTGCAGGTAATAGCCAATAAAAAACAGTATCTCAGATTCCAGAGTGGAGCTTCCAGGAAAGCTTTTGCTTCCTAATAAGCGCAGGCAGGCTGATCTGGGATGCCCCTTCTGTCCGCTGGCCTTTCCCTGTCCTCCTGCCTGGAGGTGTGGCAGTCATTCTGTAACCATGAAACAACAAGCATGGAAATGAGAGCGAAGGATGGAAAAGCAGAAAAACAAAGAATCCGGGTGTCTGAAATAGCACTAGGTCCCTCGCTCCTTGGTGCCTGAGATAAATCCCTATTTGTTAGAAACAAAACAATACAAAACAAAATACCTCCAAAACAAACAAAGACCCAGCAACAAAAAACTGATAGTTGGATTTCTGTTGTTTCCAAATATATCCTCTACTAGCAATTTTTAAATCATGAAACCGGTCTTGGTTTAATACCCTTGAATCCCTTCCCTTAAGAATGTATATTTAATCATCTATTGAATTATAAATTAAATGACCATATTTATTGTAACATGAAGTTAAAAAAAAATCAGATGTAGTGGTTCTGGGAGTCAGCATACAATCAATTCCTTTACTTTTATTTTATTTCTTAAAGGGAGGTGATCTTTCCCAGGAGTCTCTCAGGATATTACTCAACAGACAGAACTGGGTCACATGTCTATTTCTAAACCATTTCTGGTAGGGGGTATGGGATTAGCATAATTGGCTTAGATTAATCAGAAGCCATCAAATTAAAGCTTGGGATGGAGTTAATTTCACTTTTCATATCTATATGGAAAAGAGTAGATGCCACTCACCAAGAAAAATGAGAGAAGACTCATAAATAAAATTAGAAATGAAAGAGGAGATATTACAACTGATATCACAAATACAAAGAATCATAAGAGACTACTATGAACAATTAGATGCCAAAAAACTGGACCACTTAGAGGAAATGGATAAATTTCTAGAAACAGACAACCTACTAAGACTGAATCCAGCAGAAATAGAAAATCTAAGCAAATAGACCAGTTACTGCTAAGGAGTTTAACTCAGTAATCAAACATCTGCTAACAAGTAAAAGTCCAGGACCAGATGCCTTCACTGTTGAATTCTATCAAACATTTACAGAAGAATTAATACCAATCCTTCTTAAACTCTTACAAAAAAAAAAAAAAAAAAAAAAGAAAGAAAGAAAGGAAAAAGAAGGAAAAACCTCCAAATTCATTTTACCAGGCCAGCATTACCCTGATACCAAAGCCAGACAAGAACATTACAAGAAAATTACAGGTTGATAACCCTGATGAAGATAGATGCAAAAATTCTCAACAAAATATTAGTAAACTGATTACAATAACACATTTAAAAAAATTATACAGCATGATCAAGTGAGATTTCTTCTTGGCATGCAAGGACGGTTCAACACCCTCAAATCAATCAGCATGTGATATTCTACATTAACAAAATGAAGAAAAATCTTATGATCACCTTAATAGATGCAAAAAAGCATTTGGAAAAATTCAGTATCCATTCATGATAAAAACTCTCAGAAAGTGTGTATAGAGAGAACACACATCAACATAATAAAGGTCATGAGTGACAAACCCCAGTTAAAATCATACTCAATAGTAAAAGCTGAAAGCTTTCCCTCTAAGATCAGGGACAACATTAGGACGCCAACTCTCACCAATTTCATCCAACACAGTACTGGAAGTCCCAGCCAGAACAATTATGCAAGACAATAAAAGGTGTTCACATTGAAAAGGAATAAATAAAGCTGCGTATTGACAAATAACATATTATATATATAAATCCTTAATGACTACAAACACAACACACACACACACACACACTATTGGTAGAACTAACCAATGAATTTGGGAAAGTAGAATACAAAATCAATATCAAAAGTCAGAAAAAGAAATTTCTAGAAATCCCATTTACGATTGCATTAAAAAGTATAAAATATCTAGGAATAACTTTAATAAAGGAAGTGAAAAACCTGTACACTAAAAACTATAATCACTGATGAAAGAAATAGAAGATGATATAAATAAGTAGAGCTATTCCATGCTCACAGAGTGGAAGAATACTGTTTAAATGTCCATACTACCCAAAGCAATCTAGAGATTCAACACAATCGCTACCAAAATTCCAAAGACATTTGTCACAGAATAGAAAAAACAATCCTAAAATTAGTAGGGAGCCACAGAGGACTCCCAATGGCCAAAGCAATTCTGAAAAAGAACAAGGCTAGAAATATCACATTTCCTGATTTCAAACTATATTAAAGAGCTATAATGAAAACAGTATGGTGTTAACACAAATGTAGACACATACAGCGATAGAAGAGAGCCCAGAAATGAACCTTCACGTCATGGTCAATTAATTTACGACAAAGGAGTCAAGGGTATACAATGCAGAAAGACAATCTCTATAATAAATGGTGCTGGGAAAACTGGACAGCCACATGTGGAGAATGAAACTGGACCACTATCTTACACCACACACAAAAATTAACTCAAATGGGTTGAAGATTTGAACTTAAGACCTGAGACCATAAAACTCCTGGAAGAAAACATAGTGGGTAAACTCTCTGACACCGATCTTGACAATGATAGTTTGGATTTAACAACAAAAGCAAAAATCAATAAGTAAAACCATACCAAACTAAAAAACTTCTCTACGGCAAAGGAAATCATCAACAAAATGAAAAGACAACCTATCCAATGTGAGAAAATATTTGCAAATCAGATATCAGATGGCGGGTTAATGTACAAAACATATAAACAACTCATACAACTCGAAAGCAAAGAAAACAATCTGATTTAAAAATGGTCAAAGGAACTAAACAGACATTTTCCAAAGACATCCAAATGAGCAATATATACATGAAAAGGTGCTCAACATCACTAATCATCAGGGAGATGCAAATCAAAACCACAGTGAGATATCATCTCAGACCTGTTAGAACAACTATTAACAAAAGGACAAGAGATAATAAGTGCTGACTGGGATGTAGAGAAAAGAGAACACTTGTGCACTGTTGGTGGGAATGTAAACTGGTGAAGCCACTATGAAAACAGTAGGGAGGTTCCTCTAAAAGCAGGACCACCATGTGATCCAGCAATCCCACCTGTATATTTATCTGAAGGAAAAAAAACATCACTACATTGAAAACACATCTGCTCTTTCATGTTCACTGCAGCATTATTTATAATAGCCGAAACACAGAAACAGCCTAAGTGTCCACTGACAGATGAATGGACAAAGAAAATGTGATACATGTACACACACACACACAACAGAAATATTATTCAGCCATAAGGAACTAATCCTGCCATTTGTGACAACATAGTTAGACCTTAAAGGCGTTACCTAAGCAAAATAAGTCAGAGAGAAAAAGATACATACTACATGATGTCACTTATATGTGGAATCTAAAACAACTGAACTCATAGATAGCAGAGGTAGGGGTGAAGGTTGTCAGAAAGTATAAACTTCTAGATAAACAAGTCCTGGGAATGTAATGTATAGCACAGTGGCTAGAGTTAACTAAATTGTATTGTATATTTGAAAGTTGCTAAGAGAGATCTTAAAAGTTCTTATTAGAAAAATATATATAACTCTGTGAGGTGACTGATATTGACTAAACTTACTGTGGTAAACATTTTGCAATATATACATGTATCAAATAATTATGCTGTATACTTTGTTGCACACCAATTATACCTCAACAGAACTGGAAAAAGAAAAGTAAAAAATAAATACACATGAATCAAAAGCAAAAATGAATGAATGAATGAATGAA
Organism: Eonycteris spelaea; assembly: GCA_003508835.1. NCBI lineage: Eukaryota > Metazoa > Chordata > Mammalia > Chiroptera > Pteropodidae > Eonycteris > Eonycteris spelaea. Next base: position 10,726,454 of record PUFA01000037.1, read on the forward strand.
TGAATGAATGAAAGTGATGCCTAAAACATATAGGGTCCATGAAAGAGGAGCATAAAGGATGTTGGCTAGAAAAACCAACATGATCAAGTTCCTGCCTTTCTTATCTTTCAATCTAGTAATCTGATTTGTTTTCATCTTTATTAAAATATCTTCTCTTTCTGTGACTCTTCCCTTTTCTCGACTTCCTTTTGATGTGGGATCCGCACAATATAATTTCTGTCTGGTGAATGTTACACCTTACTCCTTTGGTTTACTTTTCCCTGTCTAGTTGCCTGCCAGCTGGGGTATTTACACAGCTGAGCCACAGTTTAGATTCAGTGTAACTGTGCTCTGGAGACTAAGGCACAATTTACTCAAAACGGGTTAGTGACATTTAAGATGCTAAGCAGGCTCCATGGGTAGACCTCACTACTGTTTCTGGATTCGAGAGAAACAATTTTAAAGCTGCAAATTGAAATATGTAAATCATTTGGAATATAAAAGATATGTATTATATACAGAAATATAAGTTGCAAATTATATTATAAATTATTATATAAATCCTCAAAGTTTTGAAAATACCACCTTTTCTTTACTTCTATACAAAAGTATGTCAAAGAGAAATTCCATTAAAATGAATACAATTAAGAAGATTTTACCTTTTTTAAAAGCTTGAAATAATCTTTTTTTCTCTGACTACTTCATATTGTCTACACAGTGTAATAACTAAGAATTGGCTTAAATTTAACTGAAATTGGAAAAATTTTAAGATAATTGTTTTACAAAGTAACAATTTATAATATAGTTGTTAAATACACTGTAAACATCAAACCTTAAGAAAAATTTCTAGTGGGATGATCAAACACCAAAATGATGATGCCCTACTATTACTTTATCCTTTGTTTTACAATGTAATTTCATACCCTATTTTACAGAAATGATATATCCATAAAAAGGTTCATGCACGGATATATTTTAAGCATTTTAATCTACCATCTGCATACTGCACAGCACCTACAAAGCAAGACAAAGTGTCTTCTAATCGTGGGAAAAATAGGATGCATACAACCTATAATTCTTAACATATGTTTTAAAACAGTGGTTTTCAAAGTTTGAGAACTGAAGCTCTAGAAGGTGGTGGGTGAATAAACACTTGTGAATTCCCTGTTCCAGTGCCTGTGGAAATTTGCCAGAATTGATTTGATAGTGCATAATAAATTAAGGCTCCACACATTTCACAAAACTGGAACGTAAAAAGGATGTTATCTGACCACAGTAGAATTAAACTAGAAATCAGGAACAAAAACAGAAATTTAAAAAAATCTATAAAAATCTAAATAAAACAACAAGAAATTAAAATATACTTCTAAATAACCAGTGGACCAATGGGAAAAAATCACAAAAGAAACTAGGAGAAATGAAATAATAAAGAGCAGAAGTCAAACAGAAAACAGGCATATGACAGAGAGAACCAGCGAACCAAAATAAAATCTGTTGAGAACACTAACAAAGTTGGTAAACTACTAGAGACTAATCAGGAAGAAAGAGAGAGATGGCATAAATTATTAATATCAGGAATAAAACAGAAGAGTTAATCTGCGAATCCTTCGGACGTTAAAAGGACAGCAAGCTTCCCCTTGTCCTTCCCTATTTGAAAATTTCAACCCTACAGCTATTCAGTGAGAGGGAGGGAGACGGCGGCCTGCCCTGGTAGTGGCATGACAAGCTGCCGCGGCCCGGAGCCATATGTCGGAGACAGAGAAGGGATAGGGATGATGTCTACCTGTGGGGAAGCCTAGTGTGCTATTTTGGTGACCAAAAGAGAGGAAAAGCTAGCCAAGTCAACACGGGGGCAGCGCAGCATGCAGTGTCTGAGCCCCGGCGCGGAAAGGAGGGCCTTCGTTCGGGCGGAAGCCAGAAGTGAGGGGCCAGAGCACGAGCAGGGTAAAACGGCATCCACACACGGCAGCCGACAGAGCATGCTGGAGCCAAGCTGAGGGAGGAAGCCCAGCATGGGGCAAGAGAGCTCCAACAGGGCGAGGAGTGTGCCTACCTTGTGCGAGAGTCACAGCCATGGAGCATCAGAGCCATGGAAGGGGCCTGGTGTGCACTGTCAAAGCCCAGGAAGGCGGAGGAGGGCCTCCATAGAGAGGTGTACCTGGTGAAGGAGGCAGGCATCCACACGGACAGGTGGCCTGACGTAGGAAAACCAGAGCTACACGAGCTGGGGAGGGGATCCCCAGGTGAGGGTAACCTAGAATGTGGCATCAGACCCCGAGCAGGCAATCTGAGCTCAGGTACAGTGATGAGAACATCCAGTGTGGGCTGAGCTGGACTGGGCTGTCAGACCCATGCTCTGAGGGTCATGAGGACATGCATGAGTGGGAAAGTCTGCATGGAATATGAGAACCCAAATGGGGGGGGAACATGCATACAGAGAGAGGGTTACTGATCAAATAGTATTAAGGCTAATGAAAGCCAGCTTGCAGTGTTGGAGAACAAAGTTATAAATATGGAAAGGGGAAAAACTAGAACAAATTCCGTTGTGTTAGAATTGAAGGTATCAGTGTGAACTCAGTTTTTAAATAATAGGTAGAATAGTCATATATTTATGTACATAAACACACACACGTTTGAGAGCATCCTAGGCTTTGTCCACTGGGAGGGTTTAAGAACAATACCTCAATAGCAGTGAGCATATCCAGTGCCTATTTCTTGGCTTCTACATCTGTTCTTCACTAAAAAGAATGAGAACTCCATGAAGAAATGGCTAATTCCAGGGTTGGAAAAGGGAGAGTACAAGACAACTTCAGAAAAGCCTATTGTGTCGAGAGTAAGGACATGTGCAAAGAACGACGGGGATATGTCAAAGGACAAAGCAGCTGCTGAAAGGTTAGCGCTGACCAAATCCCACCAACAATCTGAGCTTCCAGATAAATAATCATGGTAACTGATAAGAACACATTCAGGAAAAAGAGGAAACCGTGAGTCCATTTAGATACAAATAAATATATGAATAAATTGAAAAGAATCTAAGGAACAGGTTAGGTATACAAAGTGTACACAGTACCTTTTGACAGAGTACTTATTAACTACCAAGAGTAACTTTCCAGTGGAGAAGTCTAGATACCTCCTTAACGAAGAGATAAAAGTAAACGTTATGAATAATGGGACAAATCAAAATTGCACATCATCTGATAACATGCAACGAGAAGAATACAGCAGCATTTCTGTGGTATTCTAGCTAAAGGAGCATAACCTGAAT